>JAOWBW010000270.1:587898-1187898 GCA_026119855.1 Campanula takesimana | reverse complement strand
CTTGAAAGATGAATTGTGTTTTCCTTTGAACTTTAAGTTTAACTATTCAGTTGCATCATAGTGTTTTCTCAACCTGAGTCAAACCGCCCAACTCTTTAACTAACCTATTTGGCCAAACCGCAAACTCCGCTGTGCATTTTATCAGTTCGGTTCTTGTGCTTTGAACCGCAGTTGGTCAAACTGATAAGTACTCGGTTGATTTTAAGGGTATTTTTGAAAAAGTTTTGGACCGCTATTCACCCCTCCTCTAGCGGTTCTATACCCTTGTTGCCCTCTGGGACCAACACACTATAGAAGGTCCAAATACCAACTATGTGAATTGCCACTAGTTTACTTTAGGGGACAGTTACCAGCCTAAACTCATAGCTACATTCCAACTCCAGCATTACAGCAAAATAAATAATAAAAAAAAATATCAATAAACTCAATTGCAATTTAAATTCACCATTTGTCATCCTCAATTCCTCATATGTAGAAAACTAGTAGAACAGTGGCATTGGGCTAGAACTTCATTAGAACTTAAAATAAAATTGAACAATTTCAGCTAACATATACAGTACCTGACCAGCTTGAGAAGACATGATGGCAATGGAAGTCGGCACACCATCTCCCCGATTCTTCATTCCAGGCAACGCTGCCTTAATCAAATTAAACGTTCCCATCAAATTCACATCAATAATGAACTTCACCTCCTCCAACCCCTGCTTCTCAAGTTCCTCCGGCACAAACACACCTTGATTACAAACCAACACATCAATATCCCCCGCTCCCTCCACCGCCTTCTTCAAAGCTTCGAAATCACGTACGTCTGCGCTCAAAACGGCGACGTCGATGCCAGTGGAGAGGCGGATCGACTGCTTGGCTTCCTCGAGCTTGTCAATGTTTCGAGCTAGGATTGTGACGCGAGCTCCCTCGGATGCCGCCTGGTGAGCCATGGCTAGGCCGATGCCGCTTGAACCGCCGGTGATGAAGATGTGGCGGCCTTTGATTGGGACCTTGACCGGACGAGGGCGGACGATTAGGTAGAGGAGGATTAGGAGAGAGAGTGGGATTGCAAGGATGAGGAGGAAGAAAGAGAAGTACGAATCCGCCATTGGTGAATGAGGTTTGGTTGTTGCTACTGGTCTGGCTGATAGTTAAGATTTGCAGTTTTGTTGCCGAGTGCGATGGTGAGGAATTCGATGCGGTAATTTTAATCTACTATGACAAGTCTTAACAAGAACAAGGTAAGAGGAGTAAGATAAAAAAAAAGAAAAGAAAAAAAGAATGGGTTCAAACCCACTCATCAACATTTTTGTTTATTTAATGTTACTTTTTTTTGTTAAAATATTTTATTTTTTCATACAGATTAAATATGATAAAATTAAAATGAATTATTTTTATATTATAAATTTTGATAATATTTTGCTTGAGTATCATAATTAAATTTTATCAAATTTTTGTTGTTGAATTTTAGTAAAATTGATCAAAAAAATGAAGATGAACTTTATTAATGTGGGACAAATGAAATTACCAATAAAAAAAAATATTATTATTATCGGTATAAATAAAAGATAGTTTGACAAATAATATTTTTGAATTATAATTATTTATTTTAAAAATATGACTATTTTTGTTTGAGGATAAACAAAAAGAATAATCAAATGAAAGAGATGAGACTAATTTTTGAGTGTTTGTTTACAATTTTGATTAAATTCAGATGTATGTAGTTTGTCAGTACCAAACAAATTGAAGTCTTACAAAATTCAGCAACTTAATGATTTCAGCTCTACTTTTTCAGCTCTACATTTCCAGAGCTTAATTTTTAGCTTTACCAAACAGGCCCTTACTCTTACTTTGGCATAAGAGCATCCACAAGGGTAGAGCTCTTTTTAAAGTTGTTTTTTATTGTTCTTAGATGCCACGTCAACAAATAAAAGTTCAAAGCTTCTTCCACAATAGTAGAGCTTTTTAAATTTAATGCCCTAACATGGGTAGTTGGAGAAAAGTAATGGAAATGCTCATGTAAAGAGTTTTTTCTAGAAAGAGTTGCTCTTTACTAAAGAGCTTTTTCATTTTTTCTACAATGGTAAAAAGCTTGAAAAAACTCATTCACCAAAATAAAAAGCTTCAAAAAAGCTCCCATTGTGGATGCTCCAAGCACCAGGGATGCAATTGGAATACTCTACATCCCGATTAAAATTACACAGGTCTTGAAATCACACGAAAGTTTGATTATGCTTTGGCTTTGGAATGAAAATTTAAAATAAAAACTAGTGTTACACCCGTGCGTTAAACGCACGGACAAAACACTTTGACAAAAAAATCAAAATAGTTATTGTAACTACTACTCTCTTCGTCACAGAGTATACGTCCATCCTCACATTTGCATAGAGATTAAGAAATGGTGGAAGTGATGTAAGTATAAAAGTAAAATAGGAGAGAAAATGAGTGGGAGGGAATAGTTAGTTGATTGGTCTTGTGTAGAAATGTAAAGTATGAGAAAGAATGAGTGAGAAGAATGGTAAAGATTCTAGTGATTTTAAGAAGTGAACGTCCCACCCGAATTAGGATTTTTGGGTTGGGCACGGGGATTAAGGAAAAAGTGTTAGTGGAGTAGGTGTTGTGAGTATGAAAAGTAAAGTAAGAGAGAGAAAGTAGGGTAGAGAATAATTAGTGAAAAGTTGTTGTGAGTGTGAATGTGGGTCCCACAAAAGAAAACACTTCCATTTTTGGGTTATTCTAATTTGAATGGGACACCCAAAATGGAAATTTGTCCTAATTCGAGTGAGACGGAGGGAGTATATACTATGGTGCAGACTAAAAATAAGAGGTGAACATATATTATATATTATAAGACAAAGGGAGTATAAAAGATACTCCTTTTGTCTCATCTTAGACTTCAATATCCAAGCAATATTTATCAACTTGATCACATTTCACCGTGCATTTGAAGAAATTGCAATTACCGTAGTAAAAAAAATAAGTTTATTGTTGAGAGTATTATTAATGGTGAATCAATAATATTTTTTACAATTTCATTAAAATAATTTATTTATTTTTGAATTTAGTCAAACTCTAACTAGGTCAACAATTTTTTCATTAATTGTTAAAAGTTTAAAATGAGACAAAATGAGTATATAACAAAAAAAATATAATATCATATACTATTTGCAAAAAGCTAATCTATGTGAATGATCTTTTTTTTTAGCACAAAGTTGTTCTAATTAATGGAATATTAATTAAATATATTATTCTCTTTGTCTCAGAATATATGTCCACATTTCCTTTTTAGTTTGTTCCATAGTATATGTCCACTTCCAAAAATAGTAAAAAAAATCTTTATCATTCCTCCCATTCATT
Organism: Campanula takesimana; assembly: GCA_026119855.1. Classification (NCBI taxonomy): domain Eukaryota; kingdom Viridiplantae; phylum Streptophyta; class Magnoliopsida; order Asterales; family Campanulaceae; genus Campanula; species Campanula takesimana. The sequence goes on along the minus strand of JAOWBW010000270.1, from coordinate 1,184,556 downwards.
CTCTCTCCTAATTTTCTTTTATACTCACAAAACCAATCAACTTATTATTTCCTCTCACTCATTCTCTCTCCTACTTTACTTTTATACTCACAACAACGTGAACAAAATAAAAGAAGTCCTTATTTAAGAATTTCCCCCCAAAACCTACTCTTTCAAAATTACTCACGTTTATTGTCTTTTGTCCAATGATATGGATTGTTAGGCGTAAGCTTCAGATAAAACGTTATTAACGCGTAGAATACGTGATACGTGCGTTTTTTGAGTAAATTACGGGATATTTAAAAGAAATTAAAAATTACGAGAGTTGAAAGGGTTAAAGAAGGATAAAATATGTTCAAATAGTATTTATTGAGTGACCGAAATCCTATCTCTTCATAAAAAACCCTGTTGTTTGGCATTGCTAAATTTTCTCTAGCCATAGAAAAGTAAATTTTCTCTAGCCATAGAAAAGTAAATTAGAGGAGAGAATGAGTGGGAGGAATAGTAAAGATTTTTTTTTTTGCCATTTTTGGAAGTTGACATATACTCACAACAACGTGAACAAAATAAAAGAAATCCTTATTTAAGATTTTCCCCCCAAAACCTACTCTTTCAAATTATTACCGTTTATTGTATTTGTCCAATGATACGGATTGTTATGCGTAAGCTTAAGATAAAATGTTATTAACGCGTAGAATACGTGATACGTGCGTTTTTTTAGTAAATTACGGGATTTTGTTTGTTTGTTTTTTTAAAAAAAAGCAAAATTACGGGAGTTGAAAGGGTTAAAGAAGGATAAAATTTGTTCAAATAGTATTTATTGAGTAATCGAAATCCTATCTCTTCATAAGAAAAACATGTTGTTTGGTATTCCTAAATTTTCTCTAGCCATATCTTAACTATGAGTTTGTCTCTCACAGAGATAATGATTCATGTTTCATGCATAATTCTTTTAAGAACATGTAGACTTTTACTGCAATACTCATCTTCAATATATGCATTCCAAATTAGAAAAAAATAAATTTATTTATATTCTTTTATAAAGATGATTATGATTAATATATGCAATAAAAATTAGAAAGAAAACATATTGCTCTGCATTAAAAAGATATTAAATATATATAATTTCATGGATATTAAATGATTATATAGACTACTATATATTTATTGTACCGTATTTTTAATATGTATTTGATTAATCAATAAGATATACACGGGGTGTTATGAGATTTTATGGAGTTTGAAAAATCACGACAACTGTTTGCTTAGAAATAGGAGATGACGGATTGTTTGTTAAGGTTTGGAACTTCAATTATGACTGCTATTTATTGGTTGCCATAATTACGGTTTCTATATATAGCATTGTCAATTTGAGCGAGAAAATTGTGTAAGAAAGCTGTGTTATTATCTATTGTGCCATTATATAATAGATATATAGTAAGTGAGATAGGAGAAAGAAAGTGAGGTAGAATAAATTGGGTGAAAAGTTTTTGTAAATTGAGAAAGTTATTATACACATTTTATTTTTAAAGTGTGTACCTGTGTTTTAAAAAAAATTGTAGCGCTGGGTTGGGGTTACCGCCTAAACTAAACACTTAAGCGGGGTTTAGAAATTACACACAAATTACAAATATTTTCATACCACTACAACTATGCCTTACTTGTTTTAAAAAATGTTCCCTCCGTCCCACCCAAATTAATTGGGTTGGTTACGGGAATTAAGGAAAAAGTTTTAGTAGAGTAGGTATTATGAGTATGAAAATTGAAGTATGAGAGAAAAAGTGGGGTAGAGATTAATGAGCGAAAATTTGTTATGAGTGTGATTGTAGGTCTCATTAAATAAAATACTTCCATTTTTTGGGTTGTCCTAATTCGAATGAGACACTCAAAATAAAAATTTGTTCTAATTCAAGTGAGACGGAGGGAGTATTTAATTTTGATAACTATTACTCCCTCTGTCCTAGTTTAAGGTTCTTATTTTTCTTTTTGGTATGTCTCAGTTTAAGGTTTTTAGTTGCTTTATTCTTTAAATGGCCAAATATAAATACTGTTTTGGACATCCTTATCCTCATAAAATTCATACTCCCTCCGTCTCAGCTCACTTGACACTTATTTCCATTTTAGGTTGTCCCACTCACTTGACACTTCCCAAAATAGCATATGTTTTTATAATTTTATATTCACTCTACCCCATCACTCATTCTCTATCTTCATTTTACACCACTTAATTTATTCAACAAACACTACTATTTACCCAACTCATTCTCTCTCTTCATTTTCTACCACATATTTTTCTTATTTTATTCATTCTCCTTAATTATTGTGCCCATCTCATGGGTGTCAAGTGAGGTGGGACGGAGGGAGTATATTACCAAAAATCATCATTTATTCATCTACTTTTCACTCATTTGCTTTATGAATAGACATTTATATCATTCACACGTTACTATTGTTGACTCAAATTTGTCTTGGTTTCTTAATAAGCGTGTAAAGTTAACCAACCCCACAATTTCACCCCACTCATTCTCTCTCTTCATTTTCCACCACTCAATTTATTCAATCAATACTATTATTTACCCCACTCATTCTCTTTCTTCATTTCCTACTACACATGCTATCTTTTTGTTAATTACTGTGCCCCACAAGTTAGTCTCACTTGTGGTGGGACAGATGAAGTATACTCCGTATAACTAAGAGTTTTGTTCAATTTTATTTAAAAAAGTGACACATACACATGAAGGCCATTTATATTACATCTCAAATCCCATCAAAAGTCACATTACATTGACAACCCAACACTTTAAACCATACTCTCTCTTTCTTTCTTAGACCATGTCCAATAAGGGGGTTGAATGGGGGGTTGAGTGGGAGTCAACTAGTTGAGGGTGTCCAATAAGGGGGTTGAGAGGAGGGGGTTGAAGGGGAAGGGTTGAAAGGTTTCAACTAGGTTGAAACAATTTGTGTGGGGCCCGGAAGAGACACTTGTCGGCTTGGGAGTGGCCAGCACTTGGAGAGTGTAGCTCACCTCCCAAGCCGGCGAGTTGCTACTCCATTTCCGTTTTTTTTTTCTTTTTTTTTTCCTTTTTTTTTTCTTTTTTTCCGGAGAGGTTTTTATCCAAATTTTTTGAGCTCAATTATTTCATAGTAAATTATTTTTTTATAAAAAAATAAATTACCAAAATTTATAATTTTTTTCCCTCTATAAATTGATGTAAGTTTCATTTAATTTGGACACCGAAAAAAAATCCTCTTTTCTCAATATAAAATTTTCAATTATACTTTATTAACATTTATTTAAAACATTTTAACATCTTTTTAAGTGTGAAGTATTTTTTATCCAAATTTATTTAATTGCAATAAAATTTAATCAAGTGTGAATTAAAAAAAATTAAAAAAAAATCTCGAATTTATAAGTAAAAATATTAATATTTTATTTTTTAATAATAAATTTTTATTATTTTTTTAATTATAAAAATAAATATTGTAAATAAAATAAAAAGTGGTGGGGTATAGAATGATGAGTTGGGAGGAGTTGAATTTTAAACTAAACTAGCTTATTGTGGGGGGGTGTAGTTGAGAGGGTAGTTGAATGATTAAGTGGATGGAGAGAGAAGATGAGGTGTTGTGATATTAAGGTAGTTGAATGTTTTTTGGTAGTTGGCTTATTGTACATGGCCTTAGGATCTGCTGTCTACCTCTGTCCCTCAAAACGCAAGTAAATATTTTTTTTATCCTTCTCTTTTAGTTGCAGACCCAATAATTATATTGAGTGGGTGATAAAGAAAATTACTTTACTTAATCACAAATTTTAAACAATAATAAACAAATCAAAAAATCTAACATAAATCGAGGAAGTCTTTATAATAAGTTTTGTGTAAACATGTGCTAATTGCTAAGTTGATCTTCAAAATTGGCGCAGCCGTGTGTTTGCTCCAAATATGCCGTAGCCTGTAACCTGCGCTATCCTCTCTTCCCCTCTTTTTACTTTTTTTTTATTATATAGATACTCCTTCCGTTTAGAATAAATACTTTTTAACTCTTTTCATCTCAAAATAAATATATATTATTATTTAAATCTTTCTTCCAAAAATAAGATTTTTACCATATATACTTTCTCCACTCGAAATAAATATCACATTTGATATTTTTAAATAATATATTTCTCTCACTTGTACTTTGCTTGTACAATGATAAAATACACTAACTTTCACACACACAAAAAAAACTTTTAATTAAAAATACGATTTTTTTTGGACCGATAAAAAAATAAGAGTACCATTTATTATGAAACATAAAGAATAACTAAAACAAACAAAACTAACATTCTTTCAGTAATATGAATACAAATAAAATAAAATTATTTCTAATAATCTCGTAGGTTAATAATTTATTTCATTTTGTTTGATATTCTAATATAATTATATAATTTCAAGCCTCATTAATTAATTTTATAAAATGTAATAATAATTTACTAATTAATGGAAAACATATTAAATGAAAAAAATGAAATAATAAATAATATTCTAAGAATATGCTTTGGTGCAAGATTTGAAGTGTGATGGTTGGAGATGATGGTGGAAATTCTGTGCAGACTTTGTACCATTTTATAGAGATAGTGCATTTTTTATACCAAACCATTGGAGATGGTTTAACTCACCATTTTCTTTTTATTAATATAGTTTACTTGAATATAGTAAGCTTATGTTATGAAAAAATAAAAAACAAATATCTGCATTATTAATGTTTTAATGATGATAAGAAAATCAATATAAGGTTATTATTTTTTTAAAAAAGCCATATATCATAACATATAATAAAGGCAAATAATAATAATTTGAATAATATATATATAAATTATTTATGATAATTAAAGTGATGGTAAAAAAATTACAAGCAAGACTTTGAGAAAAGTTGAGTTAAATACTTTTTTCGTCCCTAACTTAGTGACCTTTTTTCATTTTGGTTTCGAAAGGATTTTTTTTCGTTTTCCCCCCTTAAACTCCTTTTTTGCGTCATTGTCATCACTAGATTTGACCTTGTGAACAACTTGGAATCAGTTTGTAATCATGTCCTGTGAGTCTTGAATTGTAAGGAAAGACTGGTAATCCATTCTCGTGCTCCGCACGGTAATGGATTGGGAGCACATAAGGGAATGGAATGACAACTATTACTCCGCCCATTCATTAATATAAGTCGTTTTAGACTCTCAATTTTGTCCCTTTTTATAAGTCGTTTTAGCTTTTATTTGGTCTTTTAGATCAAAATTGTAATAACCCGAAATCTTCCCCATTATTTTATTTTGAACTCTTTAATTATTATTTGGGACGAGCCATTAATAAAAAGATTGGGTATAGTTATTGGGTCAAAATAGAAAAGCGCAATTCATTATTAAAAAGGAAAAGGAATCATTTTTAAATTAGGGAATTGAAAACCCTTTTAATATAAATATTTTCTAAACCCCTAACACTATTATTACTATTCCACCGCAAAAGAAAACAAAGAACGGGACAGAGAGAGAGAGAACGGCGACAGAGAGAGGGAGAGCCGCAGGAAGAAGAGAAAAAGAGAGAGAAGGAAGAAGAGAAACAGAAGAGGGATCGGAGCAAGGTAAAATCCTAACCTCTACGCTTGATTTCTCCATCTTAATCTAAACTAGTCAATCATTAATATGAATTACAAACCCTAACACTAAAAGATGAACTAGGGTTGATTGAATGGAATTAAGGAGAGGATGAATGATGGGGATATCGTGTGTGTGCGTGTGCATGCTGCGATGTGTGTGTGTGTGTTTTAAAGGTGAAAACAGTGTGTGTTTGTGTGCTGTGAATAGTGATTGAGGCTGTGAATAGTAACTTTTCAAGATGTGAATAGTGTTTTAATGGGAATAATGCAATCCTAAAACATGTTAATTGGGAATAGAGATAGTGAAACCCTAGGGGTATTTTAGTAAACTAAAGAGGGTATTTTGGGAAGACAATTAATGGGTAGAACAAACTCTAGAATGAATATCAACCTTAAAAGGGTTTAAGAAGATAAACCCATAAGGTTAAGAAAGTAAAAGGAAAGTATTTGGGGACGGAAGTAAATAGTATTACTTGTCCTAAGAAGTATTTTATGCATGATTGTAGATTCGTGCGCAATGTTTCGATAAGAGGAATAACGCAACCCAAGGTAAGGGATTACGTTCCTTAGTATTTGAGTTTCATCCTTTAAAGTAGGATCCTCATAATTCTTTCAAGTGTAGCTACCAAGTGGCCGGTAGTATTTGAACTCCGATGTTGATATAACGTCTTTTGAATTATCTTACCCTTGATAAGTGTTGTTCATTGGGTATCTAAGTAAATTGAATTTGCTTTATGTATTCTTGTACCTTGAATACTATGTGAGATATACTGTGTCTAATTGAAACAGGTGCAGTTGGCTTGGTCTATTTGAAAAGGACTTAGCTAGAATTAGTCTAAGTAAAAAGGACTAATTAAGATAGTCTAGTTTGATTGAAAAGAATTAGACAAATATGCTGCTTGATGAAGTTGCTTAATGATCATGATCGAACTTATGAGAGAGCACCGTGAGGAGGTGTAAGGTCTCTCGACACCCTGAAAAGGTGATGTATGTAACTATGGAATTGAAGAACTTGTGGCAGGGCCATAATTTCTTTAAAGTATGATAACTGTATTTTGTTTATGTACAGTTAAGATTATTGATGTTAGCCTTTCGTTGAAATATAATTGTTTGGCTTCGTTCTTTCGGTCATCTCTCCTTAGTACCCGGAGAGATCCTGTATGAACTTACTGAGCATTGTTCGCTCACCCCTTTCTTATATTCTTTTCCCCATGTAACAAGTAGTGGAAAAGGTTAGATCGCAGAGCATGGCGGTCCGTGACTTGATGAAGGATTTTAAGACAATGGTTTTTGGTTTTATGTTAAAGAGCTAGTGGGTTGTACTAGCCATTAAGATTTGAATTTTAGTTATGCTTCCTCTTTGTTTTGAATTATGGTTAGAGTAAACTAGCCGTTATACGTTAACGTTGGATTTGAATTATGTTGACGTTTGAGATTTCCTGGTTATAGAATATTATTATTATTGTTGGGAAATTTGGGTCGTTACAGTTGGTATCAGAGCTATGGGATTAGAGATTAAAAGGGATAGGAACTCTGATATTGAATAGGTTTGATTTGAGTGTTTTTAGGAAGACTAAGATTGCTTGAAGTCAAACTAGTTAATTATAGAAACTTACTATTTTAGGAAAGAACTTAAGATAAGAATTCCTTGAGAGATATGAGGAATATAAGTGAACACTTTGGGAGTGAAACTTGAAGGGTTACACTAGAATGTCATTCTTTTAAGTTTCTTTTGCAAATGATGATTATGGTCATATACCTTTAAGTTATATGGTACTGATAATGGTTATGTCCTAATTGAAAGTTATAGACGGACGTAGAAGAGACATGGAGATGAACTTGAAGTATAGAACACTTAAGAAAAGAGTGACTCAGAGGTATACACTCAAGATTCGAAAGCTAAATGAAGAATTGGAAGTTCAAAAGGCAAGAGTGAATCTTACACTAGAGAAGTAGATGCGAGATAGGAAGGCATTGCTAAACACTCGCAAAGAATTGGAAGAAGTTAAGGAAAATACGAATCAAAATGAGAAATACTATCATGAATCCAGAGAAGAGCTTACCAGTGGTACTATGAATTGAAAGACTTAAAGGAAGCAAGAGCTAGGGAGTCAGGACCAACAACCCCCATAGGCAATGAAGCGCCAAAGGAAGGTAATTTGGTGGCTGAAGAAGAGGTCGAGGAAATAGATATTATCTTTGAGGGCAGTGAAGCCGCCCCAATCATTCTTGATGATGATGAAGAACTAGAATCAGAGATGGTACCGGTTCGTAGGCCCAGAGGTAGGCCAAGAGATTCTAAGAAAGCACCAAAAGTATCAAGTGGAAGGCCTAAAGGAAGACCTAGGAAAGTGTAGTTCCATGATTGAAAAATGGAACCTATAGTTCATTTTATTTCCTAGTAATGATAGTTAGTTCTAGTTAAAGAAGGATACTAGAAATTTTATTTTGTTTACTTTTATTCCAAGAAGATCCTCATACTAAAAGTTATGATTTATTTAAGCAAATGGCCTTGTTAACTGTTTGGTTCTTAAGTTTTATGGCGTGTGAGCTATTTAGAACAAAGAAGTATTGGTCAAGTGAAAAGACCATGATGTAGAATTGGCTTATAGAAACGGCCAAGTGAAATTAGTTTTGGTCTAGTAAAACGATCGAAACAAGAATAAAGTGACCTATTGAAGCGGTCAAGTAAGAAAGAATAAAGTGACCTATTGAAACGGTCAAAAGTAAAAGTAATTGGCTTAGTAAAACGGCCAAAATGTGAATGAATGTAGGTCTAGTGAATCGACCTGCGATGAATAAGTAAAGTCTAGTAAAATGACTTCCCTACGTAGAATTGGTCCATTGGAACGACTAGAAATCTAGTAAACCAATCTTTTGTAAATGTTACGTCTTTTGGGGATGGCCTATTTATGTGAAAGTATTAAGCATAGTACAATGCTTGTGTTGGCGTGAGTAATAATGTTAAATGTGCGAGTTAACTTGGAACAAGTAAGAATGGTCTATTGAAACGACCAATGAAAGTGATTATGGTCTATTGAAATGACCGATGAAAATAGAAATGGTCTAATGAAGCGACCAATAAGTCTAGTAAAGTTGACTAAGGAAGATAGTGATGGTCTGTTGAAACGACCAGTGGTCTAGTGAATGACCTATAAAATTGAAAGTTAGTCTATGGAGACGATCTATAGTATGGGAGTGCGTGAAAAAGTTTCGTATTCATGATAACTAATGATAGTATCATATTATCCGGCAAGTGTTCGAAACGCCAGAGTGGCTGAGTTTATGATGCTAACTCAAGGAAGTATGACAGTGAAAGACTATGGGATTCACCGAATCGCTAGAATTTGCCCTAACGCTCTTCGATGATGAAGCGCAAAAGGCTCGAGAATTTAAAGCTGGTTTGAGCGACCGAATTCGATATAGAATCACTCTATTAATGATACCAACCTATGATCAAGTGTTGGATAAGGCAAAGATAGTGGAGAAAGAATCAGATAGTTATCGCATTAAGAGAAAAGAGAAGTAGAGTCAACTAAGGAAGAGTCGACTGAATCTAAAGGAAGATGGAACCGCGATGGGAACAATAATAAGCGGAAAGCTACTGACGATCGTGAAAAGGAAGGAAGTACAAGTAAGTACCAGAGTAAAGGCTACGGCAATAGAAATGATGGTAATAAGAACGGCACCAAAGGGCAAGGTTCTGATAAGAAGTGCCAAATGATTGCTTGGCTAAGAATATGAATTTAATTCCTGAGGCGTTAGAGAATTCTTTAGTTATGGATATTCAAACTAGAGAATCGATCCCTATTACGTCTATATCTAGGAAGTGTCCTTTGAAATTGGACGGGAAAGAACTTGAGGTTGATCTCATTAGTTTAGGACATCGAAGAATTTGATGTAATCTTGGGAATGGACTAGTTGGCTGCATACCATGCCCATGCGGATTGTTTTAAAGAAAGAAGTCCACTTCAGATTACTATCTAGAGAAGAGTGATGTTCTCAAGGAACGAAACCTAGAACCCGATCGAACCTTATATCGGTAATGAAGGCTCGTAAGCTTTTAAAGAAAGGATGTGAAGGATTATTGGCGTACATTGGTGATACGCGCAAGAAGGAAGGAACCGTAGAATCACTTTCTGTGATTAGATATTTCAAGGAAGTGTTTCCTGAGGATTTACCGGGAATACCTCCATAAAGAGAAGTAGAATTTTCTGTCGATTTGGTACCAGAGACTTCACTAATATCGAAGGCGCCGTATAGAATGGCTCCGTCAGAATTGAAGAATTAAAGGAGCAACTGCAAGAGTTGTTGGATAAGAGTTTGATTAGACCGAGTGTATCACCATGGGGTGCACCAGTGTTGTTGTGAAGAAGAAGGATGGGTCGATGAGGTTACGTATCGACTATCGTGAATTGAACCACGTGACGGTAAGGAATCAATACCCGTTGCCAAGAATAGATGATTTGTTCGATCAACTTTGTGGAGCGTATTATTTCTTGAAGATAGACTTGAGGTCTAGTTATCATCAACTAAGAGCGAAGAAGAATGGTATAGCTAAGACAACCTTTAGAAAAAGGTATGGTCATTATGAGTTTGTAGTGATGCCGTTTGGATTGGTTAACGCACCGGCATCGTTTATGGAGCTTATGAATAGGATATTTCAGAAGTTTCTGGATAAATGTGTGATAGTGTTCATTGATGATATCTTGGTGAATTCGAGGACCAAGGAAGAACATGAAGAGCTGTAGATACCCCGGGAAAACCCCGCTTGGCTAGAGCGGTGAATTATCCTAGGATGTCTACTTGATTTTAAGAGTCGCCACCCACATTTTAGAGGAACGCGAGAAAACCTAAGAAGAGCCAATTTTTATGTACGAAAACCAGAGATTCGGGAAGAGAAGGGTTCGGGGGTTAGGTGATGGAGTGGGAAGTACTTAAACACCCACTCCGCCCGGCTTAAGCCGGTCTTGCTACTTTTGGTGTTCTTGATGTTAAATGTCCTTCAATAAAAAGTGCTAACAATTAAAATGAAAAGAAAGGGAAAATAAAAAGATAAATGATTTTATTGATTTAATTTATGCTAAAGATTACATGTTGAATTATCCTAACAATTACATTAATAATGAAATGGGGAGATTAAAGTAGAGATTAAAATGTAGGGAGATAACCTTAACCAACTTTAATGTAGTAAAGTGGTCATTTGGTCATGTCCCATTGATGGGGATTGCATACATTACCAAGACATGTGAAAATGAGAGAAGAAGAATAAATTACCTTAAGAAAGTGGGCTTCAAACTTGGACTTGAAAATGGTGTTGTTGTAAGGCAATTGTTGTAGAACAATTTGTGTAGAGTTTTGTTGTGTTAAACTCTTGTTGGGAGAACTCTTGTAAAGAGAATTCTTGGGAGAATTGTGTATAGTGTATTTGTGTAGAGATTTCAAGTCAAAAAAGAGAAGGTCCAAAAATAGAGTCTTCTTCCAAGGTAGAAGAAGGTGGTTTTTATAGGTAGAAAGGAGAGGGAAAGGTTGGAGGGAAAATGGTCAATCCATGTGAGATGGAATTGACCAATAGAAAATAGAATAATGAATAAAAGAAGATGAAACAAATAAAAGAAAATAAAAATGAAATATTTTGTTTTTATGAAAAGGGCTACAAATGTGGGATTGGGAGGTTACAAATAAAAGCTAGTCAATATTTATGATCAAGAAAGATGTTTTTGACTAAAGAAGATGTTTGTAAATTAGAAAAGGGAGGAAAATAAGGTGCAATCCGTTACTGCCAAAGTGGGAAGGGTGCGGGTCCGGCCTTTGGGGCGAGAAGCGCGCGCGGCCCGTTGACAGTGTCGGAGGCGCCCGCGGGTGAAAATAACAGAATGACAGAATGACTCTGAAAGTTAACTCTGTTATGCAGTTTAGTCCAAAACTAACGGAATCAGTTAGGAACTTAATGGAAGTAACAGAAATTAACAAAAACAAGTTAAATAAAAATACTATGTATGCAATCGGGGTGAGAGGTCCAAGGCGGAGTATCTACAGAGTCCCTCGGCGACGTGGATTGGAAGGCAAAACGCGTCGACAAAAGAAAGACAACCGCCGAGGACATCGACAAGAGAAAACAAAGACTCGATAAAACATAAATTTGAAATTTGCGAAGGATAGGGGTGCGCTTCCTGTGTGAGAGGCTTTATTAATATAGAAAGGATATGGCGGGATCCGTTTTGCTAAAGCGGGATCCGTTTGCTGATGCGGGATCCGTTTGCTGAAGCAGGATCCGTTTGCTGATGCGGGATCCGTTTGTTGAAGTGGGATCCGTTTGCTGAAGCGGGATCCGTTTGCTGAAGCAGGATCCGTTTGCTGATGGCAGGATCCATTTGCTGAAGCGGGATCCGTTTGCTGAAGCGGGATCCATTTGCTGAAGCGGGATCTGTTTACTGATGCGGGATCCATTTGCTGAAGCGGGATCCGTTTGCTGAAGCGGGATCCATTTGCTGATGCGAGATCCGTTTGCTGTTGCGGGATCCGTTTGCGGATGGTGGGAACCGAGGCTCCATCTGCCTATATGTGATATTTTTGTGTTGCTTGATGGAAAGGTGGTGATTTTGCGGCTCACCATGGACCGAGTTGTTGTCATTGAACTGTAATTGTTTGACTCTGTGGGATGCAGGCGTAGTTGACGGCGGATCACTTTCTGTTGGGGATGAAGTGCCTTGAGTTGCAGATTCTGTTGACCTTGTGGTGGTACCTGTTAAGTGTGTGCTTTGCAGGTATATGTGCTTGTGACATGTATGAGATGTGAAATGGCAGTTATAAGAGAAATTGTGCTTGTGGTGTGATGTGATTTGAAGGCAGTTTTGCATGAGAGGGAATTTTTGTAAGAATGGAGAAAGTGATTTTATGTGCGGTGTGATTTGAGGAAAGCCTCGGATGTATTCATACTTTCACTTACCATTGCTGTTGGATGGATTAGTGTTGTGGTGGTGGATGCCTCGATGCTTTTAATGAAGAATGTCCATGCTTTGGATGGAGAATGATGATGTTGGTGATGATGAATTGTTTTTGCCTTTGATGGAGTGTCGGTGAGATGGTATTCTGGGTGATGGGTTGGTCGTGCCCAAAGGCTGCCTACGTATCCCTTGAAAGGAATCAGACCAGCGTAGTTCAAGGATGATGGAGAATGCTGGTGGAGAATGCTAGGAGCAAAGCAAAAAGGAAACACATAATTTTGCGCAAGAAAAGAAAATAATTTTTTTTTTTAAATTAGAAAGAAAAGAATATGCACACACGTGAGAAAAAGATTTTTTTTTTAGTTCGTGGGTGAACCATTTTAACCATTGTGTGTTTGTAAAGCCAACCAAAGATCAAGTCATGTTCGATCAAAGTCCGGATTGCCTCGCTTGAATGTTGTCACCGCGGTGTCCAACAAAAATTGATGTCCAGCCCCAAGAGATTTGTCGTTTATGGGGCTTAAAAAGGACTTTTGATGCCGAGATACCAAGGGGTTGCTGATTGTAAAGCCCCTCGAATGCTGAACTTTGAGTGGCTTATGAAGCCCCAAGATGAATCAACTCTTATCCCATTCATATAAACTGTCTTTTGTTGTCGACGTGGACAAGCCCCAAGAGAATATCATTGATACCAAGCTTTGAGAGATTGCTAAGCCCCAAATGCATGGGCTTATCAAGTTTGTAGATGGCGGGATGTGGAGACCTTTCGGTGTGAAGCATCAAATTTTCTTGGAATCAGTTTAGCATTATGTTGGGAGCGGATGGTGCTATTGGGAAGAACCCTTGAAGGAGATCTCCTTCTTTCTACTTGCTTGGAGATGGATGGCCCTTCTTTCGGTTGATACCCAAATGGCGGAAGGTCCATGTTGAAAATGTAGTACGGTCTTCGGGAGACGTCTCGTGGGAGATGGTGATGTTGTTACAGATGATAAGGTCTTGGTGTGATAAAGTCTCGAACGGTATGTTTGCTTGAGTCTTCTTGAGTTGAACCGATGGCGGATATTCGGATGCAGCCTGTGCTTTTGATCTTGGAGAAAGGGGTGCTGTATTGCAGAAACATTGGGATTGGTCGTAACTCTGCTTATAGAGTTAACATATTGGCATTGCCTGCTATAACTCAGCCGGGTGAGTCTAGCATATTGAATCTTTTTCCTTTTCTCTAAGACTTCCTTCATAATCTCGCTGTGAGTTCTAACAAGAATCATCAAATTCATTCATATCATCGGAGCCTTCATTTAAAACCAAGAGGCCTTTTGACTGGAAGTGTTGAGGGACCCTTGAAGCTTAATCTCTTTCATGGTGCCATAAGACTACTCCACATTGCATTGCTTGAGCATTGTTGCCCCAAAAGACTGTCGGTTGCGAAGCCCCAATATTGCCCTTTGCTTGTATCACTGTAATGCCATAGCCCAAAAGATTGTAGATTGCGAAGCTCCTTGAGACCTTTGGTGCCGAATTGAGGAAGCTTCCAACGTTTCACATGACTCGGCTGGGGACACTGAAGTGAATTTCTTCTTGCCGAGGGAGCCTTTAAAACTTGATCGTAGCCCCTAGAGTGACACCATTGATTAGGAGTGGAACGAGAAGGGCCTATCCTTGATCGGGGGAACAAGTATGAGCATACATGACAAGAAGGTGCTTCTCGACATTCCTTTTTGAGAGACTTTGAGGATAGTCTCACACATCTTTCTTGAGCGTAGCCCTAGGGCTCATTAACTGTCAAATGAAACAAGAGAAGTTTTCTTTCTCGAGTCACATAGCCCCTAGGGTGTCATCATTTGTTGAACAAAGAAAGAGAATTGTCCTCGTGTGGGGGAACAAACATAAGAGGACATGGCAAGAGCTACTCCATTCTCGGGAGTCTTTCGGCATACTTTAGAGGGACATGCTTGTAGAAGCTTGAATTACATGTTGTTGCTCACTGCCCAAACCAACTGATTAGCTAGGGATTATTTTGTGTAACCTCGTACCCCTTCAATGATAGGCTCGTTCTCGGACGGATCTTGGTTACCATGGGCTTTCTTTCTTATGAGCCCAAAGATGCATATTGCAAGAACAATCTTTCAATAACCCAAAATGACCTTTGATGGTGCCATATCTCGTCAAGCCTTTTGCAATTCCAAAGTTGGATCGGTGGGGATTGACTTGCTGAGGAGACCCAATGTAGAACTTGTGCAGTTGTCTTCTTTAGAGGCCGGAGATCTCCATTTCTCTTTCCCTTCTCTCTCTCACTCTCTCATTTTTTTATGACGCACCCTGTTTTTTGTCTAGACCGCACTTTCGGGTTTTCAATCTAGCGGGCATCTCTTTTGCGTCTTCATTTTTTTTTTGACTCAATTGATGAGGAAGTGTGCATTGACTCTAGCTGAGGATGAGAGACATGTGATTTTGCGGTGGAGACCTTTTGTCACTAATGATGAGTGACATTGACTCGACTAGGGAAGTGTCCCTAGTATTGACTTTGTATATATTTGTTGAATGACTCACGAAGGCAAGTAAGTCATTAAGAGAGAAGAGAAGGAAAGCCCCAATTTGATTGCAAGAAATTGGGAGTATACAGAAAGAATAGAAGCCCTAGACTCGATAAGGAACGGAAAGTGATTCCAAATCTAGGAAAGTAGTTCAATCTTGAGGTGATTCGTTGGCAAATGAATCGTACAAAGATGTCATGACAAGTTCGAGAGGAAAGCCGATCACCAAAACGCGCTAGGGCTAAGCATATCTTCTTTCTTGCATGAGACCGGACCCGAAGGTTGCCTACGTTCCTCCAGTGTAGAGGCTCAGGTCACCGTAGTTCTTGTGGATTCTCCATTCGCAGTGATGAATTGTTGCTTCGTCGTGATTGTTGTCGATGTTGCTTCGTCCTTCGTTTGGTGGAATGATGTTGTTGTTGTGAACTTCTTTGAATGAAGGGGGATTTTTTTTTTTTTTTTTTTTGTGCTCTAACTTTTTCCTAGGTTGATTTGAGGATATCAACCTAGCCAGCTTTTTTTTTTTTTTTTTTTATTCCCTTTTGAAAACTTTGCTTCATTTTTCCATGGTCGTTGCTTCACCTTGCTTTGGCTTGATTTCGCTGTTGATGATGTCTCCTTCGTCACGATGTTTAGCCCCTAGGCGTTCAAGTGACGGCCTTCGTTCTAGAACTTGTTTAGACATCTTTTCATTATTTTTCCAAGAATTAAATTGAACAACTTGGAAGAGTGTATGAGGACAAGAACGACTTTTTATTTGATGACTCAATGGACTCGAACATTTAACATAGGACGAGAGAAAACATTAATGCACACTTAAGAGGACTTTTGACTCTTTTTTTTTTTTATTCCTACTACTAGGTAGAGAAAGAGAAACGGAGATTGCTGTTGTAGTCCCCATTGTCGTTGTAGCCTTCCTTGCGGCATGATCTCTTGTTGAGACCCTATTTCAAATCTGACCCCCTTCCTTGATGAGTTCTTGCATGTTCTCACTCTTTAACTGTTGTTCTTCAACAACGATAAACTCACCATTGTCAATCAAGTCTTGGACGATGTTGCGGATGGAGAAGCAATCCTCGGTGAGGTGACCGCTGCATAGGTGATAGTCACACCACTTGTGGTGGGCATGGTTGCGACGCAATGGTTGTGGTTGCTTGGACCCTTGGAGAGGAGAAATTTGTCCCTTTGCTTTGAGATCTTCATAGGCCTTAGTGACGGTCATACCTTGGAGGGGAGTGTAGACACGGTCGTTGGTAGAACCTTTGTGACTTTTGAGAGGCGAGCCACTTGAACATGCCTTACCGTTGACCTTTGCCTTGTTGTCGGTGAACTCTTGTAAACGGGCCTTAAGTTCGGACACTTCTTCCTTATGAATTCTCCTCTCGAGATCAAGACGGGCTTGCCATAAATCATCCTTGCGGCGGGCATCCTCGACAAGTCTATCCATTTATTGTTGTGGAATTGACCCTCCAACACCCAATCAATATCCCAAGAAAATAATGGCACCACAAACAAGCACAAGAAATAAAGCACAAGAAAAGACACAGAAATTATTAACCCAGTTCGTCAATATGTTTGACTACGTCTGGGGGCACTACCAAGCCAGGATCTTGCACTATAATATGTTTGTATGAAGTTACAATATGTTTAGGGGCGGAACTTTACTTAAATATGTGCCCAGGAATACAAACCTAACCCTAGATGGACAAAGGAACCCGAAAATTGGCCTAAAATCGGACCCGGAATTTTCCCATCCCGACAAGTGGGCGGGCGCCCACTGCTGCCCGGGCGGTCGCCCACTCTGGATTTCCTCCGAGCCGTTCAGTCTGATAAAGTGGGCGGTCGCCCATCATCACCCTGGGCGGCCGCCCAAAGCGTCAGCCTGCTCTGACGATTTTCTCCCTTTTTACTCTGAAATCTAACCCGGTTGGTCCTCTATTCCAACAATCTCCCACCTAGAGATCAACCGCGCATACAAGCCCCGTATCCGTTCTTCAACTAATCCTTGGTGTCGTCCTAGTGCTCTCCTCAAACATGGTAGTGCCATCCTCCTCTCCTATTCTCCAAGCCCTATTGAAGCTATACATAGCTTCAACTTTTCAAGGTTTACCACCTTGGTCAACATGTCAGCCGGGTTCTCCGATCCCAATATCTTCTCCAGCCTTAAGATCTTCCTTTCCAAGAGATGCCTAATGTAGTGAAACCTCAGCTCAATGTGCTTCGTCCTAGAATGAAACGCCGGATTCCTAGCCAAGTGAATTTCACTCTGACTGTCACTGTAGAGAGCATTACCACTTCGTGTCTTCCCAAGTTCACCCAAGAAGTTATGCAACCATACCATCTCTTTGCTTGCCTCTGCCACTGCCACATATTCTGCTTCCGCAGTCGACTGAGCCACGATCTTCTGCAATTTAGAAGCCCAGGAGATTGCCGTACCACCCAATGTGAAAACATAACTCGTAGTACTTCTCCTCTTGTCTAGATCGCTTGATGCCAAATCCGCATCAACATAACCCGCTAACACGACCTCCTTGCTTGAGAAACATAGAGCCTTACCAGCAGTACCCTTTAAGTAACGCAGGATCCATTTGACCGCTTCCCAATGTTGCTTCCCTGGATTGCCCATGTACCGGCTGACTACTCCCACCGCATGTGCAATGTCCGGCCTTGTACACACCATTGCATACATTAGACTCCCCACTGCCGAAGCATATGGAGTCCTCTCCATCTTGTCACGCTCCTCCTTGCCCTTAGGTGAGTCCTTCTCGGATAGCTTGAAGTGTATACCCAATGGTGTCCCTGTTGGCTTCGCCTCTTCCATGCAAAACCTTACAAAGACTTTCTCAACGTATTCTGCTTGTGAAAGAACCAACTTACCCGACTCCCTATCCCGGTCAATCCGCATGCCCAAGATTTTTCTGGCCTCCCCCAGATCCTTCATCTCGAACGGTTCTGACAACTGAGCCTTCAATCTGTTTACCTTTTTACTGCTAGAGCCCGCTATTAGCATGTCATCCACATATAACAGCAAGATTATGTGCCCGTTGTCCGTGTTCTTGAAGTAGCAACAATGATCCGCCTCACATCTGATAAAATCAATATCGTGCATGAATCCATCGAACTTCCTGTACCACTGCCTAGGATCTTGTTTAAGGCCATACAAGCTCTTAGTCAACCTGCAAACCAGTTCCTCGCTACCCTTAGACAAGCAACCCTCTGGTTGTACCATGTAAATTTCTTCCTCCAAATCCCCATGAAGAAAAGCCGTCTTTATATCCATCTGTTCCAGCAACAAGTTATCCACCACTACTATCCCCAGAACGATTCTGATAGTGGTCAACTTCACAACAGGAGTGAATACCTCGGTGTAGTTAATACCATACTTTTGCTGAAACCCTTTTACAACCAACCTTGCCTTGTAACGTTTACTGCCGTTTGCTTCCTCCTTGATCCTGTAAACCCACTTGTTATGCAATGCCTTCTTCCCCTTTGGTAGTTTAATCAACTCCCAAGTTTTGTTGGCCTTCAATGAGTCCATCTCATCATCCATCGCAGCTTTCCACTTATCACAAAGTGCACTACGAACAGCCTCCGCATAACATTCCGGCTCACCACTATCTGTCAACAACAAATAGTAATTTGAAGGAGTATACCTGTCAGGTGATCCACGCAATCTGCTGGATCTACGCAGTGGAATATCCGGTTCTGGAGTATGTGGTTCATCTTCAGTGACCCCCTGACCTTGGTCATCATGAACCGTCCTGCTCCCACCCGAGTTTGGAATATCCACCTCAACAAATTCTCGTTCCGAACTAACCCCTTCAGATGCCCCCTTTCTGTCCTTGTACAATACCTGTTCATTGAATACAACATCTCGACTACGAATAACCTTATGATTTCGGTCATCCTAAAACTTATACCCGAAGTCATCCCCGCCATAACCAATGAACGTACATTTTACAGATTTAGCATCTAATTTGGTTCTATCAACAGAGTCTATATGAACATATGAAACGCATCCAAAAATGCGAAGAAAGGACAGATTTACCTGCTTGCCACTCCATGCTTCCTCTGGAATTTCATTCGCCAATGGTACCGATGGTCCCCGATTGATCAAGAAAGCTGCCGTGTCAACTGCATATGCCCAGAACGTCTTCGGAAGCCCACACTTCAACCTCATACTTCTAGCCCGCTCGTTCAATGTCCTGTTCATCCTCTCTGCAACCGCATTGTGTTGTGGTGTGCCCTTTGGAGTCTTCTCCATGTGAATGCCATTCGCTGCACAATATTCCTTGAACTCCCCGAGCTCATACTCCCCACCATTATCTGATCTCAAGCATTTAAGCTTAAGACCCGTCTGATTCTCCACCAAAGCCTTCCACTTATTAAACACTTCGAATGCCTCATCTTTGTGTTTCAAGAAATAAACCCAGACTTTCCTTGTCGAATCATCAATAAACGACATGTAATAAGACGCACCACCCAGAGAAGTTACCGGGGCCGGCCCCCACAAATCCGTGTGAACCAAATCCAACTTTGCTTCCCTCAAATCCCTACCTGTCCTCGAGAAATTACTCCTCACCTGTTTGCCAAACACACAATCTTCGCAGATCCCCACGTCGACTGTCTTCAAACCCGTTAGTCTTCCCTTTGAGCAAAGTACTTTCATCCCCTTCTAACTCATGTGACCCAATCGACAGTGCCACAAATCCGTATCACCCTTGGCTGACGCCACCGCGATACTATCCTTGGTGTTGTTCGCTAAATACAATGTCCCCTCTTTATTACCCTGAGCGATCTCTGAATCCTCCTTGGTAATAACCCAGTTCCTGCAGCCAATAGTTACCTTGTAACCTTCTTCATCCAACTGCCCAACTGATAGCAGGTTCTTTTTCAAACCCGGAATGTGTCTGACCCCGTGTAGATGTAGGACCTTCCCGTCTGATGCTCCTATTCTGACATCCCCCTTCCCCTTGATTTCCAAAGGCTCGCCATCCGCCAGATAGACCTTACCGAAATCACCGGAAGTATAGTTTTCCATCTCCTTTGCATGCCCGCATGAGTGGAATGATGCTCCCGAATCCAGCACCCATGATTCTAGCGCACTACTAACACTTAGAACCAGTACATATTCACCTTCGATTATCACATTCGCCGATTTATCCTTTCGTATGGGACAATCCTTCTTGTAGTGTCCTAACTCCTTACAATGATAGCATTGAACCGATCCTTTCGCGACCCTTGGTTTGTCTCTGATCTCCACGGCCTTGCCCTTACCACCCACTACGTTTTCCCTTGATTCAGTTCTCTCTTTATTGCTAGTACCCGGCCTTCCCCTACTAGTAGTAGCTAAGGCCGATCCCGAAGTAGACGATGTCCCCAATTTCTTCAAACGATTTTTCTCGCCCAACAGAAAGTCTTTAACATCATTATACTTCAATTTGTTCTTACCCGCTGAAGCATTAATCGCTGTCACCGTTTCGCTCCAACTTCCTGGTAAAGACGCTAGCAACAAGCACGTATGAACCTCATCATCAAACGTAATATCCAACACAGTCAATGAGTCTATAACATCCATAAACTCATTGATGTGTTTAGCTAAGGATCCTCCCTCTTGCATCTTGAGACTACCCATCTTGCGTATCAAATCAACCTTGTTTGCAGCAGATGGAGTTTCAAATCTCTCAGTAAGATAATCCAATAGCTCCTTCGTGGTTTTTTCCTTCTTGGTAGTCTTCGCGATCCACTTTGACAAAGTAGATCTAACCACCCCTAGGGCTTTCCGATCCATGAGATCCCAATCTTCCTGCTTTTCTCCTTCCGGCTTGACTCCCTTTAGAGGCTTATAGAGATCTTTGTTGTACAAGCGATCCTCTATTTGCATCCTCCAAAACCCGTAGTCAGAACCATCAAATTTCTCCACCGCTTGTTTATCCTTGCCCATTCTTGATTGCTTGAACAAACCCTAATCGCCCTATAACCCGAAACGATAAACCAGATCTCTAGATACCAGTTGTTGTGGAATTGACCCTCCAACACCCAAGCAATATCCCAAGAAAATAATGGCACTACAAACAAGCACAAGAAATAAAGCACAAGAAAAGACACAGAAATTGTTAACCCAGTTCGTCAATATGTTTGACTACGTCTGGGGGCACTACCAAGCCAGGATCTTGCACTATAATATGTTTGTATGAAGTTACAATAAGTTTAGGGGCGGAACTTTACTTAAATATGTGCTCAAGAATACAAACCTAACCCTAGATGAACAAAGGAACCCGAAAATTGGCCTAAAATCGGACCCGGAATTTTCCCATCCCGACAAGTGGGCGGGCACCAACTGCTGCCCGGGTGGTCGCCCACTCTGAATTTCCTCCGAGCCGTTCAGTCTGATAAAGTGGGCGGTCGGCCATCATCACCCTGGGCGGCCGCCCAAAGCGTCAGCCTGCTCCGACGATTTTCTCCCTTTTTACTCCGAAATCTAACCCGGTTGGTCCTCTATTCCAACATTTGTTCCCCCATGGCTCTTATTATGTTGAAAAGCCTTTCGTTGGACACGGAAGTATTCTTACACATGTTGTTGTTGCCGCTTGAAGCCATTGGATCTATGGAGAGACCATGGTTGATCTTAGGGTGGTCCCACAAATACCTTTTGAATCCAATGATTTAACCCACGAACAAGAGAAAAGACTCAAACCACATAAGAAAAATGATTTTTTTTTTTATTTATTTACAAAGTCGGAAGGACATAGTCCTTTTTGGGGTTTCTAGAAAAATAGTGGAATCGTCACACTAGTATATAGACCATCTCGCGGTCCCATATACTTATCGGATTCCACCACGCTTGTGATACCTACACATGACGGGATTAAACTAAATTAATGTCATAAAGCATACATGCGGGGACGGATTTTTTATTTTCGTCCAAAATAACCACTTTGGGGACGGGGTTTTATTTTGTCCCATAACAACCATTTGTTTCTTTTGGAATCAGCATGTATGATTTGATGACATTAGTTTAGGGAAATCTCGGTACATGAAAACCGACTTGGTCACGGAGTGTTAGACCCTAACTAGAATTGTGTGGTTTGTGCTCGGCTAAAGAGAGGCTTAAAGGTCACCCCCGGCATGTAGTCATGAACTACGCCACAGGTTGAGGTTTACCGCTTCGAGAGAGTCAAGGTCGGGTGGAGCTTGAAACTTTCTAGGACGGGTCTCGACGAGTTTGGGGTTGGACTTGTGCGACTTGATTGTGAGCAATTAATAAGAATATGTGCATGTAGTATGAGCTCAAGCCAAGTGACAAAATATTTTTTTTTTTCAAAAGAAAAGAAAATCAAATATGTGCAAGTAAAGAGAGGAGGGAGGATAATTAAGGTCCTAAATTATTACAACTTCCGAGTCAACCAATGACCGGTCAAAGCAAAGAAGGGAGAGGGCGAAACTGCAATTTTCTGAACTCCAGGGGCTGTTCTGAAACTTTCTGAAATCTGAGGATCAAACTGTAATTTCCTAAAACCCAGGGACTGTTCTGCATTTTCTGAAACCTAAGGACTGTTCTGCAGTTTTCTGAGATCCAGTGACTGTTCTGCAGTTTTAAGGGTCCAGTGAACATTCTGTAATTTCCAGGAACTTCAGTGACCAATCTGTAATTGTCGAATCCAGCCCAAACTTTTTTTTTAATAAAAGAAAATCAAAAAAATTTGGGGAGAGAAAGGAAAGGAGGAAAATATGTACAAAAGTTTTTGTCCCAAAATAAAAAATGTATCTCCCCTTTTTGTTTTGGAAAAGCTAAAAATGTGGAACTAAGCTAGCTTTCCTTCTTTTTAATTTTTTTTTTTTGTTTGTTTGCAAAAAGAAAGAAGAAGAAGAAAGAAACAAAAATAACGCACACACAAACGCACACTCACTGACAGTGCACACACACACGCCTGTTTTTTTTTTTTTTTTTTTTTTTTTTTTGTGTGTTTAAGAATAAAGAAGAAAAGAAATAAAAACAAAAAATACACACTTACCCACACGACAGACATGGAGAAGGCACCAATTGCTGCCTTTTTTATTTTTTATTTTTGCTGGAAAAGATACCGGATGCATGCGCGTTTGAAATTTAGAGCGGGAGGCGCGCGCTTTTGAGGATGTCGGGCAAAAGCGCCCGGTTCTGGGCACATCTGTAAGCTGATGGGTTCAAGGGATTGCCTTGACCCAAAAAATAGTACTTTTCCCCTACAAACATTGTTAGCACAAATAACATAAAAATTGAAGGACGAGACGAGAGGCGGGCGATTCTGGTGGTGAAGATCGGAGGCGCGCGCCTTAGGCCAAGAAGGCCAAAGGCGCACGCTTCCCACCAGAATGCCCAGAAAGAAGAAATAAGAACACCAAAATAAAAATGCAAGTTTAACCCTCTAAATAATCCCCAGCGGAGTCGCCACTGTAGATACCCCGGGAAAACCCCGCTTGGCTAGAGCGGTGAATTATCCTAGGATGTCTACTTGATTTTAAGAGTCGCCACCCACGTTTTAGAGGAACGCGAGAAAACCTAAGAAGAGCCAATTTTTATGTACGAAAACCAGAGATTCGGGAAGAGAAGGGTTCGGGGGTTAGGTGACGGAGTGGGAAGTACTTAAACACCCACTCCGCCCGGCTTAAGCCGGTCTTGCTACTTTTGGTGTTCTTGATGTTAAATGTCCTTCAATAAAAAGTGCTAACCATTAATAATGAAATGGGGAGATTAAAGTAGAGATTAAAATCTAAGGAGATAACCTTAACCAACTTTAATGTAGTAAAGTGGTCATTTGGTCATGTCCCATTGATGGGGATTGCATACATTACCAAGACATGTGAAAATGAGAGAAGAAGAATAAATTACCTTAAGAAAGTGGGCTTCAAACTTGGACTTGAAAATGGTGTTGTTGTAAGGCAATTGTTGTAGAACAATTTGTGTAGAGTTTTGTTGTGTTAAACTCTTGTTGGGAGAACTATTGTAAAGAGAATTCTTGGGAGAATTGTGTATAGTGTATTTGTGTAGAGATTTCAAGTCAAAAAAGAGAAGGTTCAATAAGAGAGTCCTCTTCCAAGGTAGAAGAAGGGGTTTTTTTATAGGTAGAAAGGAGAGGGAAAGGTTGGAGGGAAAATTGTCAATCCATGTGAGATGGAATTGACCAATAGAAAATAGAATAATGAATAAAAGAAGATGAAACAAATAAAAGAAAATAAAAATGAAATATTTTGTTTTTATGAAAAGGGCTATAAATGTGGGATTGGGAGGTTACAAATAAAAGCTAGTCAATGTTTATGATCAAGAAAGATGTTTTTGACTAAAGAAGATGTTTGTAAATAAGAAAAGGGAGGGAAATAAGGTGCAATCCGCTACCTAAGTGGGAAGCGCGCGGGTCCGGCCTTTGGGGCGAGAAGCGCGTGCGGCCCGTTGACAGTGCGGAGGCGCCCGCGGGTGAAAATAACAGAATGACAGAATGACTCTGAAAGTTGACTCTGTTATGCAGTTTAGTCCAAAACTAACGGAATCAGTTAGGAACTTAACGGAAGGAACAGAAATTAACAAAAACAAGTTAAATAAAAATACTATGTAAGCAATCAGGGTGAGAGGTCCAAGGCGGGGTGTCTACAAGAGCACTTGAAGTCAGTGCTGCATATTTTAAAAGAGCAGAAGTTATAAGCAAAATTCAAGAAGTGTGAATTTTGGTTGGAGAAGGTGGAATTTTTAGGACATATGGTATCAAAGGATAGAATAGCTGTGGATCCAACAAAAATAGAAGCAATTGTGAACTGGGAAAGACCAACTTCGGTAACTGAGATTAGAAGTTTCTTAGGTCTGGCTGTCTACTATTGGAGATTCGTAGAAGGTTTCTCGAAGTTGTCAGTACCATTAACGAAATTGACTCAGAAAGGAGCTAAGAAGAGCTTTTAAGAGTTGAAGCGACGATTGGTGTCCGCACCAGTTCTTGCTTTACCATCAGGATCGAATGGATTTGTGATATACAGTGATGCCTCGCTTAAAGGACTAGGCTGCGTGTTGATGCAGAATGATAAGGTTATAGCTTATGCATCTAGGCAATTAAAGAACCATGAGAAGAATTATCCAACCCATGATCTAGAATTAGCTGCAGTGGTGTTTGCTTTAAAGATTTGGAGGCACTACTTGTATGGGGTGACATGTCAGATTTATACGGATCATAAGAGTCTTAAGTATATATTTACCCAAAAGGAGCTTAATATGAGACAAAGAAGATGGTTGGAGTTATTGAAAGATTATGATTGTACGATTTTGTACCACCCTGGGAAGGCTAATAAGGTGGCAGATGCGTTGAGTAGAAAGAATCGTGGAACGCTAGCGATGCTAATTTCTAAGGAGGAAAGTGCGTGGAACCGCATTGAGATTTCAAGCATGGAAGTGCAAGTGAATGGTTATTTGGCTCAGATGAGTGCTCAGCCAACGCTTATGGTTAGAATTAAAGAAGCACAAGGGATTGACGAAGAAGTGATGAAAGTGCATGAGAGTATCGCTAAGGGGAAGGCAAAATACTTTCGTGTGGGAGAAGATGGAATCATGAGGTAACAATCAAGGATATGGGTGCCAGAAAATGAAGATATAAAGAGAGAGATTTTGAAAGAAGCTCATTGTTCGAGATTTTCCATACATCCTAGAAGTACGAAGATGTATAGAAACTTGAGAGAGACGTTCTGGTGGAACAATATGAAAGGAGATGTAGCCGAGTTTTGTATCAAAGTGTTTGCTATGTCAACAAGTGAATAGTGAACACCAGAGACCGGCAGGATTACTACAGTCATTACCTATTCCTGAGTGGAAGTGGGAACATATAGCTATGGATTTGGTGGTAGGGTTACCAAAAACGTTGAGAGACTACAATGCAATTTGGGTTATTGTGGATAGGCTTACGAAGTCGGCTCACTTTCTAGCGATTAAGGTGAATGATTCGTTAGAGAAATTGGCCAAGTTGTATATTGATGAAATTGTGAGATTACATGGAATACCAGTTTCGATAGTGTCTGATAAGGATGCGAGGTTTACATCGAAATTCTGGAAGAGTTTACAACAAGCATTGGGTACGGAGTTGACAATGAGTACAGCTTTTCACCCACAAACGGATGGACAGTCGGAAAGGACTATTCATACTCTAGAAGATATGTTGAGAGCTACGTCGTTGGATTGGCAAGGAACATGGGACGAGCATTTGATGCTAGTAGAATTTGCGTATAACAATAGTTATCATGCTAGTATCGGAATGGCACCGTACGAGGCGTTGTATGGAAGGAAGTGTAGATCACCTACTTGCTGGGATGAAGTTGGTGAGAGAAATTTGATTGGACCGGAACTTATCCAAGTGACCGCTGATAAGGTTCAGCAAATTCGAAAATGGTTATTGACCGCTCAAAGTCGACAGAAGTCGTATGCCGATCGCCAAAGATGCAATTTAGAGTTTCAATTGGGCGATCATGTGTTCTTGAAAATTTTGCCAACTAAAGGAGTCATGAGGTTCGGTATTCGCGGGAAGTTAAACCCTAGATATGTTGGACCATTTGAGATGTTGGAACGAGTTGGGACGGTAGCTTACAAGTTAGCTTTACTGCCTGTGCTAGCTAGAGTGCACAATGTATTTCATGTGTCAATGTTAAGGAAGTACATTCCCGATCCGAGTCATGTGATCGAGTACAAGCAACTAAGAGTTCGTGCTGATTTGAGTTACGATGAAGAACCGGTGAGGATTGTAGATCGGAAGGATCAAATCTTGAGGAAAAGGGTGATTATGTGAAAGTACAATGGAGCAACCATACGGAAAGAGAAGCTACGTGGGAGCTCGGGAGCGAGATGCGAGAAGCGTACCACGCCCTATTTTCTTATTAAGGTACGTTTAGTTTGGTGGACCAAACTCTTTTAAGGAGGAAAGAATGTAATAACCCGAAATCTTCCCCATTATTTTATTTTGAACTCTTTAATTATTATTTGGGCCGAGCCATTAATAAAAAGATTGGGTTTAGTTATTGGGTCAAAATAGAAAATCCCAGTTCATTATTAAAAAGGAAAAGGAATCCTTTTTAAATTAGGGAATTGAAAACCCTTTTAATATAAATACTTTCGAAACCCCTATGACACGCCCCCAGGTCCCGGGATCCCCTAATAGAACCTTGAACCTGGATGGAGTGCCTAACGGGAAACAAGAAACTTAATGACATTTGTTTAACAAACTGACATGATATATATTCTCTAGAGTAAGGAGCTATACTAGCTCACAACACGAGTTCTAGACAAGAAAATTTAAAACCAAACTTAATACATACACAGCGGAAACATGCCTAGCACATAAGCTGGCATCAAGAGTACTATACAAGATGTCTAGTGACAACAAGAACTGTCTACCCCAAAATAAGGAGTTACAAAACCCATAATACATCGTCCTCACCAAGTGTAAAAAGACACAAGCCCCAAAATAATCACGACCTGTGAAGCAAGCTCCCAACTATGTCGAGCCTCACTGCGCACTATCCTTCCTTTCCTGGGGGGGGGAAGCAAATAAAGGGTGAGATAAATCTCAGTAAGCTATTAGATGCAACTACATGACATGTTATCATGCAATTCAAGTATATACTCAAATAATCATATCTCAAGTATCATCAAGTAACAAGTATATGAGAGGATAATCCACTCATCAAGTAGCACATAAGGCTAAACAAGCAAGTTATAAGGATATTGCTTCCTTCCTTATTCCTCCCAAGAATACCATTGTTGTCGAAGCTTGTATTACTTTGACATCACGATCAATAACAGGAACTGATTGTTCAGTATATATCAGAAGACCCGGTAACCAGTGTCATTCTCAATATCAGTACTCATGATTATTCATGAGGTGTTCGGGACGGGAGTTTAGCATTCACTTAAGTCAGGATTATTGCTCCAACTAAGGAAGCTATGCCCTTACTATGGCCGGTAGTAAGGGGTCGGGCGGAAATACATAGGGACCCGATTGTCACTTAAACCCCAGCTCTCGCGACAAGCGTGAACCTATACATTTTCGAACAAGCAAGGAGAACCAGCTGGACTCACACAAGAAAGTACAAGTAGATATTTACTTGAACAACGGGAGAAGAACTAATCCAAATGTAGTGGACTAGCTCAACAAGGAACATGCTTCAAGTAATCAAGAAGTCACCTTGTTATCAAGCAACTATATGCAATGTTTGCACATACACAACAAGAACATGTTTCATACAAGTTAGTGCTTGTTCATAGCACTTTCTAGTTCACTACCATACATATGTATTGGTTTCAAACCAAGTACAAGATTTTATTATCTTATATTCAAGTCTTAATCCATTTCTATGGATGTTCAAGTCATGTACAAGCTTTTAATGTCTTATACTTCAAGTTATAACTTCCAATCTTTGGACATTCAAACAAGTATAAGAGTTATACATTTACTCTTACAAAATCCAACTCCTATTCTTAGGATGTTCAAGTCTAAGACCTTGTGCTAATGCCCCTAAGGTGCACAATCATTGGATTCACAACAAGTATAACACATTAGTGCTTGTTCATAGCACTTTCAAGACATAAAGAAGAGATACTACTCTTATACTTATGTTCAATGTCCTAAAACACCTATCTATATGCTCTAGACAATCACCTTAAAACCTCATTAATTTAGTCTTTGAATATCCCTCTGAGTCTAGGTTATTCAGCTTCTTTCGGATCTTGATTCCGACTTTCCTATAGAAAGTTATGAAGGAAACAATTCAAGAAGGAAAAATCAGAATTTCCACTTGGCACGACCGTGCGTGCAAAAGTGGCACGACCGTGCTATCAAAGCCGAGAGGTTTTCACACAAAATTCCTTTTCGGCACGACCATGCCCATAAAAGGCGCACGACCGTGCTAAATCTGCCGAGGGATTTTCACCCAAAATTCATTTTTGGCACGACCGTGCCCATAAAAGGCGCACGACCGTGCTAACTCTGCCGAGAGATTTTGCCTAAAGGCGATATTTGGCACGACCGTGCCAATTAAAGGCGCACGACCGTGCTCAGCACAATTTGGTAAATTTCCCCTGAGTTCAAACTTAACAATTCTCCGTCCCAAGCTTAGAAGTAACATTTACTATCAATTTTAACAACCCATCAAAGTGCACTAACAAGTTTAAAACCAACTTATTCATTTCCTTTCATTAGTTTACCCAGTAGGTTTTTCTCCCCTTGTCCCAAATTTACAAGTACCACAAAAATCGTCCCAAACACAAAATTAACAATCACAAGTATTGAGAATAACATTTATGCATGTTATTACAAGCAAGGGGGAGCTAATAACTTACCTAGTCAAAATTCAAGTTGACCAAAACTTATTTCTGTTCGGCCTGGAACGCTCTATTCAACGCCACGAATATTAATCCGGGATCGGAATCAAGAACGGAGGGATAATTAAACTCGAGGAGTCGGGAATAGGGAAAACTTTTACCCTAGCTTTTCAGAACAGAAGGAGTATGCGTAAGAAATTTGGGGAAAGTGACTTTCCCAGGCAACCCAAGTCTTGATATACTTGGAAGTTTCAAAAAATGACACTTAGGCCCCTCAAGTTTCACTTTTAACAAAAAGGCCCTTAAAGTCCAATTTTCACAAATGACCCAAAAGTCAAAACTAGACATTTAACCACCTTAACTATTTAAAGCAGTTAAAACTTTAACCCAAGTAAAACTAACACATAATATGCAAGTTCAAGTATTTAACAAGTATGTCAAATATTTAACGATAATAAGGATGGGCGTTACATCCTCCCCACCTTAAAGAAAATTCGCCCACGAATTTTTACTTACCAAAGTTTTCAAATAGGCTCGGGTATTTATCTCGCATCTCTTTCTCGGTTTCCCAAGTAGCTTCTTCAATTTCATGATTCCTCCAAAGGACCTTCACAATAGGAATCCTTTTGGTACGCAATACTTGCTCTTTCCAGTCAAGAATTTCAACAGGCTGTTCCTCATAAGACAAATCAGGCTGAAATGGAATAGCCTCATACTCAAGAACATGTGATTCATCTGCCATATACTTACGAAGCATAGATACATGGAACACATTATGAATACCAGATAAAGAAGGAGGTAAAGCCACTCTATAAGCCAACTTCCCAACTCTTTCAAGAATCTCAAATGGACCGATATAACGAGGAGATAACTTTCCTTTCTTCCCAAATCTCTTTATACCTCTACGAGGAGAGACCTTCAAGAATACAAAGTCACCTACCTGGAATTCAAGATCCCTTCTACGATGATCTGCATAACTCTTTTGTCTACTCTGAGCTGTGCGCAATCTATCTCGAATGAGTTTCACACTCTCAACTGACTGTTGAACCATTTCAGGACCCAAGAGTCTAGCTTCTCCCACTTCATCCCAGCATATAGGAGATCGACATTTTCTGCCATAAAGAGCCTCATATGGAGCCATTTCAATGCTAGACTGAAAACTGTTATTATAAGCAAACTCAGCCAAAGGAAGATGAGTATCCCAACTGCCTTTGAAATCAATAACACAAGCACGTAACATATGTTGGTGTTGTATGCTCTAGGCACGTTTTGTAAAACGATTAATGTTATTTATATATTAAAGATATTGAATGTTTGATTATTATATCATTTGCATGTTTATTATAATAATCTCCGTCCCTGATAATTATGATTAATTGTTAGTATAAGTTTAATGGATAATCATATGATGATTATGGTGTATGGGATACAATTAAACTTATGGGTATTAGTTGGAGACCAAATACTGGACTGACCCATATGAGATTTATGTCATGGTCACAATGTCATAATTAAGTCTCATATAGTTATATTACTGGAATCTTTAGACCTGAGATTATCACAGTCTTCCACTCGATGAACATTACGTTTGACATATTCAAACGTTACCCCTAATCGGGTAGCTATAAAGAATGTGATTGGCGTAATCGGATTCATGTAGGGAAAGGTAATAAATCAAGAAGGGATTTGTTCCTCGTAAAAGAGAGATGTCAAGCTTTGGCCACTCGAAGAATGGTGTTGATGAAATGCATGGCCGTGCTCAAATAAGATTTGTACTATCAATACATTCTGGATCGAGAAAGCATTGAACATTGTAAGTTGACCATTGACCATGGCTTACGTTCAATAGACATCGTGAAACAAAGAGATTGTAATATGTTCTATAAAGGATTCACGAACTTATACAAGTTATATTAATTGGGTAGTCATGATGGCTTGCTAGAGTCCGCTCATGATTTATGAGCACAAATATGTTTGGGCTCATTGCCAACTTAATATAATCCTATGGGGTCACACACAAAAGGACGAATTGTTTAAAAGGCTAAAATCGGAATTCTGGTGGTGCTCGGCCGAGCACCTCATATGACTCGGCCGAGCATGGGAAATTAGAAGGTCAGATTTTCTGGAGCAAAGGTGCTCGGCCGAGCACCTTAAAGGACTCGGCCGAGCAGGCCCTGTTCGGGCCCAAAAACTGATTTCGTGTTGTGATGGGTTTTAACCTATTTCTCCTAAACGGTTTAGGACTAATAAGTATATAAACCTCTAACAACGACCTAATCAGTATGGATTGATTTCATATCAATTAGATAGCCTCCGAGAGAGAGAAAAACAAGTTCTTCTTCTTCCTCAAGAACAAGAACATTGATTTTCCATATAGCCTTCAAAGTAGAAAGAGTTTCTATTGGGTCTAGCAATCCGATTCAAGAATCGTTCTTGAAATTCGTTCGCGTGTGGATAAACATAGAGGGCGTTGGCATCAACTCCTTCAAAGTTCGTGATCCAAGTTTTGCGGTCGTTCCTACGTTCGTGATTCGAAGAAGCGCGAAGAACAAAGATTGAAGATCTCAGAATTTTAAAGCTCCGTCACGGTTAGTGTTCTAAATTCATCTCCATATTAATTTAATCATCGTGATTGGATCTAGGATTTTTGGGTTTATTCCGCTGTGCATGTTTGCTCAAAACCCAACAGTGGTATCAGAGCCCCGTTCATCATGATTATTTTAATAATAACATGTTAATGATATAATTGGATTATATGTTTTGGCATGCTATGTGAATTTGGATTCAAGATGTTTATGTGATATGAGTTTTATGTTTGTATATGAGATATATTGAAATCATAAAATCGCACCGTTTAAATACGTTATGTGGGATCTACGATTGCAATAATAATTTGATTATTATGTTCCTTTAGATTATCAAAAATTAATTGGATTGATTTGTTGATGATCTTTGATTCATGAATAAATCATTTATTCAAGGTTTTGATGAACATGATGATATGATCATTATGAACACCAAATCCTAAATGAATCAGGAAAGCAATCTTAGAATTAAAATTCGACAAGAAAAACTGTTCTGTTCGTGGTGCTCGGCCGAGCAGTCTATAAGACTCGGCCGAGCAGAGTCGTCAGAAGCAAAGGGTTTTCTGGAACACAGAGGCGCTCGGCCGAGCACCTTAAAGGACTCGGCCGAGCAGGTTGATTTTGGACAGAATTTGTTTTTCAGATGGCTGGTTTTAGAAACCGTGTTTCCTGAAATTAAATGGCTTGTTTAAAATCACTTTGGATTGAATTTGTTTGTCAGATGGCTGGTTTGAGAAACCGTGTTTCCTGAAAACAAATATCAAGGTCAAAGTAATGAATTGATGGGACAAAAGAATTTAGAATCGAGTTACTTTATGTAAGGGATTGTGGATGCCTATTGGCTTAGTTTCGACCTTACATAGTTGTTCCTTCTAGTTTCTAAATTTGGTACGGGATTGTGGATGCCTCCTGGCTTAGTTTCGACCGTACAATCATGCTCTCAATAATGTGTTAAAGAATTTATCCCCATAAATCAATCACATGAAATCTTAATTTAATTAATGAGATTAGTTAAATTATTAACCGTTGCTTTATGTGTTTATATTATGTGACTATAAACATTGACCATGCTATATGTCATGAACCTTCTTTAAAATTTAAGTTCCGTGTCAATCCATGATTAAAACACTTGTGAGTACGTGGGTAGTTTTGTGTGGGTTACGCCCTAGCGTAGGTGCATTGATTCTATCCATTTATGAGCAAGATGAGGAAACAGTGATTCCTATACGTTTAAAATGGTTTAACTTAATTAGGCTATCAAAACAGTTTTGGGCCTAAGGCACAGATGAGATTAAAACATGTTAGATATACGATATCTAAAATCTCATAAAAGATCTAAGAGTCATATACAATATGATTGACAAGGAGTTGTCTACCTAAATAACTTATTTTGAGCAGTCGTGCCCTAGCCGACTCAAAGTTAAGTGAAATATGGATCTTAGCCCATTCAAATTATATTATACATTGGATGTATATGAAGGTTATATAATTTAGTGGGAGTATTTGTAAAATACTATTAATTTAATATCTTTAATTAAGTTGGTACTCATATTTAATTATATGTTTGCATAATTGTAGATAATGGCTCAGAATACAAATTTATCACTGCGATCTATCCTTGAGAAGGAGAAACTTCAAGAAGATGGAGCTAACTATACGGATTGGATCCGTAGCCTTAGAATTGTTCTAAAGCATGAGGATAAGCTCTATATTCTTGATGAGCCCGTTCCTGAAGAAGAACCTGCTTCTAATGCACCCAAGGATGAGAGAAACGCCTACAAGAAACATGTGAATGATTCTCGTGAGGTGGGTTGTCTTATGCTTGCGGCCATGTGTTCAGAACTTCAGAAGATTCTTGAACACTTGGAAGCATTTGACCTTGCTGCTACATTGAAAGATATGTTCCAAGAACAAGCAAGGCAAGAGAGGTTCGACACCATAGCTGCCCTAGTCTCATGCAAGATGAGCGAAGGACAGTCTGTGAGCCCTCATGTTTTGAAAATGAAGGCTTACTTTGAGAAACTAGAGAGGCTTGTCCATCCAATTGAGATTGAGTTGGCTACCGATTTTATTCTTAATTCATTGCCCAAAAGCTATAATCAGTTCGTCATGAACTTTAATATGCAAGGGATGGATAAGACTATGTCTGAATTGCATGGGATGCTTAAGCAGGCAGAAAAGAAAATCGGTAAAGAGACCGCTCCTGTACTCATTGTGTCTAAGGAAGGAAAGGGCCAAAAAGGCAAAGGAAAGGGTAAGGCAAAAGTTGTCAAACCCAAGATTAGCAAGGCAATTGTTGCCAAAGCTAATGTGGCTAAACCTGCTTCCCAAAAGGATGCAATTTGTTTCCACTGCAATGAGATTGGACATTGGAAACGAAATTGCAAGGTTTACAAGGAAGAGTTAAAGAAGAAGAAGAGCGGTGGGACTGCATCTACTTCAGGTATCTATGTTATAGATATTCTACTTTCTACTTCTAGCTCCTGGGTATTAGATACTGGATGTGGATCTCACATTTGTTTAAATGTGCAGGGACTAAGGAATAGAAGGCTACTTAAAGATGGCGAAGTGGACCTACGCGTGGGGAATGGAGCAAGAGTTGCTGCATTAGCCGTAGGAACATATGATGTCATTTTACCTAGCGGATTAATTCTTGTTTTGAACAATTGTTATTACGTTCCGGATTTAAGTAGAAATATTATTTCAATTTCTTGTTTGGATAATGAAGGTTTTAAGTTTCTTATTGAAAATAAGAAGTTTTATATTTATTTAAATGATATGCTTTATTGTACTGCATGTTCATTTAATGGCCTTTATGTTCTTGATGTTGAAAGTGGGAATAATGAGAATGTTTATAATATAAATAAGAAATCCAAACCTAATGATGTAAATCATACTTATTTGTGGCATTGCCGTCTTGGTCATATTAATGAGAAGCGTATCTCAAAACTCCATGGGGACGGACTTCTAGATTCACATGATTTTGAATCATATGAAACTTGTGAGTCATGTTTACTTGGAAAGATGACTAAGGCACCTTTTACTAAGAGTAGTGAAAGGGCTAATGACTTATTGGCCCTCATACATACTGATGTGTGTGGACCAATGAGTTGCAATGCTAGGGGAGGATATCAATACTTCATAACTTTTACTGATGATTTTAGTAGATATGGCTATGTCTACTTAATGAAACATAAAAGTGAATCTTTTGAGATATTTAGAATATTTCAAAATGAAGTACAAAATCAACTTGGCAAAACTATTAAAGCACTTCGATCAGATCGTGGTGGAGAATATTTAAGCCAAGAATTTGACAATCATCTGAAAGATTGTGGAATTGTTTCACAATTAACTCCACCTGGGACACCACAATGGAATGGTGTGTCCGAACGGAGAAATAGGACTTTATTGGATATGGTCCGCTCCATGATGAGTCAAGTTGATCTTCCTTTAACCTTTTGGGGACATGCACTAGAAACTGCTGCACTAACACTAAATAATGTTCCAACAAAATCTGTACCAAAGACTCCATATGAGATGTGGACTGGAAGAAAACCTAGTTTGTCTTTCATGAAGATTTGGGGTTGTGAAGCATTTGTTAAGAAGCTCATATCTGACAAACTCACACCTAAATCTGATAAATGTATTTTCGTTGGTTACCCTAAGGAAACTAAGGGTTATTACTTTTACAACCGCACGGAAAACAAAGTGTTTGTTGCCCGTCATGGTACCTTTCTAGAGAAAGAGTTTCTCTCCAAAGGAATTAGTGGGAGTAAAATTAATCTCGAAGAAATTCGAGAACCCGAAAATTACATGGAACAAAATGTTGGATCTGAACAAGTTTCACAAAGAGTTGTGGAACCTATTCAGAATACTCAAGTTCCTCGCAGAACTGGTAGGGTGCGATCTGAACCTGAGAGATATGGATTTCTCATGACGGATAGCAATGAAGTAGAAGTCATAGTTGATGACGAACCTACTTCCTACCAAGAAGCGATGTCCGCTCCTGATTCAGATAAATGGCTTGGAGCCATGGAATCTGAAATTAAATCCATGTATGATAATCAAGTTTGGAACTTGATTGATGCGCCCGAAGGTGTAAAAACCATAGGATGCAAATGGGTTTTCAAAAAGAAAACTGACATGGATGGAAAGGTGCATACTTATAAAGCTAGACTTGTAGCGAAAGGCTATAGGCAGATTCATGGAATCGACTATGATGAAACCTTTTCGCCCGTAGCAATGATCAAGTCTATAAGAATTTTACTTGCCATAGCCGCATATTTTGACTATGAGATATGGCAAATGGATGTCAAAACAGCGTTCCTTAACGGGAACTTGCTTGAGGATGTTTACATGACACAACCTGAAGGTTTTGTAATTCCAGAAAATTCTAACAAAGTATGCAAATTGCAACGATCCATTTATGGATTGAAGCAAGCCTCTAGGAGTTGGAATCTTCGATTTGATGAATCGGTCAAAGAGTTTGGCTTCATCAAGAACGAAGATGAACCTTGCGTTTACAAGAAGATTAGTGGGAGCGTAGTATTATTTCTGGTACTATATGTAGATGACATATTGATCATAGGAAACGACATTCCCGCACTACAGTCTGTAAAGACTTGGTTAGGAAAGTGTTTCTCTATGAAAGATATGGGAGAAGCCGCTTATATCCTTGGCATTAGGATCTATCGTGATAGATCCAAGAAATTGGTTGGTTTAAGTCAAGATACATATATTGACAAAGTTCTTAAGAGATTCTGCATAGAAAACTCTAAGAGAGGAAATTTGCCAGTGGGACATGGCATAACTCTAAGCAAGAATCAGTGTCCTAAGACAACTGATGAGCGTAAGAGAATGATTGGGATTCCATATGCTTAAGACAACTGATGAGCGTAAGAGAATGATTGGGATTCCATATGCTTCCGCAATTGGATCAATCATATGCCATGATATGTACTAGACCCGATGTCTCGTATGCTTTGAGCATGACGAGTAGATATCAATCAAATCCTGGTGAAAATCATTGGATTGCAGTCAAGACGATTCTTAAGTACTTGCGAAGGACTAAAGATTCGTTCTTGGTGTATGGAGGTGTGGAAGGTGATCTTGTTGTAAGTGGTTACACAGATGCAAGCTTCCAAACCGACAAGGATGATTTTAGATCGCAATCTGGATTTGTATTTGTGCTTAATGGAGGTGCTGTTAGCTGGAAGAGTTCTAAGCAAAGTACTGTCGCTGATTCTACAACGGAAGCTGAGTATATTGCTGCATCCGATGCTGCTAAAGAAGCTGTTTGGATCAAGAAGTTCATAACTGAACTAGAGGTAGTTCCTAGCATTGCTGATCCAATAGACCTTTATTGTGATAATAATGGTGCTATTGCTCAAGCAAGGGAACCAAGAAACCATCAGAAGTCCAAACACATACTTAGGCGTTACCATGTCATTCGAGAAATCATTAACAGAGGTGACGTGAATATATGCAGAGTACCAACTGATGATAACATTGCCGACCCATTGACAAAGGGTCTTTCACAAGCAAAGCATGATGGTCATGTTAGGTCTATGGGTATTCGATACATTAATTAGGCCTAGTGCAAGTGGGAGATTGTTGGTGTTGTATGCTCTAGGCACGTTTTGTAAAACGATTAATGTTATTTATATATTAAAGATATTGAATGTTTGATTATTATATCATTTGCATGTTTATTATAATAATCTCCGTCCCTGATAATTATGATTAATTGTTAGTATAAGTTTAATGGATAATCATATGATGATTATGGTGTATGGGATACAATTAAACTTATGGGTATTAGTTGGAGACCAAATACTGGACTGACCCATATGAGATTTATGTCATGGTCACAATGTCATAATTAAGTCTCATATAGTTATATTACTGGAATCTTTAGACCTGAGATTATCACAGTCTTCCACTCGATGAACATTACGTTTGACATATTCAAACGTTACCCCTAATCGGGTAGCTATAAAGAATGTGATTGGCGTAATCGGATTCATGTAGGGAAAGGTAATAAATCAAGAAGGGATTTGTTCCTCGTAAAAGAGAGATATCAAGCTTTGGCCACTCGAAGAATGGTGTTGATGAAATGCATGGCCGTGCTCAAATAAGATTTGTACTATCAATACATTCTGGATCGAGAAAGCATTGAACAT
This sequence comes from Campanula takesimana, assembly GCA_026119855.1. Classification (NCBI taxonomy): domain Eukaryota; kingdom Viridiplantae; phylum Streptophyta; class Magnoliopsida; order Asterales; family Campanulaceae; genus Campanula; species Campanula takesimana. Next base: position 1,146,387 of record JAOWBW010000270.1, on the reverse strand, counting down.
TGTAAGTTGACCATTGACCATGGCTTACGTTCAATAGACATCGTGAAACAAAGAGATTGTAATATGTTCTATAAAGGATTCACGAACTTATACAAGTTATATTAATTGGGTAGTCATGATGGCTTGCTAGAGTCCGCTCATGATTTATGAGCACAAATGTGTTTGGGCTCATTGCCAACTTAATATAATCCTATGGGGTCACACACAAAAGGACGAATTGTTTAAAAGGCTAAAATCAGAATTCTGGTGGTGCTCGGCCGAGCACCTCATATGACTCGGCCGAGCATGGGAAATCAGAAGGTCAGATTTTCTGGAGCAAAGGTGCTCGGCCGAGCACCTTAAAGGACTCGGCCGAGCAGGCCCTGTTCGGGCCCAAAAACGGATTTCGTGTTGTGATGGGTTTTAACCTATTTCTCCTAAACGGTTTAGGACTAATAAGTATATAAACCTCTAACAACGACCTAATCAGTATGGATTGATTTCATATCAATTAGATAGCCTCCGAGAGAGAGAAAAACAGGTTCTTCTTCTTCCTCAAGAACAAGAACATTGATTTTCCATATAGCCTTCAAAGTAGAAAGAGTTTCTATTGGGTCTAGCAATCCGATTCAAGAATCGTTCTTGAAATTCGTTCGCGTGTGGATAAACATAGAGGGCGTTGGCATCAACTCCTTCAAAGTTCGTGATCCAAGTTTTGCGGTCGTTCCTACGTTCGTGATTCGAAGAAGCGCGAAGAACAAAGATTGAAGATCTCAGAATTTTAAAGCTCCGTCACGGTTAGTGTTCTAAATTCATCTCCATATTAATTTAATCATCGTGATCGGATCTAGGCTTTTTGGGTTTATTCCGCTGTGCATGTTTGCTCAAAACCCAACAACATATCCTCAAGAATCTGTATAAGTCTCTCAGATTGCCCATCAGATTGAGGATGAAAAGCAGTACTGAAATTCAATTTAGTACCCATAGCACCCTGAAGAGACTGCTAGAATCGAGAAGTAAAACGAGGATCTCTATCAGATACAATACTCACAGGAACCCCATGCAGTCGGACAATCTCCTGAACATATAAAGAAGCCAACTGAGACAATGAATATCCCATGGAAACAGACAAGAAATGAGCTGATTTAGTCAACCTGTCCACTATAACCCAAACAGCATCATGGCCTCGTCTGGTACGTGGCAAACCAGTCACAAAATCCATAGTAATATGTTCCCATTTCCACTCTGGAATTTCCAATGGTTGCAACAAACCTGCTGGACGTTGATGTTCCACTTTTACTTGTTGACAAGTCAAACATTTGGAAACATACTCAGCAATTTCTCTTTTCATATTGTTCCACCAGAAATGTTTCTTCAAGTCTTGGTACATTTTAGTACTTCCAGGATGAATAGTATACTTGGCTTTGTGAGCCTCTTCAAGAACTTTCTTCTTTATCTCAGGATCAACTGGAATACAAACTCGACCTCGGAAGGTAAGAATTCCATCACTGTTGAAAGAAAAATCTGGTTGCTTTCCTTCATTCATTCCACTAATGATTTTCTGTAATTCAGAATCAATTACCTGAGCTGCTTTGATCTATTGGAGTAAATCTAAAGTAGCTTTTATATTAGCAATGATAATTCCATGATTTGATTCACAAGGACTCCAATCACACAAGTCTTCAAACATCTTCCATTCACGAATCATCAAGCAAGAAATATAAGTCTTTCTGCTCAGTGCATCTGCCACAACATTTGCTTTTCCTGGATGATAAAGGATAGTACAATCATGATCCTTCAATTTCTCCATCCATCTACGTTGTCTCATATTAAGCTCTTTTTGAGAAAACAAGTACTTCAAACTTTTATGATCGGTAAAGACTTCAAATTTGGTTCCATACAAATAATGCCTCCATTTATGCAAAGCAAAAATAATCGCAGCCAACTCTAAATCATGAGTAGGATAATTCTTTTCATAAGGAGATAATTTTCGAGAAGCATAAGCTATTACCTTTCCATCTTGCATCAGAACACAACCCAATCCTTCTTTAGAAGCATCAGTATAAACCATGAAATGCTCAGAACCATTAGGCAAAGCCAAGACTGGAGCTGTAGTCAAACGGCTTTTCAACTCCTGAAAACTTGCTTCACATTTGTCATTCCACTCAAAAGAAATAGCTTTTCGGGTCATATTAGTCAATGGAGTAGCAATCTTGGAGAATCCCTCAATGAACCTCCGATAATAACTAGCCAAGCCCAAGAAACTACGGATCTCTGTCACTGTAGTTGGCCTCTTCCAGTTTACAACTGCTTCAACTTTGGAAGGATCTACTGCAATACCAGTAGCAGATACAACATGCCCCAAGAATGAAACTTCTTCTAACCAGAAAGCACATTTGCTGAATTTTGCAAATAGTTGTTTCTCACGAAGAACTTGTAATACTATTCTGAGATGTTGTTCATGCTCAGCCCGTGACTTAGAATACACAAGAATGTCATCAATGAATACCACCACAAAACAATCAAGATATGGCTTGAATATGCGGTTCATCAAATCCATAAATACAGTTGGAGCATTTGTCAAACCAAATGGCATAACAATAAACTCATAATGCCCATACCTGGTACGGAAAGCTGTCTTTGGTATATCCTCAGATCTGATTTTCAACTGATGATAACCACTTCTCAAGTCAAGCTTCGAATACACTACTGAACCCTGAAGCTGATCAAACAAATCATCAATATGAGGTAACGGATATTTGTTCTTGATAGTTACCTGATTAAGATCTCTGTAATCAATACACAATCGCAGAGTCCCATCTTTCTTTCTAACAAATAACACTGGTGCACCCCACGGTGATACACTAGGTCTGATGAAACCCCTTTCAAGCAATTCCTCAAGCTGTGTTTTCAACTCTCTTAACTCAGCTGGAGCCATTCTATAAGGTGCTTTAGAGATTGGTGCTGTACCTGGTAATAACTCAATACAGAACTCAAGCTCTCGATCAGGTGGCATGCTATACTCAGAAGAGAACACATCTGAAAATTCAGACACAACAGGAATATCCTCCATCTTGGGAACAGATACACTCTGATCAAGTACACATGCGAGATACCCGGCACAACCACGAGATAAAAGTTTTCTAGCTTTTAAAGCAGAAATAACATGTATAGCACATAAAGGCCTATCACCTTCAAAGGAAAAATCAGGCAAACCAGGAATAGAAAAAGTTACTACTTTTCTATAACAATCAACAGATGCATGATGCACATATAGCCAATCCATGCCAAGAATCACGTCAAAGTCCCTTATAGGTAACACGACTAGGTCGGCAAGAAGGGAATGATCACCCACAAGAACCTCACATTTCTTGTAAACCTCAGAAGTAAACATGCAATCTCCCATAGGGAAGATACTTCTAGCACATAAGGCATAGAATCAGGAAGAACATGCAAATGCGACACAAAATGAGATGCCACATAAGAATGAGATGAGCCTGGATCTATCAAGACTCGCGCTCTCGTACTAGAAAGTAATATAATACCTCCTATGACCGCAGAAGACTCAGCTACACCCTGCTGATCTAAAGCAAACACTCGACCCTGAACTTTTGGTCGACCCCCACTATCTCTCTTGGAACCTGAGGCTGGTTGACTTGTACCCCCAACTTGATTTACTTTACTTTTAGAACAATTTCTAGCAAAGTGCCCCGCTTCACCACACACTATACACTTTCCTTGCTTTAGCCAACGCTTGTCTTCAGAATGGCCTTCTTTCGAACAATAGCCACATACTCTCCTGGGACCTTGGACTGTTGTCCTCGAACCATTTGATACACTACCTTTGCTTTCAGTTGGCTGTCGGAATCGACGATCTTGGCGGCCAGATTTACCACCTTTAGAACCAGATCCCTGAGTTCTCTCTGATACACGACCAGTCATGGTTGTTCCCAACTTCACCTTGTGTTCTTCGATATCATTTTCAATGGTATAAGCCTTCTCCACTGCTTGCTGATAGCTAGTGAGTTGTAAAGAAAGAAGTTGCTTTCTATACTCAGTCCTTAACCCTTTAACAAACCTCTGTGACTTCTTAGCTTCATTTGGAACTAAGTGATCACAATACCTCGCCAATTCTGTGAACTTGGTTGAGTGTTGCCCCACGGTCAGACTTCCCTGCTCCAGATTAAGAAATTCCATCTCCTTCCTATCTTGGACCACTGTTGGAATAAACTGCGACTTAAAAGCTTTAAGAAAATTCTCCCATGTCTGTGGTACACCTTCCAGTTCCCAACTTTTACTCAACACTTGCCACCAATGTTCAGCGGCTTTCTCAAGTTTAAAGGTTACAAAGGTTACCTTATCACTACCTGCACATCTCAAGGCTGTAAAAATCTTCTCAATACTTTCAATCCACTCCTCTGCCTTTTTAGCATCAAATTCCCCGTCAAAACTGCGAGGTTTCAGCTTTAAGAACCTTGTAAGGCGATTAGGATAATCCCAGTCAACATTATCAACCATTTCTTCTTGAGGAGTTATAGATCTCAGCTGATTACTGCTACTAGTACCTTCAGAACTCATTGTACCTGTAGGTAAACACTCAGCGTTATTAATAACACCCCAAGACTCACCCATACCTAGGCCATAGACCCTATCCAGACTTAGAGCAAACCAAGGTAGCTAAACAGGGTAGCTAAACCAGGGTAGCTCTGATACCAACCTGACACGCCCCCAGGTCCCGGGATCCCCTAATAGAACCTCGAACCTGGATGGAGTGCCTAACGGGAAACAAGAAACTTAATGACATTTGTTTAACAAACTGACATGATATATATTCTCTAGAGTAAGGAGCTATACTAGCTCACAACACGAGTTCTAGACAAGAAAATTTAAAATCAAACTTAATACATACACAGCGGAAACATGCCTAGCACATAAGCTGGCATCAAGAGTACTATACAAGATGTCTAGTGACAACAAGAACGGTCTACCCCAAAATAAGGAGTTACAAAACCCATAATACATCGTCCTCACCAAGTGTAAAAAGACACAAGCCCCAAAATAATCACGACCTGCGAAGCAAGCTCCCAACTATGTCGAGCCTCACTGCGCACTATCCTTCCTTTCCTGGGGGGGGGGGAAGCAAATAAAGGGTGAGATAAATCTCAGTAAGCTATTAGATGCAACTACATGACATGTTATCATGCAATTCAAGTATATACTCAAATAATCATATCTCAAGTATCATCAAGTAACAAGTATATGAGAGGATAATCAACTCATCAAGTAGCACATAAGGCTAAACAAGCAAGTTATAAGGATATTGCTTCCTTCCTTATTCCTCCCAATAATACCATTGTTGTCGAAGCTTGTATTACTTTGACATCACGATCAATAACAGGAACTGATTATTCAGTATATATCAGAAGACCCGGTAACCAGTGTCATTCTCAATATCAGTACTCATGATTATTCATGAGGTGTTCGGGACGGGAGTTTAGCATTCACTTAAGTCAGGCTTATTGCTCCAACTAAGGAAGCTATGCCCTTACTATGGCCGGTAGTAAGAGGTCGGGCGGAAATACATAGGGACCCGATTGTCACTTAAACCCTAGCTCTCACGACAAGCGCGAACCTATACATTTTCGAACAAGCAAGGAGAACCAGCTGGACTCACACAAGAAAGTACAAGTAGATATTTACTTGAACAACAGGAGAAGAACTAATCCAAATGTAGTGGACTAGCTCAACAAGGAACATGCTTCAAGTAATCAAGAAGTCACCTTGTTATCAAGCAACTATATGCAATGTTTGCACATACACAACAAGAACATGTTTCATACAAGTTAGTGCTTGTTCATAGCACTTTCTAGTTCACTACCATACATATGTATTGGTGTCAAACCAAGTACAAGATTTTATTATCTTATATTCAAGTCTTAATCCATTTCTATGGATGTTCAAGTCATGTACAAGCTTTTAATGTCTTATACTTCAAGTTATAACTTCCAATCTTTGGACATTCAAACAAGTATAAGAGTTATACATTTACTCTTACAAAATCCAACTCCTATTCTTAGGATGTTCAAGTCTAAGACCTTGTGCTAATGCCCCTAAGGTGCACAATCATTGGATTCACAACAAGTATAACACATTAGTGCTTGTTCATAGCACTTTCAAGACATAAAGAAGAGATACTACTCTTATACTTATGTTCAATGTCCTAAAACACCTATCTATATGCTCTAGACAATCACCTTAAAACCTCATTAATTTAGTCTTTGAATAGCCCTCTGAGTCTAGGTTATTCAGCTTCTTTCGGATCTTGATTCCGACTTTCCTATAGAAAGTTATGAAGGAAACAATTCAAGAAGGAAAAATCAGAATTTCCACTTGGCACGACCGTGCGTGCAAAAGTGGCACGACCGTGCTATCAAAGCCGAGAGGTTTTCACACAAAATTCCTTTTCGGCACGACCGTGCCCATAAAAGGCGCACGACCGTTCTAAATCTGCCGAGGGATTTTCACCCAAAATTCATTTTTGGCACGACCGTGCTAACTCTGCCGAGAGATTTTGCCTAAAGGCGATATTTGGCACGACCGTGCCAATTAAAGGCGCAGGACCGTGCTCAGCACAATTTGGTAAATTTCCCCTGAGTTCAAACTTAACAATTCTCCGTCCCAAGCTTAGGAGTAACATTTACTATCAATTTTAACAACCCATCAAAGTGCACTAACAAGTTTAAAACCAACTTATTCATTTCCTTTCATTAGTTTACCCAGTAGGTTTTTCTCCCCTTGTCCCAAATTTACAAGTACCACAAAAATCGTCCCAAACACAAAATTAACAATCACAAGTATTGAGAATAACATTTATGCATGTTATTACAAGCAAGGGGGAGCTAATAACTTACCTAGTCAAAATTCAAGTTGACCAAAACTTATTTCTGTTCGGCCTGGAACGCTCTATTCAACGCCACGAATATTAATCCGGGATCGGAATCAAGAACGGAGGGATAATTAAACTCGAGGAGTCGGGAATAGGGAAAACTTTTACCCTAGCTTTTCAGAACAGAAGGAGTATGCGTAAGAAATTTGGGGAAAGTGACTTTCCCAGGCAACCCAAGTCTTGATATACTTGGAAGTTTCAAAAAATGACACTTAGGCCCCTCAAGTTTCACTTTTAACAAAAAGGCCCCTAAAGTCCAATTTTCACAAATGACCCAAAAGTCAAAACTAGATATTTAACCACCTTAACTATTTAAAGCAGTTAAAACTTTAACCCAAGTAAAACTAACACATAATATGCAAGTTCAAGTATTTAACAAGTATGTCAAATATTTAACGATAATAAGGATGGGCGTTACACCCTAACCCTATTATTACTATTCCACCTCAAAATAAAACAAAGAATGGGACAGAGAGAGAGAGAACGGCGACAGAGAGAGGGAGAGCCGCAGGAAGAAGAGAAAAAGAGAGAGAAGGAAGAAGAGAAAGAGAAGAGGGATCGGAGCAAGGTAAAATCCTAACCTCTACGTTTGATTTCTCCGTCTTAATCTAAACTAGTCAATCATTAATATGAATTACAAACCCTAACCCTAAAAGATGAACTAGGGTTGATTGAATGGAATTAAGGAGAGGATGAATGATGGAGATATCGTGTGTGTGCGTGTCCATGCTGCGATGTGTGTGTGTGTGTGTTTTAAAGGTGAAAACAGTGTGTGTTTGTGTGCTGTGAATAGTGATTGAGGCTGTGAATAGTAACTTTTCAAGCTGTGAATAGTGTTTTAATGGGAATAATGCAATCCTAAAACATGTTAATTGGGAATAGAGATAGTGAAACCCTAGGGGTATTTTAGTAAACTAAAGAGGGTATTTTGGGAAGACAATTAATGGGTAGAACAAACACTAGAATGAATATCAACCTTAAAGGGGTTTAAGAAGATAAACTCATAAGGTTAAGAAAGTAAAAGGAAAGTATTTGGGGATGGAAGTAAATAGTATTACTTGTCCTAAGAAGTATTTTATGCATGATTGTAGATTCGTACGCAAGGTTTCGCTAAGAGGAATAACGCAACCCAAGGTAAGGGATTACGTTCCTTAGTATTTGAGTTTCATCCTTTAAAGTAGGATCCTCATAATTCTTTCAAGTGTAGCTACCAAGTGGCTGGTAGTATTTGAACTCCGATGTTGATATAACGTCTTTTGAATTATCTTACCCTTGATAAGTGTTGTTCATTGGGTATCTAAGTAAATTGAAATTGCTCTATGTATTCTTGTACCTTGAATACTATGTGAGATATACTGTGTCTAATTGAAACATGTGCAGTTGGCTTGGTATAATTGAAAAGGACTTAGCTAGAATTAGTCTAAGTAAAAAGGACTAATTAAGATAGTCTAATTTGATTGAAAAGAATTAGACAAATATTCTGCTTGATGAAGTGGCTTAATGATCTGATCGAACTTATGAGAGAGCACCGTGAGGAGGTGTAAGGTCTCTCGACACACTGAAAAGGTGATGTATGTAACTATAGAATTGACGAACTTGTGGTAGCGCCATAATTTCTTTAAAGTATGATAACTGTATTTATGTGAAGAGATTCAACTTAATATATCATAATTGATTTATTTTTAGATGAACATAAACTCTAATGGTTCATTCATTGAAGATTTTGTTATACATTCAATGTAAATTTCATGATCCTTAACATGTTCTCAACCTTTGAAATTTTATAACCTATAATAGTAATAGAAGTGGTAATTGCTTAAGTCATAATAGTTTGATTTTGTTAATTTGGTGTTATGGATTATCAATATGATGACTATTGGAATTCCTTCAAAATTTAATAATATAATAAAATTAATTATTAATGAACAAATAATTATTAATGAACAAATGATTGCTCACAATAAATATAGTATTAGTTAACTTATATATATAGTAACTACTCCCTCCGTCTCAGAGTAAGAGTCCTACTTTCCATTTTGGTACGTCCCAGAGTAAGAGTCCTATTTCTAAAATGGCAAAGAATCTTTACTATTCACCCCACTCATTCTCTCTCCTATTTTACTTTTATACTCACAACACTAATCAATTCACTATTCTCTCCCACTCATTCTCTCTCCTACTTTACTTTTACACTCACAACATTTACATCACTTCCAATATTTATTAATAAGCTTGCAAATGAGGGGTATGACTCTTACTCCGGGACGGAGGGAGTATAATAGTTAACTAATACTATTACTGGTAATAGTTAACTTATATATATAGTAACTATTATTGCTAACTAATACTATTAATAGCAATAGTTAACTTATATAGTAACTATTATTGTTAACTAATACTATTAATAGCAATAGTTAACTTATATAGTAACTATTATTGTTAACTAATACTATTAATAGCAATAGTTAACTTATATAGTAACTATTATGGTTAACTAATACTATTAATAGTAATAGTTAACCTATATAATAATTAATATCTTTAACTAATACTATTAGCTGATAAAAAGAATACCAAAAGTCATTTAAAATTTACGGTGGTGATGACATGGCTTTACCAAAAACAAGCATTAGCCAAAACATGTCCACGTGACGATTCCACAACCCTCCGCCTCAGCTTTTAATATATATAGATTTCCTCAGTTGACCGTTTATTTGATAGTGAAACTCGTCTACGTGGCATAGTGACATCATCTTTATGCTTAGTTGGCGTTGGAGGTTGATAAAGTGTGTTGCCAATGGAAGTAAAAGGGATCAAGCTGTAATTTATCAAATTATTGATCCTCACTTGACAAAAAAACTTTTTTACATCCAATAAAAAAATTCTTTATCAATGTCAAATTTTACTTCAAAAATTATAAAGCTTTTTATTTTTTTCAAATAAAAAAATCTCACAATTGATTTAATCATGGGTTGGAACATGACTTAAATTTTTATGAAGGTTCATTAATATAGCAACGCGCATAACAAAAGTATACTGGTATCAATAATTAATAAAAATAATAAATGAATGAATATTATGTGAATATAAATAAACTTGAGGTTTTCATAGATTCCTACTCTAGGAACAATGTGTATTCAAGTATGCATGCTATTCACAAAGTCCTACTCTAGAAATAATACATATTGAATAATGCATTCTTTCATAGAGTCCTACTCCATCAACAATGCGTTACTTCATAGAATCTCATCCCATTAAAAACAAGAATTTAGAATCCCGCACGAGCATTGCACGCGAACTGTACGAAAAGGTGCATTGCAAGTGAGCTGGACGAAAGTTCTGGACTGCATGTGCGTTGCACGCGAACTGCACGAACGCAATTTATCAAATCTTGATCTTTTATGGATTCAAATATTCACGGTTATCAAATTATCATGAACACCAAACCTTAAGAACAAACAATTTGTTCATCAAGATCAAGAATCATCAATTCAATAATCGAATTAAAGAGATTGATTATCCGATAAATAGATAAATCATATTAATCATGCAATTCAAAACCTTGTTCATAATCATACTATATCATATATAATTGTGTCTCCAAACAATTTACATAAATCCCTTATTCTAGAATTCACATCATGCTAGATCAAATAATCAAATTATTCATGTAACATGATACTATTAAAATAACCATAATGAACGGGACTCTGATACCCCTATTGGGTTTGAGGGATCATGCGCAGCGGAAACAATAACAATAACAAAACTTTAGAGTCCGGATCCCTTCATGATGATTCAATTAAATACAAGATGAATTTGGAATACTAACCCTGTGATGCTTTAAACTTTGGATTTTCGAATCTTCAAGATTTAAGACTTTATCTTCTTTTTCATAATGATTCAATTAAATACAAGATGAATTTGAAGGAGTAACCGCCGGCAACTGCTCCATAACCGCCCACCACTCTTCCCACTTCATGATCAATGGCGGAGCCACATGGGGGCAAGCAGGGGGCAATTTCCCCCCTTTGAGTGTTTTTTTTTTAATTTTTTTTAACGACCATGATGACCACTTTGCAAGTATACTTCCCTTTTTCTTTTACTTTTAAATTTGCTTACTCCTTCTGTCTCAAAATGTTGTTCCCTAATTTTTTTTGATTAATTCGAACTTTGAGCAATAATTTTAATTTAATTCAGTTATCATAATAATAATAATCTACCAATAACAAATATCAAATTAAAATTATTGTTCAAAGTTCCTTCGCTCTAAAATAAAAAAAGTGAACAATATTTTGAGACGGAGAGAGTATTTTGCAGGTAGAAAAAGTCATTCACTCGTGTCTAACTAAGATGGTGCTTTACTTTACATGGGCCAACATTATATTCTACACTTTTGGTTGTTATACCATTATTGTGTGAATAATTTTTCTTCTACTAGCCACTTTTGGAATGCAACATCAATCTTGTCCAATAATCCCCAAATTTTACTTGGAGTAAATTGTCTAAGTACTTTACTACCTTCGTCCCACTTGAAGAGGTTGATATTCGTTATTGAATTGTCGCACTTGAAGGGTAACTTTCATCTTTGGGAAGCACTAATACAAAAGAACACTAAAAAAAACAAAAAAAAAAAAAACGGGGCGCTGCCCCCGAAACCCTGTTCATCATTCCTTTGCTCCAAAAAAAATTGCCCCCCTTCCTTCAATTCCTGGCTCCGCCACTATTTATGATCATGGGAAAATCACCCACTACTTTTTGATGGAAAGAGACTATAAATTGCAGTCCTTGGAGGTCCCTAAACTCACTCATTCTCATTCAGAAATACACACCATCAGTAAAAGAGAGAGCAAGAGTTTAGAAGACTTCAAGTTCTTCTTCGTTCGTGAGTTCCGTCCCGATGTTCGATTCCGATCGGTGCAATGGCTAGAGGTAACTCAATCAATCCTTCTGCTGTATTTACAGAGCATGTTCTTTTTGTGTTTTGAGCATGTTATTGTGTTTAATTTCCAACATTTGGTATCAGAGCAATTTGATACCTCTGCCTTGCTCCGTCTTAAAACTCACTGTAATTTTCAAAAATTTCGTTGGAGTGATTTTTTGTGTAATGTTTTCTTATTAGGAAATCACATGTTAGAAATTTTGATATATAATGCATTGAGTTTGGTTGTCGGAATCATAATAAATTTTTCGGGTCGGAAATTCGGAATGTGATGTAGTTGGGTCTAAAATACGGATGGGTCGAAAGTAGCCCAGTATAAGACGTGACCCGACCAAATGGATATCTTGGTAAGGAATATGACCCTGTTTGACCATCCTGTCAGTCCGCGAAGTCGCCAAAAGAGGGTTGTGCAAGTCGCCATCTAGGCGAGGTGACGCGATCCCAAGAGCGACTTCGTTGGGGAGTTTCCCATCCGACTAATGCATTAAATGGCGAATAGAAGACGTGCCTTTCACGGACATCCTCTCTGCCGACCCACTAGGAAATTAGAGGGGGAAACTCAAGATATTATGGGGATTTGGAATACACCATAAAGGACCAACTGGAGGATGACAGGTGGCATGTGAGGGTGAGGTCACAGGCAAGTAGGTATATAAGGTGAATCATAGTCCATGGAAAAGTTAAGCTCTCTCTCTCTCTCCCTAATACTCTCTGATAAATCCTTTCTCCTTCACCAACGATATATCTAATTCTCACGCCCGAGGTTCATTGCCGGGAAACCCTTCCGACATTGAGCTCACGGTATTTTTTGTTCTCAGGTATCTTTAGGAGAGGAAAGGCGGAGTCTCCAATCGTAAAGGCTAGACTACAACCGAAGCGTGGTGGGATTATTTTCCGGCAATATCATTTGGTTCCGTTGCTGGGACCTATCTCCTTCTCATTCTGTGTGTAAGGTTGTGAAAAAATTGCAACCATCCTAGTTATGACTGGTTCTAAGGGAACACCCGGTGGAACAACTGTACCGCCGATGGTCAAAACTCCGGCCCCCGACCGCGAGAAAAACATTCCGGTCAGAGACCCTACCCGGACCCATTCCTCAGCCCAGATGGAGTGTTCCAAAACAGCAAGCACGAGGCGGGACAAGGAAAAGAGAGATGATGAAAGAACTGAAGGAGGACGGGTTCGGATCATGTTGACGGATGAAAGTATCCAGAAGGAAGTTACCCGACTTCGTAGGGAAAGTGAGTTGTATCTATGTGTCCTCGCCAACAACAACATGCTAGTGGAGTTAGGTCAAGAGCCCATAGCCATACCTCCAGCCCTTATCTCGGGGGATATAGCTCTAGACTTGGTTCGCAAAGCAAGACATAAAGGGGAGCGACATATGAGTCAAGAAGTTTCCCAAGACATGCCTCAGGGGAACACAGCGCGGGGCGGTGTAGAGAAGCACCAAGAGCGAGTTCCAAAGGGGAGTGGAGATAATGAAGGTCGGAGACACGAAGGCAAATACTTGGACGAAGACAGGAGGGGCAAGCATAGGAGGATGCACCATCATTCCTATGACGACCATGGGTCTTCCTACTATTATGAGTACGATGATGATTCTGAGCTTGATACAGAATCAACTCAGAACAGAGCTCATCGGTCTAGGAGAACCAAGACACAACGAAGGATGAACTGGGAAGGTTTCGAAGATAGAGTAGAACGAGATGATAAAAAAAAGGTGATGATGTTTGGAAGGATGAGATTGCACGGAGGGTAGCGGATTTGGAGAAGTCAGCCAGAAGGGGATGAAGAGAAGAAAGACTCGTACCTGACCCCTTTTGTTAGATGGATCCAAGAAGCCGACCCGGATCCCAAATTCCGCATGCCAACCCTCCCTAAGTTCACAGGGAACACTAGGGCTAGAAACCACTTGGGAAATTTTGAAGTAAAGATGTCCCTGATGACGAGGGATGAGGCGACCAGTGAAAAGCCTTAGCCAGTACTTTGTCCCTCCATGCTCTAGAATGGTTCTTGCAACAGCCGGCAGAGTCTATCAAAGGTTATGATGACTTCAAAGAAAAGTTCTTGGCCAGGTTCAGTGCTTCCGGAGCGGCCCCGATTCAAAAATAGGAGTTATGTGGTATTAGACAAAGAACCGAGGAGACATTTACAAGCTACATAGAATGGTTCAAGACCATGGCTGATCGAATTTCGAAGCTTAGTCAGGATGAATGTATCATGCTTTTTAGTGCTGGCCTCTCACCGAGCCCCTTCAAAACCGAGTTGAGTATGAGAATACCTTTGACGTCGGGCGAGATGTTTTCCCGAGCTAGGGGTTATTCTCGAGGAGATGATAGCGAGATCATGGCTGCACTGGTCATCAAGAAACCCATTAAGGAAAGGGTGGAATTTGTTAAGGAAGAAGGAGTAGGAGTTAGCAGGACAGACAATCAGTCAAGAAGGCCGAAGGGCCGAGGTACCAGAGAGCGGAGGGAAATTAAATTTGATAAGTTGACCTTGAAACCTAGCGAGTTGCTCAAACTCGTCGCCCTCCCACGGGCTTATCCTATTGATCTCGCCAGAGCCCCTCCCCAAGACCCCGCCAAGTTTTGTGGATATCACCAAACTCCAGGCCATGATACTGACTCTTGTTACAATTTGAGGCGGGTGATACAAATGAAGATTGACGCAGGAGAGTTCAAGGAATACGTGGTTGGGGAGGGTGTCAAGGTAAACGAAGGTGGAGAGCGCAATGTGGTGGATGTCATTAGTGATCCTACTCCAAGCATAACTCAATAGGACCGCCAAATTATGAGTTTGAGTCATGACTTCAACATACCGGCATATCCACCTGCCGAAGAAAGGGTGATCAGTTTTTATCAAAGAGAGTTAGATATATCTGCTGGACAGGCGAGTCAGCCGGTGGTAATCTCGTTCAACTCAGGGGCCAATTTGGTGTAAAGGGTGCTAGTGGACTCGGGGACCAGCCACAATGTCTTATATTATGAAGCTTTCAAAAGGATGAAGTACTCTGATGCCCATTTAATCCCGTATGGGGGTGTGTTGGAAGGTTTTACTAACCATACGATTCGGGTTAAGGGGACAATCACCTTGGTGGCTGAAGTAGGCAGTGGGGATTTTGTTGAAATACGGTCAATTGAATTTATGGTGATTGATTTGGTCTCTCCTTATAATGCCATAATGGGGATCCCGTTCCTAAACAGTTTTGAAATGGTCCTCTCGGTCCCCCACCAACGGGTGAAATACCCTGTGGAATTGGATGCATAAAGAGCGAGCTGATTGCTGTACTTAAAAAGAGAATAGAGATGCAGAAAAACAAGATGGCAGGGGGTATCTCCAACTCCACGCTAGTAAGGTGTTCTGGTGTTAACATCTTGACAACCCACCGAGGAACCCACTGAGAAATTCAACATGGAAGTCATTTACATGGCAGATGTTGAAGTCGCTGGGACAAGCTTAGTGAGTGGTAAAAAGCGGGTTCCCGAGGAGGAGGTCGAGATAAGAAAGGGAAAGAGAATCACTGAACCCTTGCATGTAGGAGAAATCGAAGGAGAGATTGACGACGAGCTCATGGATGAAGAGATAATATGTGAAGATAAAAACGAAAGCTGGGTTCCCATCGGGGTCGTCAAGAAGAAGAGGGAAGAGGTTATCATTGGTTCATTGCAAATGAGAGATGAACCGGAGTTACAGGCTTTGGAAGAAATTCAGGAAGTGGTAATCAATCCCGGTTTTCCTGATCAAAAAGTAAAGATAGGCAAATAGTTAGACCCAGAGCACCGTAATCTTCTAATAGAGTTCCTGAAGAAAAATATGGATGTTTTCGCTTGGCGAGTTGAAGATATGTGTGGGATACCTGAGTAAGTTGTTATCCATCGGTTGAAACATGAATTTTGAATTCACACCCATCCAACAAAAAGCGAGATATCTCGCCCCGGATAAGGAGAAGGCTATAAAAGATGAAGTCGAGAAGCTTTTGAAGGCCGGAATCATAGAGGAAATTATGTACCCAGCTTGCTTGACGTGTGTGGTGATGGTGCTCAAAGCCAATAAAAAGTGGAGGATGTGTATCGACTTCAAGTACTTGAACAAGGCATGTCCTAAAGACTGCTACCCTTTACCCAAATTGACAGACTGGTTGATTCCATAGCTGGGCATAAGATATTGAGCTTTATGGACGCATATTCGGGATACCACCAAATTAGGATGGCGGAGGAAGACAAGTGGCTTACTGATTTTCGTGTCGACGGAGGGACTTATTGTTATAGAATGATGCCGTTTGGCCTAAAAAATGCCGGGGCCACGTATCAACGAATGGTGAATTTGGTTTTCGGATCGCAACTTGGGAGGAACATAGAAGCCTATATAGATGACATGGTGATAAAGTCAAAGGATGATGATCATGTGAAGGATTTGGAGGAGACATTCCTGAATTTAAGAAAGAATATGATGAAACTCAATCCTAGTAAGTGTACGTTTGGGGTGCCGGCTGGAAAATTCTTGGGATTTATGGTCAACAGAAGAGGGATCGAGGCCAATCCTGAGAAGATACATGCCCTTTTGGACATGTCACCACCGCAGTCGATAAAAGGGGTCCAACGTTTGAATGGGAGAATAATTGCTTTGGGACGTTTCATTTCTAGGTCCACGGAGAAGTGCTTACCCTTCTTCAAGATCCTAAAAGGCAGCAAGGGGTTTAGATGGAGCGAGGAGTGTAACGTGGCCTTTGTACAAATGAAAGAATACTTGGGAACCCCCCCTTTATTGTGTAGTCCAGATCTAGGTGACGAGTTGGTCTTATACCTTGCAGCAAGTGACATGGCCGTGACGGCAGTTTTGGTAAAAGAATTCGATGCTGCGCAGAAACCGGTTTATTATGTGTCAAAAGCATTAAACGACGTCGAGACCCGATACTTGCCGAAAAGTTGGCATACGCTGTGGTGGTAGCTACAAGAAAGTTACGGGGGTATTTCTCAGCGCATACAATTACGGTCCTAACAAATGCCCCATTGAGGAAGATACTTCAACAACCCGACTCGTCAGGAAGACTTCTCAAATGGTCGATTGAGTTGACTGAGTTCGATATTAAATACGAGCCTAGAAGGGCAATCAAGGCACAAGCCTTGGCTGATTTCATGGTAGAAATGACTTTCAACCGGTTGGATGAGGAAGTCGGGATAAAGACGGTCAATCAAGTTCCCACTTCTTTAGCTTCCACTGATGGAACTGGGAAACTGATGCGTCCCCCAAATTGTTGGACTCTTTATGTGGACGGGTCAGCAGCAAAGGAGAGCAATGGGGCAGGTTTAGTATTGAAGTCATCGGGGGAGACCGAGGGGATATTTGAGAAAGCGGTTAGATTCAAGTTTGCTACATCCAATAATCAAGCTGAGTATGAGGCGTTGATAACGGGTTTGGTGCTGGCAAAGGAAATACATGTGGCTCACTTGGTCATTTATTTAGATTCACAAATCATAGTTAACCAAGGGAATAATTAGTGCTTGATGCAACGTACTAAGCCTCTATTATCAAATAATGCAACATACTCACTAGTGACAGATATATGAAACGTACTTTACTATCATTTATCAAATAATGCAACCTACTCAAAACACATTAAATTTCTAACGAGTTCAGCTATATATTTAACGAAACTAACTCAAAATGAAAAGGAAACATGAGAAAGTGATGAGATACCCACCACCGTCCCATTGAAAGGATTGTTAAAGAAACGTTTTGTTAGTTTTTTAACAAAAGTTTACATTTTTTGGATTATTAAAGAAACGTTTTGTTAGTTTTTTTTTTAACGAAAGTCATACTTCTGTTAGAATTTTTAACGGCATTAGAAAAAAAATTGTACATTGCATTATTTGATATATGATAGTAAAGTACGTTTCATATATCTGCCACTAGTTAGTAGGTTGCATTATTTGATAAAAATCGGAAACTACGTTGCATATCTTGGTAGTTTGCCCGTTAACCAAGTGTTGGGAATGTATGGAGTTATCAACCCCACCCTTGTCAAATACTGCGACTTGGCGAGAACTCTCTTGAAAGACTTCGAATTCTGGGAATTGGTGCAGGTGAACAGGTCAGAAAACAAAAGAGCCGACTTCCTCAGTAAAGCCGCCTGTGACAAGATCCATCACATGTCCAAGAAAGTGGTTGTCGAGTTCGTGGACTCACCAGCCATAGATAGACCTCGGATCATTACCATTGACATTGAACCGGATGGTTGGGTAGACGAGATGAAAGATTATCTAGAAAAAGAAGAGCTCCCCAAAGACGAAGTCCGTGCAAAGATGATCAAGAAGACCTCGCCCCGCTACACCATGCAGAATGGCATTTTGTATAGAAGGTCTCTTTTTAAACCCCTATTGATATGCGTAGGGCCTAAGTTGAGTTTGAAGATTTTGGAAGTGATACACGAGGGTGCTTGTGGTGGTCATCCGGGGGCGAGAGCCCTCGCCAAAAAAGTATTATTCCACGGCTATAACTGGCCTACTTTGAAACAAGAAGCAGAAGTTTATGTCAAAAAATGCAATATGTGCCAGAGACATGCCGATATTCCTAGGATGTCCTTTACATTCCAGACTCCCATTGTGGCAACTTGGGCATTCGACATGTGGGGTATTGACTTGATTGGTCCTTTTCCTAAATAAAAAACCGGACAACAATATGCAGTGGTGGCCGTGGACTACTTCACCAAGCGGATAGAGGCAAAGGCTTTGCATTCCATTGCTGAAGACAATGTTTATACATGAGAATATTTGGTGTCGTTATGGGCTCCCTCGTATCATCATATCGGATCATGGGTCCCAATTTTAAACAAAATTCAGGGCTGAATGTGCACGCTTTAATGTCAAGCATGGGAAGTCATCGGTTTCAAGACCACAGGCGAATGGCCAAGCCGAGGCGGCCAATAAACAAGTCATCAAAGCTCTCAAAAAGATCCTTGACGACAAAGGAGGAAAATGGGTGGAGGAACTCCCAACAGCACTTTGGTATCTACGAACAACGGTCAAAGGGTCCACCGGCGAGACACCTTTCCGCCCTCACTTATGGGTCCGAGGCAATGACGCCTATTGAAATGGCTCTACAATCTTTACGTGTCACCTGTTATGACAAATTGGGAAACGAGGAAAGCCACTTGATGGATTTGGATTTACTAGAAGAAAGGAGACTCCAAGCTAGGTTCCGAATGATAAACTATAAACAGAGAATGAAAAGCCAACATGATAAGAGGGTGAACCAAAGATCCTTCAATGCAGGGGATTGCGTCTTGAGAAAGATTGAAGCAACGGGCCATAGGGTGGGATACACCAAGCTGTATCTGAACTGGGAGGGTCCTTTTCAAATTGCCAAGGTCATCAGGGAGGGTACTTACCTCTTGAAGAACAAAGATGGGTCAATCATAAAGAATCTGTGGCATGCCGATCACCTCAAGTATTATTATTAGTAATATTTTTGAGTGACACCTTTTGTTTCATCTCCTTTTGTTGAAAAAACTCCACTGTAAGTATTATGATGCATATCTAATGAGAAAATGTACAGTTATTTCTCATAAACTGATGACCTTGCCATGCTCATGTTATAATGTTTACTTATATACCTATTATTACTATCTATTTCTGATAAAATGAAGTCGCCCACGGGCGCGGCTTGCGAGATCACACCCTAACGGGTGACATGAATGATGATCTCTCAAGTTGATAAAGTCGCCATGTCAGCACACTCATAGATTTATTGTCTATGGGTGAAGTAATGAAGTCGCCCACAGGCGCGGCTTGCGAGATCACACCCTAACGGGTGACATGAATGATGATCTCTCAAGTTGATGAAGTCGCCCACGGGTGCGGCTTGCGAGATCACACCCTAACGGGTGACATGAATGATGATCTCTCAAGTTGATAAAGTCGCCATGTTGGCGCGCTCATAGATTTATTTTCTATGGGTAAAGTAATGAAGTCGCCCACTGGCGCGGCTTGCGAGGTCACACCCTAACGGCTGACATGAATGATGATCTCTTAAGTTTATGAAGTTACCATGTCAGCGCGCTCATAGATTTATTGTCTATGGGTGAAGTAATGAAGTCGCCATGTCAGCGCGTTCATAGATTTATTGTCTATGGGTGAAGTAATGAAGTCGCCATGTCGGCACGCTCATAGACGGGCGCGGCTTGCGAGGTCACACCCTAACGGGTGACATGAATGATGATCTCTTAAGTTGATGAAGTCGCCATGTCGGCGCGCTCATAGATTTATTGTCTATGGGTGAAGTAATGAAGTCTCCATGTCGGCGCGTTCATAGATTTATTGTCTATGGGTGAAGTAATGAAGTCGCCATGTCGGCGCACTCATAGATTTGATCTATGGATAAAATGGTAAAGTCGCCTTTTGACACAGCTTGCGAGATCTGTAGATACCCCGGGGGAACCATGGCTTGGCTAGAGTGCGTGAATTACCCTAGGATGTCTAACTTGTTTTTTAGAGTCGCCACCTATGTTTTGAGGAACATAAGAAAACCTATTGATAATAGCCTAAGTTTGATTACGAAAACAGAGATTCTTTGTTTTGAGGTTCGGGGGTTAGGTTACGAGATGGGAAGTACCGAAACACCCATCTCGCCCAACTAAAGTTGGTCTTGCTTGATCAAAATCTACATGAATGATAAACGTTCTTCTTCTTCTTCTTTAAATCATAAAAAGGGGTTTTAAAATAGAGTTTGGAATGTAGGAGATAACTCTTTAACCGACCTCAATGAGATGAGGTGATCATTAGGGTCATGTCCCAAAATGATTTGGGTGATTGCACTTTGATAAAACAAAAAGAAAGAGAAAAGAGATGAAGTTAAGAAGAGGAAAGAAATAACTTTACCTGGACTTCAAGAGACTTCAAACATTTCTTGATGAATTCTTTGGAGAAATCCTTTGGAAATGCTTTGTAAGTGTGAAATTTTAGTGTCTTATTGAGAATGTAAGATTGAGAGCCAAAGGTCCTTGAAAATGGAGGTAAAGGGGGGGTTTTTATAGGTGAAAGAGAGATGTTTTTGGTGCCAAAACTCAGTCACCAAGAAATCTTTCCCGGGCAAAATCCTGTAAATTGAGCAAGGGAGAGAATCCTGGCCAGAAATCTGTAACCGACGCCCAGAAGCGCGCGCTTCCTGATTTGGGGGCGGGAGGCGCGCACGTCTGGATCCTCCTGTCGGAGGCGCGCGACTCAGAGAAGGCGATTTTGACAGAATGGACTAGAAAGTCAGCCTTATTATTCACTTTAGTCCCTGGACTTAACGAAGTCAGTCAGGAACTTAACGGAAGTGACATAAACTAACGAGAAACACTTAAAATGGGGAGAAACACAAGATCAAATGTGCAATCGGGGTGAGAGGTCCAAGGCGGGGTGTCTACAGAGCCCCTCGGCGACGTGGATTGCAAAGGAAAACGCGTCGACGAAAGTTAAAAACACCCGCCGAGGACATCACCAGGAAAAAGCAAAGACTCGATGAAAGCAGGAATTTGAAATTGCGAGAGATAGTGGTGCGCTCCCTGTGTGAGCGACTTTTGTTGATAGAGGGGGTGGCATGATCCGTTAGGTGAACCTGCCGGCTGAATATGTTGAATGAGGCCGTTAGTGAGCCTTTGAACGAGGCCGTTAGTGAACCTTTTGGAGAGGCCGTTAGTGAACCTTTGAAGAGGCCGTTAGTGAACCTTTGAGGAGGCCGTTAGTGAACCTGTGAAGAGGCCGTTTAGTGAACCTTTGAGGAGGCCGTTGATGAACCTTTGAGGACGAATCCATTAGTGAAATCCGTTGATGAGGCCGTTAGTGAACCTTTGAAGAGGCCGTTAGTGAACCTTTGAGGACGAATCCGTTAGTGAAATCCGTTGATGAGGCCGTTAGTGAACCCTTGAATGAGGCCGTTGGTGAACCTTTGAGGACGAATCCGTTAGTGAAATCCGTTGATGAGGCCGTTAGTGAACCCTTGAATGAGACCGTTAGTGAACCTTTGTAGAGGCCGTTGGTGAACCTTTGGAGAGGCCGTTAGTGAACCTTTGGAGAGGCTGTTAGTGAACCTGTGAAGAGGCCGTCAGTGAACCTTTGAGGAGGCCGTTAGTGAACCTTTGAGGACGAATCCGTTAGTGAAATCCGTTGATGAGGCCGTTAGTGAACCCTTGAATGAGGCCGTTAGTGTACCTTTGTAGAGGCCGTTGGTGAACCTTTGGAGAGGCCGTTAGTGAACCTTTGGAGAGGCCGTTAGTGAACCTTTGGAGAGGCCGTTGGTGAACCTTTGTTGACGAATCCGTTAGTGAAATTCGTTGATGAAATATTGCTTTGAAGTCGCGTGCCGCTTGGAGTCACACCTGACTTTTGACTTGTGGGGTGCGGGCACAGTTGACCACGACCAGAAGAATGTTCCTGCTGGGGATAAAATGTTGAGATTGACTCTTGAGGGGGGTATGGCACCCGTGACAGAACTTAGGGAGTTCGGAATCTGGAGAAGGACAGCCTACTTTTGAGTGGGAGTTTCTATCCTACTTTCAATCTTTGACATGCCTTAAGGGCAGACCAGAAGAAGGTGTGCCTCAACTGGGTGTCCGAGGACCGGGGCTGTGTCTTGATTTAGGCTGGAGATTTCTGACAAGGCCTTTTCTGAAGTGATCTAGACTTGGGAGGCGCGCGCTTTCCTCTGTAGGCTTGAGACGCGCCAGCATTTCAGACCGCTGGCGGGTGGCGCGCGCGTCTGGGAGGCGGAATTCCGGGCTTGACATTTTCTGGCCAAAAGACCCCCCAACAGCTATAATATCAGCTTCTGTTCGACCACTTGATTCTCACAGCTCCTTTCTGCCATTTTTGAACATCATATTATTGCTCAACTTTGCTTGTGATCAACATTTTCCATGGCTTCCAATTCTTTTATTCTTGATGCCAAGGTTGTTACTGGGTATGAAAAGGACTTGGACACTTTTGTGTATTCTTTCAAGACCCATCCCAAGAAGGCCTTAATTAAAGACTTCGGGTTCCGAATTCTTTTCACTTTGCGGACGTTGAAGCCGGATTGGGATTTGTTGAGAGCTGCCGCGGCTTTCTGGGATTGCGATAGCCATACCTTCAACTTTTCAGCTAATGAAATGGTGCCGATTGTTGATGATTTTGGGGCCATCCTTGGCATGCCTTTGGCCGGTCGGATTGCCGTCCCTAAATATCACCGTGGTGCCATTGACTCTTGGGCTGAGTTACTGAATCTCCCTGTTGAGGACGTGAGGAAGATGTTGCACGGTACTGTGATTGACATAACTGAGTTGCCGATGTTCTTCAGTTTACACTCGGAGGATCCGGTGGTTCAATCTTTCAAGAGGAATGCCATGGCCGCTTGTCTCTTTAGTGAAGTACTGTTTGTCACACCCTTCGGGACTGCGGATGCGCCGTTGGCTGAGATTATTTTGCAAGCCAAGGAGCAACAATTTAGTATAATCCCTATTATTGTAGGGGAGACGTTGCACGGCCTTGATGAATTACATAGGACGGACAAGATGTGTCGGGGAAGCCCTTTGCTCTTGACCATATGGCTCCGAGAACACTTCAAGATTTATTCCCCGGATGGTGATTTGTCTCCTTTTGCTGTTCATAGGAGGAGGCTGTTGATCCGGGATTTATCTGAATATGGTTGGAAGAAATTCTTTGCCTCTCGGGTAACCGTCGATATTGAGTGGTGCCCTCCTTCTTGGGGTCTTCGTCCTTTTGTGGAATGGACTCTTGGTTTTCAGCACGTGGTTGTACCCGGCTTGAGAGATTCTTCATTTTACCAGCCAGAGCGGGTTCTGCGGCAGTTTGGTCGCCAACAGATAATTCCTTTTCCGAGGGACGGAATGCTTCGTCCAGTTGCTTACATGGGTCCGGACTTCTCGAGTGAGCTTCAGTCGGCTTGGGGAGATGATCGCAACCGTTGGGCTTTTGATCCTCTGTATCGGGGGAGTTTCTTCTTTCCCGAGAGCTACTTGGATTATTTGTTTGGCACCCTTTACCGTGGCATCACTTGGGTCGATGTGCTTCGTGCCGAGTTGTTGGGAAGGGGTTTTGAGGCTAGCAGCGCTTTGAGATATAGGGAGGCTGCTGCTGATTCGAGTAACATTCTTGCTGACCCTTTCGGTACTCCTTTGGATGACTTTTATGCTAGGAGACGTGCCGCAACACAGAAGGTTTCGGTGCGTATTAGTGCTCCTCCGTTATCCAAGAAGAAAAGAATTGAGGGACGATCGGGTGGTCCTTTGAAGGCTAAGAGAAAATTGGAATTTTCTTAGTACCCTAAGAGATTGCAATTAAATTAGACCACTTTGTTTTAGGATTTAATGTTTTGATGTCTTTTGTTGCTCAATAAATCCGTTGTAATGGCTTGAATAATTCTTTGAATGAATAAAAATTGCATCTTGTTATTTGAAGTGAATTGGGTATTTTTGATATGTTTTAGACCGCACCCGAAGGTTGCCTACGTTCCTCCAGTTGGGAGGCTCAGGTCTCCGTAGTTCAAACAAACAAAGACCATTTTTTTTGTGCACCCTGTTTTTTGCCTAGACCGCCCTTTCGGGTTTTCAATCTAGCGGGCTTCTTTTTTTGCACGTGCTCTAATTTTTTCCTAGGCCGCCCTTGCGGGTTTTCAACCTAGCGAGTGATTTTTTTTTTTTTTTTTTTTTAATGGTATTTGTTTATTAAGCATAGAACCTCTTGAGCTTGTCGAGGTTGACCTCCTTTGGCAGCTGGTCACCATCTAAATCCACGAGTCGGACTGCACCGCCGCTTAGTATCTTTTTGACCACGTATGGACCGATCCATCGGGGTCCCCATTTCCCCAGGGGATTCATGGAATTAGGAGGATGTTGTCTTAAGACCAAATCTCCCACATTGATGTTTCGAGGCTTCACCTTTTTGTTGAAAGCTCTTGCCATCCTTTGCTGATACGCCCTTGTGCGTTCGAGTGCTCTTAGCCTTTTCTCATCGAGTAAGGCTAGCTGTTCATATCGACTTTGCATCCATTCGACCTCGTTGACTTGATTCTCGAGGAGGACCCGTAGAGATGGGACTTCAAGTTCGATTGGGAGTACGGCTTCAGAACCATAGACTAATGCATAAGGAGTTTCTCCTGTTGCTGACCGTATTGATGTGCGGTAGCCCCACAATGCTAATGGTAGCTTCTCGGGCCAATCCCTTCCTGTTGAGGCCATTTTCTTGACGATGGTCTCGATGGTCTTATTTGCTGCTTCAACCGCGCCATTTTCTTGGGGAAGGTAAGGAGATGACTTGTGCTTGGTGATCTTGTATTCTACCAAAAGTGCATCCATTTCCTTCTCAAAGTGAGAGCCGTTGTCGGAAATGATTTCATGAGGCACGCCGTATCGGCACATGATATTAATCTTTACAAATTCGGCCACTTTCTTGGCATTGAGGGTCCGATAGGCTTGTGCTTCGACCCACTTTGTGAAGTAGTCGACGGCCACTAGGACGAATGACTGCCCATTGCTTCCGGCAGGATGGACTTTACCGATGATGTCTATTCCCCAACAAGAGAAAGGCCAAGGTGTGACCATGTTGTAAAGTTGCGAGGGTGGAGCATGTTGCAGATTAGCATGGAATTGGCACTTGGCACACCTTTTGACTTTCTCGATACAGTCTCGTTCCATAGTACTCCAATAGTAACCAATGCGGAGTATCTTCTTGACTAGCATAAACCCATTCATGTGGGGTCCACACTCTCCTTCGTGCACTTCACACATTATCTCTTGAGCTTCGGCCTCATTGGCGCATAAGAGATTGATCCTGTCGTGGTGCCTTTTATAGACTC
This sequence comes from Campanula takesimana, assembly GCA_026119855.1. Classification (NCBI taxonomy): domain Eukaryota; kingdom Viridiplantae; phylum Streptophyta; class Magnoliopsida; order Asterales; family Campanulaceae; genus Campanula; species Campanula takesimana. The sequence continues at coordinate 1,120,684 of JAOWBW010000270.1, read as the reverse complement.
GGTCCCCAATCAGTACGTACCGAGAGGCTAGCCTTTGCAGAGCCGCTTGAGACTTCTTATTGCTATTCTCGGGATAAGTGCCGTTTTTGAGGAAATTCATGATATCCGAATACCACGGAGAGTTTGTTTGAACCTCGTTGATCTCGATACTCATGCAGTACGCCGGACTGTTCCTTCGGGCAATTTTGAAAGGCTTCACCATTTTCCCTTTGGGCATTTCGACTAATGAAGCTATGGTGGCCAGTGCATCGGCAAAGCGATTTTTATCCCTTGGCAGGTAGTTGAAAGTGATCTCTTGGAATTGTTCAATCAATTCTTCAAGGTGCTGACCATACTGTTGGAGGGTCGGGTCTTGGATTCGCCATTTATCCGATTGCTGATTGATAACGAGCAAAGAGTCGCCGAATACTTCTAGTTCCGTGACGTTTCTTTCGAGAGCTGCTTCGAGCCCTGCTATGCATGCTTCGTACTCGGCAATATTGTTGGTAGCTTCGAAATCCAGACGGATGGCAATGGGAGTGTAGATGTCTTTTGGATCGACAAGCAATACTCCTATACCCAAACCGTGTTTATTGGCGGCGCCATCGAAAAAAAGTTGCCACTTATTTTCCTCGGTTGCAGTACAAATTAAATGCTCGTCGGGGAACTGTACGTCTTCCCCCTTCACTTCGTCACACGGGAATTCGGCAAGCTAGTCACTGAACACTTTCCCCCTGACGGATTTTAGTGTGACGTAAGTGATATCATAGCCGGCGAGCATGAAGTACCATTTGGCTATTCTTGTTGACATGAAAGGCTTCTCGAAGATGTAGCGGAGCGGGTCCACCTTTGCTACTAGCTTGATCGAAAAAGCTTCCATATAGTGTTTGAGCTTTTGAGTAACCCAAACCAATGCTGCACATGACTTCTCTAAGATAGAGTAGTTCTTTTCGCCTCCTTGGAATCGGCGACTGACAAAATAAATGGCATTCTCCTTTGTGGACTCTCGTTGCTCTTGTGCTAACATAGCCCCTAGGGCTTCATCATTGACAGTGAGATAGAGCAAAAGAGGCTTCTCCTTGTGCGGCGGAACTAGAACAGGAGGGCACGTCAAGTAATGCTTCACTTGGTCGAAGGCTTCTTGGCACGCGTCGGTCCATTCTAGAGCCACATTCTTCTTGAGTAGCTTGAAGATTGGCTCGCACATGGAAGTGAGTTGGTGCACAAACCGACTGATGTATTGCAGTCTGCCCATGAAACCTTTGATCTCTTTCTGCGTCTTTGGAGGAGGCATGTCAATGATTGCCTTGATTTTGGAGGGATCTACTTCAATTCCCCTTTCAGTGACCATATAACCAAGGACTTTGCCTCGGATAACCCCGAACGTGCACTTTACAGGGTTGAGCCTCATCTTGTGTTGACGAAGCCTTTCGAAGAACTTGCGGAGATCGATTAAATGTTGACCATCGGTCCCTTTGGAGTGAATGATAATGTCGTCCACATAGACCTCGATTTCTTTATGAATCATATTGTGGAACAAGTCTGTCACGGCTCTTTGGTAGGAAGCCCCAGTGTTTTTTAACCCAAATGGCATGACTGTGTAGCAAAAGCTACCCCACGGTGTTGTGAAGGCTGTCTTATGTTGATCTTCCTCGGCCATGAGAATCTGATTGTACCCAGCGAACCCATCCACGAATGAGCGAACCTCGTAGGCAGCAGTGGAGTCGACCAGCATGTCGATGTTAGGGAGTGGAAAATCATCTTTCGGGGAAGCTTTGTTCAAATCCCGGAAGTCCACACAAACTCGAACCTTGCCGTTTGCCTTTCTGACTGTCACGATGTTGGCTAACCATGTCGGATACTCGATAACCTTGATGAAACCCACACTGAGGAGCTTCTCGATCTCTTCTTTGACTTGCAGAGACCATTCTGGCTTGATCTTTCTGAGCTTCTGTTTTACCGGCTTGGCATCTTCTCTGATCGGAATTCTGTGCTCCGCTACCTTTCTGTCCAAACCCGGCATGTCTTTGTATGACCATGCGAACACATCCACGAACTCCCGTAGTAGTGCAGTCAATCTGTCTCTGTCGTCCCCTTTGAAGAAGCTTCCGATCTTAGTTTCTCTTGGCTCTTCGTCGGTACCCAGATTAACAACATGCAATTCTTCGTCAGCCCCTGGACCATTTTCACCACGACTACGGACCTGTTAAGCAAGTTCATTTAAGTATGTTGTGTTTTCGTGGTCTATTTCATCATAATTTGAATCGTTATTAACTTGTTCATTAAGTTCATTATTAGTTAATTAATCATTTATGATATTTGCAATCTCAGGGTACTCAGAAATATCAAATTTTTCATTAGCAAAGAAAGGAAACACACGCTCGGCTATGGCCTCCATATCCTCTTGGGTGAGGGTATTAGAGATACTCTCGGACTCAAAAGTAAGTGTGAGCCGCTCTTCCTTTGTTGCTGTGCGGGGTATGCAACCCATTTCTTAGACTAAGAATTCCTCGGATACCACGGGCCCTTTCGTAGAATACCAATTGTTGATCGGCTCGGAGCTTGGCGGGATCTCACTGATAGTCTTATTCATGATGACGGTGTCATGGATGGCGTTGACTTGGCATTCATTTATTATGGCAAGCTCTTCGAACATGGAGGCTAAATCTGTCGGTTCTTCCCCCACGATGATTTCTGTCTCGGACTCTATAGTCACCTTCCTTCCCCACCATTCACGGGGCGACATGGGAGTTGGTTCCCTTTCGGATTTCTGGATCTCACAATCGGAGAAGATTTCGAGACCGGGCTTTTTTACACCCTTATTGTTAACCCATGGCTCGGGAAAGATCATGTATGGAACGTCTTCCCCTTGGCGGACAAAATAGCCATTCAGCGTCTTGCGGTAAGGACTTAGATTAGGGACCTCATAACGACGGCCTTCTTTATGAGCTTGGGCCTTTTCATTCTTGATCGGTTGCTCTTGTTTCAAGTCTTCTCTGGAAGGCTCGTACCCCAAACCGAATGTGTTCTTGACAAATGGGACTCGCACAGGATGTAGGATTCCTTGTTGATATTTCCCTAGGCCTAAACCAGGGAAGTAGTCCATATTCCTCATCATGAGGAGGAATTTGTGATTGCTGGGGGTCCATGATCCGTTTCCCCCTTCTTTGTCAATGGCGTTGATTGAGACGCCGGAGAGAGTGGAGTCTGGTAAACCATGATGAACTTGGTGGACGGGCTCACCTTTTCTGTGGATAGTGACGTTTTCGGCCATGACGGTCACTATTTCATCACCTTTTCGGATCTTGACACATTGATGGAGAGTTGACGGGACGGCATTAGAACTGTGAATCCATGGTCGACCCAAAAGCAAGTTGAACGAGGCCGGGATGTCAAGCACTTGGAATGGAACGGACATGACCATGCTCCCAAACTCAATGTCTATTTCGATAATGCCCATGACTGTACGGGCGGTGCTGTCATAACCTCGGATTACTTGAGTAGAAGGCTTCAAATCGGAATCCTTAAGCCCCAGTATGCCCATGATTCTGCCAGGCATGAGGTTGAGTGCGGAACCACCGTCCACTAAGACTCTTGAGATAGGCCTCCCCCTTGCTCGTACCTTGAGGTAAATAGCCTCGTTGTGGTCGGAACCAGATGGTGGAAGGTCCATATCGGCAAAGGTGATGACGTTGCCAAAATGAATGTGACCGATTATTGCCGTGAGGTCCTCGGGAGTAGTATCGGGAGAAATTGATGTATCATCGAGATTGCGGATGACAAGATCTCGGTGTTTCTTTGAGGATGCGATGAGGTCCCAAATAGAGATGTTGGCTTGAGTTTTCTTGAGTTGGACAAGTAGAGGATCTTCGGGAGTGTCGCGAGCTTGCGGCCTTTGAGAAGAGGAGCTTGGTGCGGAAGTGGAAGGGTTGCTTGCTATGACTCGACCGGATCGAGTTAGCATGTTGACGTTCCCATCTTGCTTCTTTTTCCTATTCTCTAGTACTTCCCTCATTACCTTATCGTAAGTTACAACATAACAAGAATTGTCAAGTTTATTCATAACATTGGGGCCCCCATTCATAATTGGGATTGAATGGGTGGTCCCCTCGAGTTCTCCTATCTCTATTACATTGACATGTTCGCCATTAGTCACTACAAATTCTTTCTTGTCTATGAGATCTTGAATGACATTGCGGAGAACGAAGCATTCCTCGGTGGTGTGGCCACTATATTGGTGGTAGCCACAATATTTGTGGTGAGCATGATTGGGGTTGACCGTCTTGGGTTGGTACCCTTGTACGGGTGTGACTTGACCCTTTGCTTTGAGGAGTTCGAAAGCTTCGGTTTGAGTCATGCCTTGGAGAGGCGTGTAGACACGGTCATTTCGAGACTTCTTCCCTTGGGGTGGAGGAACCTTTTTGTAATTCCCCTTGTCGATAGTGACGGCATTGACCGAGGCCTCTTTTGTGGAGTTTGAAGCGGCCTTGTAGCGGTAGCTAGGAGCACTTTTCTTGACTTCCTTGAGCAACTCGTCCATTCGGACTCCCGCCTCATACATTTGGGAGAAATCCGCATAGCAAGCCCCACTTAGGTGGGTGCGGAGATCAATTTTGAGACATTTGAGAAAGATGTCCATTTGCTCCTTGGTATTTGGCCTTTCCATAATCTCGGAGAGTTTATCATTCCATCTCCTTGTGAAGTTGATGAAGGACTCGTGGTCTCGTTGAGTAGTGTTCTCTAGCTCTTTCCTTGTGGGCCGGTGAGTGGTGTTGCCTTGGTATTGGTTCTTAAAGGCAAGCATGGCGGAGTCCCAATCAAGACGGACAGTGAGTGGGAGAGTAGCATACCAATCTTTTGCCGCCCCCTCGAGAGTGAGAGGAAAGCATTGAGCCATCACCTTGGGGGAGACCTTCTTCGGAACCATTGCCCAAATATAAGTCTCAATGTGAGCCATAGGACAAGAGTTGCCCTTGAATTTGCTTATGTCGGGCATCTTGAACTTATCAAGAAGAGCGGCCATAGTACTCATGAGGATGGATGATTGATAAAGGTTTGTGTCGGAGCCTTTCCCCATGTTGAGCCTATTGAATTTTTGGTCGATGTAGGCCATGATAGAATCCACCATTTTGGGCTCATTGTTCTCGGAACTGGGCTCTCCCACTTTCTTGGTGCGGGTGTTGACATTAGGACTTTTGAACAAACCTTCGGTCCATTCGGATTCGCCATCGTCATTTTTGCTCTTCCCCTTGGCAAGATTAGTGAGCTTTTCTTTCATTAGCTCCATCTCGGCCTCGTGGGCCTCCCTTTGGCTGTCGAGGTGGGATTGCCAAATGTCGTCTTTGCTTTGTGCCTCCTTATTAAGGATGGAGACTTGCTCTTGGAGGAGTTGGACCATGGTTGCGAGTTGCTCGAGAGTTATGGTATTGTTGGTGTTGGAGCCGCCGGCCATTGTTGATGTAGGAGCTGTTGGAGTGATCTCTTCACGGACTAACCGATTTGCCGAATCCCGGTAGACTCTGTAAGTACCAATTGAACCTATATCGCAGGAGAGGCCCTTGTCAGTCTTGAGTAACACTTTCGGTCCACGAAGAGGCTTAGAACACACAGTTGGGCACACGACTCGAACCACATAAGAAAAGACTCTTTTTTTTTTTTTTTTTATAAGTCGGAGGGAATGGATCCCTTTTGGGGTTTCTAAGAAAATAATGGAATCGTCACACTAGTATATAGACCATCTCGCGGTCCCATATACTCATCGGATTCCATCGCGTTTGTGAAAACTACATGTATCGGGATTAAACTAAGTTAATGTAGTAAAGAATACATGCGGGGACGGATTTTTATTTTCATCCAAAATAGCCACTTTTGGGGACGGATTTTTATTGCGTCCGTTTCAACAAGTTGGCATGTATGATTTGAAGACATTAGTTTAGGGAAATCTCGGTACATGGAAACCGACTTGAGTCACGGAGTGTTAGACCCTAACTAAAATTGTGTGGCTTGTGCTCGGCTTGAATATGAGGCTCAAAGGTCACCCCCGGTATGTAGTCATGAACTACGCCACGGGCTGAGGTTTACCGCTTCGAAAGAGCCAAGGTCGAGTGGAGCTTGAAACTTTCTAGGACGGGCCTCAACGGGTTTGGGGTTGGACTTGTGCGACTCGATAGTGAGCAATTCATATGAATATGTGCATGTAGTGTGAGGTCTAACAGGTGACAAAATATTTTTTATATTTTTTTTTCAAAAGAAATAAAAAAAAAACAAATAAGCACATAATTACAACTTTCGAATCACCCGTGTGACCGATAAAATAGAACATAAAATTAAAACAGTCCGAAGTTCAGAATAACCACTGATGCAGGCAACTGTGCCCACACCCCCATCATACTGCTCTGTTCTGAGACCTGTTTCTGTTCTTGGAACCAACCCAGAAGCGTGCGCCTCTGAGTGTTGATACGAGACGCGTGCGCATGGCGCGATGCAATTGGGAGGCGCGCGCTTCTGGGCACACCTGTCAGATTGTCAGATTTTGGACTCAGGGGATTGCCCTGGTCCCATGTGCATATTGTAACCCCTGCAGAAATGATTAGTGGAGAATAGCAGAAGAAGAAGATGAATAACATGAAGAAGCGGGCGATTCTGGTCCTTGATGCGGGATGCGCGCGCCTTAGGATGAAGAGGCCAGAAGCGCGTACCTCCCCCATCAGGAGTCAGAATGCCCAGAAAAGATGCAGATTTTGATCAGAATGCAAGTTTAACCCTCAAAATTCCCCAGCAAAGTCGCCACTGTAGATACCCCGGGGGAGCCACGGCTTGGATAGAGCGCGTGAATTACCCTAGGATGTCTAACTTGTTTTTTAGAGTCGCCACCTATGTTTTGAGGAACATAAGAAAACCTATTGATAATAGCCTAAGTTTGATTACGAAAACAGAGATTCTTTGTTTTGAGGTTCGGGGGTTAGGTTACGAGATGGGAAGTACCGAAACACCCATCTCGCCCAACTAAAGTTGGTCTTGCTTGATCAAAATCTACATGAATGATAAACGTTCTTCTTCTTCTTCTTTAAATCATAAAAAGGGGTTTTAAAATAGAGTTTGGAATGTAGGAGATAACTCTTTAACCGACCTCAATGAGATGAGGTGATCATTAGGGTCATGTCCCAAAATGATTTGGGTGATTGCACTTTGATAAAACAAAAAGAAAGAGAAAAGAGATGAAGTTAAGAAGAGGAAAGAAATAACTTTACCTAGACTTCAAGAGACTTCAAACACTTCTTGATGAATTCTTTAGAGAAATCCTTTGGAAATGCTTTGTAAGTGTGAAATTTTAGTGTCTTATTGAGAATGTAAGATTGAGAGCCAAAGGTCCTTGAAAATGGAGGTAAAGGGGGGGGTTTTTATAGGTGAAAGAGAGATGTTTTTGGTGCCAAAACTTAGTCACCAAGAAATCTTTCCCGGGCAAAATCCTGTAAATTGAGCAAAGGGAGAGAATCCTGGCCAGAAATCTGTAACCGACGCCCAGAAGCGCGCGCTTCCTGATTTGGGGGCGGGAGGCGCGCGCGTCTGGATCCTCCTGTCGGAGGCGCGCGACTCAGAGAAGGCGATTTTGATAGAATGGACTAGAAAGTCAGCCTTATTATTCAGTTTAGTCCCTGGACTTAACGAAGTCAGTCAGGAACTTAACGGAAGTGACAGAAACTAACGAGAAACACTTAAAATGGGGAGAAACACAAGATCAAATGTGCAATCGGGGTGAGCGGTCCAAGGCAGGGTGTCTACAAGATCACACCGTAACAGTGGTGAATGATCCAAATTAATGAAGTGGCCATGAGAGCGTCTTGCGGGTTCAAAATAACTTACATTGAGTAAGTCTCATTATATACCAATATTTTGAAGACCAGTGACTTGAAAATAGTTTTGTTGACTTACAACGAGTGGCAAAAAATGTATGGACCAAGAACTAGATTAGTCATGTTCATTGCATTTTCCGTCTTGTTCATGTTGATCAAAATTGCTCCTAATCAAAATAACGAGTTCCACATGGTTGTTGTATTGAACCCGCTTTGATTAAGTCAATTTCAGCCATGTGGAGCTCGCTAGGTTGATTAAAGTGAGTTAAACCTAAGTTGGTGAGTTCCTAGCTCAGACAACAAGAAGATCCGCCCGGACTCCCAAAGCAACCCGGCCGAACCAAAAAGTGGCGCGACCGTGCATAGAAAGGATCTCGGCCGTGCGCAAAATAGCTGAAGTATGAGAACTTGCGACATCAATAGCACGACCATGCCTATTTTAGGGCACGGCCGTGCGTAAAAGAATAAAAAGGCTGAAGTGTGAAATTTTGCACCGTGCCTGTTTTGGGGCACGGCCGTGTCCGGCGTTCTTCATGAAGTATTTTCTGCCTTGTTCCAGATTTTTGCCTAAACAATTTCATACTGGTCTTTACAAAGACAAGAAAACTATACTTAAAAGCAGGTCATGATAGATAAATTACATGCTTCTAAATAAAGGGAGAGGTGATATATGAAAGGAAAACAAAACAAAGACTGGTTGGTGAACACAGTACACAAAACCTTGTTAAGTTTTGAAGATTCATAAATGACTTAGAAATAAGTCGATTCAAAAGTATACTCGCAGCAATGAAGTCTCAAAAGCGAGTAACTGAAGTAGCAAAACAGACTCACAGGTCTAACAAAAACTAGGCCTACTACATGGTAACTAAGGAAAACAATTACTGGCCCAATGGATTGCTGAAAACATCGCTACCATGCTCGTCGGCGAGTTCTTTGCGATGAGTTTCCGTTGCAGCCGCCTCCCTCTGATTTTGAGCTTCTTCTTTGGCATTATTTAAAGTGTCGATTTTCTCTTTCACAAGGTTGTAATAAAGATCTACAACATTTGGCACTTGAACAACGGGGGCTTGCCATTCAGGTTTCCCAAGAAGATGATCCTGGATGGCCAATGCTACGAGTTCATCATCATCATAAGGCACAAGGGCATGCCACTTTCTTGCAAAGTCGCTATAAATAGTTTCACTCCCCCACTCAGCCGAAGTCTTAGCATTAACACTAGACAATTTAGTAGCACCAATAGCCCGAAGCATTTGGAAAGTGTTTTTATCTACCAAATCCATGGCAACATAATCTTCTTTCTCAGTCTCCCCCTTTAGTCATTCGATTTCTCCGGTCAAATCAATAACACTATTACCAATACGAGAGTTTTCCCCGTTAAGCTTGTTGATGGCTCCCTCGTATTCTTGCTGTTTACCGGAAATCTCATCCCTAAGGTCAGCTTCAGACTCTTGAGAAGCAACAAGAGAGGCCGTGATCTCCTCCTTCTCGAGTTTCAAATCAGAGATTGACTTTTCTGAAGAACGACAACGTTTCTTGTATCTTTCCTTCTCGTTTTTCTCTTTCTTGAAAGCCTTTTCCCAAACGACAACTTAGGCACCCAAATTATCGCATTTATAACCCAACCCTGTGATAAAGCTGGAAATCTGATAAAGAAAGGAAAAAAATGACAATACGTACTCAAAGTTTGAAAAGAAGAAATGAGTAAAGGAAATAAAACTAAATTATACCTCTGACAAAGCCAAACCGGCATAACCACGGGATAGGTTAACGTCCCGCTTGGCAACTTCAGCAACAGGGGCGGTATCATGAGATCGCCTTAAAATGGCGTTACCCAAGGAAGCCTTCAAGGGAGTCCGATCATGGGGTTCTAAACCCACCAATTCCGGTACTTCGGATATCTCAACTCCTAAATTGTCAAAACCCTCTTGAGAAGTGGGCATCTTGAACCCGGGTTCCATCCAACTCGCTCGACGAGCCCGCTTGTTATTATTACCATCCCGACTTAGCGAGAACTCGCTAGACTATTGGGGCAAGTCAGAGGGATTATTAAGGTAGGTTCTCTTAGCTTCCCACTAGAAGTGGTTACTTCCTTAGGAAAAATATCAAGGCTACTTGTTTTCCCAGAACTTGGGTCGGGTTCACCAGCACCGACGGTTTTCGCTGCCATCTCAAAATCAATTGCAAGATAAGACCCAATAATTCTCTCAGGTATGTCGACTTGATCGACGACTGGGGAAGCATCTCGCTGAGGGGTACTCATTCTCCTACGTTGTTGACTGCCAACACGAAGTGCTTCCAACCGTTGGTCAACTAAGGCCCCCGTTTCGATACCATCCTTAGAGATTGGAAGATCAAGATTCTCTGGGGCCTGAGCAAGGGCAACTCGACGGTCATTGGATTTACATTTCCTCCCCTTTTTTGATGTCGCATAAGCGAGTCGCCTTGCCTCGAGACCCATAGCAAGATAATCTGCAAACAATACATGGAGTGGCCATTTAAGAAATGAAACCGAGTGTAAAAGTGGAATAAAAGCCAATCATAAATAAAAACATGTCATACCATTAATCTTTGTCATTTCCTTGCACCCATTTTCACTCTGGAAGGCTTTACAATCTTTACTAAACACGCCACCCGAATGCAAATCCTAACCAGGATAAGACTTAACATGTTTGATGGGAACTATGGGGGCAACATGGGAAAGATTGTGAATAGGACGCCCAACTTGTTTCAGTAAAACCCGAGTTTGTAAAATTCCACTCCAAGAAAATAAAGCCTTTTCCCTATCTATTTGAACCAACAAGCTAACAATATCATGCAGAGTGAGCCCGTCCTCACCAGTTAAAGAATCCTTATTCTCATACTTACTGTCAAACTTGTTTAGAGTAGGGATGGGGTGAGTCCAACCTACGCGAAACGTGACAAGAAGCGGACAATCTTTCCAGTTAGGGACCTTACTTGGATATGTGGTGATTAATTTGTTTTTGTTTCCTGTAAAGGTAAGCTTGGAATCATCCATTCCTTTAAATTTAGAAGGAATTGTGACCCCGTCAAAGAAATCTCTCAACAAGGTTAAAGTGGGCTCACGACGAACGGCTCGACAAATGACAATAAAGCAAGTAAGCACTCGTATAATGTTCGGGTGCAAGTCTACTATGTTGGCCTCCTCATGGTACAAGAAAGATGATATGAAGGGGTCCAAGGGAAATTGCAAACCCACCTCAAATTGTGAGGGATAAACGATCACACCATCATGCCGAGTACGTATGACACGTAAGTTTAACTCACCTTTAAAGGCTAGAATGTGATACTTGTCAGGGTCTATGCCAAAACTAGTATGGTAAACAGTCTTATTGGGATGAGGATTTGAACTGCTGGTTTCGCCTTTGGGAGAGCTCACCTTATCAGGATTGACTGCCTCGATTTGACAAGAGTCTGGTCGGTTTCCCCCTTTATCCTCCATGGCTCCCTTTGGGGACGGAGAAGCGACTTGTCTGAAAAAGAAACGACGAGGGTCAGGGATGTGATAGTCTGTATCTGAGGTATCCGAGGAGTCGGAGTCAAGAGGATGGCCATAAAAAGAACAAATATGAGAAGCAAAGTCTCCCCTAGTGAAAAAACCCTCTATATCGAAATCAGGAGAAAGAGAGGGTGGTCCTCGAATTTCTAAAGAATCAAGCACCATTGTCTCAGCATCAAAGCAAATCAAGAGCGAATTAAGCTCTTCACGAGACATCCGAATCCATATATTGTTAGAAAACTTGTAAAAATCCCCACTCAATTTACATTGTCCATACTTCATTTGGCAAACACACATCTTAGTACGAGCCATGGGAATCGGCAAAAATAAGAGGAAGAACGAAAAATCAAGTAGGGAATACCTGGGGGACTGCGCCTCGATGGAAGATTGGAAGTGCAGGTGGGACTGATAAGCTTCGGAGAAGAAGGGGTGACGGAAACCCTACCAAATTCTTAGAGAGAGAAAGAAAGGAATATGTTGATTTTTGATAATTGGAAAAGTCTTTCTTGGGCCCCTCTTTTAAACCCAATGAGTTTATTCGGGTAAATTCAGTGTGAATCTCTTTTTCAAAAAAGAAATTTATTTCCCTTTTTTATCTTAAAAATGCCGGCTACAAAATTTTGTTGCTAAGTATAAAGCGAGATCGAGTGTCGGTGGGTTCGAGCGTCGGCGAGTTCAAGCGGGTTCGAGCGTCGGCGAGTTCAAGCGGGTTCGAGCGTCGGCGGGTTCGAGCATCGGCGGGTTCCAGCGTCGGCGGGTTCGAGTGTCCTCGATATCGAGCGTCGGCAGGATCGAGTGTGGGCAAGATCAATATATGATCCTGGAAAAGAGAGGTGACCACCCCATGCTCGGGATACGGGTCTTGGATGAAGGGTATTTTATGTGGGTGCTTAATATGGAACCCGCCATTTAAAGCTTGAGGAAATTCTTACCTGGACCATGAATAATCACGGGTGTTAATTTGGGGGCTAATGATGTAGTTGGGTCTAAAATACGGATGGGTTAGAAGTAGCCCAGTATAAGACGTGACCCGACCCAATGGATATCTTATTTGTAGTAAGCATAACAAGGAATATGACCCTGATGGACCATCCCGTCAGTCCGCGAAGTCACCAAAAGAGGGTTGTGTAAGTCGCCATCTAGGCGAGTTGCGGGTTCACCAGGTAACGCGATCCCAAGAGCGACTTCGTTGGGGAGTGTCCCATCCGCCGAATGCATTAAATGGCGAATGGAAGACGTCCCTTTCACGGACATCCTCTCTGCCGACCCACTAGGAAATTAGAGGGGGAAACTCAAGATATTATGGGGATTTGGAATACACCGTGAAGGACCAACTGGAGGATGACAGGTGGCATGTGAGGGTGAGGTCACATGCAAGTGGGTATATAAGGTGAATCACAGGCCATGGAAAAGTTATGCTTTCTCTCTCCCTAATACTCTCTGATAAATCCTTGCTCCTTCACCAACGATATATCTGATTCTCACGCCCGAGGTTCATCGCCGGGAAACCCTCCTTGCATTGAGCTCACGGTATTTTCTGTTCTCAGGTATCTTTAGGAGAGGAAAGGTGGAGTCTCCAATCGCAAAGACTAGACTACAACCGAAGCGTGATGGGCTTATTTTCCGGCAGCATCAGAATGGACCCGGTGCAAGGTTGAAGAAGGCTAACTCGTTAATGCGTTAAAATGAGAAACTGTCTTTTGCTTTTGATGTTGACTGAGTGCTATACTATAATTGTGTAAAGAGAAGCAAAATGGAATAGGTACATTGTCCGGCACTAAATTTAAGGGTTAATTGCAATTTAGACCCTGAAGTACCATACCACCCTTCCAAGCGAACCCTGACTGTCTTTTATCGCCAGATCAGGCTTGGGGTAATTTATTTTCGCCAGTTAGGGCCTTTTTGACGGAATTCGTTAAAAACTCAGTTAAAAATCATGTGCCATGAGTGACTAACAGAATTGGGTAGTTTGAAGTTGATATTTCATTTAAGGGGCTTAATGAAAATTTCAAAATTAACAGGGCGGGCTGAAATCAAAACAATTATCAAAATTTTTATTTGAGCAAAAAACAATTATCAAAATATTAAATAAAACCATACAATATAACTTTATTATCATTACTTTCATCAATTTTTTAAATTTACCAAATTTTGATTTTTTTGTTTTAAAAAACTATTTATTGATTTTGCTAAACCAATAAATTATCTTTTCGAGCATTCACTATTTATATATTTTATCTTATATAAATAATCATTTTCTTTCAAGACAAAATGAAATTAACTATTTTATTTTTCTTTTTATTACTTCTTAATTACTCTCTCCTTCCCAAAATAATTTTTATTTGGCTATTAACTTATTTATTTATTTATTGGTTCGTTTGATAGACCGGTACGTATAAGTATTACTCCCTCCGTCCCATTCGAATTAGGTTTTTGTCTCCCGACATGGGGATTAAGGAATATTAGTATTATATTATGAAAAGTGATAATGAAATTGAATTAAGAGATTTAACATTTATGATTAAGCACTAATCATTTACCTAAAAACTGTCCAAATATAAAATTTGAGTTAATGAAATTCAAAATACAAATTTTACATTTCAACCAAATTATCATTACCATTCTCTCCACCATTACTACTACCGGCCACCACACCACCGCACCGCCACCACCTAGAGCCATTCCGCACTAGAAGACAATCCCTTCAATTCATTCATACCCACAAAGCTCTTTCTAGCCATTAACAGTCCCCCACCTCTCTTCTCACCCAAAATCGCCGATTTCCCCCCAACTCCATACATTTTCGAAGAACTCTTCAATGGAGGCGTAGTAGACTTCTCCATCAATGGCGGAAGCATAGTGTTCCTAGGTTTCCTATTCTCTTTCCTCAAAACCGCTGAAAAATCCGGCACCGATTGAGCCAAAATAGAGGACCCTTTTTGCCTATTAGGAGGTGTAGTAATACCCATCAAATTCCCCTAAAATTTCACTTGTTTCCTCGGCAGAGTCAGATCAAATTCATGATTATCGGTTGGTGGGTTGTCTTTTAACCACTTCAATCTGAGCTTCGATGCTCGCAAATCGGTGTATTCTTTGTATCGGGGACCTCTTTCCATGAAAAAACCCTCAGTTGTGAGTTAGAGAAGGAAAAGAAATCAAAATCATGTGTACTTCTAAATGGGTGAATCGAAAGGAGTGGATTTGCAACTGTTTAAATCTCAGATCTTGAAAAAAGTGGAACCTTGGTAGAAAGAAGGAAAAAAGGTGTTGGGAGAGAAAAGGTGGAAAGGTTGAATGGAGGAGAATGAGTGGTGGAAGACGACGACGGCGGCGATGATATGGGCAACGACGACGACGACGACGGCAACGATGACATGGGCAACGACGGTGATGGCGACGATTATGAGGACCAACGACGTTGTTGACGGTAAAAGATATACCCTGTAAATCTAGGTTATGGAATAGGGAGAGGGAAGGGGAAGGGGAAAGGTTAATAGATTTTGATTTTTTTTTTAATTTCTCCCCTCAGGTTTTAGATTTGCTATATAACACCTTTAATCGTTACTTTCAATTCATACTACCCAAATTTGTTAGTCACGTGCATATCACGTGCTTTTTAACTAAGTTTTTAACGGATTCCGTAAAAAAGGCCCTAACTGGCGAAAATGAATTACCCCAAGGTCCGATCTGGCGAAAAAAGACAGCCAGGGTTCGCTTGGAAGGGTGGTATGGTACTTCAGGGTCTAAATTGTCATTAACACTAAATTTAATTGGCTAATCAACTTTGCTTTTTTCTTTTCCCACATACAAACTAACTGAGAAATGGGGTTTGTCTTTGTCCTTTCTGGACAATTGATTTTATTATTTGATTTTTCATCTAGTTAAGGCTATCATAAATTAATTGATTAAATCATGTTGTATAACGAAATTATTGGTGTTAATGTAGACACCCCGCCTTGGACCGCTCACCCCGATTGCACACTTGATTTTGCGTTTCTCCCTCTTTTAAGTGTTTCCTGTTAGTTTCTGTTACTTTGGTTAAGTTCCAGACGGGCTCCGTTAAGTTTAGGGACAAAACTGAATAACAGTTCTAACTTTCTAGTCCATTCTGTCAGATTTTGCCTTTAAGAGTCGCGCGCCTCCGCCCCTTGAGGCCAGACACGTGCGCCTTCCACCGCCTAGGTGGGATGCGCGCGCTTCTGGGGTGCGTCAGTTACAGATTCTGCCCAAGAATCTCTCCCTTGCTCATTATACATGATTTTGCCCGGGAAAGATTTCTTGAAGACTCCGTTTGGCTCCAAAAACTCCCCTCTTTCAACTATAAAAACCCCTCCAATCCATCATTGGAGGAGGACTCTCTTTTTGGACCTCAACTTTGATTCACAAACTACACTATACACAAATTCTCCCAACAAGAGTTCTTAACAACAAGACTCTACACAAATTGTTCTACAACAATTTTCCTACAACAACACCATTTTCAAGTCCAAGTTTGAAGTCCTCTTTCTTAAGGTACTTTATTCTTCTTCTCTTATTTTACATGTCTTAGTAATGTATGCAATCTCCATCAATTGGGACATGACCAAATGACCACTTTACTACATTAATGTTGGTTAAGGTTATCTCCCTACATTTAATCTCTACTTTAATTTACCATTCTTTTCTTAATATAATTGTTAGAATAGTTTGACATGTAATCTTTACCATTAAATAAATAAAACAATTCTCTTTTATTTTCCTTTGTAAATCTCCCCTTTCTTTCCATTGTAATTGTTAGCACTTCTTACATTAATAATTGAAGGACTTTTCTTTTTAGTATTAGAACACCAAAAGTAGCAAGACCCGCGTAAGCGGGGCGGAGTGGGTGTTTAAGTACTTCCCACTCCGTCACCTAACCCCCGAACCCCTCATCTCAAGAATCTTTGGTTTCGTAATCAATAAAAAAGGCTATTTTCTTAGGTTTTCTCGCGTTCCTCTAAAACGTGGGTGGCGACTCTTAAAATCAAGTAGACATCCTAGGATAATTCACCGCTCTAGCCAAGCCGTGGTTCCCCGGGGTATCTACAGTTAACTTTCAACATATGCTGATTTTAATCTGTTAACAACTCAATCCTTTATGAATTACTGTTTTAATGTGTTTAGTTATGCAATCTGATTTAGTATATGTATACCAGTTGAGATATATTTGCATATTACATATACGGATTTAAACACATTGAGAATCATTATTGCATGCTGAGATAAAATATTGATATGTGTATGTATAATTTAAAGAGTCTATGTACATGCAATTTTAATCAACTGTTTATGCATGTTATAATGTATTAATGGCTCCTTATGATATTATCAGTACTTATGTCATTTAGTTGACTTGTATAAATTATTAGTCAATATTTATTCATGTCACCTTAAGCAAGTACATTTGAATCAAGTTCACAAAGTATTGCTTAAAGTTTATGCAATAATTGAGCCTTTCAGTTGTTTAATGTTTATGTGATCTCCATAATTTTAATTGATTAAAGAGTAGCCACAACACCTTCTAATTGATTAAAATTATATATATGAAGTAACGATCACAATTTGGAATAAACATTAATTATAATTATTTGTACTTTGTATGATAAATTTCATCCCACAAGAATTTTTATTATACTATGTATGATTAATTAGGATAAAATGTCGAACTATATTTTCTAATTTACCCACAGGGATTAGAAAGAGGAACATAGTTTGATAGTTTTGTCATAAAGTTAAGATGAATCTAATTGAATTAGAGCTTTATCCCACACGCAAGTTTTAGGTCGCTAGGTTTTTATTTTACATGTTTTTACATTGGTAGAACATGTTATATTTGCTAAGCCTCAAATTTAATAACACAAGCATATTATTCCAGCAATTCAATATGTTAGTTACCCTGATATGAGATGTGATGCTCCCCAGCTTAAAGGGGAAAACTACAAAGTTTGGAAGGAGAGAGTTCTCCTTCATTTGGGTTGGTTGGACATTGACTATGCCATAAGGAAGAATGAACCCCCTCCATTTACTGAAACTAGCCTTCCGGATGCTATTGATCTTTATGAAAATTGGGACCGATCTAATCGTCTCTGTGTGAGTTTCATTAAGACTAAGATCTCAGCTGGCATAAGGGGTTCAGTCGAGCATATCAAAAAGGTTCAGGAATTACTAAAGGCTATCGATGATTAGTTTGCCACTTCAGATAAGGCAATGGCGAGCACTCTCATCATGCAGTTTTCATCCATAAGGCTTACTAGAATTAAGGGTGTGCGTGATCATATAATGCGCATGAGGGATATTGCGGCTCAGTTAAAAACACTAGAGGTTGAGATGTCAGAAGTCTTCTTGGTTCATTACATCCTTTGCATGTTACTCCATCAGTATGGCCCATTTAAGATATCCTACAACACACATAAAGATAAATGGATCATTAATGAATTGATGACCATGTGTGTTTAGGAAGAGGGCAGGCTTATTATGGAGGATAAGGAAAAGGAGACTGTAAATTTCACTACAGTTGGAAAAAAAAATCAAGCTAAAGATAAAGGGAAGGGAAAGGTCCATGCCGATAAGGACATTAAGAAGGATCCTGTGTGCTTCTTTTGTAAAAAGAAGGGGCACGTTAAGAAACAGTGTCCAAAGTTCATGAAATAGCTTGATAAGAAAGGTACTCAACTTTCTTTTGTTTGCTATGAATCCAATATGACTGTTGTAAATCATAATACATGGTGGATTTATTCTGGCTCTACAATTCACATTACCACTTCATTGCAGGGATTGCAAAACCTGCGAAAACCAGTGGGAAGTAAATGCAGCGTCTATTTAGGAAATCAGATGCCTTCATGTGTAGAGGCCGTTGGAATGTGAAAATTAGTTTTAAGCAGTGGTTTCGTTTTAAGTTTAAAAAAGACTTTTTATATTCCCAGTTTTTCTAGGAATTTAATTTCTGTTTCTAGACTAGCATCAGATGGTTATTCCTTTAACTTTTCAGATAATGGTTTTGATTTAGTTTTCAAATCAAATGTTATTGGAAATGGTGTTTTGTCTAATGGTCTTTTTAACCTTAATTTGCAAAATGATTATGACCACTCTTCTATGCACATTCATACTGGCACCAAAAGATGTATTGTGAATGAAGAGTCTTCTATGTTGTGGCATCGGAGATTGGGACATATCTCCATTAATAGAATTAAGAAGTTGGTAAATTATGGAGTACTTAGTACTTTAGATTTTACAAACTTTGTATAGCCTGCATTAAGGGTAAGCAGAATAACGTGTCGAGAAAGGGTGCCAAGAGAAGCTTCAATTTATTGGAAATCATACATACAAACATTTGTAGTCCAGACATGGATGCATACCGTGACAAGTACTTTTTCTCTTTTATAGACGATTACTCGCGATACATGTATCTCTACTTGCTTAACAATACGACTGAAGCACTAGATGCTTTTAAGGTGTTTAAAGCAAAAGTAGAAAAAACAATGCAGAAAGCAAATTAAGATCGTGAGATCGGATAGAGGCGGAGAGTACTATGGTAGATATACAGAAAATGGAGAAGCATCTGGTCCGTGTGCTAATTTTCTTCAAGAGAATGGTATTGTTGTTGAATATACCATGCCTGGTACTCCACAACAAAATGGAGTACCTGAAAGGAGAAACCAAACATTATTGGACATGGTGCGAAGTACGACCTCTAACTCCAAACTTCATCAATCCTTGAGGACTAAAACACTTAAGATGGATACGTACATATTAAACCGAGTTCCAACTAAGGCCGTTCCAAAGACGCCTTTTGAGATATTCAAAGGTTGGAAACCTAGTTTGCGACATGTACGTGTTTGGGGATGTCTGTCTGAAGTGAGAATCCATAATCCGTAAGAAAAGAATTTGAACCCAAGGACCATAAGTGGCTATTTTGTTGGATATGAAAAAAGGTCTAAGGGATATAGATTTTATTGTCTATCTCACAGCACTAGGTTTGTGGAATCAAGAAATGCAAACATTTCTTGAGAATGACTTGATCAGTGGAAGCGATCGATCCTTGGACATTGGTCAAAGGGAAGATCATTCTGATGCTCAGTATTCCACTTCAAGTAATATACCGGTTATCATTGTTAACAACACTCCTCAAGAACAAATGCATGTTGAAGAACCAGTCCAAGAAGTACCACATGTTGTTCCTAATCTAAAAATAGATGAAGTTCAACAAATACATGAAGATGTTGAACCTGCTGCACAACATGATGTTGTTCCTCAGGATAATGTTGATGAAACATTAAGAAGATCTAATAGGTGTAGATACCCTGATCTCGCACCCCTTATCAAACCCTTTTTTAATCGGTTTAAACCCTAAAATTGACCTACAGCCCTCGATTTGGCTATGCGGGAGTGACGTGAGCCTTATAGATGTATCGAATGGATTAACGGACTTCAAATTCGTGATCAGAGCAAAAAAATGAGTAAACAAGCATGTACTTCAATTTTTGAGCTGCGGGACCTGAAACGGGGCCCGCACCCATAGAACTGCTCGTTACCGTCCATTCTGTGCATTAAAAATATATTATTTTCATTCCTTGCTTATGAAAATATTTTAGATATACCGGCGTGATCAAAAAAATATTCCGAGCAACTTTCATGTTGGGCCCGCGGACAACCGGGACATCGGAGCGCGCACGATGGAGCAGTTGCGGAGCGGAAAGCCGGAGCTGAAGGAAATGTGCACAAGGACACGCCTGGACCAGCCCAAGACTGCCATGTGGCTTCATGTGATTGGCCAAGGAAAATAAAAAGAAAAAATCAAGATTGGGCTTTCAAGGCTGGTGCACGGCCGAGCTCTTTAAGCTGCACGGTCGTGCACCCCTATATCTCAGAATATTCAGCTTTTTCCTCTATTTTCAACCTAGGCCATCACCCCCCCTATCACCCCCCATCATCACAGCCTGGCTCCCCCCTCCTCTACCCTTACCTCGAGGGAATTTTGAACCAAAAAACCACCTCCCTCCTCCCTCCAAACCCCCCCCCCCCTAAAATGGCCTAAAAAGAGAGAAAATTCACACACACTTCATACACAATTCACGCAACTCTCCAACTAACTTCACTCATATTCAGCCCTTTTGCTCTCTCTCAAGCATCCACAACCCCCCGAATCTCAGTCATAAAACCACCACTACACCACCATAGCACCACCAAAAAGCACTCACTAAACACAAGCCAAAACACTCACTCAAACACTCATTCAATCAAAGGCAAACACCTTTAGAAAAAACCAAAAAAAGTCTTACCTTGGAAGCAAAGGAAGCCCAACCTAGGTAATTTCTTCATCTTGTAATATCTTTAAATGTAAGATGTAGATGATTTTGTAGTTTATTTTGGGGTCTAGCCACTTTGTTAGGCTAGACCTCCATTTGATGTCCCAAAATACAATGTTGATATTCTTGTTGTTCTTCTTTCTAAATGATGACATACCATGATTAAATACTCGGATGGTTGTTGTTTTGTGGTGTTAGTATGTATATATATGTATTTCCAAAGTTTCATGTTTATATAATCTCATTTGAGTGAGTTTTTATGGGTGTTTTCATCCCTTTTGTAAATGTCCAGCAGACTGTCCATCTGCACCTTTCTGTCTTGTTGTTTTGTTTATACATAGCAAACGTGGTTTTTGGTCTTAGACCACAATTTTTTTTTTTTTAAACAAACAGAGTAAGATGAGCATGTAAATAGAATATATTTCCCATGGGTATAAGCTGTTCTTTCCATTTATTGTTTAAACTCTTGATCTGTAAATCTGTACTGGTTGATCTCTGACATGGAAATGTCAGAGATCTTTTGTGTGACTTATACTTGTTTGATGGCCTTGAAACTCTCCATATATTAACTTTGATATTTTAGTAATAACTTTGATATTTTAGTAATAACTTTCATATTTATTGTCCCTCATGATTCCCCCGTTTTCATGTTGCAAAAAGTGGATCTTTTATGTAGTATAGATAGTGCAAGAGCGAGTCGATCCCACGAGGACAACTTTACTTACAAAATATCTTTGCTTAGAGTAAAAAAAATAAAGAAAGGAAAACGATTGGGGGTTATAAAATTGTTTGTCACTAACTAGAAATGAAATTGCAATTACTATAGCTTAGATGAAAACTCTTATATTTTAAGGAATCCTCGGGATTGGAACATCAACAACATATATTCATCAACTATTCATGCTCTATTTAGATTAAAGTTTCATTTTAAAACAAGGATGGTATGCTTGGCCTACACTACTTCTCACGATCAAGCAAGTAGCGTTTGTATTCTCATACTAATTATGCCCTATCTCTCGATGGCCCATAATTAGTAAGAATCCATTAAGTTTTCTTTATGAAAATCAGCATACTTTCCACTCAAGGAGCATCCCTAAGCCATTACACTACTCTCGTGAGTAATGAACTTAGTTCTGACTATATGGATCTGCTAATCAAGGTTCTCCGATCAGTACTTCCCTTGATTAACTAAGATTCATACAAGCCATGGACGTCATCATGGTCGTAGGCGTTAAAGTTTGATATAGTAGAATTGTTTAAGATGAAGAAAGTATATTTAGAGCATGAATATTAGTAAATACAAGTGTTTGTTGAGTTTCCAACCCCAAGAAATAGGGGGATTACTCACAAGCCATTTGCGAAATAATAAGGATAAGATAAATAAGAGAAGATAGAAGAAGAGATACTTATTCCGGAATGAAATGGAGACAAAAAGCTTGAAGAATACCTCTGAATATTATTGATAATGAATTCAGAATTTTGTTCAAGTTAAGTTGATAACTTTCACAAATTCTGAGAATTATTTGATGTTTGAGAGTATAAATTTCACTATAGTAAGTTTACAATGTTTCTAGATATCTAAACTACTGATTTCTACTTCTATTTATAAGCCTTGGAGGAGGGGAGGCAATCTTTCCCGGATGGGTGCTTGGAGAGGTCTTCATTTGAAAAGGCACCTTTTGCTGATTCAGGGGGTGCTCGGCCGAGTCAAGAAAAAGTGCTCGGCCGAGCAAGCCTTCGAAAATAAATCTGCCCTTTCTGATTCTTTATGCTCGGCCGAGTCAAGGGTACTGCTCGGCCGAGCAGAGCCTGCTTTGACTGGAACTTTGACTTTTCATGGACTAGCTTATTTCCTCCTTTGTCAATTGTTCCTTCTTCACAAAGATGATGCCTTAGCTCCCTTTTTCCTCAAGAATGTACTCAAAACCTGTTTGCATCATAGAAACATTCTCCAAGTGCATTATATCAAATAAAGAGTAGAAAATAAGTAATTTAAGTGGAATAAAAGCTAATAAATTATATTTTTAGACCTTAAATGACTATAAAATAGTCATTTATCAAACTCCCCCACACTAGAATCTTGCTTGTCCTCGAGCAAGTTAAATGTTCAAAAAGAGAGGAGTGCAAATGACATTAGTAGAAAAACAAGAAAGGTCGTCAATGCTCCCTCAGAATAAATATTGTTATATAATATTATTTTTATAAAATTTCTTCCTTTTAAGTTTTTTATCTCAAGAGATTTGTAAAGAAGAAGGTAGGATGATATTGAAGTGCAAATAGAAAAGTTTGAATGTTAATATAACATGAATAAATACCATTGAATAAGAGCATATAGAAATAACCAAATGAATTTGTGGGTCATAAGTATGAATTAAGAATTATATTCACTCTTTTAGAGTGCTTTGTGAATAAATTTTTCATGCTTGAATATACACTTCTTAAACTATGATCTTTATTCTTTAACAAAGATGTCCATATGTCGTTATGCATTTTGAATCACAAAAATTGATGAAAGGCGGAGGATGATAGTGGAATAAGGTTCGAGATATGATTAATTAGACGTGGCAATTGAGTTTCTTGCTTCTAAATTGTCACACTCTATAATGATATATTCATTTAGATATTTGAATGGACAATCAAAAGAAGAATAAATTGATTAATTAGCCTCTTAAAAGTGGGAATGGAAAGATGGATTAAAGTGAAAATTTTTGTGATTCATAAGCATAACAAGGATGAAAAATCTTTGAAAAAGAGTAGAAATGAAAGTTTTTGAGATGCATATACAAAAATGTTTTAAAAGTTTCACAAGTATGTAGTATCCAAACTTAATGCCCACAAACTCACTAATAATGTAATGCTTCTATTCAATAGGATTTAAAAGTTCATATTAATTTTGAAAATTTTTCCATTTATAATCCAATACAATCCTATGTTGTTATTATCAAATATCTTAAGAAGTAAAAGTTAGAAGGAAAAAGTTTTACTTAGGCAAATGATAATAAAGATAACATTCTCATCAATGGGAGCATTGGCTAAATATTTTTTTTTTTTTTTTTTTTTTTTGAAGAATAGGGAACATTGTCCTTACATTTTCTTTGAAAAGAAAAGCATAAAAAGAAGAAAAAGAAATTTAGAAAGAAAAGAAATAAGAAAAAGATAGATACTACCCCCCCACACTTAAATGAAACATTGTCCCTAATGTTTGAAAAGTAGAAATGAAAATTGGGACAAGAGTAATTTAAAGGAGAGGGAGAAAGAGGTACCGACTAGAATGGTGGTGGTGGTGGCGGTGGTTGCTGATTTGGAGACCTGAAATTCATCCAATTGAGATGGTTGATACGACCCCTATAGGGTCACCAACCATATAATGTTTTAGTCTTTGCCCGTTGACCTTAAATTCACCTTTCTGCTCGTTCCAAATATTGACAGCTCCGTAAGGATATACTTTCCGGACTTGGAACGGACCTGACCACCTAGACTTCAATTTTCCTGGAAAAAGTTTTAACCGAGAATTGTAGAGCAAAACCATATCCCCTTCCTTGAAATCTTTCCGTATGATATGATTGTCGTGCCATTTCTTTGTTTTCTCCTTGTATAACTTGGCACTCTCGTATGCATCATAACGAAGTTCATCAAGTTCTTGCAATTGTAGTCTTCGCTTTTCACTGGCGTTTACCAAATCGTAGTTCAGTGCTTTAATTGCCCAATACGCCTTGTGCTCAAGTTCTACGGGTAAATGACACGGCTTCCCATACACCAAAGGAAAAGGTGTGGTTCCGATGGGTGTTTTGAAAGCGGTGCGATAAGCCCATAAAGCGTCATTCAACTTGATTGACCAATCCTTCCTTGAGCTTGTAACTGTCTTTTCAAGGATCCATTTAAGTTCCCGGTTCGACATTTCCACTTGACCGCTAGTTTGAAGGTGATATCCGGTGCCTGTTTTATGATGGACACCATATTTCTTTAAAAGAGCCTCAAATTGACGGTGTGAAAAGTGAGAACCGCCGTCGCTTATGACCACCCTTGGTACCCCAAATCTCGGAAAGATGATGTTCTTGAAGAGTTTCATGACAACCTTTGAGTCGTTTGTTGGAGAAGCTATGGCTTCTACCCATTTGGACACGTAATCCACGGCTACAAAAATATATTTGTTATTGTAGGATGTTGGAAATGGTCCCATGAAATCTATGCCCCAAACATCAAAAATCTCGACCTCTAGGATATTGTTAAGAGGCATTTCATTCCTCCTTGAGATGTTGCCGGTACGTTGGCAACGATCACAAGTAAGAACATAATTTCGAGAATCTTTAAATAGGGTCGGCCAATAGAAACCTGATTGAAGAACCTTGGTGGCGGTCTTGAACGAACTTGCATGCCCACCATAAGGAGAAGAATGACAATGATGAAGGATGTCATTTATCTCCTCATCAGGCACACATCGCCTAATGATTCCATCTGCGCAATGTTTGAAGAGGAGGGGGTCTTCCCAAAAATAGTTTTTGATTTCGGAGAAGAATTTCTTCCTTTGTTGGTAATTCATTTCTGGGGGAATAATTTTGCAAGCCAAATAATTAACAATGTCCGCAAACCAAGGGGTATCGACATTGTTAATGGCTAGTAAATATTCATCTGGGAATGAATCGTCAATAGGGAGATTTTCTTTATCGGAGTCAATAATATTTTTGGGGAGACGAGATAAATGATCTGCTACCAAGTTTTCCGTCCCCTTCTTATCACGGATCTCTAAGTCAAACTCTTGGAGGAGAAGGATCCATCTTATGAGTCTTGGTTTGGCATCTTTCTTTGCCAAAAGATATCTTATTGCCGCGTGATCCGTGTATATAATCACTTTCGATCCCACCAAATACGACCGGAATTTGTCTATTGCAAATACCACGGCCAATAACTCTTTTTCTGTGGTGGCATAATTTACTTGTGCTTCATCTAGTGTCCGACTTGCATAATAAATGGCATGTAATTTCTTGTCTTTCCGCTGTCCCAAAACTGCTCCTACTGCATAATCACTTGCATCGCACATAATCTCGAAAGGGAGATCCCAATCGGGTGGTTGGACAATAGGAGCGGACACCAATTCCTTTTTTAACCTGTCAAAAGCCTCAAGACAAGAACTATCGAACAAAAATGGAGCATCTTTTAAAAGTAGATTGGTTAAAGGTTTAGAAATTTTAGAAAAATCTTTTATAAATCTCCGGTAAAAACCGGCATGGCCTAAAAAGCTTCTTACTCCTTTAACATTGGTGGGTGGAGGTAATTTTTCAATGACTTCAACCTTTGCCCTATCTACTTCAATTCCTTTCTCGGACACCATGTGTCCAAGAACAATTCCTTCATTGACCATGAAATGGCACTTTTCCCAATTAAGAACAAGGTTTACCTCTTCACATCTTTGTAAAAATTTAGATAAGTTTTTTAAGCATTCATCGTAAGAGGAACCATAAACTGAAAAATCGTCCATAAAGACTTCCATTATATTTTCTATAAAATCTGAAAATATTGCCATCATGCAACGTTGAAAGGTGGCGGGAGCATTACAAAGTCCAAATGGCATTCTCCTATAAGCGAAGGTACCATAAGGACAAGTAAAAGTTGTTTTTTCTTGCTCATCCGGATGTATGGGAATTTGAAAGAATCCGGAGTAACCATCTAAGTAACAAAAATGCGAATGCTTCGCTAACCTTTCAAGCATTTGGTCAATGAAAGGTAAAGGAAAATGATCTTTTCGGGTGGCTTTGTTTAATTTTCTGTAATCTATACACATTCGCCATCCCGTGACGGTCCTAGTAGGGATTAATTTATCCTTATCATTTTTTATTACCGTCATTCCTCCCTTCTTAGGGACAACTTGTACGGGACTTACCCATTTACTATCCGAGATTGGATAAATAATGCCCGCATCAAGTAACTTAAGGACTTCTTTCTTCACGACCTCTTTCATATTAGGATTTAATCTTCTTTGATGTTCTATGGAGGGTTTATGGTCATCCTCTAAATCAATCCTATGCATGCAAATCTTAGGGTGAATCCCTTTTAAATCATCAATTGTATATCCAATAGCTTTTTGATGTATTCTAAGTTCTCTTAATAATTTTTCGGTCTCAAGAGGACTTAAACTCGCGTTAATAATTACTGGATAAGTAGAATTAGGTCCCAGAAATTCATACCTTAGATTCGAAGGGAGAGGTTTTAATTCAACTTGAGGTGCCTTATATACCTCATTGTTAGAAGGCTCCGCTTTAGCTTCTAACTTTTCAAATGTAATGCTTCCTTTCTTTGCTGCAGCGTTAGCATCAAGATACATAGCATAATTTGAAGCATCAACATCGCTATCTAATAATTTCTCATCTACAAGACATCTTTCAAGCGGGTCCTTAGATTGAGGTTTTTCAAATTCCTTGCTTAAGGATTCTAGCATGTTAATATTGGAGCAAGTGTTCTCAAGATTGGGATTTTTCATTAATTTTGTCAAATTAAATTCTACCTTCTCATTCCCTACATTTAAAGAAAGGTTACCATTTCTAACATCTATATTTGCCCCAGCTGTGGCAAGGAATGGTCTACCTAATATGATAGGAATGTGATGGTCCTCTTCCATCTCAAGAACAACAAAATCAACCGGGATGATTAATTTCCCGATTTTACAAGGGACATCTTCCATAATCCCTATTGGATACTTGATTGAGCGATCCGCTAATTGTAATGATATGGTGGTGGGTTTGAGTTCCCCGACACCTATTTTCTTACTAACCGAAAGCGGAATGAGGCTTACACTAGCCCCAAGATCAAGCATAGCATTATCTACATCAAATTTCCCTATATTGCAAGGAATAGAAAAAGTGCCGGGATCCTTTAATTTGGGAGGCAATTTCCTTTGCAAAACAGCACTTACTTCTTCATTTAATGCAACTGTCTCATATTCCTCTAGTTTCCTTTTATTTGAAAGAATATCTTTTAAAAACTTAGCATAAGAGGGCATTTGTTGCAAAGCATCCGTAAAAGGGACATTGATGTAAATAGATTTTAAAACTTCTAAAAATTTCGCAAATTGTTTATCAAGTTTTGCCTTTACCAACCTTTGGGGGTAGGGTAATGGCGGATCAAAATTTCTAGAAACTTTAGGGGATTCCGTCCCCTTTTTTACTTCTTCATTAGTCTCAACCAATGGTGGGGTAGGACTAACTTTCTCCTCATTAGATTTGATGATTTCTTTAGGAGGGGGATCTATTAGTTCTTTTCCACTCCTAAGTACTACCGCCTTAGCATCAAAAACGTGCTGTTTCTCTAGCATTTTATTATGGGCGGCTAGACTATCAAACCTACTATTCAAAACTTTAAAGTTTTCCCTAAATTCATTATTAATCTTCTCTTGATTTTTATTATTTTCGACCATATAGTCTATAAGAAGATCTAATTTAGATTTAGGGGGAGGGAAAGAATTATTGTTGAAATTCTTGGGTACAAATCCCGGTGGTTGTGAGGAAGGTTGTGGGTTTAAAACATTATTACTTCTATAGGAAAAATTGGGGTGATTCTTCCATTCGGAATTGTATGTGTTAGAATACATACCCCCTCTTTGTCCATTAGAATTAACAAAATTAACTTGCTCACTAGAATTAGTGTCAAGCAAATCACAACTTTCGCTACTATGTGAGTTTGACCCACATAGTTCACAAATAACGTTAACGTTAGCCACGGAATTTGTATTCAAGTTATCAATCTTCTTAAAAAGCATATCAAATTTCGAAGAAAGAAGAGTAACAACATCAACATTAAACTTACCTGCTGTTCCTTGCGGTTGGTCCCTTTCATTAGACCATTGGTAGTGGTTCAAGGCGATGCTCTCGATCAAGTCGTATGCCTCATCCACTCCTTTGTTCATTAATGCTCCTCCCGCGGCAGCATCGATGGTCTCTCTAGTCTTGAACGTGAGACCATTGTAGAAGGTGTGCACTATCAACCACTTTTCGAGCCCGTGGTGTGGACACATCCTTAAAAACTCCTTGAAGCGCTCCCAAGCATCATATAACGACTCATCTCCATTTTGACTGAAATTTGTTATTTTGGTCCGGATCTGAGCGGTCTTGGATGGAGGGAAGAAGCGTCCAAGAAAGGCTTCTTGAACTTGGTCCCAAGTTGTTAATGAATTATGGGGGACCGCGTTCAACCATTGTTTCGCCTTATCCCTTACTGAGAATGGGAAAAGGCGCATCCGAATAGCTTCCGGAGTGACACCTATGATTCGGGTGGTGTCACAATATTCCAAGAAGGATTGGATGTGAAGGTGGGGATCTTCAAGTGCCGAGCCACCGAATTGGTTATTCATAACCATATGCAAAAGTTGTGGCTTGATCTCAAAGTGGGCTGCGTCGGCATTTGGTACCACGATTGGTGTCCTAGTTCCCAGGGTACTTGGGTTAACAAACTCCCGAAGGGTTCTAGGTGGTGGCGTGGCAGGTATTCCATCACCGTCTCTATTTTGGTCACCATTTTGTGCCATTTCTGCTTCTAGGAATTCTCTGAATTTTCTTAACCTTTCGTGAAAGGTTCTTTCTGGCTCCGGATCAAACTTTTCAAGAGGTTTCCGGGCTCTTTTCATATACTCCGAGAGTACCTAATTGAAAAAGAATTAAAGACACAAATTCTTTGACGGGATGTTAGATAATCACAAATAGAACTAAAAAAAAAATTTTTGAAAGTAAACCGTTGTCCCCGGCAGCGGCGCCAAAAACTTGTTAGGTTATTTCCGCAAGTGCACGGGTGTATGTAGTATAGATAGTGCAAGAGCGAGTCGATCCCACGAGGACAACTTTACTTACAAAATATCTTTGCTTAGAGTAAAAAAAAATAAAGAAAGGAAAACGATTGGGGGTTATAAAATTGTTTGTCACTAACTAGAAATGAAATTGCAATTACTATAGCTTAGATGAAAACTCTTATATTTTAAGGAATCCTCGGGATTGGAACATCAACAACATATATTCATCAACTATTCATGCTCTATTTAGATTAAAGTTTCATTTTAAAACAAGGATGGTATGCTTGGCCTACACTACTTCTCACGATCAAGCAAGTAGCGTTTGTATTCTCATACTAATTATGCCCTATCTCTCGATGGCCCATAATTAGTAAGAATCCATTAAGTTTTCTTTATGAAAATCAGCATACTTTCCACTCAAGGAGCATCCCTAAGCCATTACACTACTCTCGTGAGTAATGAACTTAGTTCTGACTATATGGATCTGCTAATCAAGGTTCTCCGATCAGTACTTCCCTTGATTAACTAAGATTCATACAAGCCATGGACGTCATCATGGTCGTAGGCGTTAAAGTTTGATATAGTAGAATTGTTTAAGATGAAGAAAGTATATTTAGAGCATGAATATTAGTAAATACAAGTGTTTGTTGAGTTTCCAACCCCAAGAAATAGGGGGATTACTCACAAGCCATTTGCGAAATAATAAGGATAAGATAAATAAGAGAAGATAGAAGAAGAGATACGTATTCCGGAATGAAATGGAGACAAAAAGCTTGAAGAATACCTCTGAATATTATTGATAATGAATTCAGAATTTTGTTCAAGTTAAGTTGATAACTTTCACAAATTCTGAGAATTATTTGATGTTTGAGAGTATAAATTTCACTATAGTAAGTTTACAATGTTTCTAGATATCTAAACTACTGATTTCTACTTCTATTTATAAGCCTTGGAGGAGGGGAGGCAATCTTTCCCGGATGGGTGCTTGGAGAGGTCTTCATTTGAAAAGGCACCTTTTGCTGATTCAGGGGGTGCTCGGCCGAGTCAAGAAAAAGTGCTCGGCCGAGCAAGCCTTCGAAAATAAATCTGCCCTTTCTGATTCTTTATGCTCGGCCGAGTCAAGGGTACTGCTCGGCCGACCAGAGCCTGCTTTGACTGGAACTTTGACTTTTCATGGACTAGCTTATTTCATCCTTTGTCAATTGTTCCTTCTTCACAAAGATGATGCCTTAGCTCCCTTTTTCCTCAAGAATGTACTCAAAACCTGTTTGCATCATAGAAACATTCTCCAAGTGCATTATATCAAATAAAGAGTAGAAAATAAGTAATTTAAGTGGAATAAAAGCTAATAAATTATATTTTTAGACCTTAAATGACTATAAAATAGTCATTTATCAATACTTGATGTGTTAGGGACTTTTCTTGACCTTTACTTTCCAGATTGTGTAAGTATAAGAGCAGGTACAAGGAGGAAAGATGGACAGCAGCCCCTAAAATGTGTTGGGACGGACTTTTTTGACATTCATTTGATATGGGATTTGTCTCCCATTTGTTCACCATTGTATATGATAATCCCCATCCCTTTATGTGTGTTTTACCATATGAAATGTACGTGAAAACTATTTTCAAAACCAAGTGGGAGTCCACCCAAACCGACTCTCATTTGTGACTTTAAAACGGAAATTCCTAGATTAGGAAGAGTCCTATATATATATATATATATATATATATATATATATATATATATATATATATATATATATATATATATATATATAATAATCACCATATTGTTAGGGCATAGAAAACAAGGCATTAAAATGAATCTAAGTGGCATGCTTACTAGAGACCATCACGGGTGAGGAGAGTGCCTAACCCCTTCTCTTTCTCGTAAATTAGTCCCCCGAACCCACTTTCTCTAAACAAAAGGTTTTATCTTCATTTTTTCTAAAATAAAATGAGGTGGCAACTCTTGACTGTTTTGATTCCATTGAGAGAAAACCATTATGAGGGAACCGAGCGCATTTCCGAAAGCGCATTAGCGCGAGGCACGACCCGAATCGCCTTCGCGGGCGGTCATTTCGCGGTTCGGCTTCGAGCGCGGGCTCTCACAGTGGCGACTCTGCTGGGGACATTTTCTAAGTGGGCTAGACTCTAATTTTTGTGCATGCCATGCTTTATATGTTTTGCCTTGTTTGTATATATTTATGCCTAACATCTTTTTTGTAGGGGCATTTCTTTTACCTCTTATGTATATATATGCGTGGTGAATGTCTCCTTTAAATGAAAAAACCAAAAAAAAAAAGAGAAAAGAAAAAGAAAAAGATTTTCTTGTTTTTCTTTACTTGCTTTCAAAATCATTTTTGAACTTATAGGGCACGCGGTGTACATTCTCACCCCAAAGCGCGCTTATTAGTCGTTGCGATGGGTGTAAGCCAATCTCTCCCATTACCAAGCCACGATGTCCATGTTTTCAAAAATGACACGTCCCAGACTTCATGCCGGTTTTTGTCTAGCAATTTCACCTCAATCCTATGAGTTCCCAAAACGGTATAAACGACCTCAATTGTGGATATCATATGGAATTCTTGGATTGACTTGAAATTGTCAAGACCCTCACATAGACCGTAACCGAATGGTGGATCCCCGAAAGAGTATAGGCCCTTCGCTAGGGGCTTGGACGGCCAATAGTACAGGTGAAAAATGTTAGTCCTATACTTTGGAGACGATATCCACTATTCCAGGATTGGATGAGAAATGTGTCAAAACAAAGCAAAGTGATTGTCCGGCATTCATAGGTTTGTGCGTTGCTTGCGCTTCAAATTTTGAAAAAAAAAAGAAAAGAAAAAATTTGCGTATTTTGTCTTTCCTCATTTTGCACATAAAGCTTCTTCCCCCAGAAAATCTAAAATAGGTTTTCTTTTTCATCCGTCTTGTAGAGGGAGAATTCTTCTTGTTCTCTAGCGCGACATTCAAGTCCGTTCCAAGCATCAATTTGATCAAATCTCTACTCCGGTTTTTCTTCATCAATCATGACCAACAAAGGACAAGCATCATCAAACTCGACTGAGGGCTCATCCGACTTTGAGCCGGGGTATGCAATGGAGAAATGGTTAGGGAAGCAATTGAAAGCCCAGATTGAAAGCCCAGACAGAATACATGAAGAGTATCTTCCAAGGGAATCAAGAGGAAATGATAGACCATGTGATAGCCCTCTTGCAGAATGAAGGCCGCATGGGACTCAAAGACTCCCATTCACTTGTTGTTCCAAAAACCATGGCATCCCATGTTCAACCACAAGAAACAGTCACCTTTCCCAAAGATGGAGCCTCTCACCAAGTACCATACCCTTGTCCAAACCCCACTCAAGACACCATCCCAACTTTTACCTCCTTCCTTGAGATGTCCCAGTACGTTGATACCAAAACCCACACCTCGTACCTTGGTTTCGGGAAATCCTCAATGGAAAATACAATGTGTATGACCGAGTTTGAACATGATACAAAGTCTTGGTTCTCATGCTCTCGCAACCAAAACTTAACTTTCAAGAATACTCCCCAAATTCTGGCATTTGCTCCGGATAATTTTAGTTTGAGGAGGTTTAGCCGCCATGATAGCCATTTTGATGAGCTTGATGCTCCAATGATTACGGTTTTCCATGACCTCATGAACAAAGGCTTTCTGAAACCGATGGAAGGATACAAGCCACCGAGTAACCTACCCAAGCGATGGGAGTCTACTGCCTACTGCCAGTATCATCAATCAAATGGCCATGACACCAACAATTGTTTCTCTTAGGCATGCCATCCAAAACCTCATTGATGAAGAGGTCATGGAGAAGCCCACATCGGCAGCAAATCGGGTGTTTGATAACTTCGGTGCCCCCATGTCTAAAATCTTGCGTGTTTTGGCTGCTCACGGACTTTTGAAACCCATGGAGAAATATCGATCACCACAACCATTGCCTAAAGGTTGGGATGTCCTGGATTACTGCAAATACCACCAATATCTGGGACATGATACAGATTCGTGCTGGTCTCTTAAGAATGCAATTCAGAACCTCACCGATAACGAGGCGGTTGGTAAAACCTCAGACTTGATTTTGATATCGGAATGTTTTTTCCTTGGGGCTCATTGACTCCTGAGACCACTGCTTTTCACTTCGACGGTGTGGGTAATAAACGGACAGGCTTTTGGTTTGCTAGCTTACAGTGCAGCAACACTTTTGTTCACTTTTGGAGATTTCTAGCTTCCAGTATCTAGATCTCTTTTTGCTCGTGACTGGGCTCACCGCCCCTACTCTTAATCCTGTCCTTTTTGCGTACCGTTTGGCAAATATGCTCACACATCTTCTTTGTCTTCTAAGTCTAGAGTGTGTCTTTGTCTTCGTGCTTTTATTTTTCTTGCATGTCATGTAACATAGTTGTTTCAGTGAATGAATTTGCGTTATTATCAAATGCCTTTTGGATCACAAAGATTAAAATGAATCTCACTTAATTAAAAGCAATCAATGAAATCTGAACAAATTTTAGACTGTGATTAATTGAGATGGGAACTAGGGCCGAAGGCAATCAACGAAGTTCACAAAGGCAATCGACGAAGTCACCCGACGAACGAAGAATTCAGGGTGCAATCAAAGGCATTTTCAGAGAGGCCAATCAAATGGAAAAGGGTGAAGATATCACGCAACTGCAAGTGTCGGCGATGTTCCTTTAATGTATGATGTATTGTAAATTTTCGCATTTTGTAAATTTGTTATGTTTCAGAAGCTATGATGTTTCTTCTTCTTCTTCTTCAAAAAAAAAAAAAAAAAAAAAAAGACGAAAGAGCTCAAAAAAAAAAGAAGAAAGAAAAAAGGGGAAGAAGAAACATTATTTATATTGTCCTTGTACGTATTACATTCATCTTGTTTAAATTCAATTGTTTTGAAAAAGGTATCCCGACACTTCAAGCTTGTATGTATGCCCTCAACGGCGACAGTTGGCAATTCATACTGAAGACTTCATAACTCATTTCACAAAGGCGAGACATGGACCGAGGGTCAAACAATCTCATGTGACATCATGAGTTTCAAGGAGCACCATGCATACGAGGCCAATCTACACCAAAGAAGATCTCGATCTTTCGACCTTAGGCAAAGTACCATCAACGACGACAACTGGTGACTTTTGTTGGAGACCAACGTGCTCTACCAACCACTTACACTGAAGGAGCCCAAGAACCAAAAAATCGTGCAGCCTCCAATAGTGTGATCAATATCAAGAAAAGGAGACAACGACGAAGGCCTCTCACCAAATGAGGTCAAACTGCGGTGCGAATCATTACACATGCCCAACAATGTTCCCATGTCAATTTGTCACGGTCTAATTTAAGTCCAAATGATTTGTCCATAATTATTGATTTAAAGGCATTTGAAAGATAACGTAGGTTTAAGTCTTGAGTCTTTGATTTCAATGTGTGAGTATGCATACTTTTCCTGAGTCTAGGGGTTTCCCCCTACTCTCGTCCTTCCGTCATTTCACTTTTGCGCAAAAACAATGTCAGAGATCCTACTGGGATTTCCCTTTGCTTCCACAAAATACTGGCCCCGTGCCTTCCCCTGCCAACTCCTGCAAGTTGTCACAGCAAAAGAGACAATATCAATATCTCAATGTCAGTAAGTTATGTCGAATGAATGAACACAAACTGGGGCTTCATGTCAGAGTTTTTGGTTTTGTTTCAAGAGCAATGGTTTGCACCGGGTGACACGGAAATTCAGATGGAAAGATGCTAGAGTACAAAACAACTCTCATTGACAGTTGATCCTTTGAAGGAACGCAGGAAATGCGGAGGTTAACTTTTGAGAAGCATCGCGAGATTCAGTAACTCTCAAAATTGAAGACATCAAGGATGTGGGACAAATCTCATAGACAGTTAGGTCCCTTATGTGTGGATCATCAGAACACGGCGCCATCTTGTATTGACAGTATGGCCCGCAATGCTCAAAGCTCACGTTCAGAAATATCAAGGTTGTGCCCGCCGAATAGCTCTCAATGACAGTTGATTCCCCAAAGAAGGAGTACTGAATGTCGATCCCCGTGAATTACGATCAACAGCCAATCATCGAATGTTTGATTAACTCTCAATGAAATTTAAGCCCCAGAGGTTGAAATGCCAAAACATGAAGTTGTCTTGAGACGACAATTTGGCTCAACATGAAATCCAGTCTTCAAAGTACAACAAGAGCTTCATATGCCAGATTCAGAGGCTTGTCCTATAACATGAATGGGGCTTCCATAGCCAACATCTGAGGTTAATCCTTGAGAGATACTGGGGCTTCCATAGCCAACATCTGAGGTTGATCCTTAAGAGATACTGGGGCTTCAGCAGCAACAATGTTGGGGATCGATATCAGAAAGAACAAATGGGGCTTCTTCAGCTAATAACTGGGGCTGTCCAACCATAACATCTCAAGATATACCGTTGAGTAGTCTTGATCAAATGGGTGTTCGGAATTGACCTTTTGAGTGCTCGCGCTAGGCTTTTGACTCTGCTCACCATACACATCTCCATACTCCTCATCTTCGCAAAGATGCAAAATTCACAATAAAGTGCAATCCATTTCATTCATGATTCTCCCTCTATTCATTCATAATGTTTTCACTCACTCATTCATTCATAATAAATGAAGTTTGAAATGCAAGCAATGCACATGTGTCAAATAAAAGAAAAATCAAATGAAAAAAAATCAGCATGCAAAAGGTGAAATTTGACTTTCGTCCTTCAAAAGAAAATAATTGCAAAATGAAAAGAGAGTGTATTCTTGTCCCAATATTTCTTTGAATCTCTCGATCTTAAAGATTTCAATCCATTTATTTGTTCTAAAAATTTTGTTGCACATGAATGACACTCTCGAGCACATTAATGTCGAAGATATATTTTGCTTGCTCTTGGAAATCTCTTGCAGGTACACATCGCACACCCTGCCACATAGTGGTCCTCAGAAGAGGGTCCCCATCAACATCAATGTATATTTTGCTTGCTCGTGAAAATCTCTTGCAGGTTCACATCATCCATTCTGCCACATCATGGTCCTCACAAGAAGGATCCTCGACAAAGTCGACGCTCATGTTTCTGCATATGGAATGAAATTTCCTAATGCCCTTTCTACAAAATCAGTTCGAGTTGCCAAATTCGAACTACGTTGGTCTGATTCTCGAAAGAGATACGTAGGCAGCTTGAATTTTCAGGCACGACCACATACTTGCAAAAAATCTTATGCATGTACGAAGTTGGAACCACACAACGAATCACATCT
The DNA here is from genome assembly GCA_026119855.1 of Campanula takesimana. Lineage (NCBI taxonomy): Eukaryota > Viridiplantae > Streptophyta > Magnoliopsida > Asterales > Campanulaceae > Campanula > Campanula takesimana. The sequence continues at coordinate 1,083,942 of JAOWBW010000270.1, read as the reverse complement.
AGGTTTCACAAAGAGGTTGCTCATTGCAAGCGATCAAAATCCCAAAACAATGGTAAAACCAAAGAGCTAACTTGCATGTCACAATAGGCAATGTTGATAGTGTCATTTCTCCTGATATACGTGAGACTTCAGTCAAAATTGAATGATTCCAACCCGGTATCAATTGCCAAGAGTCGCAGTGACTCCAAAAGCGGAGTAGCTTGATTGTGAAAGAATCAAAAACCCTTTTTGGGTGAACAGGGATCTAGAATGAGGTTGCAGCACTCAAAACGGTGCCGACGGACTACGCAAAGTAATATTTCAGCGAATCCAAAAGCGGAGAAGCTTGATTGTGAAAAAAATCAAAAACCCTTTTAGGGTGAACGGGAATCTAAAATGAGGTTGCAGCACTCAAAACAGTACCGATGGATCACGCGAAGTGATGGTTCATTGCTTGATAAAGCACAAAAATCTCATCACACAGCAACTCAAAAGCCAAAGAATTTGGGCATGGCTCAGAATGCCGCGTATCCTTGAAATATACACGTGTTACCTGTCTTTGCTACTTTTTACTAGCAACAATACCGCTTTCCTTGAGAAATGCTATCTCTTGGCGATCCATTGAAATGTGCAACCTTTGTTATTGGGCAATTATACCGTCCTGATGCACTCATCCAATTATAGACAAATCCCCATTGGCTTGAGAAAATTTAGATCTCACCATTGAAATTATGTTGCTCCTTCCCCCAGAGTCAGATGCGACTCGTCTTGATGTTGAATTAGGTCACCTCCTAGATTTCGAGGTGTCCTCCCTCGAAGAGTCAGATGCGACTCGACTTGATGTTGAATTAGGTCACCTCCTAGATTTCGAGGTGTCTTTCCCCGAAGAGTCAGATGCGACTCGTCTTGATGTTGAACTTAGGTCATCTCCCAGATTTTGAGATGTACCTCCACTCGGATTGTACCTTGCGTCAATCCTTGAGTAATGTTGATCTTAAGCCTTCTCTTGATGTTGAGTCGGTTCTTGTCAGAACTACGACTCGAATTGATTCCCATGGAGGGATACGTAGGCAGTTCACACCGTTGAACTCAGTCGCCCGTTCTCGCAAATTGTTGGTCAATACCAAACCCCAGAGTCAGAAATGCGACTCATCTTGATGTTGAATTAGGTCATCTCCCAGATTCTGAGATGTACCTCCCCCCCCCCCCCGCTCTGATTATACCTTGCATTATTACTTGAGTATTGTTGATCGTGGTCTTCTCCGATGTCGAGATTACCTCCTCCAGAACTGCGTAATGTCGTACGTTCTCCATTTATGATTTCTATCCCAAACTGCGTAATGTCGTACATTCTCCATTTATGATTTCCATCCCGAACTGCGTAATGGCGTACGCTCTCTATTTATGATTTTCATTTAGACCTACGACTCGACTTGATTCCCATGGAGGGATACGTAGGCAGTTCACCGTTGATACCGTTGAGCTCAGTCGCCCGTTCTCATAAAAATTTCCTCATGTCAATTTCCTTCCCAACAAAGAAACAATGTATCTCAATGCAACCCCCAGCAAAGAGACAACACATCCTAATGATACCCCCACAAATTTCTTGTTTTAATAAACCTAAACTACGATCGGTCTGATTCTCTAAAGAGATACATAGGTAAATTGGGAATCCAAGACCGACCATTGTTTGTGATTGTTTGATTGTTTGTTTGAGTTAGAACTACGGAGGCTTGATTCTCGAAAGAGATACGTAGGAAGTCCTACTTTGGACCCAGCCGTTACACCCTAGAAGAGATCGTTTGTCTCTTAGTGATCGTAGAAGCCCCTTTACATTACAAGGAGATTCGACGAGGGGCTCTGTAGATACCCCGATCTCGCACCCCTTATCAAACCCTTTTTTAATCGGTCTAAACCCTACAATTGACCTAAAGCCCTCGATTTGGTTATGAGGGAGTGCCGTGAGCCTTATCGGTTCATCAAATGGATTAACGGACTTCAAATTCGTGATCAGAGCGAAAAAACGAGTAAACAAGCATGTACTTCAATTTTTGAGCTGCGGGACTCGAAACGGGGCCCAAACCCTTAGAACTGCTCGTTACCGTCCATTCTGTGCATTAAAAATATAGTATTTCCATTCCTTGCTTATGAAAATATTTCAGATATGTCGGCGTGACCAGAAAATATTCCGAGCAACTTTCATGTTGGGCCCGCGGACAATCGGGACACCGGAGCGCGAACGACGGAGCAGTTGCGGAGCGGAAAGCCAGAGCTGAAGGAAATGTGCACAAGGACACGCCTGGACCAGCCCAAGATTGCCACGTGGCTTGATGTTATTTCCAAGGAAAAGAAAAAGAAAAAATCAAGATTGGGCTTTCAAGGCTGGTGCACGGCCGAGCTCTTTAAGCTGCACGGCCGTGCACCCCAATATCTCATAATATTCAGCTTTTTCCTCCATTTTCAACCTAGGCCATCACCCCCCATCATCACAGCCTGGCTCCCCCTCCACTACCCTTACCTTGAGGGCATTTTGGACCAAAAAACCACCTCCCTCCAAACCCCCCCCCCCCCTTAAATGGCCTAAAAAGAGAGATAATTCACACACACTTCATACACAATTCACACAACTCTCCAACTCACTTCACTCATATTCAGCCCTTTTGCTCTCTCTCAAGCATCCACAACCCCCTCAAATCTCAGTCATAAAACCATCACTACACCACCATAGCACCACCAAAAAGCACTCACTAAACACAAGCCAAAACACTCACTCAAACACTCATTCAATCAAAGGCAAACACCTTTAGAAAAAACCAAAAAAATCTTCCCTTGGAAGCAAAAGAAGCACAACCTAGGTAATTTCTTCATCTTGTAATCTCTTTAAATGTAAGATGTAGATGATTATGTAGTTTATTTTGGGGTCTAGCCACTTTGTTAGGCTAGACCTCCATTTGATGTCCCAATATACAATGTTGATATTCTTGTTGTTCTTCTTTCTAAATGATGACATACCATGATTAAATACTCAGATGGTTTTTGTTTTGTGGTGTTAGTATGTATATATATGTATGTCCAAAGTTTCATGTTCATATAATCTCATTTGAGTGAGTTTTTATGGGTGTTTTCATCCCTTTTGTAAATGTCCAGCAGACTGTCCATCTGCACCTTTCTGTCTTGTTGCTTTGTTTATACATAACAAACGTGGGTTTTGGTCTTAGACAACAAAAGGTATTTTGTTCTAAACAAACATAGGAAGATTATCATGTAAATATAATATTTTTACCATGGGTATAAGCTGTTCTTTCCATTTATTGTTTAAACTCTTGATCTGCAAGTCTGTGCTGGTTGATCTCTGACATGGAAATGTCAGAGATCTTTTGTGTGACTTATACATGTTTGATGGACTTTAAACTCTCCATATCTTAACTTTGATATTTTAGTAATAACTTTCATGTTTAGTGTCCCCCATTATTCCCCACTTTCATTGTGAAAAAAGTGGATCTTTTATGAGTGTATGCATATCTGTCAGACTTGGCTGTTGAAAGTATTATCTTGCATGCCTTATTTGGACACCATAAAATGCTCCTAAAATCAGAGGAAAAATCATGGTTGATAGTTTATTTGTTAGGGACTTTTCTTGACCTTTACTTTCCAGATTGTGTAAGTATAAGAGCATGTACAAGGAGGAAAGATGGACAGCAGCCCCTAAAATGTCTTGGGACTGACTTTTTGGACATTCATTTGATATGGGATTTGTCTCCCATTTGTTCCCCATTGTATATGATAATCCCCACCCCTTTAACTGTGTTTTCCCATCTAAAATGTACGTGAAAACCATTTTCAAAACCAAGTGGGAGTCCACCCAAACCGACTCTGTTGGTCCCAAAGGGCAACAAGGGTATGAAAAATGCTAGATGGGGGGGGGGTGAATAGCGTTTTAAAAATTATTTTCAAACCCTTTTGCAAAACAATGGCTAATGCGCACACGTCTTATTTTGGCTAAGTATAGCACGCAACAAGAGTGTGAAATGCACAGCGGAAACTTAAAGCAATCACTTATGCGCAGGGAGAATGCGCAGAAGTGTAAATACGCACGCACTAAGTTTAGATTAAAGATTGGCGCAAAATGGAACTAAGGAAATAAGCATACAAACACAATTCTATCGAAGCAATACAATCTACAAAGATCAAACAAAACAATATATAAGTAAAGCTTAAATGTAGAATGAAAAGCACAATAAATAAACACGCTATTTGGAGAGGTTCGATTGGGAAAAGATCTACGTCCTCTACCAAGATGGTTAGTCTTGAATTTCTAATGAAGATCTTATTATATGAGAGAGTTTACAAGATACAAAGATGTAGAACAAAACTTTCTCAAAGATCTATAATCTATGAAAGAACAAAATCCTAGACAATAACCGGTGTATCTCTAGAAGTAAGATCGATGAGATCGAAACTTCAAGAGGTGTGTGTGTGTATCAGAAATCTGGGCTCTTTGAATCTGTGAGATAGAGAGCACAAGAAATTCTGGTGATACAAAGGCTGTTTAGGATCTAGGCTTGGATGAGTATGAAGGTATGAAGGTTGATCTTGAAAATTCTGGAAATGAGAAAGCAATCTTCAAATCTTTCTCTTTGAAAGCAAAAGCACAAGCAGCTTGGAAAATGAGGAAGATCTGGCTATTTATAGTGGAGCTCCAAGAACTAGCCATTGGGGAGCTTCAGCAAGGACGATGTTCTGTCACAATGTGATTGGTGCGCAGCTGTCCTTTATAGCCATTGGAGACAGCAAGTTGACAGCTTTCAGATATCTTCTAGAAGGGTGACAGCTGTCTTCAATTTAAATTTTCAAACTGAGGCGCGTATCTCCATCAACGTGTATGCTGAGTGTGCACGTTGTCGATTGTCCACATCAGCACTTTGACTCATACCAAAAAGCGTTTCTTTACATAACGCTTTCCAAGCTATACAAAGGTGAGGTCAAGAAATAAGAGATTTGACTAAGGTATATATGCGCTGCGCATGAAAATCATACGCATAGGTATACGCAGATGGTGCTGCGCATGAAGGTCATGCGCATCACACTTAGACATTTGCTCATGAAACCTCAAATCCAAAGCTTCAGCCCTAAACACTAAGCCTAGTCTATAAAGAGGACTTAACTAAAATTGAAGTTACAAAACTTCTTACATAGGGTCCTAAAGTCCTTAAAATAAACTTAAGTGATGGTATCAATCAATTCTAACATATATAGGAGGGTTAAATAATAAGCATACCCAACAATCTCCCCTAAATGATTGATGCCATTACCTACTATAACAAAGGCAATTCATTGTACTTGATAATAACATGTCCATAGAAATAAAAAATGGTAAATCATGTCTCAAGTCAATGTACACACTAGCCAATGTCATAGATTTCTAGTCTATCCAAACGAATAACTTACAATATGGGAAAGACAGAAATATCATTCAGAGCATACAAAAAATATAATGAGTTTAAGTTTTAAGTATGAGTTTAAACTGAATGTTTAAACATCATGCAATGAAATATGAGCAGATATGAGTATACGCATGATGTAGGGTTTAGATAAAACATTCATTGCTCCACAAACGAAAAGTTTGAATTGAACAAAGTTTTGTGAAAACCAATGATGCATTCTTCTCATTAAAACTTGAAAGATTTGAGTTACAGGTACAAGTTTTACATGGAAGAAAAATCAAAGGCAAACAAAAATTGCGCATCAAAAACTTACATTTGCGCAGCAAAAATAATTACAACTTCTAGTCTATGTTGATCCTAGAAACTGCTTCTCTAAGCTCGTTCTGCAGACTGGTAATCTTGTCCATTATCTCAATCTTGAGAGCTTGGAACTTTGCGTTGTATTCCACAGCCTGATTAACATAGGTCTTCGTACCGGAGCGCATCAGATCATTGTCTTTCTGAAGGTCTTTAGAGACTCTGTTAAAAGTATTCTCAAGGGAACCAAATTGGTTAGCCAGAGATTGCTGAGCAGAAGCAACATAATCCAGAATCTCCTTCTGCGCATCCGCTAGAGATTTGGTCAACTCCACTTGAACCATGTTCTGGCTAGCTTGCATATCCAACATAGCCTGGTTCATTCTTCCATTGAAGGTATCACCAAACTGGACTAAGCAGTCAGTCATATGAGATTTGAGCGTGTAAGTGCAGAACGTGGTGATACCACAAGTGCTGTCAACACTGTCCCAGTGATACCCGACGGATTGCTGGGATTATATTTGGATATTTGCTTCATAAATAATTGCTGTACTAATGTCTAATATTGTTAAAGTTTAGTGTTTATTGTTGGTCCAATTTTCAGATATACTATGGTTGATATGCTAGAATAATGCAAGGAAGGTGAAAGAAGATTTTATGGATAAAAGGGATTTTATCCATAAACATGTGGGGATTTAATTCACAACAAACACATGGGATTTGAACCATTCAAAGGCTGAGTTGTTGATCAAAAAGGTACAAGGCGTTCATTGCATGAAGGTACAAATCGGGTATGCATGGACTTGGGCACCAAGAATTTGTTCCTACATTTTAGGAAATGTGGAAAACAACCTCCCCAAGTTCGGTCACTCCACTCCACCTCTCTACCACGTTTTTATCAATCACCAAGCCATTATTGGAGTATTCCCCAAGAATTATCAAGCCTATAGATAGCAAGGGAGGATGTGATTGAAGACACAACACTTGAAGAAAATACACACACTCTCCTCACAAGAAAGTCTTACACATCCCTTAGTTCCTTATAAATTCCCAAACACATTTATATTCTTGTATCGAGTATTATAAGTGTCTTGGCTAGGTTAGGATTCTGTGTATTAGACTTAGTCGTTCCACAAAGCTTTCATTGTAATAGCATTAGGGAACTCTCGGCCTTGTACTTCACTTCATATTATTTAGTAAAGGTCTCGCCTTTTGAGGCATCCCTCAAGATATATAATTTATATATCTTGAGAAAAATAATTCTTGTGTTGATTTTCTGCTGCAAACTCTTTTCAAAAACTGTTTTCTGTTCGTGTGTGTTAAGTGTTGCCAGAAGTGATATTGCAGTGACAACACTTTTGATATCACTTCCTTTTTGACTTAAGCCTTGACCCTGCTTTTTCAATTGGCACCAGAGCTGGTTACTTGATATACTAAGTACTTCGGTCCAGTGTGTCATGTGATCCTGCAAATCCATATCTTGAGAGACTTTCTATTCTTCTTGGCTCGAATCATACTTCCCTTAGGAATAGTGAGGAAAGAGAGCTAGAAAACATTAAAGAACGTGATCAATCAGCCATGTTGACCATGGCTTTGGAGCACTCAAAGTCAGATTCAGAAAGTGTTGCCAATGGTGTTACCCAGGGTGCGATAACACAAAGCCCAACACCCAGCAGGTATAATACTTCTAAATTTTCTGAAGATTTTTGCTTTCATGGTTCAATTAATGTTGATGCAGGAAGTCCAGATGAGGAGGATTTAAGCAAGGATGAGCTCATTGATGGGTTAAAAGATCTCTACAAGGCGTTGTTTAAAGAATGGAAGAAAGAGAACAATATGGTAGCGATCTTAACCAAAGAAAATCATGAGCTAAAAGACTCTTTGACTCGGTTGGCGGTGCAATTCACAAAGTTTGATGTTAAACTTGTTAAAGTCAAGTCCAAGTTGAAGCTAGCCGAGACCACCTTCAAAAAGCTCAACACGAGGTTCTCAAAATTGGATGAAATACTCGACTTGAGTAAGTCTCTCAAAGCAGGTATTGGGTTTCAAGACTCTCTTGATAAAATCACTTCTACCTTATTGAATGAAAATTATGAAACATGTTTTGTAAAAGAACATGAAAAAGTAAAAAGTAGTTCATCAAGTGATATTTCTGATCAACCGTGTGTGTGTGAATACTATCACATAACTGGACAAAGTAAATTTGATTGTTTTACTCTCAAAAAGAAAAATTCCAGTCCACATGTGTTATCTCAAGTGTTACCCAACACTCAAGACAACACTGGTAATCAGAAAATCAAAAAGTCTAAAAAGAAATTTTGGTTTCTAAAATCCAATCATAAATGCAATGTTGTATTTGCTTCTTTGAGGACTAATGTTTCAGGTTCATGGTACTTTGATAGTGGTTGCTCACATCATATGACGGGAACAAAAGTGTTTTTGAAAGACTATGAATCTATCCAAGGTGAAACGGTGACATACGGAGGTGGAGGAAAGAGCAATATAATAGGGAAAGGGACACTTGATGTTTCCGGATTCCCTGCCTTAAAGGGTGTCTTGCACATTGATGGATTGGTTGCTAATTTAATTAGCATTGGCCAATTGTGCGATGACAACTTGGAGGTAAAATTTAATAAAAATACTTGTAAAGTTTTTGATAACACTAACACTTGTGTAATGTCAGGAACTAGATCAAGTGACAATTGCTATCTTGTTGAAGATAAACAAGTATGCAATTCAGTTAATATGGATGACACAATTTTGTGGCATCAAAAGTTGGGACATGCCCCTTATGGAAACTTGAAGAAAATTTTCCAGTTTGAGGCTGTCAAAGGAGTCTTAAAACTGAATCTGAAGAACAAAATTGTGTGTGGGGACTGCCTTAAGAGTATGGAGACTCGTGTTACCCGCAGTATTACCCAACACCAGGAGCAACACTTCGGGACAACACATTGTTTTCAGCTTTTGCACATGGACTTGATGGGTCCAATTGAGGTAGAAAGCCTGGGAGGTAAGAGGTATGTTTTTGTTATAGTTGATGATTTCTCTAGGTTTTCTTGGGTATATTTCCTAAGAGAAAAATCTGAAACTTTAGATAAATTTAAACTCTTGTATTTCAAAATCAAAAACATGTTTTGCTCACCTATTTTCTGTATAAGATCCAATCATGGAAAAGAATTTGCAAATGTTTCCTTTTATACTTTTTGTAAGAAAAAAGGGATACACCATGATTTTTCGATCTCTAAACCACATGGTGTGGCTGAAAAGAAAAATAAGACATTGCTTGATATGGCCCGTGTTATGATGTTCTCTAAAAGGATTTCAAAAAGATTTTGGGCTGAAGCTTTGAGCACGGCTTGTCACATTTCTAATAGAGTCTTTCTAAGACCCGGTTTAAATATGACACCCTATGAGATTTTGAATAGGAAGAAACCACGTGTTCATTACTTCCATGTGTTTGGGTGTGTATGTTATATATTAAAGGACTGGGATCGCTTAGCTAAATTTTACTCTAAGAATGATAAAGCCATTTTTCTTGGATATTCTCATGACAATCTTGCATATCGAGTCTATAATTTAATATTGGGAACTATTCAAGAATCTGTAAATATTGTTTTTGATGATCTGTCAAGTGTTGCAGATGAACCAAGTGCTTATCCTCGTTTGGTACTGCTGGAACAACCTCAAAGTGAATTTGAAATTTATGTTGGACCAAGTTTTGACATAAGTGTTGGACCAGAAGTCAGTCCAGTTGCAGAAAATGAACATAATGAGGACTCCAATAGAGTTGATGATCCTGTCAGAAGAGATCCCCCTTTGAGGATTCAAAAGAATCATCCTATATCCCAAGTGATAGGGAGGTTAGACGAAGGGATACAAACTAGACGTAAGGAACCGGTTAATTATCGAGACATGGTTAGGTATATTAAGGTAAACCATTCATGTTTTCTTACTAAGCTTGAATCTGAAAATACTTTGAAAGATGAATATTTGATTCAAGTTTTTAACCATAAGAGATTTTCTAACTTGAAGAAGTATCTTGTTCCATTTCTTGTTTAAACCCCTTGGATCATCTTTGTTGTTGTACAATATTTTAATATTTGAAAAAAAAAAAACCGTTTTTTAGTTTTTTCTATTTTCGTGTTTTAAGCCCTCGCGGCGGCACATGCTGACCTTTTTGTTTTGGTAGGTTTATACTTGGTTAACATGTTTGTCAAATTCCCTTTGTACTCAAAAGTGACAAAGTCACTAATTTTTTTTGATAAAATTAAAAGGCAAAAGGCAAAAAGCACTTATAGTATTTCCTAAGTAACTCGGGGCACGGCGTTCGCTGCGACGATGCACTCTTGCCAAAGGGAGACACTATCTAGTGATTTCGTACTAAGTATTAGGAACATGGAGTTCACTACTACAGTGTATCCTACTTGAAAGGTGCAAATCACTAAAGTATTTTTTACACTTTATAAGGACTCGGAGCACGGAGCTCGTTACTACGATGCTATCTTGTAGATATTAAATTGTAAATTATACTTATTTTAAAAGTGCTTGAAGATGAAGAACAAGCTTATCTAACTTGTTAGATTTATTTTACATCAAACACTCATAATTAAGGCTTGCTATGCCTCAAGTGTTTGAATTTGGGAAGCTTGTTTTTGCCTCAAATTGCTTATTTAAAAAGAAGCCTAACAATTTGCCTCAAGTGTTAATGAGGATTGTTTTGCCTTAAGTTTCTTAAAGTAAAGTTTTATCAAGGGGATATTTGACTTATGTGTTTTCTAAAGTGTTACCATCATTACCAATAACACATTAGTATGTGCCACATTATTTCTTTATTTATTTTCGGAATTAATAATTAAATTTGGGAAGTCCGAAAGTCCCTTAAATTTGTGGCGTTTTTGATTTCAAAAAGGTTTTTATTAAATCCTTTTATATTTTATTTTTTGGTAAATCAAATTAGGTAAATACATTCCTAAAATTTTGGAGTCATAATTGAATTTGAATTTCAAAATTTTTTAATCTCTGTTACCTATGCCGATTTATTCTAGATTTTTTACTTTCTTAATTTTTATTTTCTTAAAAAAAAAAAAAGGCTTTTTGGGGATAATGGCCGGTTGATTTTCAAAAATGTGGGAGTTGAGTTTGAGTTTACCTATCTAGCTAGAAAATAGGGAGAGCTAAAAATTAGGGGGAGTTGAGTGTTTTTAGGATTAGGAAAGGTTATCTCAAAATTAATGTTGAGTATTTAACTTCAAATTGAATACTTCCTAAAAAATATCCTAAACCCTTCCTACCTCCTCTCTCACCCTCCTCACCGATCCCCCTATCTCTCCCTCATCAGTCTCTCGCTCTCAATCTCTTAAACCCTAGAAATCCCTCTTCTAAAATTTCTTCATTCTCTTCTCAACTTCCATCAATGCCTTCCCCATCCAAAACCTCAAATGAGCCCTTGGAAATCTCGCCATTGTTGTCTCCGGACCTCCACCTGCTCCGGTCGCACAGGCTCCTCCTACGTCGGCTCCTTCCCAACCTATAGTGACTACCATCAAGAAAAAGAAAAAGAAGAGAAAAGACTCATCTTCTTCACGCCAACCGACTGCCCAAGCTCCATCAATGCAGACTTCAAGCCAGATACAGATTCATACAGACTTGTAGAAATTATTTGCACAGTATTCTTCACAAACAGGGGGAGATAATGCTGCCACAAGTGCTGTTCTGCATGCTACCACAAGTGCTGTTCTGCATAATGCTGCCACAAGTGCTGTTCTGCATGCTACCACAAGTGCTGTTCTGCATGTTAACACAAGTGCTGATCTAACTGCTAATGCACATGTGCGGGCTATTGATACTCAAACAGGTTTGGTAGTTGGTGTGTTTCTATTCTTGGTAGCTTTTAAAAACAATTTTTATGTTAGTTGTTTTAAAACTATTAGTTGCACTTAACATTTGTTTTTTGGTTGGTTTATTTGTGTGAAGTGTGTTAAACACTTCATGGTTTTTGGATTTTATAACTTTGATTTTGTTTTGGATAATTAGTTTTTAATCATGTTTAGTTTACTTGGTTTAAAACTATTTCAAAATCATTGTTTTTCGGTTGACTTGCCTCTTTAAGGGGGAGTTAATCTTTGCGGGAAGAATTTATGTATATTCTGTATTTGTGCCTAACATTGTCTTGCAGGGTCACAACATTATTTAGTTTGTGAATAAATATCCAATTAAGGGGGATATTGTAAATGCAGAACGTGGTGATACCACAAGTGCTGTCAACACTGTCCCAGTGATACCCGACGGACTGCTGGGAATATATTTGGATATTTGCTTCATAAATAATTACTGTACTAATGTCTAATATTGTTGCAAGTTTAGTGTTTATTGTTGGTCCAATTTTTAGATATACTATGGTTGAGATGCTAGAATAATGCAAGGAAGGTGAAAGAAGATTTTATGGATAAAAGGGATTTTATCTATAAACATGTGGGGATTTAATTCACAACAAACACATGGGATTTGACCCATTCAAAGGCTGAGTTGTTGATCAAAAAGGTACAAGGCGTTCATTGCATGAAGGTACAAATCGGGTATGCATGGACTTGGGCACCAAGAATTTGTTCCTACATTTTAGGAAATGTGGAAAACAACCTCCCCAAGTTTGGTCACTCCACTCCACCTCTCTACCACGTTTTTATCAATCACCAAGCCATTATTGGAGTATTCCCCAAGAATTATCAAGCCTATAAATAGCAAGGGAGGATGTGATTGAAGACACAACACTTGAAGCAAATACACACACTCTCCTCACAAGAAAGTCTTACACATTCCTTAGTTACTTATAAATTCCCAAACACATTTATATTCTTGTATCGAGTATTATAAGTGTCTTGGCTAGGTTAGGATTCTGTGTATTAGACTTAGTCGTTCCACAAAGCTTTCATTGTAATAGCATTAGGGAACTCTCGGCCTTGTACTTCACTTCATATTATTTAGTAAAGGTCTCTCCTTTTGAGGCATCCCTCAAGATATATAATTTATATATCTTGAGAAAAATAATTCTTGCGTTGATTTTTCGCTGCAAACTCTTTTCAGAAACTGTTTTCTGTTCGTGTGTGTTAAGTGTTGCCAGAAGTGATATCGTTGCAGTGACAACACTTTTGATATCACTTCCTTTCTGACTTAAGCCTTGACCCTGCTTTTTCAGAGCGCATCAACGGAGGTGGAGGAGCTGGAGGCACTGGGCGCAAAGTTATCAATTGAGTTTATAACTTTGGCAACCTCAATCTGAATGATCTCTGTGATGGTTTTAGCTAAGGAAAACAAAGATTCATTCAACCCATGCACAGAAGGGATCTTTGTAAGCGCAGTCGAGATAATACCGAATTCATGCTAGATATCCTGGCGCAGCGCATCAAAAATTGGCGGTATGGGCGCATTTCCAAAACTGGAAGCATGAGCAGCTGCGGCTTCAGAAGCATCGGTTGCCTTTGTTGTTGAACTCTCCCCCTTATTGGAACAATCAATGGCCTGTAGCAAACTGGCTTGCGCATCTAGCCTAGCAGACTGCGCATCCAGTTGCTCTTGAATCTTAGCTTGCGCAGTGACCACCTGGAAATGCTGGGTTTGCGCGGCAAATTGATTTGCTTGGATGGTTTGGAGCATGTCCAAGATTTGGCGCATGTCTGTTAAAGAACTTGAAGGATCCGAGGGAGCAGTTGCTGGAGGAATTATTGGGATAACTTGTGGAGAAGTTTGAGAAGCCCCAGTAGTGTGCGCAGGAATAGCAGTATCAGTTGTAGCAGCGTGCGCACGAACAGGAGATGTATGTGCATGGATAGGAGAACGATGGACCTCATAATCTTTTGATCTTGAGTCTTCAGTATCATCAATTATAGGCGCATCAGGGTCCACAGTGAGATCGGACGCATCATAAGCAAAGCCTTTACCATCAATGAAAATGGTTGAGGCTTGCTGCGCAGCATTCCTTTGCGCAATGGATTCCAGCCTTGCTTTCCTGGCAATTTCACGCGCATTTAAGTCGGCACGCGGAGAATCAGATTCATCATCAGATAAGTCCATAGGACGCTTGGAAGCAATCTTCTTCACACGGTGCTTTGGCGTAGACTGTTCCTTAGGAGTGCTCTTCTTAGCAGATAGAGGAATGTTATCCTCAGAAGAAGTATCCGTGCACATCTCCTTGGCTTTCTCCCCCTGAGATGGTGCAGCCTTTGAAGTTCCAGTGGATTTGGAAGGGCTTAAGAGAGGGTCATTGAAAGCACCTTCAAATTCATCTTCTTGAGGCGCAGGAGTAGAAGTAGAGGGGCGCTTTGGCTTAGGCGCAGGAGGAGGAGGAGGAGGCGCAGCAACATCATCAGCCTCTACTTGGATGTCTTCATCAGATTCATCCAGTAGGGTTCTTGAGACTTTGGCTTTCTTCTTTTTCTTTTCTTTCTTCTTTTCAGGCTCAGTAGCCTTAGATTTCTTGGATTTCTTTGGAGGCTCAGGGTCAGCAGTAGCCTTGCGCTTGGGAGTAGGCGCAGTAGGCTCTTTGATTTTAATCCCAGGCGCAGCAGATTGCTTTGCCTTCTTCTTCTTGCGCGGCGGCGCATCAACAGCTAGACCCTTGCCTTTTTCTTTGTCACCTACTCTGCTTGGGACTGGCTCATAGAATTATTAGTATTGACAAACCATATGGACAAGATTTAGCTGAGTTCAAGCATACCCATTTCACCTCTCAAGAATATGAACCTTTTAGCATCAAGTGCTTTTGTAAGAATATCCGCGATTTGATAGTCGGTTCCCACGTGTTCCAAATGAATGTTTCCTTTCTCCACGTGGTCTTTGAGGAAGTGATACTTGATGTCAATATGTTTGGTCTTTGAATGCATGACAGGATTTTCTGAAACCACAATGGTTGATGTATTGTCGCAGTAGATGGGACAATTTTCCTCTTTGATGTCATAGTCCACCAATTGCTGCTTCATCCATAGAATCTGGCAACAACAACTTCCAGCAGCAATATATTCTGCTTCTGTAGTTGAGACAGAGACTGCAGCTTGTTTCTTACTAGCCCATGACACAAGTCGATATCCAAGGAAATGACAAGTGCCGCTTGTGCTTTTCCTGTCAATTATGCACGCTGCATAATCCGAATCTGAATAACCTACAAGTTTAAAATTCGAATATTTGGTGTACCAAAGTCCAAGGTTAACAGTGCCGGAGAGATATCGTATAATACGTTTTACAGCAATTAAGTGCGCTTCTCTAGGATCGGATTGATAACGCGCACAGACACAAACACTAAA
This sequence comes from Campanula takesimana, assembly GCA_026119855.1. NCBI lineage: Eukaryota > Viridiplantae > Streptophyta > Magnoliopsida > Asterales > Campanulaceae > Campanula > Campanula takesimana. The sequence continues at coordinate 1,068,929 of JAOWBW010000270.1, read as the reverse complement.
CATAATATCTGGCCTACTTGCAGTAAGATAAAGGAGAGAGCCAATCATACCTCGATATAAAGTTTGATCAACTTTCTTACCTTTCAAGTCTTTGTCGAGTTTGTTGCCGGTAGCCATTGGAGTGTCATATGGTTTAGCATTTTCTAGTCCAAATTTCTTGATTAGATCCCTTGTATACTTTGCTTGGTTGATAAATATGCCTTCATCCATTTGTTTGATTTGAAGCCCGAGGAAGAAAGTGAGTTCTCCCATCATGCTCATCTCAAACTTGCTCTTCATTAGTTTCTCAAAGTGCTTAATTCATTAGTAGAACCAAAAATAATATCATCGACATAAATTTGAACAAGTAGTTTATGATCATTATGTTTGGCAATGAAAATAGTAGTATCGATTTTAACTCGTGTGAAGCCTTTCTCAATGAGAAACTTGGATAGAGTATCATACCAGAATTCTTGGTGCTTGCTTTAGCCCATACAAAGCTTTCTGGAGTTTGTAGACATGATTTGGGAATGAGAATCTTCAAACCCAGGTGGTTGAGCTACATAGACTTGTTCTTGGAGTTCACCATTTAGAAACGCGCTCTTAACATCCATTTGATATAGCTTGAAGTCCTTGTGAGCAGCGTAAGCTAGGAAAATTCTGATAGCTTCAAGTCTTGCTACGGGCGCGAATGTTTCATTGTAATCAATTCCTTCTTCTTTCCTATAGCCTTGCGCAACCATCCTTTTGGAATAACTTTTCTTGTTCAGCAACAATTTCATCATCGTTGATTTTAGGAATTGGTGCAGTTGGTTCAACTTGTGGTCTGATGTAAGTTCCCTTTCTTAGATTGTTCCTTGTACTTAGATCACATCGGGCAAACAATAATCCACCATCGCTTTGAACCGGAGTAAGACATCCTTGTTCAATTATCTCACTGATGGTTGGTCCTTTCTTCTTTTTCGCCACAGAGTGACTAGCAGATTTCTTGATTGGTTTGTTCAAGTTTTTTATATCGGGAACATCTTTGGAGTAGTCATCATCAGAATCATAAGTATCAACTTCATCATCATTTGCGACCAAACAAATGAGTCCATCATAGGAATCTTCATCGCTCTCATCGGAGTCTGTTTCAATCCACGTGTTGTGCTCATTTGCTGGTGCTTCTTCTTCAGCAACCATTCCCTTATGACAAGTGTATTTGGGTGTGAACTTGGGAGTATGGCTGCTCTTCTTCTGAATATATTCAAATTTTGGAATTGGGCAGCTTGAAGCAAAGTGTCCTGGTTTCCTGCAATTAAAACAAACAAGGTCTTCTTTTCTTTTTGAATCACTGATTCTTGTGAACTTTGGAGGAGCTCTGCTGGTAGATCCTTGAAATTTGCTGGTTGAGCCGGGTCTTGAGAATTTTCTGAACTTTTGAAATTTCTTCACAAATAAAGCGAAGTCTTCATCATCCATGTCTAATAGCTCAGAGGTAGAAATTTTGGGATCGGAACTTTTCTCTTCTTGAACCGGCGCAGGCGCATGCGCTTCTTCTCAATGCGCCACCATTGCTATGGATTTTGACTTTCCTTCAGTTTCACTGATTCGTTGGAGTTTGAGCTCATAAACTTTAAGATTAGCATAAAGGTTCCTTAGAGACCAATCATCCAAAGTTCCATCGTCTTCAAGAGCGCTAGATTTATGTAGGTATCTTGGTCCAAAAGCTTGGAGAAAATTGACATTCAAATCTTTGTTTGAAAACTTCATGCCAAGTGAAATACATAGATTGATAATTTCACAAAAGCGTTCATAAGTTTGTCTTAAGGTTTCTCCGGGGAGTTGAGAGAAATTGTTGAATCTATTTTGTACTTCGTATCTCTTGTTCTTCTTGCAAACGGTATCTCCTTCTATATGCTCTTCAATGGCATCCCATAGCTCATTAGCAGTAGCACAATGCATGACTTGTTATTTCATAGCCGTGCTTAGAGTGCTTAGGAGAATGTTTCTTGCTTTTCCGTCATTTGCAACTCTTCTAGTTTCTTCCTCAGTCCATTCTTCTTTCGGTTTCAGAACTGTAGGTTGAGCAGCGTTGGTGCGTGGATTTGGATTCGCTTTAACCGGAATGTAAGGTCCATAAACTACGGTGTCATGGAGCCTTTCGTCGATTGAGTTGAGATGGGTCAATATGCTGAATTTCCAGACGTCAAAATGATCTTCATCAGAGACCGGAACGTGAGTGTAGTTTGTAGTTGCCATAGGTTTTGAGTTTGCCATTTAGAATCGGCACCCAAGCTGTTAAGCTTAAAAAACAAAAGTGTTTTATAAAGGTGTTTTCTCTGATACCACTTGTTGGTCCCAAAGGGCAACAAGGGTATGAAAAATGCTAGGGGGGGTGAATAGCGTTTTAAAAATTCTTTTCAAACCCTTTTGCAAAACAATGGCTAATACGCACAGGTCTTATTTTGGCTAAGTATAGTGCGCAACAAGAGTGTGAAATGCACAGCGGAAACTTAAAGCAATCACTTATGTGCAGGGAGAATGCGCAGAAGTGTAAATATGCATGCACTAAGTTTAGCTTAAAGATTGGCGCAAAATGGAACTAAGGCAATAAGCATACAAACACAATTCTATCGAAGCAAGACAATCTACAAAGATCAAACAAAACAATATATAAGTAAAGCTTAAATGTAGAATGAAAAGTACAATAAATAAACACGCTATTTGGAGAGGTTCGATCGGGAAAAGATATACGTCCTCTACCAAGATGGTTTTTCTTGGATTTTTAATGAAGATCTTATTATATGAGAGAGTTTACAAGATACAAAGATGTATAACAAAACTTTCTCAAAGATCTATAATCTATGAAAGAACAAAATCCTAGACAATAACCGGTGTATCTCTAGAAGTAAGATCGATGAGATCGAAACTTCAAGAGGTGTGTGTGTGTATCAGAAATCTGGGATCTTTGAATCTGTGAGATGGAGAGCACAAGAAATTCTGGTGATACAAAGGCTGTTTAGGATCTGGGATTGGATGAGTATGAAGGTATGAAGGTTGATCTTGAGAATTCTGGAAATGAGCAAGCAATCTTCAAATCTTCAAATCTTTCTCTTTGAAAGCAAAAGCACAAGCAGCTTGGAAAATGAGGAAGAGCTGGCTATTTATAGTGGAGCTCCAAGAACTAGCCATTGGGGAGCTTCAGCAAGGACGATGTGCTGTCACAATGTGATTGGTGCGCAGCTGTCCTTTATAGCCGTTGGAGACAACAAGTTGACAGCTTTCAGATATCTTCTAGAAGGATGACAGCTGTCTTCAATTTGAATTTTCTACCTGAGGCACGTCTCTCCATCAACGTGTATGCTGAGTGTGCACGTTGTCGATTGTCCACATCAGCACTTTGACTCATACCAAAAAGCGTTGCTTTACATAACGCTTTCCAAGCTATACAAAGGTGAGGTCAAGAAATAAGAGATTTGACTAAGGTATATCTGCGCTGCGCATGAAAATCATGCGCATAGGTATGCGCAGATGGTGCTGCAGATGAAGGTCATGCACATCACACTTAGACATTTTCTCATGAAACCTCAAATCCAAAGCTTTAGCCCTAAACACTAAGCCTAGTCTATAAAGAGGACTTAACTAAAATTGAAGTTGCAAAACTTCTGACATAGGGTCCTAAAGTCCTTAAAATAAACTTAGGTGATGGTATCAATCAATTCTAACATATATAGGAGGGTTAAATAATAAGCATACCCAACAAACTCTCATTTGTGACTTTAAAACAGAAATTCCTAGATTAGGAAGACTCGTATATATATATATATATATATATATATATATATATATATATACATATATATATATATATATATATATTAATCACCATTTTGTTAGGGCATAGAAAACAAGGCATTAAAATGAATCTAAGTGGCATGCATACTAGAGACCATCACGGGTGAGGAGAGTGCCTAACCCCTTCTCTTTCTCGTAAATTAGCCCCCGAACCCACTTTCTCTAAACAAAAGGTTTTATCTTCGTTTTTCCTAAAATAAAATGAGGTGGCGACTCTTGACTATTTTGATTCCATCGAGAGGATAACCATTATGAGGGAACCGAGTGCATTTCCGAAAGCGCATTAGCACGAGGCACGACCCGAATCGCCTTCGCGGGCGATCATTTCGTTGTTCGGCTTCGAGCGCGGGCTCTCACAATAGGATAAGGAGGTCAGCACTTCCTAGTGACTATGTTGCATATCTACAAGAATGTGACTACAATGTAGGAGCTGAAAATGATCCCAAAACATTTTCACAAGCCATGAGTTCTACAGATTCAAACTTATTGTACAATGCCATGAAAGATGAGATGGATTCTATGGCATCTAACAAAGTCTGGAATATTTTCGAGTTGCCTAGTGGTGTAAAAGACATTGGATATAAATGGGTCTTTAAAACAAAGAAAGACTCTCAAGGCAACATCGAGAGACATAAGGCAAGACTTATTGCCAAAGGATTCTCTCAAAGAGAAGGAATCTGAAATTGTTTGTCAAAGGCTACTGAGAACAAATGTTACCTCAAGTGTTAGGTAACACCCTAGATAACACACACATACAGAATACACACACCCGAGTATAAAAGAGTTTTGCAGCGGAATAAAAATAGCACAAGAATTATTTTTCTCAAGTTATATAAATATAACTTGAGATGCCTAGATGGCGAAAACTTTATAATCAATATGAGTACCAATTACAAAGTCAAAAGGTTCCCTATAGCTAATACAATATATGATCTATGGAACCAAAAACACAAACAAAGTACGATGATCCTATCCTATCCAAAACACACTCAAACCCGAAGTATTTGAGAAGTATTTGAGTATTAAAAGATTGTATGGGAGAGAGGACCTAACGAGCCAAGAAGTACTTTGCTCTTTATGCTTTGGATGTGTGCAAAATTTGGCTTGATTACAAAGTGTTCATCCTAGCACTATTTATAGCCTTCAATACTTGATGGCTACACAAAGAAACAACCTTGGGGCTGCCTTCCACGTTGTGAGAGAGTGGGGAGAGTGAGTGGGTTTGTTCTCCACAAATTGTGCAAAGACTTGGTCCACTTTCCATGATTTTCTCAACCGATTTCTTTGTGCCCAAGTCTAAGTTTCACCCACTTGTACTCCATGGTTCTCCATACTTGTACTCTCTTCTTTGATCAGCAACAAATCCTTTGAATGAGCCTTCCCACGTTTTTCCATATTTAACACATGTTAAATATGTTTGTAACTTCTCTAATTTTCAGGATTTATGCATAATTCTCTTTTAATTTCTTCTCCATGTATTTAGCTCCTAAATCCACCTTATTATAACCTGAAGTATGGACAAAAAATACAGCCATCTAGACAATAATATTAGAACATTAGTATAAAAATTATTATGGAAAGAAATGTAAAACTAGGCCAAATTACATTTTACCCCCCAAAGTATCCACCGATTCCCACTTTGCACCCCCATTTGAAAAGTCGGTCTCTTTGGTACCTAAGTTTCCAATTTTTCCCACTTTACCCCCCAGCGCAAACTGACGTTAGAAATCTGACATTAAATAGCACGTGCCGTCTCACGTGAGGGGTATTTTCGTCCTTTTGGTTTGGGTTATTTTTCTTTGAAACATAACGTGAAACGGTGGCGTTTGGCTGGGAGAGATTAAAAAAAAAAGGAAAAAAACAAATACTCCGTAACGTATTGTACGCATTCTTCGTCAAATCGCGTAAACCACCCCCATTCCCGTCTCCGACCAAGACCAACACCTCCGACCGACCTTCTCTATTCTTCATTGTCATTATAGTAATCTTTAATGTTTGATTTTCGTTACGATTTTTGATTAGGCTTTGATTTGGAAACCCAGATCTGGGTTTGGTTCATTGTTATTTTGATTTTGATTTTATTTCGATCTCTGATTTTTTATTTCAATTCTGATTTTGATTTGGGTTTGATTTAAGTTTCGATCTTTGATTTTTGATTTTGGTTTCGATTTTTGATTTAGGTTTAGAAACCCAGATTTGGGTTTGTTCCACTTTGTTTTGGATTTCGATTTTGATTTCGATTATAGGTTCCAATCTCTAAGTTTGATCTGGGTTTGTTCCTCTCTAGGTTTGTTCATGCTTTAGAAAACCATTTGCACTTAGTTTTGATTTTGAAGATTGGCAATGGTGGGTGGTGCTGGTGTTACTGTGGTGGTGCTGGTGGTGGGCATGGTGGTGCTAGTGGTACCTCTAGTATGAAGAAGACAATACATAAAAGACATTTAAGCCCTCTTTTTCTCAAGTCAAAAAACTAAAATGCCCATCATGTGACATGCACATGACATTGTCTGTTAGTTTTCTTAACAGCCATTTGACGGAGGGTGCAAAGTGGGAAAAATTGGAAACTTAGGTATCAAAGAGACCGACTTTTCAAACGGGGGTGTAAAGTGGGAATCGGTGGATACTTTGGGGGGTAAAATGTAATTTGGCCGTAAAACTATAACACATATTTCGCCGGGTAGCACATGACTGCCAGCGATAACATCTGAGGTAACACCTCTGTTTACACTAACAATCCCCCCTTAGTTTGTGCATTTCTTTCCAACCTCCTAAGTGATGGTACCTATAACATATGTTAGCCATATACAGTATAACAGAGCATTTCACTAAAGATTAACTCCCCCTTAATCATGGAGTTAACCGAAACAACAAAGATTTACTTAATATACTAATTGTAAAACTGAACCATGTTTAAAACAATTAGTAGTTTAAAATATGGGTGTTCACGGTCCGGTCCGGTTTTTATCAAAATTTCACGAAACCAGGACCGAACCAATTATTCGGTTCCGTATAAAAATAGAACCAGGACCAGACCAGTACATTATAGAACCGGTTCTGTTGGTCCAGTTTCATTGGTCCGGTTCCGGTCCGGTTCTAACTATTACACAGTATAGATTTTTTTAATAACAGCAAACATACTACAGTTAAAACATCATTAGTTTTTCCAGCAAAAAAATAAACTATAATGGTCACAAAAATTTAAAGTTCAAACTTCAAACCACAACAACAGAATAACTAACTTTGATCTTTTTTGTTACAAAGCATAACATCAAGCTAAAAGGAAAAATAGAGAATATGCCATGCCACAGTGATTGTGGCTTTCCAGTTTCAAAATCAAGCTAAAGAGGGAAAATAGTTGCATGCACAAAACAAAAGAGTGTATGACTCCAAATACTAATGCATAATCAGAATGATAACATGAGTGCATGGCAAATGAGAAGATCATTTTGGTATGGAGGGAGTATAATATATAATAATAATATATGTGTGTAATACACATACATATACATATGATTATGATTGGTCAGATCCGGTCCAGAACCGTGTATATATTTTTCAAAACCGGGACCGGACCAATTAACCGGTTCTATAGAAATTTGGAACCAGAACCAGACCATTACTACTAATTCGGTCCGGTTTTTTGGTTCGGTCCGGTTCTCTTGGTCCGGTTCCAATTTTTTTTTGAACAGCCCTAGTTTAAAACTAAAAGTAAATCAAAGTTTTAAAATCCACAAAACCACAAGTCATAAACCAAAGCATAACCACCAAAGTATTAAAGTTCTAAATTAAGAACTAAAATACGAATTGTTTTAAAAACCAAACCACCACAAACGAAAATTGTTTTTGAAACCATTCAAAAGTACCATAAAAGCCATTGCCCAAGTATAGTGGCAACATCAACCTTTAAACAAGGTTATTCTCCATCATCTGGCTCATCACTAGTATCAGCATCTGTACCAGCATCACCAACAGCATCAGTAGCAGCACTAGTACCAGCACCACCATCTCCCCCAGGTTGGGAAGAAATCAAATTAATGAAGCCGATGATGTCTTCTTGGAGGGTTAAGCAGCCGATTTGGAGGAATAAGGGGCTTTTCTTTTGGGTTTCTTGGTGGCGGTAACAGGTGGTTGAGAGGCAGTCACGGTTGGGGCAGGTTGGACTGAAGTAGCAACCATGGAAGGATCATCAATGGACATGGCCATAAATGGAGAGATTGGAAACCATGGGAGATATGTACATAGGTGAAGTAACACCCGAGTCAACACCCGGTGACTCCTCTTGAGGTGCGGATTGGTTAGGGTTTTGGGAAGGTGAAGCTATTGTTGAATTTTGAAAGGTAGAAAAGGATTAAAAAAAAATTAGAAGGGTTTTTGATTTGGGGAAGGTTGCTGAGATAGAGAAAAAACGATGAAGAGGAGGGAGTATATAGGTGCGTTTGAGAGAGAAAGAGAGAGTAAATCTTATATATATATATATATATTAAAGTTGGTGAAGAGGGATGTGGTGTTGCCATATGTACAAGTCATGGAGGAATGATGAATTTGGTGATGCCACATCAAATCTACCCTAATAAATAAGTGACTTTTCATTTTTTTTCTATTAGCTAATAGTATTAGCTAATAATATTAGTTACTAAATGAGGTATCTATTATAGTTAACTATTATAATAAATAATACATATAATAGTAATAGTTACTATAATAAGTAACTATTACTTATAATAGTAATAGTAATAGTAACTAGTAACTATTATAGTTAACTATTATAGTAACTATTATGTTAACTAGTTACTATTATAAGTAATAGTTACTATTATTGTTAACTATTATAGTTAACTATTACTATTATAAGTAATAGTTACTATTATTGTTAACTATTATAGTAACGATTATAGTTAACTATTACTATTATAAGTAATAGTTACAATTATTGTTAACTATTATAGTAACTATTACTATTATAAGTAATAGTTACTTATTATAGTAACTATTATTATTATAATTACTATTTATTATAATAGTTATTATATAAATTAACTATTATATCTAACTATCAATAATTAACTATTTATTTAATAATTATATTTAACTATTAATAGTTAACTATTATAATTAAAATTATATACTCTATTATTATGATTGATAATTAACTAATATTATTAAATAAAAATATAAACGAACAAAATATAATAAAATTAATAATTAGTTACCCGTGCATGGCACGGGTTACCCACTAGTAGGGATAGATATTTAGGAGGTTAGGGAATGTGAATAGGAGAAGAAATTAATTTAAACTTAACTCATATCATCTAGATGAACTAAGACCCCTATTTTTACTCACATTTTAAACTATCCTAATCAAACTCCTCCTATTTACTTGCACACACAAAACCAACTCCCTACACATCCGATTTTTTTTTTAATAAATAAAAAAAAAGAAAAAATAGTAAAAGATGGGACGGTAAAATTAAAGAGGTAACGATCTCTCAAAAATATGAAGATAGATTCCTAAATTTTAGTGAAATTGTTAAAACTATATTTGACCATAAATAAAAGATTTGTTTAAAACTTTTTCAAAATTGTAAACTTTTTTTCTTAAAATAAAAAGACTTTCAAACTTTGAAAACTTAATAAACAAATTCGAAAATAAAAGAATAAAAAACTAATGTAGCACACACTAATGTGTTAATGGCAACGATGGTAACACTTAAGATATCATTCTTGATAAACATCCCTTGATAAATTTAAAACAAGATATTTTAAGACAAGCCTCATTTTTAAAACACTTGAGGCAGAGATATGCTTCTTTAATAAGCAATTGAGGCTTAACAAGCTTTTTCTTCATTTTCAGGTATATCAAACATAACAAGCTTGTTCTTTAATTTAAGCATTTTTTAAACATATTAACATTTTTTTTTATCTACAAGGAAGCATCGTAGAGCGAGCTCCGTGCCTCGGGTCTTTATAAAGTGTAAATATGCTTAGGTGATTTGTACCTTTCAAGTAGGATACACTGTAGCTGCGAGCTCCATGTTCCTAATACTTAGTACAAATCGCAAGATAACATCTCCCTTTGGCAAGAGTGCATCGTCGCAGCGAACGCCGTGCCCCAAGCTACTAAGGAAATATTATCTGAGCTTTTTAGCCTTTATGCCTCTGATTTTATCAAAAAGTTAGTGACTTTGTCACTTTTGAGTACAAAGGAAATTTTATCAAAGATGTTACCTATCCTACCATAACAAAAAGGTCAGTATGTGCCACCGTCAATGGATAGAAAAATCTACCCACTGACAGATTTAAAACAGAGAAACATAAAAAATTGAAGTTTTTTTTTTTATTTTTTTAAATAAAAAATAAAATATTATACAACAACAAAGATGATCCAAGGGGATTAAACAAGACACGGAACAAGAGACTTCTTCGAGTTAGAAAATCTCTTATGGTTAAAAACTTGAATTAAATATTCATCTTTCAAAAAAATATTTTTAGAATCAAGCTTAGAAAGAAAACATGAATAGTTTACCATGTCTCGATAATTAACCGGTTCCTTACCTCTAGTTTGTATCCCTTCGTCTAATCTCCCTATCACTTGGGATATAGGATGATTCTTTTGAATCTTAAAAGGGGGAACTCTTCTGACGGGATCATCTACTCTATTGGATTCCTCATTATTTTCATTTTCTGCAACTGGACATACTTCTGGTGTTATCTCTGGTGTTGCCTCAGGTGTGGTAACACTGGTGCTGAAATCTGGTCCAACACTTATGTTGACACTTGGTCCAACATAAATGTCAAATTCACTTTGAGGTTGTTCCAGCAGTACCAAAGGAGGATAATCACCTGGTTCATCTGCAATACTTGACAGATCATTAAAAACAATATCTACAGATTCTTGAATAGTTTCCAATCTTAAATTATACACTCGATATGCATGATTGTCTTGAGAGTATCCAATAAAAATGCCTTTATCACTCTTAGAGTGAAGCTTATCTAAGTAATCACAGTCTTTGAATATGAAACATACACACCCAAACACATGGAAGTAATGTACATGTGGTTTCTTCCCATTCAAAATCTCATAGGGTGTCATTGTTAAACCAGGTCTTAGAAAGACTTTATTTGAAATGTGACAAGCCGTGCTCAAAGTTTCTGCCCAAAATCTTTTTGAAATCCGTTTTGAGAATAACATAACACGGGCCATATCAAACAATGTCCTATTTTTCCTTTCGGCCACCACATTCCGTTGATGTGATTTTGATACCGAAAAATTATGGTTTATCCCCTTTTTCTTACAAAAAGTATAAAAGGAAACATTTGCAAATTCTTTTCCATGATTAGATCTTATACGAAAAATAGGTGAGCAAAACATGTTTTTGATTTTGGAGTGCAAGAGTTTAAATTTATCTAAAGTTTCATATTTTTCTCTTAGGAAATATACCCATGAAAACCTAGAAAAATCATCAACTATAACAAAATTATACCTCTTACCTCCCATGATTTCTACCTCGATTGGACCCATCAAGTCCATGTGCAAAAGCTGAAAACAATGTGTTGTCCCGAAGTGTTGCTCTTGGTGTTAGGCAGCACACTGGGTAACACGAGTCTGCTCATTTTTAAGGCAGTCTCCACAAACCATTTTGTTATTAAGATTCAGTTTAGGGACTCCTTTGACAGCCTCAAACTTGAAAATGTTCTTCAAGTTTCGATAATGGGCATGTCCAAACTTTTGATGCCACAATGTAGTAACATCTATTTTTGCCAAATGGCACACCTGTTTGTCTTTAACAAAATAACAATTGTCACTTGATCTAGTTCCTGTCATCACACAATTGTTAGTACAATCAAAGACTTCACAAGTATTTTTATTGAATTTCACCTCTAAGTTGTCATCACAAAGTTGGTTAATACTAATTAAATTAGCTACAAGCCCATCCACATGTAAGACATTCTTTAGGGCGGGAAAATTAGTCACATTTAGTGTCCATTTTCCTATTATATTGCTTTTACTTCCACCACCATAAGTTACACTACCTCCTTGAAAAGATTCATAGTCTTTCAAAAACAACTTTGTTCCCGTCATGTGACGTGAACATCCACTATCAAAGTACCATGATTCTTTAATATTTGTCTTTAGAGCAGTGTAAACAACATCGCATCTCAATTTAGATTTAGGTTTCCATGACTTCTTTTTTGTGTTTTTGACTTTCTGATAAGAAGTGTTATCTGGAGTGTTAGGTAACACTTCAGGTAGCACAGAGGGACTGGACTCTTTTTTTGAAAGCTTGTCGCATTTTTTTAAAAATGTCCAGAAGTGTGACAATATTGTCACACTTTCCCTTTGTCAGAAACATCACTTGAGAAAGAATTTTGATCAAAATCATGACCTTTCACAAAACATATATTATGTTCATCACAAGACTGTTGGGTTTCCAAGTAACATGCGCAGCGGAAAATAGCATTTAAAATTTTATGAAACCCAAAGCCCATAGATCCATTCATATGATTAAATCAAATACTTGCAATATGAATACTAGAAAAACTAACCCTTGATGACTTTGAATTTGGTCTTTGATCTTGGTGGAGAATTTGAAACTTTAATCATGAACAAGTAAGAACATGAACTTTGAAGATGATGAGCTTCACCCTCTAGCAGTATCCACACCTTGAACGAATATCAAGAACACTTGATCTTGGTTTCTAGACCAAAATTGTGAAACACGTTTTCACAATCAATATGAACTATATGGAATTTTATTTGTGTATTATTTTGTTCTTCAATCCGTTAAGAGAAATCCATATCTCTCGGGCTCGGATCGTAACCTACTAGATCTGCGAGTTGCTTGTGTATTTTGAACAGGTTCCACAACCCCTTGTGGTTCTTGTTCTTGTTCCACTATTGGTTCAATGTCATTTTCTGGGTCTCGAATCTCTTCAAGATTTATTTTACTCCCACTGATTTCTTTGGAGAGAAACTCTTTCTCTAGAAAGACACCAGTTCGGGCAACAAAAAATTTGTTGTCCTCACGGTTATTAAAGTAATATCCTCTAATTTCCTTTGGATATCCCACGAAAATACATTTGTCGGATTTGTGTGCAAGTTTGTCAGAAAAAAGTCTTTTGACAAAGGCTTCGCAACCCCAAATCTTCATGAAATATAAACAAGTTTTCATTCCGCTCCACATCTCATATGGAGTCTTTTGAACCGATTTAGTTGGAACACGATTTAGTGTGAATGCAGCGGTTTATAGAGCGTAACCCCAAAAGGATATTGGAAGATCAACTTGACTCATCATTGATCGAACCATGTCTAACAAAGTCCGATTTCTCCTCTCGGACACACCATTCTATTGTGGTGTTCCGGGTGGAGTCAATTGTGAAACTATTCCACAATTCTTTAGATGATCATCAAATTCATGACTCAAGTATTCTCCACCTCGATCTGATCGAAGTGCCTTAATACTTTTGCCAAGTTGTTTTTCTACTTCATTTTGAAATATTTTAAATATCTCAAATGCTTAACTTTTATGTTTCATTAGGTAAACATACCCAAATCTACTATAATCATCCGTGAAGGTTATGAAGTATTGAATTCCTCCCCTAGCATTGCTACTTAATGGTCCGCATACATCAGAATGTATCAACCCCAATAAGTCGCTTGCCCTTTCACCTAGCTTGGTAAAAGGTGTCTTAGTCATTTTCCCAAGAAGACACGACTCACAAGTGTCATATGACCCAAGGTCACATGAACCCAAGAGACCGTCCCCATGGAGTTTTGAGATACGCTTCTCATTAATATGAGCAAGACGGCAATGCCACAAATAAGAATGATTTACATCATTAGGTTTAGATTTCTTATTTATATGATAGACATTTTCATTATTTTCATTCTTGACATCCAAGACATAAAGGCCATTAAATGAATTAGCAATACCATAAAGCACATCATTTAAATAAATAGAAAATTTCTTATTCTCAATAAGAAACTTAAAACCTTCATTATCCAAACAAGAAATTGAAATAATATTTCTACTTAAATCCGGTACATAATAGCAATTGTTCAAAACAAGTATTAAACCAAAAGGTAAAGTGACTTCATAAGTCCCTACGGCTAATGTAGCAACTCTTGCTCCATTCCCCACGCATAGGTCTACTTCACCCTCTTTAAGCAGTCTCCTATTCTTTAGTCCCTGCACATTTAAACAAATGTGAGAACCACATCCGGTATCCAATACCCAAGAATCAATGGTAGAAAGGAGAATATCAATCATATAGATACCTGAAGTCGACGCAGCCTTGCTGCCCTTCTTCTTCTTTTGCTCTTCCAAGAAAGCCTTGCAATTACGTTTCCAATGACCAATTTCTTGACAATGGAAACAGATTGCATCCTTTTGTGAATCGGGTTTTGCCTCAGAAGCCTTGGCAACCTTTGCCTTGCTAATCTTGGGTTTGACAACTTTCTTACCCTTTCCTTTGGCACTAGCCTTCTTCCCATCATGAACCAAGAGCACGGGAGAACATTTCTCCACAATCTTCATCTCCGCAATTTTAAGCATCCCATGCAACTCGGAGAGATTCTTATCCATTCCATGCATGTTATAATTCATCACAAACTGATTATAACTTTTAGGCAATGAATTAAGAATGAGATCCGTGGCTAACTCCAATGGGGTTGGATAGCCAAGTTTCTCAAGGTGCTCTACATATCCTTTCATTTTCAGCATGTGAGGACTCACTTGTTGCCCTTCATTCATTTTGCAAGAAGTGAATGCAACAATGGTCCTGTACCTCTCTTGCCTAGCTTGCTCTTGAAACATGGCTCTTAACTCCACGCCTATCTCATAGGCTTCCAAATGTTCCAAACTTAATTGGAGTTTTGAGCACATGGTAGCAAGCATGAGACAGCTTACATCTCTAGAATCATTACGATGTTTCTTGTAACTGTCTCTTTCTGCCCTAGGGGCAGTAGGTTCTGGTTCAGCAGGAAGAGGCCCATCGAGAATGTACAACTTATCTTCTTACCTAAGAACAATTCTTAGGCTACGGATCCAATCCATAAAGTTCGTACCATTCTCTTGGAGCTTATCCTTCTCAAGGATCGATCGCAACGAAATTGATTTAGTGTTAGTAGTCATTATCTATAATTATGCAAAATTTCCAAAATTTAATAAGTACCAATTTCATTAAAGAAATAAATAATGTATTTTTCAAAAAAAAATACTCCCACTAAATTATATAACCTTCATATACATCCAATGTATAATATAATTTTAATTGGGCTAAGATCCAACTTTAATTTAACTTTTGAGTCCATGGAGGCGGACCGCTCAAAACTAAATTAATTAGGTAGACAACTCTTGTCAATCATATCTCATATGACTCTTAGTTCCTTTTATGAGATTCTTTAAGAAATCCTATTTCAAAAAGCATGTTTAATCTCATCTTTTGCCTAAGCCCAAAACAGTTTTGACGCCTAATTAAGTCCAACCATTTTAAACGTATAGGAACCATTTAATTTAGTGCACCTTGCAGAGGCAAGCCCACATTGAATTAATGAACCTCATCTTGCTCATACATGAATAAAATTAATGCACCTCGTGGAGGCGAACCCACATCAAAATCACCCATGTATAAACAAGTGTTTTAATCATGGCATGGCAAAAAGAACTTAAAACTTTCTTTGAAGGTTCATCACATATAGCATACAACACATTTATGAGCACATAATATAAACATGTTACGCATCAAGTTTAGCCACTAAATTAATCTCCATTAATTTAAGCATAATATTTATGTGTCATTAGTTTCTCTATAACTATGAGGATGAGACTCTTTGAACTTTGGTTATCTTCTTCCAAATCAAGACAACAAGAAGTGCGGCCGAAACTAAGCCATAAGGCATCCACAATTCCGCACTAATTCAAGAAACCAAGAAAGTAGTTCATGTGGCCGAAACTAAGCAATGGATGGTCTCGATAAACGTAGGTCAATTGCATCCACAATTCCACATGAATCTCCAATCATTGAATCAAGAACTTTGTTTCTCAATTTCAGCAATTATGAACTCTTCATAATTCTAACTTCGTTTTATCTTTGAAACTTTGATTGCGATCAAGTTTGGGAAACACAATCTTAGAATCACAAGATCAAAACAAATAGGAAAATCAAACCCCAAGATCCACACCAAAACCAACTGCCCAAAACCCGCTCCAGATCAGCAGGTCTGGCCGGTATTGTCACTGATTCGGTTGGACCCCATCAAAATTTCAGAATCTGATTCTGATTCTGACCAACTGTGCGGCCGCCCAAGAAAATCTGTGCGGTCGCCCAAATATGTGCGGCCGCCCAATATTTTCTGTGCGGTCGCACAGTAGCATCAGACAGAATTTTTAAAGTTCGAAAATTTGTCTCAAAATTGTTTTCCCCGATTATTAAAACTTTGATCCAATTAAAAATTAAAAATCAAACAATTCAGAATCCAACATAATTTTTAGTGCGATTCAATAGTGCGATTAGAGTTGTAAAACAATAAACCACATAAAATCATATAACACATAAACATCATATATCCAATATTCATATCATGTTAGACACATAAACAATTTATATACACGCAACATGATCTAGGTATTGAAATAATCAACATGAACGGGGCTCTGATACCACTGTTGGGTTTCCAAGTAACATGCGCAGCGGAAAATAGCATTTAAAATTTTATGAAACCCAAAGCCCATAGATCCATTCATATGATTAAATCAAATACTTGCAATATGAATACTAGAAAAACTAACCCTTAATGACTTTGAATTTGGTCTTTGATCTTGGTGGAAAATTTAAAACTTTAATCACGAACAAGTAAGAACACGAACTTTGAAGATGATGAGCTTCACCCTCTAGCAGTATCCACACCTTGAACGAATATCAAGAACACTTGATCTTGGTTGCTAGACCAAAATTCTGAAACACGTTTTCACAATCAATATGAACTATATGAAATTTTATTTGTGTATTATTTTGTTCTTCAATCTAGGATTTCTTAGAACAAAATAAAACCTCTCTCAAACTCTTTGGAGACTTTCACAAAAGCTATGATATGTTCTAGCCCGAATTTGGTTGTTTATATACAAGTTAGACCTATTCCAAATAGGAAACTTGTGTCTAAACCTGTCCAAAATTCTTTTCCAAATCAAATTAGGAAACCAGTCCCCACATGGTGTGCGGCCGCCTAAAACCACCTGTGCGGTCGCACATCTATCTGGAAGGTTTCTGGTACTTTTTGAGCCAAGCTGTGCAGCCACCCAAACCCTTTTGTGCGGTCGCACACCTGCCCCAGATTTCCCTAATTTCCAAATTCCTCCAAAGTCCTTATTTAAGATTCGTTCCATTGTGTGTGACCCTTTAGGATTACACTAAGTTGGCAATGGGTTCAAACATGAAACCATAAGATATGATTAGGTTCTAGCAAACCGTCATACCTACCCAAATAGTAAAACTAGATACAAGTTCGCATTCCTTTAGAACATGTCACAATCCCTTTGTCCACGATGTCATTGAACACAAGTCATGGTCAACAAGTCAACTTGTTTTGTTCAATACTTTCTCGATTCCGAATATGTTGATAATACAAATGACATTGATCTAATCAATTCATTTGAGTCCGGCCGAACATTTTCATCAACATCATTCCTACGAGAGGCCTAAGCTTGACATCTCTCCGAAGAGGGACAAATCCATTTAGCTTATTACTCTTCCCTACGTGAATCCGATTATGCCAATCATACCCTTTATAACTACCCGGTTAAAGGTAGCGTTTGAATATGTCAAACATAATGTTCATCAAGTGGAAGACTATAATAACTCCATGTCTAAGGATTCGTATGACATAACTAATATGAGATATATGTACGACATAGACCATGACATAAATCTCATACAGCGGGTCATGTCCAGTACCTTGTTCCAAAGAAGTACCCATAAATCTAACATGATCATTTAGCCTTTATACTAGTGCTTAACAAGTACTAAGGACGGAGATTATTATAAGTAAACATGAACAACATTAATAATCAAAACATCTCTTTATTGATATGAAATAAATGATAACAATTACAACGTTTATTAAACGTGCCTAGAGCACCACTACCAACAAAGACAACGAAGAAATAATACTATCTAATGATTCTCGGAAACCAATAACTGCTTTGAGAGGCTTACTCAAATTAACAATCTCATCCAGTTTGGATGATCCAGTGTTGAGTTTCTTCAAGGTAGTTTCGGCTAAAGTCAATTTGGCCTTCAATTTCTCTAGCTAGGCATCTCTCTTGGATGCTTGAACTTCCAAACGAGTTAAGTAGGCCTTGAGTCCATCATTCATCTTGGTTAAAGTTTTAACCATTTTGTTCTCTTTCTTCCATTCCTTGAGCATATACTTACAAAGGTTCTTTAAACCAGAAATGAGTTCATCTTTGCTCAGCTCATCCTCTTGTGAACTTCCTGCATCAAGGTTAGTGGAAACCACGAAACAAACATCATTATATGAACTGAAATTGTTATACCTGACATGTTTAGTCTCAGGTGCTATCTCCGACTAGAAAACATCTGAGGTAACATGTTCAGTATCCGTGTCACTTAGTGCGACAAACATGGTTGTTTGATCTGGTTCTTCCTACTGGACTAAAATACGAAGTCGTTTCTGATTGGGATTAGCAGGATCAAAAGCCATGATAAAGGACCGAACCACTTAGTATCGTGAAGTGACCAGGCTCTGGTGCCAATTGAAATTTTTTGTCAAAGGCTACTGAGAACAAGTGTTACCTCAAGTGTTAGGTAACACCCCAGATAACACACACGGACAGAATACACACACCCGAGTATAAAAGAGTTTTGCAGCGGAATAAAAATAGCACAAGAATTATTTTTCTCAAGTTATATAAATATAACTTGAGATGCCTAGATGGCAAAAACTTTATAATCAATATGAGTACCAATTACAAAGTCAAAAGGTTCCCTATAGAAAATACAATATATGATCTATGGAACCAAAAATAGAAACAAAGTACGATGATCCTATCCTATCCTATCCAAAACACACTCAAACCCGAAGTATTTGAGTGTTAAAAGAGTGTATGGGAGAGAAGACCTAACGAGCCAAGAAGTACTTTGCTCTTTGTGCTTTGGATGTGTGTAAAATTTGGCTTGATTACAAAGTGTTCATCCTAGCACTATTTATAGCCTTCAAAACTTGATGGCTACACAAAGAAACAACCTTGGGGCTGCCTTTCACATTGTTAGAGAGTGGAGAGAGTGGGTTTGTTCTCTACAAATTGTGCAAAGACTTGGTCCACTTTCCATGATTTTTTCAACCGATTTCTTTGTGCCCAAGTCTAGGCTTCATCCACTTGTACTACATGCTTGTACTCTCTTCTTTGATCAGCAACAAATCCTTTGAATGAGTCTTCCCACGTTTTTCCATATTTAACACATGTTAAATATGTTTGTAACTTCTCCAATTTTCGGCATTTATGCATAATTCTATTTTAATTTCTTCTCCATGTATTTAGCTCCTAAATCCACCTTATTATAACCTGAAATATGGACCAAATATACAGCCATCTAGACAATAATATTAGGACATTAGTATAAAAATTATTATGGAAAGAAATGTAAAACTATAACACATATTTCGCCGGGTAGCACATGACTGCCAGCGATAACATCTGAGGTAACACCTCTGTTTACACTAACAGAGTCGATTACACGGAAACTTTCTCTCCCGTGTCTAAGAAAGATTCACTTCGAATAATTATGGCATTGGTGTTGAAGATTATATCCTAGGCCCTTGAGAAAGGCCTTGTGTTACATCATGTTCTCATTTGTTATGGATATAACAACCTTGGATTATTATATGTTTTACATGTTTATTATAATAATAATCCCCGTTCCTAGTACTTATGAAGAACTAGTATAAGTTTAATTGATGATCATGTGTATGTAATACAAATTAAACTTATGGGTACTTGTTGGTGAACAAGTACTGGACATGACCCGCTATGAGATTTATGTCATGGTCAAATGTCATAATTAAATCTCATATAGTTATATCATTTGATATCCTTAGACCTGAGATTATCGTGGTCTTACATATGATAAACATTATGTTTGACATAGTCAATCACTACCCTTAACCAGGTAGTCATAAAGGCTATGATTTGTTGGGTTTTGAGGGTCCATGCATAGCGGAAGACAGCAATAGAAAATAAACAAAACCCTAAGCCCCAAGATCCATTCATGATGATTAAATTAATAGCAAGATGAATTTATAATACTAACCATTATTGAGCGTTTAAAATTTTCGGATCTTCAAATCTTCAAGTCTTCAAGCTTTAGATTTGATCCCCTTGTTCTTCGCGTTTTTCGGATCACGATCACAGGAACATGAACTTGAGATGCTAAAGCAAGCATCCTCTATGTGTATCCACACGCGAACGAATATCTAGAACAATTCTAGATCTGGATTACTAGACCCATTAGAAAATACGCTTTTCTAATCTTCAAAGGCTATATATGAATTTATTGGTGTTCTTGAGCTTTTGATTTTTAATCTAAACTCAAGAATGTGTTTCTCAAACACATGGAGGCTACCAATAATGATACAATATCAATACTTAGTGATTAAGGTTTAGAGAGGGGTGTTTATACTCATTAATCCTAAACCCTTTAGGAGAAATAGGTCAAAACCCGTCAAAACACGAAATCAGAAAACTGGGCCTGAATAGGGCCGGCTCGGCCGAGTCCTTTAAGGTGCTCGGCAGTACAGAACAATTCCAGATTTATTTTGAAACTGACATTTAATTTCAGAAAACATGGTTTCTAAAATCAGCCATCTGACAATTAAATTCAACTCAAAATATTTATCATAGAAGCGGTAGATTTTAATTTCCAAATATTACCTTAAAATTGCTTTCCATGATTCAACTGATTTCAGCAGTACAGAACAATTCAGGATTCTAATCTCAGTTTATCTGAATTCTGAATTGACATCACTTTTCAGGAAACACGGTTTCGAAAACCAGCCATCTGAAACTAGATTCAATCCCAGATTTATTTTGAAACTGACATTTAATTTCAGGAAACACGATTTCTAAAATCAGCCATCTTACAATTAAATTCAACTCAAAATATTTATCATAGAAGCGATAGATTTTAATTTCCAAATATTACCTTAAAATTGCTTTCCATGATTCAATTGGGATTTGGTGTTCATGGTGATCGAATCATCATGATTATCAAAACCAAGAATAAACAATTTATTCATGAATCTAAGATCCTCAACAAGTTAATCAAATTAAAATTTGATGACCCTACGGAACATATTAATCAAATTAATATTACATTTTAGGTTACTTAGGATTATTAAGAATGTATAATTTCCGTTCTTTCTTTAGAACAATTCTTAAGCTCATGATCCAATCAAGGAAATTAATTTCATTCTCTTTTAACTTTGTCCTTTTAAAGAATAGATCGCAGTAACAAACATAATTAAAGTTTAAGATAATATTCTACAGAAATATGCAAATAAATATACGCCTATACTCCCTCCGTCCCACCAGAAGTGTCACCAACTTTTGGGACACGGAGATTAAGAAAAAGTAGTAGATGTGTGGTAGAAAATGAAGAGAGAGAATGAGTGGGGTAAATAGTAGTGTTGGTTGAATAAAATGAGTGGTGGAAAATGAAGAGAGAGAATGAGTGGGATTAAATAGTGGGGTTGGTTGAATATAAAAATATTAAAAGTTTGCCATTTTATGTAGTGACACTTGTGTTGGGACGGACCAAAAGGGAAATAAGTGACACTTCTGCTGGGACGGAGGGGCTATTTCATACCAATCATTTAAGAGATAAATTATTTGTATTTCATAAATACTATCACTAAATTATATAACATTCATATACACCAATTATATAATATAATTTATGTGGGCTAAGATCCGTATTTCATTCGAATTTTACCACCGCGATGGCAAGCTGCACAAATTTCAAACTATTTAGGTAGATAACTCTTTATCAATCACATCATATGTGACTCTTAGATCCTTTATGAGATTTTAGACATCTTATGTCAAACATGTTTTCATCTCATCTTATACCTTAGGCCCAAAACTCTTTTGATAGCCTAATTATGTCAAACCACGTTAAACGTATAGGAAACTCTCATTCACTCATCTTGCTCATACACTGATAGAATCAATGCGCCTCGCGATGGTTAGAGCCCGCACAAAACTACCTGGTGTACTCACACGTGTTTTAATAGTGGATTGGCACATGACTTAAATTTTTAAGAAGGTTCTTTCATATAACAACGCGCATAACAAAGGTATAATTAATCCAATTAATTAATGAATGGATACTATGTGAATATAATTATGAATTTGAGATTTTCATAGAGTCCCACTCTAGGTATAATACATATTGAATAATGAATTCTTTCATAGAGTTCAACTCTATTAAGAATACATTACTTCATAGAATCCAATTCCATGAACAATACGTATTCTACAATGCATCTCCAAGTTTGAAAAACATGAATTCAGAAATCTGCACTGCACGCGAACTGCACGAATTGCACGCGAACTGCACGAAAAATCTGCACGAATTCGTGCATTGAACGTGCATTGCACACGAACTGCATGAAAATTCTGCACAAAGTTCTGGACTGCATGTGCGCTGCACGTGATCTGCACGAAAATTTTGGACGAAAATTCTGCACAAAACGTGTATTGCACGCGAACTGCACGAACGCGATTTGTCAAATCTTGATCCTTTAAAAATCGACTATTTATGATAATCAAATTATCATAAACATCAAACCCTAAGAACAAATAATTTGTTCTTCAAGATCAAGAATCCTCATTTCAATAATCCAATTAAAGAAATTGATGATCCGATAAATAGATTAATCATATTAATCATGCAACTTGAAAACCTTGTTCATAATCTTACTATATCAAATTGTAGACACCCCTCCTTGGACCTCTCACCCCGATTGCACATTTGATTTTGTGTTTCTCCCCATTTTAAGTGTTTCTCGTCAGTTTCTGTCACTTCCGTTAAGTTCCTGACTGACTTCGTTAAGTCCAGGGACTAAACTGAATGACAGGGCTGACTTTCTAGTCCATTCTGTCAAAATTGCCTTCTCTGAGTCGCGCGCCTCCGACAGGAGGAGCCAGGCGCGCGCACCTCCCGCCCCCAAAGCAGGAAGCGCGCGCCTCTGGGCGTCAGTTACAGATTTCTGGCCAGGATTCCCTCCCTTGCTCAATTTACAAGATTTTGCCCGGGAAGGATTTCTTGGTGACTGAGTTTTGGCACAAAAAACACCCCTCTTTCACCTATAAAAACCTCTCTTTACCTCCATTTTCAAGGATCGAAAACTAAGACCGAAGATTGAACTTACAAAAACTATACCAAAATCACTTTCTAAAAGTTCTCCAAGGATTTCATCAAGCAATACTTGAAGGTCTTCAAATTATAGGTAAAAGTCCATCTTTTCCTTTCTTTTCTACTTCATCCCATCTCTCTCTTTTACTTTAATCAAATGTGCAATCACCCAAATCATTTTGGGACATAACTCTAATGATCACCTCATCTCATTGAGGTTGGCTAAGGAGTCATCTCCTACATTCCAAATCCTATTTTAAATCCCCCTTTTCATGACTTAAAGAAGAAGAAGAAGAACATTTTCATCCATGTAGATTTTGATCAAGCAAGACCAACTTTAGTTGGGCGAGATGGGTGTTTCGGTACTTCCCATCTCATAATCTAACCCCCGAACCTCAAAACAAAGAATCTCTGTTTTCGTAATCAAACATTAGGCTACAATCTATAGGTTTTTCTTATGTTCCTCAAAACATAGGTGGCGACTCTAAAAACAAGTTAGACATCCTAGGATAATTCACCGCTCTAGCCAAGCCGTGGTTGCCCGGGGTATCTACAGTGGCGACTCCGGTGGGGAGTTATTTGAGGGTTAAACTTGCATTCTGATCGAAATCTACATCTTTTCTGGGCATTCTGTTTCCTGATAAGGGAGGCGCGCGCGTCTGGCCTTTTAAGCCTAAGGCGCGCGCATCCCAAATCAAGAACCAGAATCGCCCACTTCTTCATGTTCTTCATCTTCTTCTTCTGTTATTCTGCACTAATCACTTCTGCAGGGGTTACAATATGAACATAGGACCAGGGCAATCCCCTGAGTCCAAAGTCTGATATTCTGACAGGTGTGCCCCAGAAGCGCGCGCCTCCCATAAGCATTGCGCCATGCGCGCGCGTCCCACATCAGCACTCAGAGGCGCACGCTTCTGGGTTGGTTTCCAGAACAGAAACAGGTTTCAGTGACTGAGCAGAACAGTGGGGTGTGGGCACAGTTGCCTGCATCAGAACAGAATTGAACCCTCGGACTGTTTTAATTTTGTGTTTTATTTACCAGTCACACAGGTGATTCGGGAGTTGTAATTTTATGTGCTTATGTGTTTTGTGTGTTTTTCTTTCTTTTCAAAAAAAAAAAAAAAAAAAATTGTCACTTGTTAGACCTCACACTACATGCACATATTCCTATGAACAAACCCGTCGAGGCCCGTCCTAGAAAGTTTCAAGCTCCACCAGACCTTGGCTCTTTCGAAGCGGTAAACCTCAGCCCGTGGCGTAGTTCAAGACTACATGCCGGGGGTGACCTTTGAGCCTCATATTCAAGCCGAGCACAAACCACACAATTCTAGTTAGGGTCTAACACTCCGTGACTCAAGTCGGTTTCCATGTACCGAGATTTCCCTAAACTAATGTCTTCAAATCATACATGCCAACTTGTTGAAATGGACGCAATAAAAATCCGTCCCCAAAAGTGGTTATTTTGGACGAAAATAAAAATCCGTCCCCGCATGTATGCTTTACTACATTAATTTAGTTTAATCCCGATACATGTAGGATTCACAAGCGCGATGGAATCCGATGAGTATATGGGACCGCGAGATGGTCTATATACTAGTGTGACGATTCCATTATTTTCTTAGAAACCCCAAAAGGGATTCATTCCCTCCGACTTATAAAAAAAAAAAAAAAAAAATGTCTTTTCTTATGTGGTTCGAGTCGTGTGCCCAACTGTGTGTTCTAAGCCTCTTCATGGACTGCAAGTGTTACTCAAGACTGACAAGGGCCTCTTCTGCAATATAGGTTCAATTGGTACTTACAAAGTCTACCGGGATTCAGCAAATCGGTTAGTCCGTGAAGAGATCACTCCAACAGCTCCAACATCAACCATGACCGGCAGCAGCAACACCATGTCTCTCGAACAGCTCTCAACTATGGTCCAACTCCTCCAAGAGCAAGTCTCCACCCTTAACAAAGAGGCACAAAGCAAAGACGACATTTGGCAATCCCACCTCGACAGCCAAAGGGAGGCCCACGAGGCCGAAATGGAGCTAATGAAAGAAAAGCTCACCAACCTTGCCAAGGGAAAGAACAAGAACAATGATGATGAATCCGAATGGACCGAGGGTTTGTTCAAGAGTCCTTATGTCAACACCCGCACCAAGAAAATGGGGGAACCAAGTTCCGAGAACAATGAGCCCAAAATGGTGGATTCTATCATGGCCTACATCGACCAAAAATTCAATGGGCTCAACATGGGGAAAGGCTCCGACACAAGCCTTTATCAATCATCCATCCTCATGAGTACTATGGCCGCTCTTCCCGACAAGTTCAAGATGCCCGACATAAGCAAATTCAAGGGCAACTCTTGTCCCATGGCTCACATTGAGACTTATATTTGGGCAATGGTTCCAAAGAAGGTCTCCACCAAGGTGATGGCTCAATGCTTTCCTCTCACTCTCGAGGGGGCGGCAAAAGATTGGTATGCTACTCTCCCGCTCACTGTCCGTCTTGATTGGGACTCCGCCATGCTTGCCTTCAAGAACCAATACCAAGGCAACACCACTCACCGGCCCACAAGGAAAGAGCTAGAGAACACTACTCAACGAGACAATGAGTCCTTCATCGACTTCATAAGGAGATGGAATGACAAACTCTCTGAAATTGTTGAGAGGCCGAACACAAAAGAGCAAATGGACATATTTCTCAAGTGTCTCAAGATTGATCTCCGCACTCACCTAAGTGGGGCTTGCTACTCCGACTTCTCCCAAATGTACGAGGCGGGGGTACGCATGGATGACTTGCTCAAGGAGATTAAGAAGACCACTCCTACTTACCGCTACAAGGCCGCTTCCAACTCCACAAAAGAGGCCTCGGTCAACGCCGTCACTATTGACAAGGGGAATTACAAAAAGGTTCCTCCGCCTCAAGGGAAGAAGCCCGAAGTTACCGTGTCTACACGCCTCTCTAAGGCATGACTCAAACCGAAGTGTTCGAGGTCCTCAAGGCAAAGGGTCAAGTCACACCCGTGCAAGGGTACCAACCTAAGATGGTCCACCCCAATCATGCTCACCACAAGTATTGTGGCTACCACCAATATAGTGGCCACACCACCGAGGAATGCTTCGTTCTCTGCAATGTCATTCAAGATCTCATAGATAAGAAAGAATTTGTAGTGACTAATGACGAGCATGTCAATGTAATAGAGATAGGAGAACTCAAGGGGACCACCCATTCAATCCCAATTGTGAATGGGGGCCCCAATGTTATGAATAAACTTGACAATTCTTGTTATGTAGTGACTTACGATGAGGTAATGAGGGAAGTACTAGAGCATAGGAAAAAGAAGCAAGATGGGAACGTCAACATGCTAACTCGATCCGGTCGAGTCATAGCAAGCAACCCTTCCACTTCCGCACCGAGCTCCTCTTCTCAAAAGCCGCAAGATCACGACGCTCCCGAAGATCCTCTACTTGTCCAACTCAAGAAAACTCAAGCCAACATCTCTATTTGGGACCTCATTGCATCCTAAAAGAAACACCGAGATCTTGTCATCCGCAATCTCGATGATACATCAGTCTCTCCCGATACTTCTCCCGAGGACCTCACGGCAATGATTGGTCACATTCACTTTGGCAACGTCATCACCTTTGCCGATATGGACCTTCCACCGTTTGGTTCCGACCACAACGAAGCTATTTGCCTCAAGGTACGAGCAAGGGGGAGGCCCATCTCAAGAGTCTTAGTGGACGGTGGTTCCGCACTCAATCTCATGCCTGGTAGAATCATGGGCATACTGGGGCTTAAGGATTCTGATTTGAAGCCTTCTACTCAGGTAATCCGAGGTTATGACAGCACCGCCCGTACAGTCATGGGGATGATCGAAATAGACATTGAGTTTGGGAGCATGGTCATGTCCGTTCCATTCCAAGTGCTTGATATCCCGGCCTCGTTCAACTTACTGTTGGGTCGACCATGGATTCACAGTGCTAATGTCGTACCGTCAACTCTCCACCAATGTGTCAAGATCCGAAATGGTGATGAAATAGTGACCGTAATGGCTGAAAACATCACTATCCACAGAAAAGGTGAGCCCGTCCACCAAGTTCAGCATGGTATACCAGACTCCACTCTCTCCGGCATCTCAATCAACGCCATTGATAAAGAAGGGGGAAACGGATCATGGACCCCCAGCAATCACAAAGTCCTCCGCATGATGAGGAATATGGACTACTTCCCTGGTTTAGGCTTAGGGAAATATCAGCAAGGAATCCTACATCCCGTGCAAGTCCCATTTGTCAAGAACACCTTCGGTTTGGGGTATGAGCCTTCCAAAGAAGACTTGAAACAAGAGCAAGCGATCAAGAACGAAAAGGCCCGAGCTCGTAAAGAAGGCCGTAGGTATGAAGTCCCTAATCTAAGGCCTTATCGCAAGACGTTGAATGGTTATTTTGTCCGCCAAGGGGAAGACGTTCCATACATGATCTTTCCCGAGCCGTGGGTTAACAATAAAGGTGTCAAAAAGCCCGGCCTCGAAATCTTCTCCGATTGTGAGGTCCAGATATCCGACAGAGAACCAACTCCCATGTCGCCCCGTGAATGGTGGGGGATGAAGATGACTATAGAGTCCGAGACAGAAATCACCGTGGGGGAAGAACTGACAGATTTAGCCTCCATGTTTGAAGAGCTTGCCATGATGAATGAATGCCAAGTTAACGCCATCCATGACACCGTCATCATGAACGAAACTATCAGTGAGATCCCGCCAAGCTCCGAGCCGATCAACAATTGGTATTCAAAAAAAGGGCCCGTGGTATCCGAGGAATTCTTAGTCCAAGAAATGGGTTGCATACCCCGCACAGCAACAAAGGAAGAGCAGCTCACACTTACTTTCGAGTCCGAGAGTGTCTCTAATACCCTCACCCAAGAGGATTTGGAGGCCATAGCCGAGCGTGTGTTTCCTTTCTTTGCTAATGAAAAATTTGATATTTCTGAGTACCCTGAGATTGAAAACATCATAAATGATGAATTAACTAATAATGAACTTAACGAACAAGTTAATAACGATTCAAATTATGATGAAATAGACCACGAAAACACAACATACTTAAATGAACTTGCTCAACAAGTCCGTAGTCGTGGCGAGAATGGTCCAAAGGCTGACGAAGAATTGCATGTTGTTAATTTGGGTACCGAAGAAGAGCCA
This sequence comes from Campanula takesimana, assembly GCA_026119855.1. Lineage (NCBI taxonomy): Eukaryota > Viridiplantae > Streptophyta > Magnoliopsida > Asterales > Campanulaceae > Campanula > Campanula takesimana. Next base: position 1,040,497 of record JAOWBW010000270.1, on the reverse strand, counting down.
AAAGAAACCAAGATTGGAAGCTTCTTCAAGGGGGACGACAAAGACAGATTGACTGCACTACTACGGGAGTTCGTGGATGTGTTCGCATGGTCATACAAAGACATGCCGGGTTTAGACAGAAAGGTAGCGGAGCACAGGATTCCGATCAGAGAAGATGCCAGGCCAATAAAGCAGAAGCTCAGAAAGATCAAGCCAGAATGGTCTCTGCAGGTCAAAGAAGAGATTGAGAAGCTCCTAAGTGTGGGGTTCATCAAGGTTATCGAGTATCCGACATGGTTAGCCAACATTGTGACAGTCAGGAAGGCGAACGGCAAGGTTCGAGTTTGTGTAGACTTCCAGGATTTAAACAAAGCTTCCCCAAAGGATGATTTTCCACTCCCTAATATCGACATGCTAGTCGACTCCACTGATGCCTACGAGGTCCGCTCATTCGTGGATGGGTTCGCTGGGTACAATCAGATTCTCATGGCCGAGGAGGATCAACATAAGACAGCCTTCACAACACCGTGGGGTACCTTTTGCTACACAGTCATGCCATTTGGGTTAAGAAATGCTGGGGCTTCCTACCAAAGAGCCGTGACAGACTTGTTCCACGATATGATTCACAAAGAAATCGAGGTCTATGTGGACGACATGATCATTCACTCCAAAGGAACTGATGGTCAACACCTAATAGATCTCCGCAAGTTCTTCGAAAGGCTTCGTCAACACAAGATGAGGCTCAACCCTGCAAAGTGCACATTCGGGGTTATCCGAGGCAAAGTTCTTGGTTATATGGTCACTGAAAGGGGAATCGAAGTAGACCCCTCCAAAATCAAGGCAATCATTGACATGCCTCTCCAAAGACGCAGAAAGAGATTAAAGGTTTCATGGGAAGACTACAATACATCAGTCGGTTTGTGCACCAACTCACTTCCATGTGCGAGCCAATCTTCAAGCTACTCAAGAAGAATGTGGCTCTAGAATGGACCGACGCGGGCCAAGAAGCCTTCGATCAAGTAAAGCATTACTTGACGTGCCCTCCTGTTCTAGTTCCGCCGCACAAGGAGAAACCTCTGTTGCTTTATCTCACTGTCAATGATGAAGCCCTAGGGGCTATGTTAGCACAAGAGCAACGAGAGTCCACAAAGGAGAACGCCATTTATTTTGTCAGTCGCCGATTCCAAGGAGGCGAAAAGAACTACTCTGTCTTAGAGAAGTCGTGTGCAGCATTGGTCTGGGTCACTCAAAAGCTCAAACACTATATGGAAGCTTTTCCGATCAAGCTAGTAGCAAAGGTGGACCCGCTCCGCTACATCTTCGAGAAGCCTTTCATGTCAACAAGAATAGCCAAATGGTACTTCATGCTCGCCGGCTATGATATCACTCACGTCACACTAAAATCCGTCAGGGGAAAGTGTTCAGTGACCAGCTTGCCGAATTCCCGTGTGACGAAGTGAAGGGGGAAGATGTACAGTTCCCTGACGAGCATTTAATTTGTACTGCAACCGAAGAAGACAAGTGGCAACTTTTTTTCGATGGCGCCGCCAATAAACACGGTTTTGGTATAGGGGTATTGCTTGTCAATCCAAAAGACATCTACACTCCCATTGCCATACGCCTGGAATTCGAAGCTACCAACAACATTGCCGAGTACGAAGCATGCATAGCAGGGCTCGAAGCAGCTCTCGAAAGAAACGTCACGGAACTAGAAGTGTTCGGCGACTCTTTGCTCCTTATCAATCAACAATCGGGTAAATGGCGAACCCAAGACCCGACTCTCCAACAGTATGGTCAGCACCTTGAAGAACTGGTTGAACAATTCCAAGAGATCACTTTCAACTACCTGCCAAGGGATAAGAATCGCTTCGCCGATGCACTGTCCACTATAGCTTCATTAGTTGAAATGCCCAAAGGGAAAATGGTGAAGCCTTTCAAAATTGCTCGAAGGAACAGTCCGGCATATTGCATGAGTATCGAGATCAACGAGGTTCAAACAAACTCTCCGTGGTATTCGGATATCATGAACTTCCTCAAAGACGGCACTTATCCTGAGAACATCAATAAGAAGTCTCAAGCAGCTCTGCAAAGGTTAGCCTCTCGGTACGTACTGATTGGGGACCGAGTCTCTAAAAGGCACCACGACGGGATCAATCTCTTATGCGCCAATGAGACCGAAGCTCAAGAGATAATGTGTGAAGTGCACGAAGGAGAATGTGGACCCCACATGAATGGGTTTATGCTAGTCAAGAAGATACTTCGCATTGGTTACTATTGGAGCACTATGGAACGAGACTGTATCGAGAAAGTCAAAAGGTGTGCCAAGTGCCAATTCCACGCTAATCTGCAACATGCTCCACCCTCACAACTTTACAACATGGTTACACCTTGGCCTTTCTCTTGTTGGGGGATAGACATCATCGGTAAAGTTCATCCTGCCGGAAGCAATGGGCAGTCATTCGTCCTAGTGGCAGTCGACTACTTCACAAAGTGGGTCGAAACACAAGCCTATCGGACCCTCAACGCCAAGAAAGTGGCCGAATTTGTAAAGATTAATATCATGTGCCGATACGGCGTGCCTCATGAAATCATTTCCGACAACGGCTCTCACTTCGAGAAGGAAATGGATGCGCTTTTGGTAGAATACAAGATCACCAAGCACAAGTCATCTCCTTACCAGCCCCAAGCAAATGGCGCAGTCGAAGCAGCAAATAAGACCATCGAGACCATCGTCAAGAAAATGACCTCAACAGGAAGGGATTGGCCCGAGAAGCTACCATTAGCATTGTGGGGCTACCGCACATCAATACGATCCGCAACAGGAGAAACTCCTTATGCATTGGTCTATGGTTCAGAAGCCGTACTCCCTATCGAACTTGAAGTCCCATCTCTACGGGTTCTCCTCGAGAATCAAGTCAACGAGGTCGACTGGATGCAAATTCGATATGAACAACTAGCCTTGCTCGATGAGAAAAGGTTAAGAGCACTCGAACGCACAAGGGCGTATCAGCAAAGGATGGCAAGAGCTTTCAACAAAAAGGTGAAGCCTCGAAACATCAATGTAGGAGATTTGGTCTTAAGACAACATCCTCCTAATGCCATGAATCCCCTGGGGAAATGGGGACCCCGATGGATCAGTCCGTACGTGGTCAAAAAGATACTAAGCGGTGGTGCAGTCCGGCTCGTGGATTTAGATGGTGACCAGCAGCCAAAGGAGGTCAACCTCGACAAGCTCAAGAGGTTCTACGCTTAATAAACAAAGACCATATAAAAAAAAAAAAAAAAAAAAAATCGCTCGCTAGGTTGAAAACCCGTAAGGGCGGCCTAGGCAAAAATTAGAGCACGTGCAAAAAAGAAGCCCGCTAGATTGAAAACCCGAAAGGGCGGTCTCGGCAAAAAACAGGGTGCACAACAACAAAAAAAAAAAAAATGGTCTTTGTTTGTTTGAACTACGAAGACCTGAGCCTCCCAACTGGAGGAACGTAGGCAACCTTCGAGTGCGGTCTAAAACATATCAAAAATACCCAATTCACTTCAAATAACAAAATGCGATTTTTATTCATTCAATGAATTATTCAAACCATTACAACGGATTTATTGAGCAACAAAAGACATCAAACTATTAAATCCTAAAACAAAGTGGTCTAATTGCAATCTCTTAGGGTACTAAGAAAAATCCAATTTTCTCTTAGCTTTCAAAGGACCACCCGATCGTCTCTCAATCCTTTTCTTCTTGGGTAACGAAGGAGCACTAATACGTACCGAAACCTTCTGTGTTGCAACACGTCTCCTAGCATAAAAGTCATCCAAAGGAGTACTGAAAGGATCAGCGAGAATGTTACTCGAATCAGCAGCAGCCTCCCTATATCTCAAAGTGCTGCTAGGCTCAAAACCCTGTCCCAACAACTCAGCACGAAGCACATCAACCCAAGTGATGCCACGGTAAAGGGTGCCAAATAAATAGTCCAAGTAGCTCTCGGGAGGGAAGACACTCCCCCGATGCAGAGGAGCGAAAGCCCAACGATTACGGTCATCTCCCCAAGCCGACTGGATCTCACTCGAGAAGTCAGGACCCATGTAAGCAACTGGACGAAGCATTCTATCCCTCGGAAAAGGAATTGTCTGTTGGCGACCGAACTGCCGCAGAACCCGCTCTGGCTGGTAAAATGAAGAATCTCTCAAACCGGGTACAACCACGTGCTGAAAACCAAGAGTCCATTCCACAAAAGGACGAAGACCCCAAGATGGAGGACACCACTCAATATCGACGGTCACCCTAGAGGCAAAGAATTTCTTCCAATCATCTTCAGATAAATCCCGGATCAACAACTTCCTCCTATGAACAACAAAAGGAGACAAATCACCATCCGGAGAATAAATTCTGAAGTGTTCTCGGAGCCATATGGTCAAGAGCAAAGGGCTTCCCCGACACATCTTGCCCGTCCTATGTAACTCATCAAGGCCGTGCAACGTCTCCCCTACAATAAGAGGGATTACACTAAATTGCTGCTCCTTAGCTTGCAAAATAATCTCAGCCAACTGCACGTCCGCAGTCCCGAAAGGTGTAACAAACAGTACTTCGCTGAAGAGACAAACGGCCATGGCATTCCTTTTGAAAGATTGAACCATCGGGTCCTCCGAGTGTAAGCTGAAGAACGTCGGCAACTCAGTTATGTCAATCATGGTACCATCCAACATCTTCCTCACATCCTCAACGGGGAGATTCAGTAACCCAACCCAAGAGCCGATGGCACCGCGGTGATATTTAGGGACGGCAATCCGACCGGCCAAAGGCATGCCAAGGATGGCCCCGAAATCGTCAGCAGTCGGCACCATTTCATTAGCTGAAAGATTGAAGGTATGGCTGTCACAATCCCAGAAAGCCGCGGCAGCTCTCAACAAATCCCAATCCGGCTTCAACATCCGCAAGGTGAAGAGAATTCGGACCCCGAAATCTTTAATGAAGGCCTTCTTGGGATGGGTCTTGAAAGAATACACAAAAGTGCCCAAGTCCTTTTCATACGCACTAACGACCTTGGCATCAAGGGAAAAAGAATTGGAAGCCATGGAAAATGTTGATCACAAGCGAAGTTAAGCAATAATATGATGTTCAAAAAATGGCAGAAAGGAGCTGTGAGAATCAAGTGGTCGAACAGAAGATGATATTATAGCTGTTGGGGGCTCTTTTGGTCAGCAAATGTCAAGCCCGGAATTCCGCCTCCCAGACGCGCGCGCCACCCGCCAGCAGTCTGAAGTGCGCGCGCGTCCCAAGCCTACATAGGAAGGCGCGCGCCTCCCAGGTCTAAATCACTTCAAGAAAAGGGCTTTGTCAGAGATCTCCAACCTAAATCAAGACACTGTCCCGATCCTCGGACACCCAGTTGGGCACACCTATTTCTGGTCCGCCCTTAAGGCATGTCAAAAATCGAAAGTAGGATAGAAACTCCCACTCAAAAGTAGGCTGTCCTCTCCAAAATTCCGAACTCCCTAAGTTCTGTCACGGGTGCCACACCCCCTCAAGAGTCAATCTCAACATTTCATCCCCAGCAGGAACATCTTTCTGGTCGCGGTCAACTGTACCCGTACCCCACAATTCAAAAAAAGTCAAGTGTGACTCCAAATGGCACGAGACTTCAAAGCAATATTTCATCAAACGGATTCACTAATGGATTCGTCAACAAGGTTCACCAACGGACTCATCCAAGGGATTCACCAACGGACTCATCCAAGGGATTCACTAACGGATTCATCAAACGGATTCACCAACGGATTCGTCAACAAGGGTTCACCAACGGACTCATCCAAGGGATTCACTAACGGATTCATCAAACGGATTCACCAACGGATTCGTCAACAAGGGTTCACCAACGGACTCATCCAAGGGATTCACTAACGGATTCATCAAACGGATTCACCAACGGATTCGTCAACAAGGGTTCACCAACGGACTCATCCAAGGGATTCACTAACGGATTCATCAAACGGATTCACCAACGGATTCGTCAACAAGGGTTCACCAACGGACTCATCCAAGGGGTTCACTAACGGATTCATCAAACGGATTCACCAACGGATTCGTCAACAAGGGTTCACCAACGGGCTCATCCAAGGGATTCACTAACGGATTCATCAAACGGATTCACCAACGGATTCGTCAACAAGGGTTCACCAACGGGCTCATCCAAGGGATTCACTAACGAATTCATCAAACGGATTCACCAACAGATTCGTCAACAAGGGTTCACCAACGGACTCATCCAAGGGATTCACTAACGGATTCATCAAAAGGTTCACTAACTGCCTCATTCAAAAACATTCAGCCGGCAGGTTCACCTAACGGATCACGCCACCCCCTCTATCAACAAAAGCCGCTCACACAGGGAGCGCACCACTATCTCTCGCAATTTCAAATTCCTTCTTTCATCAAGTCTTTGCCTTTTCTTGGTGATGTCCTCGGCGGGTGTTCTTTAACTTTCGTCGACGCGTTTTGCTTTGCAATCCACGTCGCCGAGGGGCTCTGTAGACACCCCGCCTTGGACCGCTCACCCCGATTGCACATTTGATTTTGTGTTTCTCCCCATTTTAAGTGTTTCTCGTCAGTTTCTGTTCACTTCCGTTAAGTTACTGACTGACTTCGTTAAGTCCAGGGACTAAACTGAATGACAGGGCTGACTTTCTAGTCCATTCTGTCAAAATTGCCTTCTCTGAGTCGCGCGCCTCCGACAGGAGGAGCCAGGCGCGCGCGCCTCCCGCCCCCAAAGCAGGAAGCGCGCGCCTCTGGGCGTCAGTTACAGATTTCTGGCCAGGATTCCCTCCCTTGCTCAATTTACAAGATTTTGCCCGGGAAGGATTTCTTGGTGACTGAGTTTTGGCACCAAAAACACCCCTCTTTCACCTATAAAAACCTCTCTTTACCTCCATTTTCAAGGATCGAAAACTAAGACCGAAGATTGAACTTACAAAAACTATACCAAAATCACTTTCTAAAAGTTCTCCAAGGATTTCATCAAGCAATACTTGAAGGTCTTCAAATTGTAGGTAAAAGTCCATCTTTTCCTTTCTTTTCTACTTCATCTCATCTCTCTCTTTTACTTTAATCAAATGTGCAATCACCCAAATCATTTTGGGACATAACTCTAATGATCACCTCATCTCATTGAGGTTGGTTAAGGAGTCATCTCCTACATTCCAAATCCTATTTTAAATCCCCCTTTTCATGACTTAAAGAAGAAGAAGAAGAACATTTTCATCCATGTAGATTTTGATCAAGCAAGACCAACTTTAGTTGGGCGAGATGGGTGTTTCGGTACTTCCCATCTCGTAATCTAACCCCCGAACCTCAAAACAAAGAATCTCTGTTTTCGTAATCAAACATTAGGCTACAATCTATAGGTTTTTCTTATGTTCCTCAAAACATAGGTGGCGACTCTAAAAACAAGTTAGACATCCTAGGATAATTCACCGCTCTAGCCAAGCCGTGGTTCCCCGGGGTATCTACACAAATATTTAATTGTTTCACCAAACAATTCACATCAATCCCTTATTCTAAATTCACATCATGCTAGATCATATAATCAAATCATATATTTAACATGATAATATTAAAATAACCATACATGAACGGGGCTCTGATACCACTGTTGGGTTTTGAGGGTCCATGCGCAGCGGAAGACAGCAATAGAAAATCAACAAAACCCTAAGCCCCAAGATCCATTCATGATGATTAAATTAATAGCAAGATGAATTTAGAATACTAACCGTTATTGAGTGTTTAAAATTTTCGGATCTTTAAATCTTCAAGTCTTCAAGCTTTAGATTTGATCTCCTTGTTCTTCGCGTTCTTCAGATCACGATCACAGGAACATGAACTTGAGATGCTAAAGCAAGCATCCTTTATGTGTATCCACACGCGAATGAATATCTAGAAAAATTCTAGATCTGAATTGCTAGACCCATTAGAAAACACGTTTTTCTAATCTTCAAAGGCTACATGAATTTATTGGTGTTCTTAAGCTTTTGATTCTTAATCTAAACTCAAGAATGTGTTTGTCAAACACATGGAGGCTACCAATAATGATACAATATCAATACTTACTGATTAGGGTTTAGAGAGGGGTGTTTATACTCATTAATCCTAAACCTTTTAGGAGAAATAGGTCAAAACCCGTCAAAACACGAAATCAGAAAACTGGGCCTGAACAGGGCCTCCTCGGACGAGTCCTTTAAGGTGCTCGGCCGATCACCTCTATGCTAGAACTTTCTGTAACCCATGCTTAGCCGAGTATGTGATGTGCTCGGTCGAGCACCACCAGAAATTCGATTTTAGCCTTTTAAAAAATTCGTTCTTTTGTGTGTGACCCCATAGGATTATATTAAGTTGGAAATGAGTCAAACCAAGGTCAAACCCATGAGTCATGAGCGGATTCTAGCAAGCCATCATGTCTACCCAATTAATATAACTTAATGAAGTTCGTTCATCCTCATAAAACATACCACAATCCTTTTGTCACGCGATATCATATTGAACATAAGTCATGGTCCACGTCAACTTATCTCGTTCAATGCTTTCTCGATCCCGAGTAGATTGATTATGAGAAAATGATATTGATCACATCAATTCATTTGAGCGTGGCCACGCATTTCATCAATCTCATTCTTCAAGTGGCCCAAGCAGATATCTCTCTTGAGGGAGGGACAAATTCCATCTTGACTTATCATTCTTCCCTACAAGAATCCGATTATGCCAATCATAGCCTTTATGACTACCTGGTTAAGGGTAGCAGTTGACTATGTCAAATATAATATTCATCATGTGGAAGACCATGATAATCTCAGGTCTAAGGATATCAAATGATATAACTATATGAGATTTAATTATGACATTTGACCATGACATAAATCTCATAGGTGGGTCATATCCAGCACTTGTTCATCAACAAATACCCATAAGTTTAATTTGTATCACATACACATGATCATCATATGATCACCGATTAAACTTATACTAGTGCTTCATAAGTACTAGGGACGGAGATTATTATAATGAACATGTAAAACATATAATAATCTAAGGTGGTTATCTCCATAACAAATGAGAACATGACGTAACACAAGGCCTTTCTCAAGGGCCTTGGGCATAATCTCTAACATGATTGGCATAATCGGATTCTTGTAGGGAATAATGATAAGTTAAGATGGAATTTGTCCCTCCCTCAAAAGAGATATCTGCTTAGGCCACTCGAAGAGTGAGATTGATAAAATGTGTGGCCATGCTCAAATGAATTGATGTGTTCAATATCATTTGCTCATAACAATCTACTCGGGATTGAAAAAGCATTGAACAATATAAGTTGACGTGGACCATGACTTATGTTCAATATGATATCTCATGTAAAAAAGGATTGTGATATGTTCTATGAGGATAAACGAACTTCGTTAAGTTATATTAATTGGGTAGTTATGATGGCATGCTAGAGTCTGCTCATGACTTATGGGTTTGACTCATTGTCTATTTAATATAATCCTATGGGGTCACACACAAAAGAACGAATCAAAGAATAGGCTAAAATTAAGTTCTCGGTGGTGCTCGGCCGAGCACATCATATGACTCGGCTGAGCACCAATTATAGAATGGGATTGAATAGAGGTGCTCGGCCAAGCACCCTAAAGGGCTCGGCCGAGCAGGCTTGTTCAGACCCTATTTTCTGATTTCGTGTTTTGACGGGTTTTGACCTATTTCTCCTAAAAGGTTTAGGTTTAATAAGTATAAATACCCCTCTCTTAACCCTAATCAGTAAGAGTTGATATTGTATCATTATTGGTAGCCTCCATGTGTTTGAGAAACACACTCTTGAGTTTAGATTAAGAATCAAAAAGCTCAATAACACCAATAAATTCATATAGCCTTTGAAGATTAGAAAAGCGTGTTTTCTAATGGGTCTAGCAATCCAGATATAGAATGGTTCTAGATATTCGTTCGCGTATGGATACACATAGAGAATGATTGCTTTAGCATCTCAAGTTCATATTCCTGTGATCGTGATCCGAAGAACGCGAAGAACGAGGAGATCAAATCTAAAGCTTGAAGACTTGAAGATTTGAAGATCCGAAAATTTTAAACGCTCAATAACGGTTAGTATTCTAAAATTCATCTTGCTCTTAATTTAATCATCATGAATGGATCTTGGGGATTAGGGTTTTTTTTATTTTCTATTGCCGTCTTCCGCAGCGCACGGACCCTCAAAACCCAACAATTGGTAGCCCATTTTGATATGGAGTTGCATCAAATGGACGTGAAGACGGATTTCCTTAATGTTGATCTAGAGGAAGAGGTTTATATGAAACAACCTGAAGGATTTTCCTCTAGTGATGGTGAGCACTTGGTATGTAAGCTTAATAAATTCATATATGGCTTAAAACAAGCTTCCCGTCAATGGTATAGAAAATTCCATAATGTTATCACTTCATTTGGTTTTGAAGAGAATGTCATGGATCAATGTATATACCTGAAGGTCAGTGGGAGCAAGATTTGTTTCCTTGTCTTATATGTGGATGATATTTTGCTTGCAACCAACGATAAGGTTATTATACAATGTGAAACAATTTCTCTCAAGGAACTTTGATATGAAAGATAGGGGTGAGGCATCTTATGTCATTGGCATTAATATCCATAAAGAAAGATATCGAGGCATATTGGGTTTGTCTCAAGAGAACTATATCAACAAAGTTTTAGAGATATTTCGAATGAAATATTGTTCACCTAATGTGGCACCCATTGTGAAGGGTGACAAATTTAGCCTGGAACAGTGCCCTAAAAATGAGATCCAACGGGAACAAATGAAATACATTCCGTATCCTTCAGCCGTTGGAAGCCTAATGTATGCTTAGGTTGTTAGTGTTGGTGCCCTAGGCACGTTTATTTAAACGTTATGTATGTTATCATTTTATTCATATTAATAAAGAGATGTTTTGCTTATTATTGTTGTTCATGTTTACTTATAATAATCTCCGTCCCTAGTACTTATGAAGCACTAGTATAAGTCTGAATGATCATAGGATGAACATGTTAGACTTATGGGTACTTGTTGGAGAATAAGGTACTGGACATGACCCGCTCTATGATATTTATGTCATGGTCAATGTCATATATAGATCTCATATTAGTTATGTCATTTGAATCCTTAGACATGAAGTTATTATAGTCTTCCACTTGATAAACATTATGTTTGACATATTCAAATGCCACCTTTAACCAGGAAGTTATAAAGGGAATGATTGGCATAATCGGATTCACGTAGGGAAGAATAATAAGCTAAATGGATTTGTCCCTCTTCAGAGAGATGTCAAGCTTGGGCCCCTCGTAGAATGATGTTGATGAAATGTTTGGACAAACTCAAATGAATTGATTGAATCAATGTCATTTGGATTATCAACATATTCAGAATCAAGAAAGTATTGAACAAATACAAGTTGACTCAATGACCATGACTTGTGTTCAATGACATCGTGGACAAAGGGATTGTGACATGTTCTATAAAGGAATACGAACTTTTATATAGTTACACTATTTGGGTAGGTATGATGGTTTGCTAGAACCTAATCACATCTTATGGGTTTATGTTTAAACCCATTGCCAACTTAGTTTAATCCTATATGGTCACACACAAATAGAACAAATCCTAAAGGACTTAATTGGAATTTTGGGTCGAAGGAGCTTTAAGGGATTTTAGGAATTTAGAGGAGAAAACAAGAAAATCGGAGAAATTGGATTGTCCGGTCGGACCTATATAAGGACCCGGTCAGACCCCCTTTGTGACCCGGGCGGACCTAGCTTTTTTCGGGCAGAAACTTTCTTAGTCCGTTTTCTTGCGGGTTTGACCAGTTGTTACCTATTAGGAATAGGAGAAACAAGTATAAAAACCTCCTCTAGTTGCCCTAATAAGTCCATAACATTGTGTGAGCCTCCAAAGAGTTTGAGAGAGTTATTTCTTGTTCTAAGAGATCTCTAGATTGAAGAATAAGAACATCACATATAATTCCATATAGTTATATACAATTGTGAAAGCGTGTTTCACAATTTTGGTCTAGCAACCAAGATCAAGAAGTTTCTTGATATTCGTTCGAGGTGAGGATACCAATAGAGGGTGAAGCTTATCACCTCCATAGTTCGTGTTCTATCTTTTGTTCATGATCAAGTTTCAAATCTCTACCAAGAATCAAGGTTGTTAATCAAAGGCTTCAAAGGTTAGTATTCTAGTATTCATTATGCATGTATTTGACTTAATCATATGAATGGATCTATGGGCTTTGGGTTTCCATGAAAAATTTAAATGCTTTATTCCGGTGCGCATGTTGATAGGAAACCCAACATAGGTCTGCACCAGACCTGACATTGCATTCATTATTGGGATGCTTGGGAGATATCAAAGTAACCCGGGAATTGACCACTGGAAAGCTGCTAAAAAAGTGATGAAATACCTTCAAGGTACGATGGATTATATGCTTATGTATAGGCGGACCAATAATCTAGAGATGATTGGCTACTCTGATTCAGAGTTCGCTGGTTGCATTGATTCTCACAAATCAACATCTGCGTATGTCTTTATGTTAGCCAGTCGAGCTATATCTTGGAGAAGCGTAAAGCAGTCTTGACTGCTACTTCCACTATGGAGGCCGAGTTCGTGTCGTGTTTTGAGGCTACCTCACATGGGGTGTGGTTAAAGAGTTTCATGTCAGGGCTTAGAATCATTGATTCCGTTTCTAGGCCATTAAGATTGTATTATGACAACTCAACTGTTTGTTTTCATGGCTAAGAACAACAAAAGTGGTAGTCGAAGTAAGCACATCGACATTAAGTACTTAGCCACCAGAGAACGTGTTAAGGAAAACAAAGTGGTCATTGAGCACGTTAGCACTGAGTTGATGATTGCCGATCCTTTAACTAAAGGCATGCCACCAAAGTATTTTAAGGATCATGTAGCTAGAATGGGACTTGGTTCCATGATGTAAATATTCATTGTACGTACGTTTGTTATTTTAGTGAAACTCTTGTTCAATCGATATTTTCTCATTCAGTTTGTGCACATACATATTTATTTTGAGAAAATATTATTAAGTTTGGACCTTAAATAAACATTGAGTTTATTCATTAAGTTTTATGGCCTAGTATTTGCGAGACTAAATGTATTGTGATACATGGAAGATAATACTCGTTCTTAAAGGACCTATCGCCATGATTCATGCATTTTGTTTCTTAATAAGATGAATGGTGGTGTTTGTTGACCAAGTGAGAGAATGTTAGTTTTATCTCAGATAGTGGTCCACATTGAGAGAGTAACCGCCGGCAACTGCTCCATAACCGCCTGTAGACACCCCGCCTTGGACCGCTCACCCCGATTGCACATTTGATCTTGTGTTTCTCCCCATTTTAAGTGTTTCTCGTTAGTTTCTGTCACTTCCGTTAAGTTCGTGACTGACTTCGTTAAGTCCAGGGACTAAACTGAATAACAAGGCTGACTTTCTAGTCCATTCTGTCAAAATCGCCTTCTCTGAGTCGCGCGCGCCTCCCGCCCCCAAATCAGGAAGCGCGCGCCTCTGGGCGTCGGTTACAGATTTCTGGCCAGGATTCTCTCCCTTGCTCAATTTACAGGATTTTGCCCGGGAAAGATTTCTTGGTGACTAAGTTTTGGCACCAAAAACATCTATCTTTCACCTATAAACCCCCCCCCCTTTACCTCCATTTTCAAGGACCTTGGGCTCTCAATCTTACATTCTCAACAAGACACTAAAATTTCACACTTACAAAGCATTTCCAAAGGATTTCTCCAAAGAATTCATCAAGAAGTGTTTGAAGTCTCTTGAAGTCTAGGTAAAGTTATTTCTTTCCTCTTCTTAACTTCATCTCTTTTCTCTTTCTTTTTGTTTTATCAAAGTGCAATCACCCAAATCATTTTGGGGATATGACTCTAATGATCACCTCATCTCATTGAGGTCGGTTAAAGAGTTATCTCCTACATTCCAAACTCTATTTTAAAACCCCTTTTTATGATTTAAAGAAGAAGAAGAAGAACGTTTATCATTCATGTAGATTTTGATCAACCAAGACCAACTTTAGTTGGGCGAGATGGGTGTTTCGGTACTTCCCATCTCGTAACCTAACCCCCGAACCTCAAAACAAAGAATCTCTGTTTTCATAATCAAACTTAGGCTATTATCAATAGGTTTTTCTTATGTTCCTCAAAACATAGGTGGCGACTCTAAAAAAACAAGTTAGACATCCTAGGGTAATTCACGCGCTCTAGCCAAGCCGTGGCTCCCCCGGGGTATCTACAGTGGCGACTCCGCTGGGGAATTTTGAGGGTTAAACTTGCATTCTGATCAAAATCTACATCTTTTTTGGGCATTCAGATTTCTGATGGGGGAGGCGCGCGCTTCTGGCCTCTTCAGCCTAAGGCGCGCGCATCCCGCATCAAGGACCAGAATCGCCCGCTTCTTCATGTTCTTCATCTTTTTCTTCTGCTATTCTCCACTAATCATTTCTGCAGGGGTTACAATATGCACATGGGACCAGGGCAATCCCCTGAGTCCAAAATCTGACAATCTGACAGGTGTTCCCAGAAGCGCGCGCCTTCCAATAGCATCGCGCCATGCGCGCGCGTCTCGTATCAACACCCAGAGACGCACGCTTCTGGGTTGGTTCCCAGAACAAAAACAGGTCTCAGAACAGAGCAGTATGATGGGGGTGTGGGCACAGTTGCCTGCATCAGTGGTTATTCTGAACTTCGGACTGTTTTAATTTTATGTTCTATTTTATCGGTCACACGGGTGATTCGAAAGTTGTAATTATGTGCTTATTTGTTTTTTTTTATTTCTTTTGAAAAAAAAATATAAAAAATATTTTGTCACCTGTAGACCTCACACTACATGCACATATTCCTATGAAATGCTCACTATCGAGTCGCACAAGTCCAACCCCAAACCCGTCGAGGCCCGTCCTAGAAAGTTTCAAGCTCCACTCGACCTTGGCTCTTTCGAAGCGGTAAACCTCAGCCCATGGCGTAGTTCATGACTACATGCCGGGGGTGACCTTTGAGCCTCATATTCAAGCCGAGCACAAGCCACACAATTCTAGTTAGGGTCTAACACTCCGTGACTCAAGTCGGTTTCCATGTACCGAGATTTCCCTAAACTAATGTCTTCAAATCATACATGCCAACTTGTTGAAACGGACGCAATAAAAATCCATCCCCAAAAGTGGTTATTTTGGACAAAAATAAAAATCCGTCCCCGCATGTATGCTTTACTACATTAACTTAGTTTAATCCCGATACATGTAGGATTCACAAATGCGATGGAATCCGATGAGTATATGGGACCGCGAGATGGTCTATATACTAGTGTGACGATTCCATTATTTTCTTAGAAACCCCAAAAGGGATCTATTCCCTCCGACTTATAAAAAAAAAAAAAGAGTCTTTTCTTATGTGGTTCGAGTCGTGTGCCCAACTGTGTGTTCTAAGCCTCTTCGTGGACCGCAAGTGTTACTCAAGACTGACAGGGGCCTCTTCTGCAATTTAGGTTCAATTGGTACTTACAGAGTCTACCGGGATTCGGCAAATCGGTTAGTCCGTGAAGAGATCACTCCAACAGCTCCTACATCAACAATGGACGGCGGCTCCAACACCAACAATACCATAACTCTCGAGCAACTTGCAACCATGGTCCAACTCCTCCAAGAGCAAGTCTCCACCCTTAATAAGGAGGCACAAAGCAAAGACGACATTTGGCAATCCCACCTCGACAGCCAAATGGAGGCCCACGAGGCCGAGATGGAGCTAATGAAAGAAAAGCTCACTAATCTTGCCAAGGGGAAGAGCAAAAATGACGATGGAGAATCCGAATGGACCGAAGGTTTGTTCAAAAGTCCTTATGTCAACACCCGCACCAAGAAAGTGGGAGAGCCCAGTTCCGAGAACAATGAGCCCAAAATGGTGGATTCTATCATGGCCTACATCGACCAAAAATTCAATAGGCTCAACATGGGGAAAGGCTCCGACACAAACCTTTATCAATCATCCATCCTCATGAGTACTATGGCCGCTTTTCCTGATAAGTTCAAGATGCCCGACATAAGCAAATTCAAGGGCAACTCCTGTCCTATGGCTCACATTGAGACTTATATTTGGGCAATGGTTCCGAAGAAGGTCTCCCCCAAGGTGATGGCTCAATGCTTTCCTCTCACTCTCGAGGGGGCGGCAAAAGATTGGTATGCTACTCTCCCGCTCACTGTCCGTCTTGATTGGGACTCCGCCATGCTTGCCTTCAAGAACCAATACCAAGGCAACACCACTCACCGGCCCACAAGGAAAGATCTAGAGAACACTACTCAACGAGACCACGAGTCCTTCATCGACTTCACAAGGAGATGGAATGATAAACTCTCCGAGATTGTGGAAAGGCCAAATACCAAGGAGAAAATGGACATCTTTCTCAAATGTCTCAAAATTGATCTCCGCACCCACCTAAGTGGGGCTTGCTATGCGGATTTCTCCCAAATGTATGAGGCGGGGGTCCGAATGGACGAGTTGCTCAAGGAAGTCAAGAAAAGTGCTCCTAGCTACCGCTACAAGGCCGCTTCAAACTCCACAAAAGAGGCCTCGCTCAACGCCGTCACTATCGACAAGGGGAATTACAAAAAGGTTCCTCCACCCCAAGGGAAGAAGTCTCTAAATGACCGTGTCTACACGCCTCTCCAAGGCATGACTCAAACCGAAGCTTTCGAAGTCCTTAAAGCAAAGGGTCAAGTCACACCCGTACAAGGGTACCAACCCAAGACGGTCAACCCCAATCATGCTCACCACAAATATTGTGGCTACCACCAATATAGTGGCCACACCACCGAGGAATGCTTCGTTCTCCGCAATGTCATTCAAGATCTCATAGACAAGAAAGAATTTGTAGTGACTAATGGCGAACATGTCAATGTAATAGAGATAGGAGAACTCAAGGGGACCACCCATTCAATCCCAATTGTGAATGGGGGCCCCAATGTTATGAAAAAACTTGACAATTCTTGTTATGTTGTGACTTACGATGAGGTAATGAGGGAAGTACTAGAGAATAGGAAAAAGAAGCAAGATGGGAACGTCAACATGCTAACTCGAACCGGTCGAGTCATAGCAAGCAACCCTTCCACTTCCGCACCAAGCTCCTCTTCTCAAAGGCCGCAAGCTCGCGACACTCCTGAAGATCCTCTACTTGTCCAACTCAAGAAAACTCAAGCCAACATCTCTATTTGGGACCTCATCGCATCCTCAAAGAAACACCGAGATCTTGTCATCCGCAATCTCGATGATACATCAATTTCTCCTGATACTACTCCCGAGGACCTCACGGCAATGATCGGTCATATTCATTTTGGCAACGTCATCACCTTTGCCGATATGGACCTTCCACCATCTGGTTTCGACCACAACGAGGCTATTTACCTCAAGGTACGAGCAAGGGGGAGGCCTATCTCAAGAGTCTTAGTGGATGGTGGTTCTGCACTCAACCTCATACCTGGTAGAATCATGGGCATACTGGGGCTTAAGGATTCCGATTTGAAGCCTTCTACTCAAGTAATCCGAGGTTATGACAGCACCGCCCGTACAGTCATGGGCATGATCGAAATAGACATTGAGTTTGGGAGCATGGTCATGTCCGTTCCATTCCAAGTGCTTGACATCCCGGCCTCGTTCAACTTGCTTTTGGGTCGACCATGGATTCACAGTTCTAATGCCGTCCCGTCAACTCTCCATCAATGTGTCAAGATCCGAAATGGTGATGAAATAGTGACCGTCATGGCCGAAAACGTCACTATCCACAGAAAAGGTGAGCCCGTCCACCAAGTTCAGTATGGTTTACCAGACTCCACTCTCTCAGGCGTCTCAATCAACGCCATTGACAAAGAAGGGGGAAACGGATCATGGACCCCCAGCAATCACAAAGTCCTCCGCATGATGAGGAATATGGACTACTTCCCTGGTTTAGGCCTAGGGAAATATCAACAAGGAACCCTACATCCTGTGCAAGTCCCATTTTTCAAGAACACATTCGGTTTGGGGTACGAGCCTTCCAGAGAAGACTTGAAACAAGAGCAAGCGATCAAGAATGAAAAGGCCCGAGCTCGTAAAGAAGGCTGTCGTTATGAGGTTCCTAATCTAAGGCCTTACCGCAAGACGTTGAATGGCTATTTTGTCCGCCAAGGGGAAGACGTTCCATACATGATCTTTCCCGAACCATGGGTTAACAATAAGGGTGTCAAAAAGCCCAGTCTCGAAATCTTCTCCGATTGTGAGATCCGGAAATCCGAAAGGCAACCAACTCCCATGTCGCCCCGTGAAGGGTGGGGAAGGAAGGTGACTATAGAGTCCGAGACAGAAATCATCGTGGGGGAAGAACCGACAGATTTAGCCTCCATGTTCGAAGAGCTTTCCATAATGAATGAATGCCAAGTCAACGCCATCCATGACACCGTCATCATGAATGAGACTATCAGTGAGATCCCTCCAAGCTTCGAGCCGATCAACAATTGGTATTCTACGAAAGGGCCCGTGGTATCCGAGGAATTCTTAGTCCAAGAAATGGGTTGCATACCCCGCACAGCAACAAAGGAAGAGCGGCTCACACTTACTTTCGAGTCTGAGAGTGTCTCTAATACCCTCATCCAAGAGGATATGGAGGCCATAGCTGAGCGTGTGTTTCATTTCTTTGCTAATGAAAAATTTGATATTTCTGAGTACCCTGAGATTGCAAATATCATAAATGATGAATTAACTAATAATGAACTTAATGAACAAGTTAATAACGATTCAAATTATGATGAAATAGACCACGAAAACACAACATACTTAAATGAACTTGCTCAACATGTCCGTAGTCGTGGTGAAAATGGTCCAGGGGCTGACGAAGAATTGCATGTTGTTAATCTGGGTACCGACGAAGAGCCAAGAGAAACTAAGATCAGAAGCTTCTTCAAGGGGGACGACAGAGACAGATTGACTGCACTACTACGGGAGTTCGTGGATGTGTTCGCATAGTCATACAAAGACATGCCGGGTTTGGACAGAAAGGTAGCGGAGCACAGAATTCCGATCAGAGAAGATGCCAAGCCGATAAAACAGAAGCTCAGAAAGATCAAGCCAGAATGGTCTCTGCAAGTCAAAGAAGAGATCGAGAAGCTCCTCAGTGTGGGTTTCATCAAGGTTATCGAGTATCCGACATGGTTAGCCAACATCGTGACAGTCAGAAAGGCAAACGGCAAGGTTCGAGTTTGTGTGGACTTCCGGGATTTGAACAAAGCTTCCCCGAAAGACGATTTTCCACTCCCTAACATCGACATGCTGGTCGACTCCACTGCTGCCTACGAGGTTCGCTCATTCATGGATGGGTTCGCTGGGTACAATCAGATTCTCATGGCCGAGGAAGATCAACATAAGACAGCCTTCACAACACTGTGGGGTACCTTTTGCTACACAGTCATGCCATTTGGGTTAAGAAACGCTGGGGCTTCCTACCAAAGAGCCGTGACAGACTTGTTCCACGATATGATTCACAAAGAAATCGAGGTCTATGTGGACGACATAATCATTCACTCCAAAGGGACCGATGGTCAACATTTAATCGATCTCCGCAAGTTCTTCGAAAGGATTCGTCAACACAAGATGAGGCTCAACCCTGCAAAGTGCACGTTCAGGGTTATCCGAGGCAAAGTCCTTGGTTATATGGTCACTAAAAGGGGAATTGAAGTAAATCCCTCCAAAATCAAGGCAATCATTGACATGCCTCCTCCAAAGACGCAGAAAGAGATCAAAGGTTTCATGGGCAGACTGCAATACATCAGTCGGTTTGTGCACCAACTCACTTCCATGTGCGAGCCAATATTCAAGCTACTCAAGAAGAATGTGGCTCTAGAATGGACCGACGCGTGCCAAGAAGCCTTCGACCAAGTGAAGCATTACTTGACGTGCCCTCCTGTTCTAGTTCCGCTGCACAAGGAGAAGCCTCTTTTGCTCTATCTCACTGTCAATGATGAAGCCCTAGGGGCTATGTTAGCACAAGAGCAACGAGAGTCCACAAAGGAGAATGCCATTTATTTTGTCAGTCGCCGATTCCAAGGAGGCGAAAAGAACTACTCTGTCTTAGAGAAGTCATGTGCAGCATTGGTTTGGGTTACTCAAAAGCTCAAACACTATATGGAAGCTTTTTCGATCAAGCTAGTAGCAAAGGTGGACCCGCTCCGCTACATCTTCGAGAAGCCTTTCATGTCAACAAGAATAGCCAAATGGTACTTCATGCTCGCCGGCTATGATATCACTTACGTCACACTAAAATCCGTCAGGGGGAAAGTGTTCAGTGACCAGCTTGCCGAATTCCCGTGTGACGAAGTGAAGGGGGAAGACGTACAGTTCCCCGATAAGCATTTAATTTGTACTGCAATCGAGGAAAATAAGTGGCAACTTTTTTTCGATGGCGCCGCCAATAAACACGGTTTTGGTATAGGAGTATTGCTTGTCGATCCAAAAGACATCTACACTCCCATTGCCATCCGTCTGGAATTCGAAGCTACCAATAACATTGCCGAGTACGAAGCATGCATAGCAGGGCTCGAAGCAGCTCTCGAAAGAAACGTCATGGAACTAGAAGTATTCGGCGACTCTTTGCTCCTTATCAATCAGTAATCGGGTAAATGGCGAATCCAAGACCCGACCCTCCAACAGTATGGTCAGCACCTTGAAGAATCGGTTGAGCAATTCCAAGAGATCACTTTCAACTACCTGCCGAGGGATAAAAATCGCTTCGCCGATGCACTGGCCACCATAGCTTCATTAGTCGAAATGCCCAAAGGGAAAATGGTGAAGCCTTTCAAAATTGCCCGAAGGAACAGTCCGGCGTACTGCATGAGTATCGAGATCAACGAGGTTCAAACAAACACTCCGTGGTATTCGGATATCATGAATTTCCTCAAAGATGGCATGTCACGACCCGAAATCTAGGCTCTGTTTTTATTAGTGATTAAATGATTTTTAGTTAATTATTTGCTTATTTATTTATTTAAATTATTATTTATTTAAATAATTATGTGTGCATTTTATGTGCTATAATAATTATGCCTAGCATTTTATTTGGGTCATTTGTGTTAGTGTAGAAGTGTTGGGTCTTAATTGTTAGTACGGAGTAGTGTGTGTGTATAAGGTGAGAGAGGGGGCCTAAGTGTAAATCTTTTAAACATTTTCATACTCCCTCCCTACTCCCCTCACCTCCCTCACCATTCTCACACTCCATCTCCCTTACCCTACTCCCTCCCTTCTCAGCATCTCTCTCCCTCCAAGTAGAAAAGGGTAAGTTTTCTTCATCCTTCTTCTCTCTTCATTTTCTCCTTCTTCCTCTCATCTTCTCTCATTTCTTAAAACATGAAACGTGTTTAGATCGTCGCTAGGATCGCGTAGAGTCAAAAAGAATCGAAATCCATCAACTTTGAGAAAATTCAGGTAAGTTACTTTTCCCCCATTTTAATGCTAAAATGTTCATATCATGTTTAGATATTGTTTGATGTGTTACATTTGAAGTTTGGATGAGTTTCGAATTTGTTTGGAATTTATTTGGGTTTTTGATCAAAAATGGTGGTTTTGGAATGTTGGGTTTGATTCTTTGTTTTGGGTTGATGAATGGTATATTGGAGTCCCCACCCTAGTTATAAATGGTTTTGGTACATTAGTACATGAGTTGGAAGTTGGGATTTTGATTAAATGTGTTTTGGGTTGAAAATGGAAGAACCCATGTTGTTCTTCCCGATTTCTGGCGATTCCGGCATATTGGGCGACCGCCCAAAATCGTATGGGCGACCGCGCATCTTTCTGAGAGCTTTTGTTCTTGTTTTGAGGCACTTTGGGCGACCGCACAACCCACTTTGGGCGGCCGCACAGAACCCCTGAAACTTTGCATTTTGTTAATTTGTGTGATTGAAGAACGTGCTTTGGTCTAAGTCTTGGGTGTCCTTTTAGTTGACCCTAGTGATCATTGTAGTACACTTTAGTGATAGAATTGGGTCCTTTGTGATCAAGGTTGTGTTTGAAATTCATTAATTGTTAATTGGGATTCTGGAGCACCTCTATTGTGCATTGTTTGTTCATTTCATCTTCTTGGTGATTAATTGGCATGATTCCCTACTTTGGAATCCTTTGTTGTTTATCGTGCTAGTATTTTATTACTTAGCCTTTACGTGAAAGCCCAGCTGGCATTGTGTGTGTTTCGGGCGATGCGAAATATTATGATGGCACAAGCCAAGTCCATTATGATGTTGACCATTGTTTTGCCCAATTATTACCCTCCTCCAGATTGGCCTTGGATGTGAGAAGAGCTAGCTCCTTTGTGTGCATTTTAGCTTCTTGGAGCATGACTTTGTGGCATGTCTCCCGTCCCTTGTGACACTTCTTTTATGGTTATTGGTTCCGGTACCGGGGTTTTCTCTTCGGCTTTCATGCCATTATGAAGATGATGTTTTGTTGATGATTGAAGCTGCGCAGCGATCCTTTATTTGGATGTTCCGGATTGGAAAACCTTGGCTATATCCTTTGTTATGTGTTTATTTCCGCTGCTATCTGTTATGTGATAAATGCTATGTGCTATGTGATATTTATTATTTCTTATTGTATATTGCATCATAGCATGTCATGTAGTTGCATTAGTAACTTATTGAGATTTATCTCACCCCCTTTTCTTTTTATCCTTGTTTTTCCTTAACCCCCCCCCCAGGTGCTAAGGAATAGTCTCGCTGATCACGAGAAAGAGGACGTCGAGTGTGGATCCGTTCTTTTGGGGAAGGTTGATATAGGTTGGTTTCCATTATGTAAATGTGTAACCATTTTGGGGTAGTTGTACCAAACAATGACGTCACTAAGGATTGTATATTTTTATTTTGTTGGGCATAAACTTGTGGAAGTTTATGATAGTTGTATTTAGTCTTATCAAACTTGGTTTTGTAAAACTTTGGATTATCACCTTTTGGTATTAAATGAAATTTTTAACTTCAGTATTTCATAGTTTTGGTTTTAGAGTCGACGTCCAGCTCGCGGTCCCGGGGCCCGCGGGGTCCGGGGTCGCGACAGTTGGTATCAGAGCTATGGCATTAGCTCTATGTATAAGTCTAGGTGGATTAGTATGACCTAGGTGGGTAGTAGTGTGCGGAGTGATTGACGGTTGATGTCTTATGTAGGTAATTGCTCGCAATGTCTGGAAGAAGAAACAGAGGAGGTGCTAGTGGGGCACAGAATCAGAATGATACAAGGGATGAAGCCCGTGCCATGTTTCAAGGCATGTTTGAGGCGGCCATGAAGGCCATACATGATCAAGGTCCGAGGGTAGAGCAAGCACCACCTCGTTATGGTTTGGAGCAATTTTTGAAACTGAAACCTGTTGAATTCAATGGGGAACCCGATGTTCGGAAAGCTGAGTTGTGGATTGAGTCTATGGAAAAGATTTATGATGTGTTTGGGTGTTCGGATGAGGACAAGGTCCGGTTCGCGGCTTACAAGCTTGTGGGAGCCGCCGAGCATTGGTGGAAAGGTATTAAAGCTACTTAGGATGATACTCGCACGGTTTATGCGTGGGAGTTGTTTGTGCGTAAATTCAAGGAGCATTTCATTCCGGTTGTTGACCAAAACCGAAGGGAGATCGAGCTACTCAACTTGGAGCAAGGATTGTTGTCTATAGCACAATACTCGGCTAAGTTCATAGAATTAGCCCGATATTGTGACTATTTGGTGAGGACCGAGGAACAAAAAGGTATGAGATTTATTCGGGGATTGAAGACCTCCATCCGTACTCAACTGATTGCTCAACGGATTGTGACGTTCCAAGATGCGGTGGACCGAGCCTATCTTATAGAGCAAGATATTGGGGAACATAAGCGGAAGACCGAGGTGGCCAACCCGAGTAGGCAAGGAGCGCAGAGCAAGTCGCAACCAAGGATTGATAATCGAGGTAACTTTGGGGGACAATCTCAGTCCCGAGGGCAACCGATCCCAAGGAACCCGGGTACCACTTCTGGGAACCAAGGGAACCAAGGGAGCCAAATTAGGAGGCTTTGTTCGTATTGTCAAAAGGAAGGTCATTCTGAAGACCGTTGGTGGAGGAAGCAAGGAAGGTGCACCAATTGTGGTCAAATGGGGCATTTTGCAAGAGATTGTACTAGAGGCAAGGGAAAAGCATCCGGGTCAGGAGTTAGTATTAATCAGGGTCAGAAAAGGGATGCCGCCGGGAAGCCCAAGGTCCAAGGAAGGGTATTTGCCATGAATCAACAACAAGCTACCGATGATCCATCCGTTATTGGAGGTATTATTTCTGTGTCTAATGTGAGCGCACGAGCGTTAGTAGATCCAGGATCATCTCATTCATACATTTCTGTGCAATTTGCTTCCATGTTAAATGCTGCATTCGAGTCTTTACCGTACGTGCTAGAGGTGTCGACCCCTATAGGAGAATGCTTGATTTCTGATCGAGTCTTTCGTGCTTGTGACGTGGTTATTTGTGGTCGAGTCCTTTGTGCGGATTTGGTAGTTCTTCCTATCCAAGACTTTGATGTCATTTTGGGTATGGATTGGTTGAGCAAGTTTCATGCGTCCGTTGATTGCCGTAAGAAAACTGTTACTTTTTCTATTCCCGATGTGCCTAAGTTCGTTTTTGAGGCTAGTCCTCTGAGTAGGAAGGTTCGCTTAATTTCTTTTATGAAAGCGAGAAAATTATTGCATAGTGGTTGTGAGGGGTATTAGGCTAGTGTTCTTGATACTAGGAAAGAATCCCCTAGTTTTGATAGTGTTCGGGTAGTTCGGGAGTTTCCCGATGTTTTCTCTACCGAGTATGATATGCCACCCGATCGTGAGATTGAGTTTTGTATAGATCTTCTGCCGGGTACGGCTCCGATTTTGAAAGCACCTTATAGGTTAGCTCCCGCTGAGTTGAAGGAGTTAAAGGTTCAGTTGCAAGAGTTGCTTGATCGAGGGTTTATCCGCCCTAGTGTTTCCCCGTGGGGAGCACCGGTTTTTTTTGTGCGAAAGAAAGATGGTTCGTTGAGATTGTGCATCGATTACCGGAAGTTGAATCAGGTTACGGTGAAGAATAAGTATCCTCTGCCTCGTATTGATGATTTATTTGATCAGCTTCAAGGGTCCGTGGTTTTCTCTAAGCTTGATTTAAGGAGTGGGTACCATCAGTTGAAAGTTCGATCGGAGGATATTCCGAAGACTGCTTTTCGCACTCGTTATGGTCATTATGAGTTCTTGGTTATGCCGTTTGGGTTGACTAACGCGCCGGCCGTATTTATGGATTTGATGAACCGGATTTTCCATCCCTATCTTGATTCGTTCGTGGTGGTTTTCATCGACGACATTCTTGTTTATTCGAAATCTCGAGATGAGCACGAGCAGCATTTGAGGACTGTTTTATCCGTTCTTGCGAGGGAGAAATTATTTGCGAAGTTTAGTAAATGCGAATTTTGGCTCGAGAAGGTGTCATTTCTGGGTCATGTGATTTCTAAAGATGGGATTTCTGTGGATCCGTCTAAGATTGAAGCTATAGTGGATTGGAAGAGACCCGAGTCAGTGACCGAGATTCGTAGTTTTCTGGGTTTAGCCGGTTATTACCGAAGGTTTATTGAAGGGTTTTCGAGGATTGCTACTCCGATGACTCAGTTAACCCGGAAGAACGTTCCGTTTGTGTGGACCGAGAAATGTGGCAAGAGTTTCGAAAATTGAAGAAGAGGTTGACTACCGCACCGATCTTGACTTTGCCTAATGGGAGCGATGGCCTAGTGATTTACAGTGATGCTTCGAAAGAGGGTTTTGGTTGTGTGTTGATGCAGAATGGGAAAGTAATTGCGTATGCTTCGAGGAAGTTGACCCCTAGTGAGCAGAATTACCCGACTCATGATATGGAGTTAGCAGCTATTGTATTTGCGTTGCACAAGTGGAAGCACTATCTTTATGGAGCGAAGTTTGAGATTTTTACGGATCACAAGAGTTTGAAGTACCTATTCTCTCAGAAGGAATTGAATAATAGGCAGCGCCGATGGATGGAATTGTTGAAGGATTATGATTGTACGATTTCTTATCATCCGGGGAAGGCGAATGTGGTAGCCGATGCGATTAGTAGAAAATCTTATGTGGCTTCGATGATGGTTCGTGAATGGAAAATGCTTGAGGATGTTCGAGATTGGTCTCCTCGTGAATCGAGACATGGGGCTATTTTTGCGAATATTAAGGTATCTCCGACCCTAATTCAGAGGATAAAGGAAGCTCAGAAAGAGGATCCCGAGTTGGTGAAGATAATGGGTAAACTGAAAGAAAAGAACTTCGAGGATTTTTCTTTGAGTTCGAGTGGAGTGTTGACTTTCCGTGGTCGTTTGTGTGTTCCGGATGTTGATGGAATTAAACAGAGAGTTCTTGATGAGGGTCATAAATCAAGGTATACTATTCATCCGGGCAGTACGAAGATGTATCAGGATTTGAAGCAACAATTTTGGTGGATTAATATGAAAAGAGAAATAGCGGAGTATGTATCGTAGTGTTTAACGTGTCAGCAGGTCAAAGCCGAGCATCAGAGACCCGCGGGATTGCTTCAGCCGTTAGAGATTCCCGAGTGGAAATGGGAGCATGTGACTATGGATTTTGTTACGGGACTGCCTCGTACCCGTAGGAAGTTTGACAGTGTGTGGGTAATAGTGGATAGATTGACCAAGAGCGCCCATTTCTTGCCTATTGACATCAGGTATTCGATGGAGAAGCTTGCGACCCTTTATATTGATGAGATTGTTAGATTGCATGGGGTTCCGGTTAGCATTGTGTCAGATCGAGACCCGAGGTTTACTTCTAGATTCTGGAAGGCGTTTCAGGAAGCTTTGGGTACAGATTTGCGATTCAGTACGGCTTTTCATCCTCAGACCGACGGTCAATCCGAGAGGACTATTCAGATTCTTGAGGATATGTTGCGAGCTTGTGCGATAGACTTTTCCGATTCTTGGGATTCGCACCTACCGTTAGTGGAATTCTCTTACAACAACAGTTATCAGGCTAGTATCGAGATGGCACCGTTTGAGGCCTTGTATGGAAGGAAGTGTAGATCGCCTATTTGTTGGGATGAGGTTGGTGAAGCGAGAGTTTTGGGTATTGATTTGCTTCGGGATTCGGTTGAGAAAGTTAAAGTTATCCGGGATAGATTGAAGACAGCCCAGAGTCGACATAAGAGCTATGCAGACAACCGAAGGAGAGATCTTAGTTTTCAGATTGGTGATTTGGTGTTCTTGAAAGTGTCTCCAAAGGTGGGTATCCGAAGGTTCGGGAAGAAAGGCAAACTGGCTCCGAGGTTTATTGGCCCGTTTGAGATTTTGGGAAAGGTTGGACTTCTAGCGTATCGTCTTGCGTTACCGCCATCTTTAGACCGGTTGCACAACGTTTTCCACGTTTCTATGCTTCGGAAGTATGTTCATGATCCATCTCACGTGTTACCGAGGGTACCGGAGGATATTGAGCCCGATATGACTTATGAGGAACGACCGGTTCGGATCTTAGATTCTAAAGTTCAAGAGTTGAGGAGCAAAAGCATTTCATTGGTTCGAGTCCTTTGGAGGAATCATAACATCGAGGAGTCGACGTGGGAGCTCCGAGATGAGATCGAGAGGAAATTTCCGTGGCTTTTTGTTTAAGGTAAGTCTCGTTAAAATTCAGGTCGAATTTTCTTTAAGGGGGAGTGAATGTCACGACCCGAAATCTAGGCTCTGTTTTTATTAGTGATTAAATGATTTTTATTTAATTATTTTCTTATTTATTTATTTAAATTATTATTTATTTAAATAATTATGTGTGCATTTTATGTGCTATAATAATTATGCCTAGCATTTTATTTGGGTCATTTGTGTTAGTGTAGAAGTGTTGGGTCTTAATTGTTAGTACGGAGTAGTGTGTGTGTATAAGGTGAGAGAGGGGGCCTAAGTGTAAATCTTTTAAACATTTTCATACTCCCTCCCTACTCCCCTCACCTCCCTCACCATTCTCACACTCCATCTCCCTTACCCTACTCCCTCCCTTCTCAGCATCTCTCTCTCTCCAAGTAGAAAAGGGTAAGTTTTCTTCATCCTTCTTCTCTCTTCATTTTCTCCTTCTTCCTCTCATCTTCTCTCATTTCTTAAAACATGAAACGTGTTTAGATCGTCGCTAGGATCGCGTAGAGTCAAAAAGAATCGAAATCCATCAACTTTGAGAAAATTCAGGTAAGTTACTTTTCCCCCATTTTAATGCTAAAATGTTCATATCATGTTTAGATATTGTTTGATGTGTTACATTTGAAGTTTGGATGAGTTTCGAATTTGTTTGGAATTTATTTGGGTTTTTGATCAAAAATGGTGGTTTTGGAATGTTGGGTTTGATTCTTTGTTTTGGGTTGATGAATGGTATATTGGAGTCCCCACCCTAGTTATAAATGGTTTTGGTACATTAGTACATGAGTTGGAAGTTGGGATTTTGATTAAATGTGTTTTGGGTTGAAAATGGAAGAACCCATGTTGTTCTTCCCGATTTCTGGCGATTCCGGCATATTGGGCGACCGCCCAAAATCGTATGGGCGACCGCGCATCTTTCTGAGAGATTTTGTTCTTGTTTTGAGGCACTTTGGGCGACCGCACAACCCACTTTGGGCGGCCGCACAGAACCCCTGAAACTTTGCATTTTGTTAATTTGTGTGATTGAAGAACGTGCTTTGGTCTAAGTCTTGGGTGTCCTTTTAGTTGACCCTAGTGATCATTGTAGTACACTTTAGTGATAGAATTGGGTCCTTTGTGATCAAGGTTGTGTTTGAAATTCATTAATTGTTAATTGGGATTCTGGAGCACCTCTATTGTGCATTGTTTGTTCATTTCATCTTCTTGGTGATTAATTGGCATGATTCCCTACTTTGGAATCCTTTGTTGTTTATCGTGCTAGTATTTTATTACTTAGCCTTTACGTGAAAGCCCAGCTGGCATTGTGTGTGTTTCGGGCGATGCGAAATATTATGATGGCACAAGCCAAGTCCATTATGATGTTGACCATTGTTTTGCCCAATTATTACCCTCCTCCAGATTGGCCTTGGATGTGAGAAGAGCTAGCTCCTTTGTGTGCATTTTAGCTTCTTGGAGCATGACTTTGTGGCATGTCTCCCGTCCCTTGTGACACTTCTTTTATGGTTATTGGTTCCGGTACCGGGGTTTTCTCTTCGGCTTTCATGCCATTATGAAGATGATGTTTTGTTGATGATTGAAGCTGCGCAGCGATCCTTTATTTGGATGTTCCGGATTGGAAAACCTTGGCTATATCCTTTGTTATGTGTTTATTTCCGCTGCTATCTGTTATGTGATAAATGCTATGTGCTATGTGATATTTATTATTGCTTATTGTATATTGCATCATAGCATGTCATGTAGTTGCATTAGTAACTTATTGAGATTTATCTCACCCCCTTTTCTTTTTATCCTTGTTTTTCCTTAACCCCCCCCCCCAGGTGCTAAGGAATAGTCTCGCTGATCACGAGAAAGAGGACGTCGAGTGTGGATCCGTTCTTTTGGGGAAGGTTGATATAGGTTGGTTTCCATTATGTAAATGTGTAACCATTTTGGGGTAGTTGTACCAAACAATGACGTCACTAAGGATTGTATATTTTTATTTTGTTGGGCATAAACTTGTGGAAGTTTATGATAGTTGTATTTAGTCTTATCAAACTTGGTTTTGTAAAACTTTGGATTATCACCTTTTGGTATTAAATGAAATTTTTAACTTCAGTATTTCATAGTTTTGGTTTTAGAGTCGACGTCCAGCTCGCGGTCCCGGGGCCCGCGGGGTCCGGGGTCGCGACATGGCACTTATCCCGAGAATAGCAATAAGAAGTCTCAAGCGGCTCTGCAAAGGCTAGCCTCTCAGTACGTACTGATTGGGGATCGAGTCTATAAAAGGCACCACGACGGGATCAATCTCTTATGCGCCAATGAGGCCGAAGCTCAAGAGATAATGTGTGAAGTGCACGAAGGAGAGTATGGACCCCACATGAATGGGTTTATGCTAGTCAAGAAGATACTCCGCATTGGTTACTATTGGAGCACTATGGAACGAGACTGTATCGAGAAAGTCAAAAGGTGTGCCAAGTGCCAATTCCATGATAATCTGCAACATGCTCCACCCTCGCAACTTTACAACAAGGTCACACCTTGGCATTTCTCTTGTTGGGGGACAGACATCATCGGTAAAGTCCATCCTGCCGGAAGCAATGGGCAGTCATTCGTCCTAGTGGCCGTCGACTACTTCACAAAGTGGGTCGAAGCACAAGCCTATCGGACCCTCAACGCCAAGAAAGTGGCCGAATTTGTAAAGATTAATATCATGTGCCGATACGACGTGCCTCATGAAATCATTTCCGACAACGGCTTTCACTTTGAGAAGGAAATGGATGCACTTTTGATAGAATACAAGATCACCAAGCACAAGTCATCTCCTTACCGTCCCCAAGCAAATGGCGCGGTTGAAGCAGCAAATAAGACCATCGAGACCATCGTCAAGAAAATGGCTTCAACAGGAAGGGATTGGCCCGAGAAGCTACCATTAGCATTGTGGGGCTACCGCACATCAATACGGTCAGCAACAGGAGAAACTCCTTATGCATTAGTCTATAGTTCTGAAGCCGTACTCCCAATCGAACTTGAAGTCCCATCTCTACGGGTCCTCCTCGAGAATCAAGTCAACGAGGTCGACTAGATGCAAAGTCAATATGAACAGCTAGCCTTACTCGACGAGAAAAGGCTAAGAGCACTCTAACGCACAAGGGCGTATCAGCAAAGGATGGCAAGAGCTTTCAACAAAAAGGTGAATCCTCGAAACATCAATGTGGGAGATTTGGTCTTAAGACAACATCCTCCTAATGCCATGAATCCCCTGGGGAAATGGGGACCCCGATGGATTGGTCCGTACGTGGTCAAAAAGATACTAAGTGGCGGTGCAGTCCGACTCGTGGATTTAGATGGTGACGAGCTGCCAAAGGAGGTCAACCTCGACAAGCTCAGGAGGTTCTATGCTTAACAAACAAAGACCATTAAAAAAAATCGCTCACTAGGTTGAAAACCCGCAAGGGCGGCCTAGGCAAAAATTAGAGCACGTGCAAAAAAGAAGCCCGCTAGATTGAAAACCCGAAAGGGCGGTCTAGGCAAAAAACAGGGTGCACACAAAAAAAAAATGGTCTTTGTTTGTTTGAACTACGGAGACCTGAGCCTCCCAACTGGAGGAACGTAGGCAACCTTCGGGTGCGGTCTAAAACATATCAAAAATACCCAATTCACTTCATATAACAAGATGCAATTTTTATTCATTCAATGAGTTATTCAAGCCATTACAACGGATTTATTGAGCAACAAAAGACATCAAAACATTAAATCCTAAAACAAAGTGGTCTAATTTAATTGCAATCTCTTAGGGTACTAAGAAAAGTCCAATTTTCTCTTAGCCTTCAAAGGACCACCCGATCGTCTCTCAATCCTTTTCTTCTTGGATGACGGAGGAGCACTAATACGCACCGAAACCTTCTGTGTTGCGGCACATCTCCTAGCATAAAAGTCATCCAAAGGAGTACCGAAAGGGTCAACAAGAATGTTACTCGAATCAGCAGCAGCCTCCCTATATCTCAAAGCGCTGCTAGGCTCAAAACCCTTTCCCAACAACTCGGCACGAAGCACATCGACCCAAGTGATGCCACGGTAAAGGGTGCCAAACAAATAATCTAAGTAGCTCTCGGGAAGGAAGACACTCCCCTGATGCAGAGGAGCAAAAGCCCAACGGTTGCGATCATCTCCCCAAGCCGACTGAAGCTCACTCGAGAAGTCCGGACCCATGTAAGCAACTGGACGAAGCATTTCGTCCCTCAGAAAAGGAATTATTTGTTGGCGACCAAACTGCCGCAGAACCCGCTCTGGCTGGTAAAATGAAGAATCTCTCAAGCCGGGTACAACCACGTGCTGAAAACCAAGAGTCCATTCCACAAAAGTACGAAGACCCCAAGAAGGAGGGCACCACTCAATATCGACGGTTACCCGAGAGGCAAAGAATTTCTTCCAACCATCTTCAGATAAATCCCGGATCAACAGCTTCCTCCTATGAACAGCAAAAGGAGACAAATCACCATCCGGGGAATAAATCTTGAAGTGTTCTCGGAGCCATATGGTCAAGAGCAAAGGGCTTCCCCGACACATCTTGTCCGTCCTATGTAACTCATCAAGGCCGTGCAACGTCTCCCCTACAATAAGAGGGATTATACTAAATTGTTGCTCCTTGGTTTGCAAAATAATCTCAGCCAACTGCGCATCCGCAGTCCCGAAGGGTTTGACAAACAGTACTTCACTAAAGAGACAAGCGGCCATGGCATTCCTCTTGAAAGATTGAACCACCGGATCCTCCGAGTGTAAACTGAAGAACATCGGCAACTCAGTTATGTCAATCACAGTACCGTGCAACATCTTCCTCACATCCTCAACAGGGAGATTCATTAACTCAACCCAAGAGTCAATGGCACCACGGTGATATTTAGGGACGGCAATCCGACCGGCCAAAGGCATGCCAAGGATGGCCCCGAAATCATCAACAATCGGCACCATTTCATTAGCTGAAAAGTTGAAGGTATGGCTATCGCAATCCCAGAAAGCCGCGGCAGCTCTCAACAAACCCCAATCCGGCTTCAACGTCCGCAAAGTGAAAAGAATTCGGAACCCGAAGTCTTTAATGAAGGCCTTCTTGGGATGGGTCTTGAAAGAATACACAAAAGTGTCCAAGTCCTTTTCATACCCACTAACAACCTTAGCATCAAGAACAAAAGAATTGGAAGCCATGGAAAATGTTGATCACAAGCAAAGGTGAGCAATAATATGATGTTCAAAAATGGCAGAAAGGAGCTATGAGAATCAAGTGGTCGAACAGAAGCTGATATTATAGCTGTTGGGGGGTC
This sequence comes from Campanula takesimana, assembly GCA_026119855.1. Taxonomy (NCBI): domain Eukaryota; kingdom Viridiplantae; phylum Streptophyta; class Magnoliopsida; order Asterales; family Campanulaceae; genus Campanula; species Campanula takesimana. Next base: position 1,007,476 of record JAOWBW010000270.1, on the reverse strand, counting down.
TTTTGGCCAGCAAATGTCAATCCCGGAATTCCGCCTCCCAGACGCGCGCGCCACCCGCCAGCGGTCTGAAATGCGCGCGCGTCCCAAGCCCACAGAGGAAAGCGCACGCCTCCCAAGACTAGATCAATTCAGAAAAGGCCTTGTCAGAAATCTCTAGCCTAAATCAAGACACAACCCTGGTCCTCGGACACCCAGTTGGGCACACCTTCTTCCGGTCCGCCCTTAAGGCATGTCAAAGATTGAAAGTAGGATAGAAACTCCCACTCAAAAGTAGGCTGTCCTTCTCCAGATTCTGAACTCCCTAAGTTCTGTCACGGGTGCCATACCCCCCTCAAGAGTCAATCTCAACATTTCATCCCCAGCAGGAACATTCTTCTGGTCGCGGTCAACTGTGCCCGCACCCCACAAGTCAAAAAGTCAGGTGTGACTCCAAGTGGCACGCGACTTCAAAGAAATACCTCATCAACGGATTTCACTAACGGATTTGTCTTCAAAGGTTCACTAACGGCCTCTCTAAAGGTTCACCAACGGCCTCTACAAAGGTTCACTAACGGCCTCATTCAAGGGTTCACTAACGGCCTCATCAACAGATTTCAGTAACGGATTCGTCCTCAAAGGTTTACTAACGGCCTCCTTAAAGGTTCACTAACGGCCTCTTCACAGGTTCACTAACGGCCTCCTCAAAGGTTTACTAATGGCCTCTCCAAAGGTTCACTAACGGCCTCATTCAAAGGCTCACTAACGGCCTCATTCAACATATTCAGCCGGCAGGTTCACCTAATGGATCATGCCACCCCCTCTATCAATAAAAGCCACTCACACAAGGAGCGCACCACTATCTCTCGCAATTTCAAATTCCTGCTTTTATCGAGTCTTTGCTTGGTGATGTCCTCGGCGGGTGTTTTTAACTTTCGTCGACGCGTTTTGCTTTGCAATCCACGTCGCCGAGGGGCTCTGTAGACACCCCGCCTTGGACCGCTCACCCCGATTGCACATTTGATCTTGTGTTTCTCCCCATTTTAAGTGTTTCTCGTTAGTTTCTGTCACTTCCGTTAAGTTCCTGACTGACTTCGTTAAGTCCAGGGACTAAACTGAATAACAAGACTGACTTTCTAGTCCATTCTGTCAAAATCGCCTTCTCTGAGTCGCCCGCCTCCGACAGGAGGATCCAGACGCGCGCGCCTCCCGCCCCCAAATCAGGAAGCGCGCGCCTCTGGGCGTCGGTTACAGATTTCTGTCCAGGATTCTCTCCCTTGCTCAATTTACAGCATTTTGCCCGGGAAAGATTTCTTGGTGACTGAGTTTTGGCACCAAAAACATCTCTCTTTCACCTATAAAAACCCCCCTTTACCTCCATTTTCAAGGACCTTGGGCTCTCAATCTTACATTCTCAACAAGACACTAAAATTTCACACTTACAAAGCATTTCCAAAGGATTTCTCCAAAGAATTCATCAAGAAGTGTTTGAAGTCTCTTGAAGTCTAGGTAAAGTTATTTCTTTCCTCTTCTTAACTTCATCTCTTTTCTCTTTCTTTTTGTTTTATCAAAGTGCAATCACCCAAATCATTTTGGGGACATGACTCTAATGATCACCTCATCTCATTGAGGTCGGTTAAAGAGTTATCTCCTACATTCCAAACTCTATTTTAAAACCCCTTTTTTATGATTTAAAGAAGAAGAAGAAGAACGTTTATCATTCATGTAGATTTTGATCAAGCAAGACCAACTTTAGTTGGGCGAGATGGGTGTTTCGGTACTTCCCATCTCGTAACCTAACCCCCGAACCTCAAAACAAAGAATCTCTATTTTCGTAATCAAACTTAGGCTACTATCAATAGGTTTTTTTTATGTTCCTCAAAACATAGGTGGCGACTCTAAAAAAACAAGTTAGACATCCTAGGGTAATTCACGCGCTCTAGCCAAGCCGTGGCTCCCCCAGGGTATCTACACCGCCCACCACTCTTCCCACTTCATGATGATAGGAAAACCACCCACTACTCTTAGATGGAAAGATCCTATAAATTGCAGTCCATGGAGGTCCCTAAACTCACTCATTCTCATTCAGTAATACACACTATCAGTAAAGAGAGAGCAAGAGTTGAGAAGACTTAAAGTTCTTCTCCGTTCGTGAGTTCCGTCCCGGTGTTCTATTCCGATCGGCGCAATGGTTGGAGGTAACTCGATCAATCCTTCTACTGCATTTACAGAGCATGTTCTTTTTGTGTTTCGAGCATGCTATTGTGTTTAATTTCCAATAGTATCCACACGCGAAAGAATTTCAAGAACACCTTTTCAAACCGGATTGCTAGATCTAAATATTTGAAATTGAATTTCTAATTTAGGTGAAAAAAGTATTAAGATCATTTTTGAGACGTAGGTAGTATATACTTGCTGTTGTTACTTTCTTTTTGCAAGTTTATGATTAGGCTGTTTCAATGTACTTTCATATAAAAACTTGGTGTTTTCATGTTCAAAATTGGTGTTTTTATGCTCAAACTTGGTGTTGTTACTTTCTTTTTGTAAGTTTATGAATAGGCTGTTTCATTGTACTTTAATATTGAAACATGGTGTTTTCATGGTGAAACTTGGTTTTTTTGTATGCCTTAACTTGTTTCTTTTGTAAATTTTATTATGTGCAGCCTTCTAAAGAGGCTATGGTGATTTTCAAGAGAGACATGGAAATGATACCTCATGCCCTGATTGAAAGACTTCAAAAACTCAAAAAAGAAAATAATGATAAGGAGCTGGAGAGGGACATGGAGAAGGAGAAGGAAATTGTTGATGAAGCTTCAGGATCTAGGCCTGAGGAAGTTTCGGCAAGTCAGGAATTTTATAATGCTCCTGGGTTTTTTTAGGCTATTGATGTTGTAATGCAGGAATTGAGTAAGAGGGTTAAGTGGATGAAAAAAAGTAAAAAATGGACCAATATTTGATCTTTTAAGTGATTCTGATAATGATGGTGTCAATTAGGATGGATTTCATCATAATGAAAATTGTGTCAATGATTTCATTTACGCAGAAGAGAATCCAGTTAACGAGCCTGTCCATGAAGAAGAAATCCCAACTTCTGATGCAGCTGGTGGTGGTAATGTCGACACTGATTCAAATGAGTTGTCAGATTTTGTTCTTGTGCGTGCTTTTGACGATCAAGAGAATCCTAAACATTTGTCCCCAGTTGTGGAGAATGATGCAGAAATTGATGAAGAGAATTTTGATGATGGTCTAGGGTGCACATTACCTTGTGGCGAAGCAAATCTTGCAACTGTTTGAGCTCAAGGTTTATGCAAAAGCATAAGTCTTTGATGATGCCAATGAAGCTTTTGAGAAAGCAATTTGTTGACTATTGTTTTTCCAACTATTTTGTGAATTTTGTTCATAGTTAAACATCCTTCATTTTGTTCCTTTTTTAAGTTTAACTTGATATTTTTTATGTGTGAATTTGGTGTTTGTACCTGATAACTTACTCTTTTTTTGTAGTGGTAGCTATTGTTCATATGCAGATTCTGCATTAATTTTTAATGAGGACATACAAACGTTACAAGAAGGAAATGAAGTAAGTGTCATGATTCTTGATCTATGGGCAGTTCTGATGAACAGAATGATATTGATGTCTGGAACAATGTCAAAATTTATATTTAGTTGCAATAGTTGTTCGGTAAGTTTGATTTTATTTTATTTTCTTTCGGTTATTAATACATATTTTATTTTCGTAATTTTTGTTTTAGTATTGTAACTTGATGTACTGGCATAGTAACTTTGTTTTTTTATATGTAGTCGTATTGGTCTGATATTGCTTATGGTAATGATGCAGATGAGAAAGGTCATTTATTCCGTGGAGCATTGCAAGAATTTTTTAAGAATCATGTGATGAGTCATAAGATGAAGAATCTTAGAGAAACTAAATTGGTAATTTTTGTAACGCCCGTCCCAATTTTAATTTAATTCTTGCATTTTTTTTTATTATTATGTGTTATTTTGTTTTAGTTAATTATTTAACTAAATGTGCAAGTTTAGGACCTCCTTGTTCTAATTGAAACTATGTGATTAATTGTTAGAGTTATTTTAGGGGTCTATATGCTAAGAATGAAACTTAGATGACCAAAATGTAAGAAAAGGGAATTAGGAGATTAACTAGCCTAATTTCCTCCCTCTTCTTGGTCAAAATCACCTTTACCCATTTCTCTCTCAAATTTCTCCCCCTGCGAATTCAGGGCTAGGTAAGGGTTTTGATCTTCTTTTTATTTCTTCTTCAATTACTTCTCTACTCTAGAAACTAATTACATATATTTGATCAGGGCGTTGACTAGATTGTGCTCATATTTTTCTTGAACATTTTCATCAAGGTTGATTTTTGAAGAAGTAAGTTAATACTTCCCCTTTCTTGTTAAAATGCTTAATCTATGCTACTTGTGGTGTTTTTGTGATGTATTTGTGTTGAAATTCATGAAGTAATGTTCAAATCTTGGATTTTTGGTAAATTTGTTTGGATTGTTATGTAGAAGTGGAGTTTGAGTTGTGTTTGGGGTTTGAATTGTTGAGATGTTGTTGAATAAGCTTAGTATGAGCATAGAAGGCATTTTGGTACTCCATGAGCAACTAGGGAAGTAGTAGTTTTGGTGATGATGTGTTTGGGTAGGAAATGGAAGAAACCCAGCTGCAAATGTCCAGTTCGACTAGGGAGGCGCGCGCATCCCATTTTAGGAGGCGTGCGCATCCCCCTTGACACCCCAAAACCTTAGTTCTGTAATTCTGAAGGCGCGCGCATCATTTTCCTGGAGGTGTGCGCATCCCTTTCTTGTCCAAAAACTATACCTTCTGTTGACTAGAGGCGCGCACATCCTTTTTATTAGAGGCGTGCGCACCCTTTGGGCCAGGCGCGCGCATCATTTGGTGCGAGGCGCGCGTACCCCTTCCCCTGTGTTGTTATTTTATCCAAATCCTCCGGAGTTCATAATTTGCTCATCCGGACTCCGTTTTGGGCGTGTAAGCTACCGTTGTTGTCACGCCCCATACCCGTGGTCCTACTTGGCCCCACGCTCAGGACACGAGTGGAAGACGTTATAAAACATTTTTAGAAAATTTTTCGAAATGTACTTTTATAAATTTTAACAAAATCATACTTGAAGTTCAAAGACTTCACTAACTTTCAAACAAACTTTTCAAACAACTTTCACAAACGAAAGTATTTAGCTCGAAGGCTTTCAAACTTTTATACAAATGTACACACACCAACATTATCCAAAATATAGGTGTTACAAGATGATGAAGTCAAGGAAACTCTACCCAAAAGGTTATACATCTATGTAATGTAACCTTGACAAAGCAAAACCCAACTCTTACCACTTTAACATCCTCCCGTGCCAAAGTGTCCTATCCCCTGGATTCGCTTTTATCTAAAACAGTAAACAAATAAGGGGTGAGAATGAATCTCAGTAAGCTACTAAAATGCAACTACGTTACATGCTGATATGATAATCATAAAGAAGCAATATCAAGACATAATCATATATCATATAGCACATAACATGAGAGGCTCCCTATCGCCAACCGTCCCATACCGGTTGGAAATAACGACCAACTCATCATACAACACATAGTGTAGGAGTAAACACTCCTACGAGAATACCAAGCCAAGGTTTACCGAAGTAACATAACCATCTGAGAATACCATCTGAGAAAACCAGTTGAGAAAACCATCTGAGCAACATAAATAGCTGAAGTCGGGATCCCGAAAACCAAACCATAACCAATAGAACCAAAGTAACAACGGGGCAGCATCAATAGCTGAAGCAGGTTCCGGAACCATATAACACAACAACAATAGCGGGTGAAAATGACACAAAGTCATACCCCTAAATTCTAACGCAAGGGAGCGAGTTCATCCCATCCAAGGCCAATCTGGACTGAGGATAAAGGTACCAGTGGACAACCTTATAGTGAACTTGGCTTGTGTGCCACTATAACTCTCCCACTGCCCGACTCAAGGTACCAATGGAAAACCTTATAGGGAACTTAACTTGTACCCCTATAATTTTCCCACTGCCCGACTCAACAACACAAATAGTTAAACAAATAATACTAAGCATGTCATATTATCCAACACATAAAATGCACACATAATATCAATTTAAAACCCCCAAAAATATAAAATAAATAGGGACGGGTTTTGGGGTCGTTACAGTTGTAAAGCTCTCTTAGAGTACTACGTGATGGGATGGTTTATTTAGTTGAGTTCCATATGTAGAGTGTTTCGAAATTTCAATAAAGAATGATTAGTTGAAATCGAGTCTAAGAAGTGTAAGAGTCGGGATTGGTTTGCTACATCTTTTGATGAGTATTATATTATATTAACAACTGTTGCAGGTGAAGACTGTGTGAGAACTCTGAGTGTGTGCTCAAAGAGGCATACTCAGAAGTTCACTATCGTGTTGTGAAAATGTGTTGACATGTGTGTGAATTGACTGTGTACCTGACTTGTGAATGTATTGAACTAGTCCACTACTTTTGGAATTAGTTCTTGTTTTCTAATTTTCTTGTCAAGTAAACACTACTTGTGCATTTTCTTGAAAGTCCAGCTGGTTTTACTTGTTGTTTCGGGGGTGTATAGGTTCATGTTTATTATGAGTGCTGGAGCTAAGTAATAACCGTGAATCTATGCATCTGTGACCGTTAGCTCCTACTCTTGATCACGGTAGGGGTCTAGCTTTCTCAATTATTGAAGCATTATGCACAATGATTGAATAGCTCTTTTTGTTCTTGGCTTGAGATACTGGGTAACGGGTCTCCATTGATATTATGAAGCTACGTTCATTATGAAGGCCTACATCCACGGTAACATCAGTTGAAATTTTTGGTTATGAATGGGTATGGATTAATAAGGAGAAAATAAATATCCTTTGTAATGTGTACTTAGTTATACGTGTTGCATAATGGGTAGGAGTATCTACTCATATGACTTTCTACTTGACGCATTGCTATATGTGATCCTTCTATGCTTCATATCATATGTATGCATATCATGTAGCTATAGTGGTAACTTACTGAGATTTTATCTCACCCCGTTTCTTGTTTCTTTGTTTTCCTTAGATTCCAAGAAGGCTAGTGATAGCACGAGGTGAGGATCGTTGTAGCAAGTTCTTTTCGAGGGAAACCACTTTTGGGTAGGTTAAATGTTACTTTTTAGTTGTGAGAACGACGGTTAAATCTGAGTGAGTTGAACTCAGAACTTTTGGGGTACAGTTGTATAATATATGTATATATTATGTTATTATCTTTTGTTTGCCGGCTTAGGTGCCGAGCAGTTAAAAGTTAAGATTAGTTAGTGGGAATGTAAATTGTGACTTTTTAATATTTATGGATTTAGAATTTGTCGGGGCGTTACAGTTGGTATCAGAGCTATGGTTAGCTCTAAGCCTGGATAGGGTCTATGGCCTAGGTGGGTTAGTTTATGGGTTGTGTTATTAACGTCGAGTGTTTATGTGTAGGGCGGAGATGAGTCAGTCAGAGGATATTGGTAGTAGTAATCAGGGAATCGAGGAATCAAAAACTCCTTCTGTGGAGGTGGGTAATGATCACAATGTGGATTACAAACAGATGTTTCAACTACTAGCTCAAATGGTCTCCAACCAACAGGGACAGAATAATCCTGGGCATGCACAGTCAGGAGCGGAAGACAGGGGTTATGCAAGTCGCCTTACCAAGTTTCTGAAAATGCAACCTCGTAGTTTTGATGGGGAGCCCGATGCAGTAAAAGCTGAAGAATGGATAGAGAGTATTGAGAAGATATTTACTGCCTTAAAATGTGAAGATAAAGAGAAGGTAACCTTTGCAACTTTTAAACTAGAAAAGGCTGCGGAGAACTGGTGGAAGGTGTTATGCCAGAGCTGGGATCAGGATAAAGAAGTACAACATACTTGGGAGGACTTTCTCAAAGAGTTCAACTCACAGTATATTCCCTCAGTTGTTCAAGATCGAGAGAAATGGCATATCTAAACTTAGTACAAGGAAATATGACGGTGGGACAATATTCCTCTGAATTTACCAAATTAGCAAGGTATAGTAGTCATTTGGTTCCAACTGAAACAAAGAGGGCTTAACGTTTTGTGAAGGGGTTAAAGACGGAGTATAGGAAGCAACTTCTTTCCCTACAGCTTTGTAGTTACCGACAAGCAGTTGAGAAGGCTTATGCTATTGAGAATGATATTGAAGAACACAAGGTCAAACTGGGAACAACAACGGTGGGTCAACCATCAGTACGTGTTCCAGAGAGGGCTCAGAACTCCGGAAGTAAAAGGGGTGGATTTAGGGCAGGGTGGTCAACCTCAGCGGCAACCGGAAAGTATGGGAAGTGTGTCGGTGGGTTCAAAACCAAATGTTTCGAGTTCGAAGTAGATTTGCAGGTATTGTTCGAAGGAGGGCCATACTGAATACACGTGTTGGTTGAAACAAGGAAAATGCTTAAACTGTGGTGAGAATGGACATTTTAAAAGGGATTGTCCAAAGAGTAAGGGAACTCAAGGAGAAGGTACCGGGCAGCAGGCTTCTGGTAGTAAGCGGGATAGTGGGGGTCGGCCTAAGGTACAGGGTCCAGTGTTCGCTATTGATCAGCATAGAGTGGCTGAGTCTACAGCGGTGATAGGAGGTACTATTTTTCTTTTTAGTACGCGAGCGCGAGTTCTTATAGATCCAGGATCATCTCATTCTTATGTGGCATCACATTTTGTGTCCCATTTACCTGTCATTCCTGATTCTATGCCTTATGTGTTAGAAGTATCTTCCCCTATGGGAGATTGCATGTTAGCTACTGAGGTGTATAAGAATTGTGATGTTCTGGTAAGTGATCATATTCTTCAGGCCGACTTAGTAGTATTGCCTATAAAATATTTTGATGTGATACTTGGTATGGATTGGCTTTATATGCATTATGCATCTGTTGATTGTCATCAAAAGGTGGTTACATTTTCTATGTCGGGTTTACCTGAAATTATATTTGAGGGTGATAGGCCTATGTGTAGTTTTCATGTTATATCTGCTTTGAAAGCTAGGAAATTGTTATCTGGTGGTTGTACTGGGTATCTTGCATGTGTTGTTGACAAGAGTATGTCCGTAGTAAAGTTGGAAGGTATTCCCATCGTATCTGAATTTCCGGATGTGTTTTCTGCCGAGTATAGTATGCCACCTGACCGGGAACTTGAGTTTTGTATTGAGTTATTACCAGGAACAACACCGATATCTAACGCTCCGTATAGAATGGTTCCAGCTGACTTAAAGGAACTGAAGAAACAACTCGAGGAGTTACTTGAAAAAGGGTTCATCAGACCTAGTGTGTCACCGTGGGGAGCACCAGTGTTATTTGTTAAAAAGAAGGATGGTACTTTGAGATTATGTATTGACTACAGAGAGCTTAACCAGGTAACCATTAAAAATAAGTACCCATTACCTCACATTGACGACATGTTTGATCAACTTCAGGGGTCCGTAGTCTATTCGAAACTTGACTTAAGAAGTGAGTATCATCAGCTGAAAGTCCGACAGGAGGATATACCGAAGACAGCCTTACGCACCAGGTATGGACATTATGAGTTTGTGGTTATGCCATTTGGTTTGACAAATGCTCCTGCAGTATTTATGGACTTGATGAATCGAGTTTTCAAACCTTACCTGGATTGTTTTGTGGTGGTTTTTATTGATGATATCTTGGTCTATTCTAAATCAAAGACTGAGCATGAGCAACATTTAAAGATTGTATTGAGTGTTCTTCGAGAAAAGCAGCTATTTGCCAAATTTAGTAAATGTGCCTTCTGGTTGGAAGAAGTTTCTTTCTTGGGACACGTGGTGTCAGCGGCGGGTATTTTTGTCGATCCTTTAAAGGTAGAGGCCATAGTTAACTGGAAGAGACCAACAATAGTCACCGAGGTACGTAGTTTCCTGGGATTGGCAAGTTATTATCGGAGGTTTATTGAAGGATTTTCCAAAATTGCTACACCAATGACTAGTTTGACATGGAAATCTATAGCCTTCGAATCGGATGGTAAATGTGAAGCAAGCTTCCAAGAGTTGAAATGAAGATTGACAGTTGCTCCAGTATTAGCCTTGCCTAGTGGATCCGATAAATTTGTGGTTTACACGGATGCTTCCAAGGAAGGATTAGGTTGTGTGTTGATGCAGAATGGTAAGGTAATTGCTTATGCTTCGAGGAAGTTAACTCCTTATGAGAAGAATTACCTTACTCATGACTTAGAATTAGCTGCGATTATATTTGCATTACACAAGTGGAGGCATTACTTATATGGAGCTAGATTTGAAGTGTTCACAGGCCATAAGAGCTTGAAGTATTTGTTTTCTCAGAAAGAACTCAACATGAGACAACGCAGATGGATGGAGAAACTGAAAGATCACGATTGTACGATTTTGTATCACCCAGGAAAGGCAAATGTGGTGGCCGATGCGTTGAGCAGGAATACTTATGTTGCACATTTGATGACACGAGAGTGGAAATTGTTAGAATATTTGCGAGATTGGAACCCTTATGAATCGAGTCATGGCATGAGTTTTGCGAATATAAGAGCTACATCCGTTTTACTTCAACAGATTAAAGAAGCTCAGGTGATTGATCCTGAATTGCAACAGGTTGTTAATGGAATGAAAGAAGGTAGACAACCCGACTTTACCTTAAATAATGATGGAATTCTTACATTTCGTGGTAGGGTGTGTATTCCAGCAGATGGTGAGATTAAACAGCAAGTATTGGAGGAGGCTCATAAGACAAAGTATACCATACATCCAAGAAGTACGAAAATGTATCAAGATATGAAGAAATATTTCTGGTGGAACGGTATGAAAAGGGAGATTGCAGATTATGTGCCTAAGTGTCTAACATGTCAACAAGTGAAAGTGGAACATCAACGTCTAGCGGGTCTGTTACAACCTTTAGAGATTCTGGAATGGAAATGGGAGCATATCACGATGGACTTTGTAACTGGTTTACCACGTACTCGGAGGGGTTACGAAGCTGTTTGGGTTATAGTAGACCGGTTAACCAAGTCGGCTCACTTCTTACCTGTTTCCATGGGGTACTCATTGACTCAGTTAGCTTCTTTATATGTTCAAGAAATAGTTCGACTTCATGGGGTTCCTGTGAGTATAGTATCCGATAGAGATCCTCGTTTTACATCCAGATTTTGGCAAGCTCTTCAAGGTGCAATGGGTACGAAGGTGAATTTTAGCACAGCATTTCACCCACAGTCAGATGGGCAATCAGAAAGGTTGGTACGAATTCTTGAGGATATGTTACGAGCATGTGCGGTTGACTTCAAAGGTAGTTGGGATGTGCATTTACCATTAGTTGAATTTGCCTATAATAACAGCTATCAGTCTAGCATTGAAATGGCCCCCTACGAAGCATTGTATGGTTGAAAATGTAGATCACCAATATGTTGGGATGAAGTCAGGGAAGCAAATCTTTTGGGACCCGAAATGGTTCGACAATCTGTGGAAAGTATGAAATTGATTCGAGATAGATTGAGGATAGCTCAAAGTCGTCAAAAGAGTTATGCTGATAATAGAAGAAGGGATCTTGAATTCCAAGTTGGTGATTTTGTATTCTTGAAGGTATCGCCACAGAAAGGTGTGAAACGATTTCGGAAGGAAAGTTGACTCCTCAGTACATCGGACCATTTGAAATCCTTGAGAGAATTGGGAAATTAGCCTATAGAATTGCACTACCGCCATCATTATCCGGGGTACATAATGTATTCCATGTCTCTACACTTCGTAAGTATATAGCGGATGAATCACATGTACTTGAGTATGAGCCAATGGAATTTCAACCTGATTTGTCCTACGAAGAATTACCAGTGGAGATTCTTGATCGGAAGGAACAAGTCTTGCGTACCAAGCGGATTCCACTTGTGAAAGTGTTATGGAGGAATCATGAGATTGAGGAAGCTACGTGGGAGAGCGAGCAAGAAATGCGAGAAAAACACCCATGGCTATTCGATAATGTCGGTAAGTAAAATTCGCGGTCGAATTTTTTTAAGGAGGGGAGGATGTAACGCCCGTCCCAATTTTAATTTAATTCTTGCATTTTTTATTTTTTTTTATTTATTATGTGTTATTTTGTTTTAGTTAATTATTTAACTAAATGTGCAAGTTTAGGACATCCTTGTTCTAATTGATACTATGTGATTAATTGTTAGAGTTAGTTTAGGGGTCTATATGCTAAGAATGAAACATAGATGACCAAAATGTAAGAAAAGGGAATTAGGAGATTAACTAGCCTAACTTCCTCCCTCTTCTTGGTCAAAATCACCTTTACCCATTTCTCTCTCAAATTTCTCCTCCTGCGAATTCAGGGCTAGGTAAGGGTTTTGATCTTCTTTTTATTTCTTCTTCAATTACTTCTCTACTCTAGAAACTAATTACATATATTTGATCAGGGAGTTGACTAGATTGTGCTCATATTTTTCTTGAACATTTTCATCAAGGTAGATTTTTGAAGAGGTAAGTTAATACTTCCCCTTTCTTGTTAAAATGCTTAATCTATGCTACTTGTGGTGTTCTTGTGATGAATTTGTGTTGAAATTCATGAAGTAATGTTCAAATCTTGGATTTTTGGTAAATTTGTTTGGATTGCTATGTAGAAGTGGAGTTTGAGTTGAGTTGAGTTGTGTTTGGGGTTTGAATTGTTGAGATGTTGTTGAATAAGCTTAGTATGAGCATAGACGGCATTTTGGTACTCCATGAGCAACTAGGGAAGTAGTAGTTTTGGTGATGATGTGTTTGGGTAGGAAATGGAAGAAACCCAGCTGCAAATGTCCAGTTCAACTAGGGAGGCGCGCGCATCCCATTTTAGGAGGCGTGCGCATCCCCCTTGACACCCAAAAACCTTAGTTCTGTAATTCTGAAGGCGCGCGCATCATTTTCCTGGAGGCGTGCATATCCCTTTCTTGTCCAAAAACCATATCTTCTGTTGACTAGAGGCGCGCGCATCCTTTCTATTGGAGGCGTGCGCACCCTTTGGGCCAGGCGCGCGCATCATTTGGCGCGAGGCGCGCGCACCCCTTCCCCTGTGTTGTTATTTTATCCAAATCCTATGGAGTTCATAATTTGCTCATCCGGACTCCGTTTTGGGCGTGTAAGCTACCGTTGTAAAGCTCTCTTAGAGTACTACGTGATGGGATGGTTTATTTAGTTGAGTTCCATATGTAGAGTGTTTCAAAATTTCAATAAAGTATGATTAGTTGAAATCGAGTCTAGGAAGTGTAAGAGTCGGGATTGGTTTGCTACATCTTTTGATGAGTATTATATTATATTAACAACTGTTGCAGGTGAAGACTGTGTGGGAACTCTGAGTTTGTGCTCAAAGAGGCATACTCAGAAGTTCACTACCGTGTTGTGAAAATGTGTTGACATGTATATGAATTGACTGTGTACCTGACTTGTGAATGTATTGAACTAGTCCACTACTTTTGGAATTAGTTCTTGTTTTCTAATTTTCTTGTCAAGTAAACACTACTTGTGCATTTTCTTGAAAGTCCAGCTGGTTTTACTTGTTGTTTCGGGGGTGTATAGGTTCATGTTTATTATGAGTGCTGGAGCTAAGTAATAACCGTGAATCTATGAATCTGTGACCGTTTGCTCCTACTCTTGATCACGGTAGGGGTCTAGATTTCTCAATTATTGAAGCATTATGCATAATGATTGAATAGCTCTTTTTGTTCTTGGGTTGAGATACTGGGTAACGGGTCTCCATTGATATTATGAAGCTACGTTCATTATGAAGGCCTACATCAACGGTAACATCAGTTGAAAGTTTTGGTTATGAATGGGTATGGAGTAATAAGGAGAAAACAAATATCCTTTGTAATGTGTACTTAGTTATACGTGTTGCATAATGGGTAGGAGTAGCTACTCATATGACTTGCTACTTGACGCATTGCTATATGTGATCCTTCTATGCTTCATTATCTTATGTATGCATATCATGTAGCTATAGTAGTAACTTACTGAGATTTATCTCACCCCGTTTCTTGTTTCTTTGTTTTCCTTAGATTCCAAGAAGGCTAGTGATAGCACGAGGTGAGGATCGTTGTAGCAAGTTCTTTTCGGGGGAAACCACTTTTGGGTAGGTTAAATGTTACTTTTTAGTTGTGAGAACGACGGTTAAATCTGAGTGAGTTGAACTCAGAACTTTTGGGGTACAGTTGTATAATATATGTATATATTATGTTATTATCTTTTAGTTGCCGGCTTAGGTGCCGAGCAGTTAAAAGTTAAGATTAGTTAGTGGGAATGTAAATTGTGACTTTTTAATATTTATGGATTTAGAATTTTTCGGGGCGTTACAATGTTAATATTTTGATTTTAACGTTTTATATATTATACTACTTGCTCTTATTTAACAAAGTTTATACTAAAATTCATTCGTTTTTTTTTTTTCACATTTCTTTCTTTCAATTGGTAAACATGGGCATTACACACAATGTGTGTTGTGAATACTGACACAAAAAAGTGTCAATATTTGGACAGCATATGAAAGGTGTTAAGAAGTGTCATTCTACCATTTTTGCTAAGATTCTAGTAAGTCTTGTCCTTTTGCTACAATTGTTTTTTTTTAATTATTGTTACTTATTGTTGTTACTTTTTAAAAAAAAAAAAAAATTATAGTGTCAAGAAATTAGTAAACTGTTGAAAGATTTTGGTCACTTGGAATGTGAGAGGTCAAAGATTATAAATTTGAATATATGAAATTTGATTGGGTGCTTCAAGAAAACCAGAATAATATTGATTGTGGTATTTACATTATGTGGGAGATGAACGACTTCCAAGGAAAACTGTATAAATGTCCTGAATTGTCCAAGAAAATTTAAATGTAATTTTATATCTTTTTGTATGTTTTTATTTTGATTTAAAATGTATTGGCTGAATATATATATTTTTTGGTTTAGGATTTGGAAATGACTACTCTTCAGGTGGAGGCTCTCGCAACATTGCTACTCAATGATTTGAACAAGAAACGAGATATTTTGTTGAAGAAAGTTGAAGTGTTCTCGAAAATCAAACGAGATCACATTGACAAGTTGTTGGCAAGAAAGACAACGAGGAGAAGAAGAGGAAGAAAGGTCCTAGTATGACGACTGCAACATATATTAGACAAACTACGTCTAAAAAGGCTGCTAGTTAGTGAAGTTGTAACTTGGTGTTTTAAAGTCTAAACTTGATGTTATTAAGTCCAAACTTGTTGTTGTTAAGTCCAAACTGGTTGTTTTGCTTCCAGACTAGGTCTGTGAAGACTCTTAACATTTGGTTAGTAGTAGATGTTTTAGTTCTTAACATGATGTTTTGAAGAACAAACATGTATATATAAGTTGGAAACTTGTTGAGTTGAAGTTCCAGCTTCTTGTTTTATGAGTTGAAGTTGCATCATGGTGTTTTTGAGATTGAACTTACTGTTTTAAATTATCAACTTACTAATTTCAGCAGTACAGAACAATTCAGGATTCTAATCTCAGTTTATCGGAATTTTGAATTGACAACACTTTTCAGGAAACACGGTTTCGAAAACCAACCATCTGAAACAAGATTCAATCCCAGATTTATTTTGAAACTGACATTTAATTTCAGGAAACACGGTTTCTAAAATCAGCCATCTGACAATTAAATTCAACTCAAAATATTTATCATAGAAGCGGTAGATTTTATGTCGCGCCCCAGACCCGTGGTCCTACTTGGCCCCACGCTCGGGACACGAGTGGAAGACGTTATAAAACACTTTAAAAAAAAATCGAAATGTACTTTCATAAAGTTTAACAAATTCACACTTGAAGTTCAAAGACTTCATTTAACTTTCAAACAAACTTTACAAACAACTTTCCCAACGAAGGTACTTAGCCCGAAAGCTTACAAATTTTTATACAAATGTACATACACCAACATTATCCAAAATAATGGTGTTACAAAATGATGAAGTCACGGAAACTCTACCCAAAAGGTATTACATCTATGTAATGTAACCTTTACAAAACAAATCCCAACTCTTACCACTTTAACGTCCTCCCGTGCCAAAGTGTCCTATCCCCTGGACCCGCCTTTATCTAAAACAGTAAACAAATAAAGGGTGAGAATGAATCTCAGTAAGCGACTAAAATTCAACTACGTTTCATGCTAAAATGATAAGTATAACAAACAATATCATAAGCATCACATAGCACATAGCATGAGGGAAAATCCAACTCATTATACCGCACATACAACAATGTAACACTCACAAGGATACTTAGTCAAGGTTTACCGAAAGAACATTAGCCAAGGTTCTCGAATCAAACATATAACCATCTGAGAGGTATCAACTGAGCAGCATCAAAGAGCTGAAGCCGGGATCCCGAAAACCAAACCATAACCATAAGAACCAAAGTAACAACGGGGAAATATGACACAAAGTCATAACCCAAATGCTCACTCGAGGGAGCTAACTAATCCCATCCAAAGCCAATCTGGACTGGGGAAAATAGGTCCAGTGGAAAAGCCTTATAGTGAACTTGGCTGTGTGCCACTATAATCCTTCCACCTCCACTCGATTAAGAAAAAGGTCCAGTGGAAAAGCCTTATAGTGAACTTGACTGTGTGCCACTATAATCCTTTCCACCTTCACTCGATAACACAAAACCAGCTGGACTTTCAAACAAAGCACTGTAATAAAATACTTGCTTAAACAACAACCAGGGGGCAATGATTCTAAAGTAGGGAACCAAGCCAAATACATCACAAGAATGAACCAATCCAAACCAAATCAAAAGATGTTCAACAATACCCCATGTAACACTTATTCACATTCCATAACACATTTGTTCACAAATGAACCAATTTCAAACACTAGGGTGTTCCACAACAACCCTCTAGGTACTCTAGGATATCACCTAAGACCTGGACCAAGATTGAACTTTAAATCACTTGAAATGGAACAACTCAACTTTTCAGCAACCCTGGGTGGTCGCCCAAACCAGCCTGTGCGGCTGCACAAAACACTCTGCCCCAAGACAAAAACCTTCCAGGTAAGTGTGCGGCCGCACGCCCTATTTGGGCGGCCGCCCAACACACCCGCCAGGCCCAAAACTTAATAATTTTACTCCCTTCATTTCACCGTCCCAAAAGTACTACCCATTAACACTTATAACTTACTAGGACTACAAAATCAGTCTCAAAACAACTTTAACACTACTTTGAACCCAACCAAACCACCATACCAAATACTCCATTTGTCCCAAAATAACAAGTATCACAAATATTATCCAAATCACAAAAATAACAAGTACAAGTATCAAGTATAACATATATGACCATTTTAACATTTAAAGGGGAATTAGTAACTTACCTATTTCCTGAAAAAATATCGCAGAAATATGTTTTGTTCGGGTAGAAATGACCTACTCAACGCCCTGATCATTTTTATATAATTAGATTTTAAAACGGAGAAGTAAATAAAAAGAATTAAATCGAAATAGGTTGAACTTACCTTTTCTCCTAACCCTAAGAAAGTACGAGAGATGTTGCAGAACATAAAACATACACAGAGGGAGAGAAGAGAAGGATAACCTTATAAATATTTTTTTACCCAAAATTATGTTTTGGTCACTCAAGTTCCATTTTTAACACTTACGGCCCTAAACTTATATTTTCAACAAGGACCCTAAAGTTTCAACTTAATCAGTTAACTCCTTTAACCATTATTACTACTAACTAAATAAATAACACAAATAATCAAGTAAGATGTGCAAATCAAAAAATATGATGCAACACATAAAATGCACACATAATGTCAAATTAAAATTCCCAAAAAATTAAAATAAATAGGGACGGGCTTTGGGGTCGTTACAATCACTCCCCCTTAAAGAAAACTCATCCCGAATATTAGGATAACTTACCAAACGAATCAAATAACCAGGGATATTTCCTTTCCATTTCAATTCCGACACTTCCAAGTAGATTCTTTCACATTATGATTTCTCTATACAAATCAAGCAAAATGAATACTCTCATTTCTCAATTCTCGAATTCTAGAATCAATCACTTGAACTGAATGCTTCTCCTAAGACCTACTTGATTGAATATCCTCTAAACTTTAGACATACATGAGAAGAATCATAAACAGATTTGCGTAGCATCGACACATGGAACACATTATAAACCTTGTCAAGAGAAGGAAGTAACACAAGATGATAAGCCCAATCTCCAACTCTTCCCAAAATCTCAAAAGAACTGATATATTAAGCAAACTCCACGAGAAGTAAAGGTATATCCCACGAATTCTAAGAATCAACTGAACAAGTTCTCAACATATCCTCGAGAATCTGAATGGTTCTTTCTGACTGACCATCTGTCTGAGGATGAAAACCCGTACTAAATCCCAAAGGCTTGTCATAAATCAACTGATCACTGATACTTTACTTCTAAATATTCGCAGCTCAAGGATTTAGTTGAATGCTTAGAATTTCTCATGTCAAACAAATCAAATGTAACTCTTCAAATTTATCTCAATACTCTACATTTACTCTGATTCATAATTAAATTGGTCTTGTGTATCTCTTCAAGTACCTGTAGTTGAATTCCGTTATGCATGTTGGTTCCACTAAGTGTCGACTACATACTCTGCTACAGAAGTTAAAGTTCCATCACTAGCAACGAACAAAATCGGGTTGTCTATCATCGTTCATTCCACTAGAAATTTTCAATAGTTGAAATCATTCAATAGAGTAGAAACTTAAAGCTTTCCCAATCGCAAAATCATCACATGTCTCGACTCATAAGGACTCCAAGATGTCAATTCCTCTAACCTTCCCCCATTTAGTGTTATCAAACATGAACTATAAGTCAAGGAATCCTCTTATATATTTGTCTTTCCTGAATGATATAACATAATACTCTACTTGCATTGTCTCAAGTGTAGCTCTCCTGAAGAAAACGATTACTTCAACTCTCATGGTCGGTAGACACTTCAAATATGGCTCTACAAAAGTCATTTACTAATGCAATGAATGTATAATGTCAATGAACCTCAAGTTATGGTGAGGATAACTTTGTTCATAAGGAATCAATCTTCTCGAAGCATACATAACTGCCATACAATTCTGAATGGATAAACATCTCAATCACTCTTTGAGGCATCACCATGAACAATGAGTTGATTAGATCCACTATAATGGTAAAACTTGACATATCCATTAGAAAATAGTAACACGGTCATACCCTCTTGAAAATTGTAATACTAATCAAATCCACTAAGCAATATAAATGCTGAAGTTGTTATTAACCCTTGTTTCAATAATCAAAACTCATTCCACACTTATCAATCCATCGAAGAAGTATATCTTTCTGTGTCAATTAGTTAACAGTGTAACTACCTTAGAAATTCATCAATAAATATCTAACAATATCATGCCAATCCCAACAAGTCACGTACATATTGTTGCTTTCGTAATTTAACGACCAATATCTATGCCTGTATTGAAACTTCCTCAAAATAATATATCCGCTAATAAGAAAACATAATACCTTGATTTCACAACCCGTTGCTTTTCTCAATCAATCCAATTATGATTACAGATATAATTCAGAATATCCAACAATACCACTGGAGCAATTGTTAATTCAAACAATATAACCACAAATTTATGATGCACATACCTGGTATGAAAAGCCGTCTTTGAAATATACCCATATCAAATTTTCAACTGATAATAATCACTTAAAGTCAAACACTGAATAAACCACTGATCTCTGAAGTTGATAAAATATATCACCCATATAAGATAACAAGTAATGATTCGCTATAGTCACCTGGTTGAGCTCTTAGTATTCAATATACAATCGCAAAGTACCTTACCTTTTCATAATAAACAATACTGATGCATCCCACGAAGATATACTAAACGTAATGAATCCCTTGTCAAGAAATATCTCAAGCTGAATCTTCTACTCCTTTAACTCAATCGATGTTATAGGTATATTAAACTAGATATTAGCACGGTAGCATTGCACTGTAACAACTCAATATAACCCAATTTTCTCTTCAAGTAACATGTACTACTCAATAAAGAATATATCTGAGATCTCACAAAGAAAGGACAAATCCTCCAATTTAGATGTAGATGTTCTACTACCAACCACGTAAACTAAATACCCGGCACGACCTTCCGATAACAATTTTCAGACTATAATGCATAAATAACATGAATGCCCAACACATATATCTACCATGCTTAATTAAAGCACACTAACATATAAAACTCCACCACAATAATATCAAAATCTTTCTATGGCAAAATAACTAAACCAGCAAGTAAAACATGCTCATAAATTTGCACATCCCAAGTGCACAACACTCTATCAATCACCAAACACTTCCCTTTAGTATAGACACCTCTAACACATAAGGTAGAGACTCAGAAGACAAATGAAACCGAGAAGAAAAATGCACAGACACATAAGAATGCGAAGAACCAGGGTCTATAAGTGCTCGTGCTCTCAAACTAGACACAGAAATCATACCTCCAATCACATTAGCAGAATCGGAGATATGTTGATGATTGATGGCAAAATCACGATCCTGCACCTTAAGCTTCCCTGAAGAATCCCTCTTCTGGCCTGAGAAGACCTGACAACACTTCCCAATGCCTTATTCTTCATTCCTGGACAATCCTTCTGAAAATGACCCAACTGACCACATCTCATACATTTACCTTGCTTCTTCCAACATTTCTCCTCTAAGTGTCCTTCCCTCCAACAATAACTACATACTCGTTTAACTTGACTTCTGATTTTCTGTGGTCCTTGAGAAGATCCTCTAAGTTGCGAAGATGTACCCTGAGATCCTCTATTATCGCCATACTGATGTTGTGGTTTTGGCTGTCCTCCTTATCTTGTCACATCTGAAGCTTCAACCTTGCTTTCACGCTCAACTATGTCGTTAATTGCTTTCATTGCAGTTTCAAACATACCTTGGAACATCATTCGAACCTCTTCTCTAACATTACCCTGCCCTGAAGGCCCAGACTGATCTTCTTCTGTCCCAACCATTTCAATAAGTACCTGCATAAAACCCTCAACGTTACACATTCTCTACACAACTACCCTCCTAGGTCACATAGTCATTCTAGACCATCTACAACCTAGCTCTGATACCAACTGTCGCGCCCCAGACCCGTGGTCCTACTTGGCCCCACGCTCGGGGCACGAGTGGAAGACGTTATAAAACACTTTTTTTTAAAAATCCAAAATGTACTTTCATAAAGTTTAACAAATTCACACTTGAAGTTCAAAGACTTCATTTAAATTTCAAACAAACTTTACAAACAACTTTCCCAATGAAAGTACTTAGCCCGAAGGCTTACAAACTTCTATACAAATGTACATACACCAACATTATCCAAAATAATGGTGTTACAAAATGATGAAGTCACGGAAACTCTACCCAAAAGGTATTACATCTATGTAATGTAACCTTTACAAAACAAATCCCAACTCTTACCACATTAACATCCTCCCGTGCCAAAGTGTCCTATCCCCTGGACCCGCCTTTATCTAAAACAGTAAACAAATAAAGGGTGAGAATGAATCTCAGTAAGCTACTAAAATGCAACTACGTTTCATGCTAAAATGATAAGTATAACAAACAATATCATAAGCATCACATAGCACATTGCATGAGGGCAAATCCAACTCATTATACCGCACATACAACAATGTAACACTCACAAGGATACTTAGTCAAGGTTTACCGAAAGAACATTAGCCAAGGTTCTCGAATCAAACATATAACCATCTGAGAGGTATCAACTGAGCAGCATCAAAGAGCTGAAGCCGGGATCCCGAAAACCATAACCATAAGAACCAAAGTAACAACGGGGAAATATGACACAAAGTCATAACCCAAATGCTCACTCGAGGGAGCTAACTCATCCCATCCAAGGCCAATCTGGACTGGGGAAAATAGGTCCAGTGGAAAAGCCTTGTAGTGAACTTGGATGTGTGCCACTATAATCCTTCCACCTCCACTCGATTAAGAAAAAGGTCCAGTGGAAAAGCCTTATAGTGAACTTGAATGTGTGCCACTATAATCCTTTCCACCTCCACTCGATAACACAAAACCAGCTGGACTTTCAAACAAAACACTGTAATAAATACTTGCTTAAACAACAACCAGGGGGCAATGATTCCAAAGTAGGGAACCAAGCCAAACACATCACAAGAATGAACCAATCCAAACCACATCAAAAGATGTTCAATAATACCCCATGTAACACTTATTCACATTCCATAACACATTTGTTCACAAAGGAACCAATTTCAAACACTAGGGTTTTCCACAACAACCCTCTAGGTACTCTAGGAACAACTCAACTTTTCAGCAACCCTGGGCGGTCGCCCAAACCAGCCTGTGCGGCCGCCCAAAACACTCTGCCCCAAGACAAAAACCTTCCAGTTAAGTGTGCGGCCGCACGCCCAATTTGGGCGGCCGCCCAACGCACCCGCCAGGCCCAAAACTTAATGATTTTACTCCCTTCGTTTCACCGTCCCAAAAGTAATACCCATTAACACTTATAACTTACTAGGACTACAAAATCAGTCTCAAAACAACTTTAACACTACTTTGAACCCAACCAAACCACCATACCAAATACTCCCTTTGTCCCAAAATTATAAGTATCACAAATATTATCCAAATCACAAAAATAACAAGTACAAGTATCAAGTATAACATATATGACCATTTTAACATTTAAAGAGGAATTAGTAACTTACCTATTTCTGGAAAAAGTATCGCAGAAATATGTTTTGTTCGGGTAGAAATGACCTACTCAACGCCCTGATCATTTTTATATAATTAGATTTTAAAACGGAGAAGTAAATAAAAAGAATTAAATCGAAATATGTTGAACTTGCCTTTTCTCCTAACCCTAAGAAAGTACGAGAGATGTTGCAGAACATAAAACATACACAGAGGGAGAGAAGAGAAGGATAACCTTATAAAGATTTTTTTACCCAAAATTATGTTTTGGTCACTCAAGTTCCATTTTTAACACTTAAGCCCCTAAACTTATATTTTCAACAAGGACCCTAAAGTTTCAACTTAATCAGTTAACTCCTTTAACCATTATTACTACTAACTAAATAAATAACACAAATAATCAAGTAAGATGTGCAAATCATAAAATATGATGCAACACATAAAATGCACACATAATGTCAAATTAAAATTCCCAAAATTTTAAAATAAATAGGGACGGGCTTTGGGGTCGTTACATTTTAATTTCCAAATATTACCTTAAAATTGCTTTCCATGATTCAATTGGGATTTGGTGTTCATGGTGATCGAATCATCATGATTATCAAAACCAAGAATAAACAATTTATTCATGAATCTAAGATCATCAACAAGTTAATCAAATTAAAATTTGATGACCCTACGGAACATATTAATCAAATTAATATTGCAATTTAGGTTACTTAGGATTATTAAGAATGTATAATTTCCGTTCTTGCTTTAGAACAATTCTTAAGCTCATGATCCAATCAAGGAAATTAATTTCATTCTCTTTTAACTTTGTCCTTTTAAAGAATAGATCGCAGTAACAAACATAATTAAAGTTTAAGATAATATTCTACAGAAATATGCAAATTAATATACGCCTATATTTCATACCAATCATTTAAGAGACAAATTATTGGTATTTCATAAATACTCTCACTAAATTATATAACATTCATATACACCAATTATATAATATAATTTATGTGGGCTAAGATCCGTATTTCATTCGAATTTTACCACCGCGATGGCAAGCTGCACAAATTTCAAACTATTTAGGTAGATAACTCTTTATCAATCACATCATATGTGACTCTTAGATCCTTTATGAGATTGTTAGACATCTTATGTCAAACATGTTTTCATCTCATCTTATGCTTTAGGTCCAAAACTCTTTTGATAGCCTAATTAAGTCAAACCACGTTAAACATATAGGAAATTCTCATTCACTCATCTTGCTCATACACTGATAGAATCAATGCGCCTGGAGATGGTTAGAGCACGCACAAAACTACCCGGTGTACTCACAAGTGTTTTAATAGTGGATTGGCACATGATTTAAATTTTTAAGAAGGTTCTTTCATATAACAACGCGCATAACAAAGGTATAATTAATTCAATTAATTAATGAATGGATACTATGTGAATATAATTATGAATTTGAGATTTTCATAGAGTCCCACTCTAGGTATAATACATATTGAATAATGAATTCTTTCATAGAGTTCAACTCTATTAAGAATACATTACTTCATAGAATCCAATTCCATGAACAATACATATTCTACAATGCATCTCCAACTCGATGAGTTGAGATTGATGATAGTGTACGGCTATACCCAAATGAATTGAGGTGTTAAATGTCATTTGCTCAAATCAATCTACTCGGGATCGAGAAAGCATTGGACAACATAAGTTGACGAGGACCATGACTTATGTCCAATATGATATCGCTTGACAAAGGGATTGTGATATGTTCTATGAGGTAACTTTGGACTTTCAAAGTTATACTAATTGGGTAGTCATAATGGCTTGCTAGAGTCCGCTTATGACTTACGGGTTCTGAATGGTTCGGACTCGTTGCCAACTTATTATAATCCTATTGGGTCACACACACAATAGAAGGGATTGAAAAAGGCTGAAAAATTGGGATTTTAGAATAGCAATCGTACGGCTACATTGCCACCGTACGGCTCCTGGTGAGCCGTAAGGCTGCCCCTCCCCCTCCCCCCCCCCCCCCCCGTAACTGTCCAGTTTATTCAGTTTTCTTGTACGATAAGGAATCCCGATCCTAAAAGGAATTAGGTAAGACCCTTATATAAGATATGCAGCTGGGTTTGACAGCCTCTAATGATGATTTTGGAAATCAATAACAATTATTTTAGAAACAAGAAATTATAGAGAGGTAAGATTATTAATTTTGTGATCCATGATCATCAAAAATATAATAATCAATCGTTTCTTCATCAAACCTTGGATCTAGCAATCAATCAAGAAGGTGTTCTTGAGTCCGTTCGACGTGTGGATACCGATAGAGGGTGTTTGATTTAGCACCTCAAAGTCCGTGTTTATGGATTCGATCTTCAAGGGTATGTTTTCTTTCATCTTATATTTAATTTAATCAACATGCACGGATCCGGGCTCATGGGTATTGATTTCATATGTTTATTCTGTTGCGCATGATGCATTAAGACCCAACAGTATCTGTTGGTGTATATGCCCTAGGCATGTTATTAGCACGTTGTTTGAACGATGTTTTGTTATCATTTTAATTCACTATATTAAGAGATGTTTCAGATTATTATTTGTTATTGTATGTTTTGTTATAATAATCTCCGTCTCTAGTACTTATGAAGAACTAGTATAAGTTTAATTAGATAATCATGTGATGATTATGTGTATTAGATACAAGTTAAACTTATGGGTATGTGCTGGTGAACATATACTGGACATGACCCACCTTTGAGGTTTATGTCATGGTCATAATGTCATAATTAAACCTCTAAATAGTTACTATATCATTAGAATCCTTAGACCTGAGATTATTACGATCTTTCACATTGTGGAGATCATGTTTGACATATTCAAACGTTACTCTTAATTAAGTAATTATAAAGGATATGATTGGCATGGTCGAAGTTGTGTAGGGAAGTGTAATAAGTCAAGATGGAATTTGTCCCTCTTCGTGAGAGATGTCAAGCTTGGGCCTCTCGATGAATAGTATTGATGAAATGTATGGCCGTGCTCAAATAAATTGATATGATAAATGTTATTTATGTTATCAACTATTTGGGATTGAGAAAAGTATTTTACATTGTAAGTTGACCATTGACCATGGCTTACGCTCAATGACATTGTGGACAAAGGGATTGTGGTATGATCTATAAATGATTCACGAACTTTGACAAGTTATATTAATTGGGTAGTCGTGATGGCTTGCTAGAGTCCGCTCATGATTTATGAGAACAAATGTGTTTGGACTCATTGCCAACTTAATATAATCCTATGGGGTCACACACAAAAGAACGAATCAATTAAAAGGCTAAAAAAGAGTTTCTGAGGTGCACGACCGAGCTGCTCGGGCGAGTCCTATACACAACTCGGCTGAGCCCGAGATACAGAATGTAAATTTTTTTTGGACATAGTGCACGGCCGCTCCACCTTAAGGACTCGGCCGAGCTGTCTAAAGGACTTGGCCATCCGCATCGCCAGAGACAGAATCTGGTTTCGAGTTTAGACGGGATTTTGACTATTACTCCTTAATGGTTAAGGACTAATGAGTATAAAAACACCCCTCTTTAACCCTAATCAGAACCAATTGATATAAGATCAATAAAAGAGCCTCCAAAGAGTTTTGTGACCCATATTTATTCCTAGATCTCAAGATCAAATAATAAATTCATATAGCCTTTATAGAAAGTTGTTTCTATCGGATCTAGCAGTCCGGATCAAGAAGAGTTCTTGATATTCGTTCGCGCGTGGATACACATAGAGGGCATTGATTTCAACTCCTTCAAGTTTGTGGTACATCAATCCAAACTGTGTTCCTGCGATCGTGGTTCAAGAGCACGAAGAACAAAGGTTCAAGATCTGAAAATTTTAAAGCATCATTACGGTTAGTATTCTAAATTCATACTCATATTAATTTAATCATCTTTAATGGATCTAGTCTTTTGGGTTTATTCCGCTGCGTATGATTGTGCAAAACCCAACGGTATCAAAAATAACAACATCACCAAATAAGTCATAGTCCTCTCTCATCATCGGTCCCTCCAGAATAACGCGCATAATCTGGAATCATCTCCAAGGCGTATTTTATAATAAAAGTTTGGATCTTCTTCCTCAAGATCACAAAGTCTATCCACAACGGCTTGAGCATCACCGCCGTCAATCTTTTCTGATCTTAATTGTTGCACAAAATTGACATGATCCACCCTAGTATGACCCAAATGCTCTTCTCCACCTGCTGCTTTTGCCATAACATTAAATCCATCCATTAGCTTTATACCAGCATCTTCCATTTGTTCGATTAATAGAGATTTGCATTTGAGACATTCATTTCGTTATGCTTTAAATGGTTCCATTGTGTCTTCGTCATCCCATGGTTTTGTTCTATAACATGGCGTGCAACTATATATAAGTCTTCCTTTGGGAGTAATTTCACCCTCATCATAGCATTATAACTTGTTCTTTTCACAACACATTTCCTTTTCTTTCTATCCTTTTTCAGTTCGTTATCAAATAGTTGCAATGGAGACTGAATGAATATATGATCAACCTCAATAGGACTTATAGCTGCAGATACTCTCAGTTTGAATGTTCCTTCACAGGAACATCTAAAATATTTATTTAGTGGTTTCCCATATTTCTTGGACATGCATACAGTTGATAGCTTTGTCGTAAATCCTAATGCATTTGTGTGTTCTTTGTAGATCTTATACAACTCTTCCCATGTTTTTTCTTTTCGATACAGAAAGGACCCAGCAACATTCTCACCATCAGGAACAATCCCTGCCAAAAGATATTCGACCATATACTTTTCAGCAGATAATGCACTATTACTATAATAGAATGTTTATCAAGTAAAATCTTAAGTTTATCTGTTAAAACATCAGATAATGTCATGTAACAATAATATCAGATATAAGTTGATGTTCAAACGTCTTGTTTTAACATAAATTGTATTGTTATTATAGCATCAAGTTTTTTTTGTTAAAATACCGAGTTTCATTACTAAAACACCAAGTAGAGAATTGATGCATCATAGATTAATAAAACACTAAGTTGCACTAATAAAACACCAAGTTAATGTAATAAAACATCAAGGTACAAGGCGATAACACAGTTTTTATACTAAAACACCAGGTTGCACTAAAAATCAATGCTATTTCAAATTAAGCAGTTTCAACATGTCAATTTCAATTTGAGCAGGAAACAACTACAGAATTCAAATTAATGCTAGATTTGCATCGCATTGCAAATTTAATTTACCTGATTGCATTGCAGATTCTTCAATCTCCATATCTTCGTATTGATCTTCATTGTCGTTTGTAATGTCAATCTCCTCTGATTCGACATTTTTATCCACTATCTCTATCTCTATCTCCATCTTCTATAATCAATTTCAATTAGATTATTAAACTCATTGGACATTGATAATTTATGAACAAACTTTTAAAGTTTCATACCTTTTCAATCGTTTTTTGAAGCTTCGGTGTGCAATCCTTCCGTTTGCAATGGCGACAGTAAGAGAGAGAGAGAGAGAGAGAGAGAGAAAGAGAGAGATGGCGGAAAAAGGGGAAACTCGGCGAAGAAGAGGTATGTGTGTGCGCTACTGTGTGTTGTTTTACGTTTTATACCCTAGATTCAATTTATTAATGAACCGGAAAATATGAACCGGTTCAGACTTCCATTCATTAACAAACACAAGAATCGGTTTGTCCAAAACATGACTTTTTATAATGATTGGGGGAAACTAGTTTCCCCCAAAACCAACTCTTTACGAAAAAAAATATTGAACAATACTTTAGATTGATTTGATTATCCTAATAAAATAAAATAAAAAACTTGTTGTTGATGCACCTATATATATACTATCAATAATAATTTTTAAATTTTCATTAGAATGGTTAATTAACTTCATATTATTGCTAAAGTTTTTTGTATATATTGACCTACAAAAAACAACGATATTTATTCCAAGATAGAGGTAATAGAAAATATGTTTTAGGCACTCTTTGTTTGAGCCAATAATTTTTAATAGTCCTTATTTAAACATTTTAGGACGAGATTTACCTAATAGTCTACATCATTTCTCTAATGGTCTCTATTTTGGGACACCATTTTCTAATAATCCTTATTTTAACATGTTATATTTATATTAGATACAGTCATTGTTGTCTCTAAAAAATTTGTGACACACACTTAATGAGATCCCTATTATGTCCCTGTTTTGTCCTATATTCAAACAGGGACGGTACTAGAGGCTATTTAAGGACACGACCATATCTTGTCTCAATATGTATTTTTTAGTAGTGTTTCTATTTTGGTACGTCCCAGAGTAAGAGTCTCTTTCCTAAAATAGTAAATAATAGGAAAGAATGAATTATGTTTTGGACAACTTTGTCCTTCTACTGCTTTTATAATTACATGAAAACCAACACTTTCTAACTTGCATTTTGCTCACTTGCACTATGATTAGTGTTTTGGAGAATTGTACTCTTAACCCACTTGGAATGATTTTTCTGTATTGTTTTTTTAATAAGCGTGCACAACCAAATATGGATTTTACTTTTAAGACAACCAAGATATGGCTTTTAGAGCATGTGCACATGACACTCAAAATAAGAGTCATGAGAGTTTTCTCTCTTCCACATCACTTCCACGTCATCATTCATCAAATAATCACAAACTTTAAATTTTTACTCTCATTCCTGTCAAATATCATCACTTTCCTTCTAATATATTTTTTAAAATATACTATTTAACAATCTATTTACTTTTATTAATATATATATATATATATATTTATTAATATATATATATATATATATATATATATATATATATATAATTGGATCTCTATTTATAGATTGTGCAAAGGTATTGGTGGCGTTTTAAATATTTTATAATTTTCATTTTTCTTATACAGCAATTATAGTTTTTGTTGGAAAAAATAATTTATGGTTCAGACATGTGTCATCCTCCTATTTGCTTTCTTTCTTTGATTAACTCTTTCTCTCTCCTTCACTAAATGGCATCTACTTACATATTTTGTAATTTGTCATGACATGGGTAAATATCATGAATGGGAGTCATCACCTAAGTCCACATAAGCTCATCCCATGAGATTTTGTCATAAATGGAGATGCTCTTACTTTTAAGACGGAGGGAGTAACAGTTAGCTGAACCTTTTACGGAATTGAATAGGGAATACTACTCTATCCGTACATAATAAGCATGGTGCTCTCTAATTTAGTCGGTTCTAAAAAAGTCACGTTTTTATTAGAAAAAGAGAAAACTACGGTCTAGTCCCTCATCCTAAACCTAACTACCACCTAATCCAACCCAATATTTTCATCTACCATCTAGTCCAACAATTCATAATAAATTACCATAGAGTCCAAATAATGTTTTAAATGATAAAATTACCCTCACTCTAAACAAAACCAACCCCCCCCCTCACTCCCCACACACAACGCACACACACTTTCTCTCTCTTTAATTTCTCTCTCTACCTTCCCCACTTCAATCAACCCCTCCCATCCCAACCTCCAGTGACACCACCCCTACCCTTCCAACCTCCGGCGATACCACCCCTCCCCTAACCCCGACGACCCTGCAGATCTGCTCCAGCCCTGTCACCGGCCACCCTTCCCACCTCCGGAGACCTCCTTCATCTCCTTCTCCCCTCTCCTTTTATTCCAGTCGACACACGCACAAACACACTAATCTCACTTTCTCTCTGTACACTCACATCTCCGGCCACCCTCCCCTTCCCCACCGATTGGCAATCCCCAAATCAAAAGGCCCTAACCCGTTTCACTCATCCCTCCCATCGCCGGAAATGTATCCTCCTTCCTACCTCACAGCCGTCACCTCTCTCTCTCCCCGTTCAATTTCTTCCCTCACCACACACCAACGTTGGCCACTGCAAGTGCCGGCAGATCTACTCTGGCTCATGTTCTCCAATTCCGGCAAGCATTTAATTTGAGGTACTTGTCAGTCTCTCATTTTGTGAATTGAATTGCCTTATTTTCTGGGAACTAGAAATCTGAATGAGAGATATTGTACATGTTGGAATTGGGAGTTGATTTGGGAGATTATATTGGTAAAAAGGTTGTGCACTGGCACTTTTTGTTTTTGTTTTTGTTTTTGTTTTTGTTTTTGTTTTTGTTTTTGTTTTTGTTTTTGTTTTTGTTTGTGTGTTCTAATGGATTGGTAAATTAAAAAGTTGTCAATTGTTTTTGGTGTTGGCTTTGAATGTAAATGAGATTTTGTTGTTGATAGATTGATTTGGTTTCCTAAGTTCGCAGTTATTGTTGGAACAAGTGCGAGCAATCAAAGAATTTTTCAGTTGTATATTATAACAACTGTGAATTTTTCAGTTGTATATTAGAACAATTGTAAACTTGTTTTTGGATCAACTGTGAACTTGTTTTAGGAACAACTAGGAACTTGATCTTGGAAAAAAATGTGAACTTGTTCTTGAAAATAAAAACAGTGAACTTGTTCTTGGAACTTGATTTCGGAACAATTGTGAACTTGTTTTTGAAATAACTGTGAACTTGTTCTTTAAAAAAGTGTAATTTTTTTTTATTTTTTTTGAAAATGTGAATTGTTCTTAGGAACTTAATTTTGGAACAACTGTAAACTTGTTTTGGACCAACTGTGAATTTGTTCAAGGAACAACTGCGAACTTGATCTTGGAACAAAATTATGAACTTGTTCTGACAGTGAACTTGTTCTTGGAACTTGTTCTGGAAACAATTGTGAACTTGTTTTTGAAATAACTGTGAACTTGTTCTTTAAAAAAAACTGTAATTTTTATTTTTTTTTCGAAAAATGTGAATTGTTCTTAGGAACTTGTTTTTGGAACAACTGTAAACTTGTTTTGGACCAACTATGAACTTGTTCTAGGAACAACTGCGAACTTGATCTTGGAACAAAATTGTGAACTTGTTCTTGAAAAAAAGACAGTGAACTTGTTCTGGGAACAATTGTAAACTTGTTTTTTAAATAACTGTGAACTTGTTCTTTAAAAAAAAATTGTAATTTTTTTTATTTTTTTCGAAAAATGTGAATTGTTCTTAGGAACTTGTTTTTGGAACAACTGTAAACTTGTTTTTGGACCAACTGTGAACTTGTTCTAGGAACAACTGCGAACTTGATCTTGGAACAAAAATTGTGAACTTGTTCTTGAAAAAAAGACAGTGAACTTGTTATGGGAACAATTGTGAACTTGTTTTTGAAATAACTGTGGACTTATTCTTTTAAAAAACTGGATTTTTTTTTTTTTTGAAATGTGAATTGTTCTTAGGAACTTTGAATTTGTTCTTGAAAAAATGTGAAAAAAATGTATTTCAATGGTTCTTGAGATATTAAAAAAAATGATTTACTTTGATTTTCATAGTCTATTTGAATTAACTTTGAACAATATTTCATAAATAAGTACTTCAATTGTTCTTGAGATATAAAAAAAAAATGTTTTACTTTGATTTTCATAATCTATTTGAACTAACGTTGAACAATATTTCATAAAAAAGTACTTCAATTGTTGTTGGGGTATTAAAACATGATTTACTTTGATTTTGGTCACCAAAAAATCGTCACCGAAAAACAGTCGCTGGAGGTGGTCGCCGGTGGTGGTGGGGATTGGTGGCCAAAAGTGGTTACGGTGGCTGTGGAGAGAAAGTGAAATGATGTGGAGAGGGGCATTCATGTAATTTTGTGTCATTTAATAAGGGAATGAGTGACCTTCTATCTAACAAACTATGGACTAGGTGGAAAAATCTGAAATTCCTTGTCCTTGGTGGTAGTTTCCATTAGGATGAGGGACTATATGGTAGTTGCCCCTTAGAAAAATAGGTGATTTTAAGGCAATTTTATTATAGTATAAATATTATAGAAATAAATAAAATCTATTTATTAAATAGTTTGACAATCAGTTGTGATTTTTTATAGTGAGTTACGCACTAGTTTTGCTTTTAGGTTGGCTGCCAACCAACAAGTTCCTCAAGTCTCATATAAATGAATCATTGGAGTTTCTCTTTTTGATGGATTAATACTTTTAAGATATTCTTTCTAAGTGCTGATCTACCAATACCAAGGTTTTAGTTACAAAACAACTCAAATTATTCTTAAATATTACTTTATGGAAGGAAAAAAAAAAAAACTCAGAACGCGTTCCTTAATGACATGATTATGTGCTTCTAATTCAAATGATTGCACATAAACCCCACGACGTGCGACCAAGAATTTGAGTGCTTAGTAGTATCATTCAAGAGCAAATATGAAGAAAAAAAAAACATTTATTTTGACACGGAGGTATTAACAACAAGCCAATCTAATTCTTAATTAGTATAAGTCAACTCCTTATTACAACTAATCCGAGTACTTAAACCGTTGAAAACAGATGTATTAGTTCCATGATGATGAATCATTGACAATGACCTAAGTCTGACAAAATAATAAATTTAAATCTATTAACTTAATACTCATCTGTTTTGAAAGGGCAAATTGCAAATTAGTTACCTGAGTTTTACATGATGTTTCAATTCGTTCCTGAATCCGTTTTTCGACAAATTGGTTACTCGAGTTTGTCATTTAGTTGCAATGTGGTATAAAAATGGATGGATCGTTTAAAAACTAACAAAAGTGGATGAAAAACCTAACGAGCTTCTTTCAAAATTGCAACGGTTAACCCTACAATTTAAATTTTCCCACTTCACCCCCTAACTCCTAACGAATGTTTAAAAACTAACATAATTTGCATGCATATGTCCAAAGATGACTGTTTCAGTCATTTTCATTTTATTTATTACGTCAAAATTATAAAAATTATGATATCTATCATAAAAATAATAATTTTATTTAACTTATGACAAATACATATCATTCATAAAAATACTAATTTTATTTAACTAAAATTATAAAATATGATATCCAGAGCGGAACAGTGTTTTGGCCCGTCGAAAAACAAAGGAAACCACCAAAAATGGCGATCTCTCCACCCACGTCCTTCTCCCCCTTCTCGCGACCACCGTTTTCTCTCTGCTCCATCCAACTCCATATCCGGTGACATCGATGTCGCTGAACTCCTAAACCTAGAATCCCAATCCCCAACTGTCTAATCAATTTCAACGACATCCTCCTCCAAATCTCCAAGTTCTTTCTCCATCGTCATTTTCTTTGACGCCCAAAAACTCCACGGCAAATCTGAACTCCGCCTCAAAGAACTCGAATCTGAATTCTCACTCCTCGCCAAATCGTTCATCGCTAACAACAAAGATATTCACCCTCGATCCCCAAAATCTTCTTCGGCGACGTCGTATTTAGCGAATCTCAAGCCACTTTCGCCCAATTCGCCGTCAATATGCTACCTAAGATACATCTTGTTCCTCCCATCGCCATTGACTTTAAATCTGATTGCGTCCAGATGGAGGCCGGTGATTTCTCCCGTTTGCTTAATCTATGGCTAAATCCATCATCGAATTCAAGACAAAACTAACAGTTAGCCCGATCCACCCATTTCTTTACAAGACACTAGTGGGTCTTTCAGAGACACAAGTGGATCTAGTAGTGCTTGCCTTCATGGTCTCTTTGCCGTTTCTAATCAAAAAATTGATGGCTGGAGAAACGTTTTTGCACAAGAAATTGTGGCTTGCCGGCGCAATTTTTGTCAATTTACTGTTTCCGGGCAATGCATAATATACTTACGAAAATGCCCAATGTTTTTTAAGTGAGAGCGAGAAGATTTTTTTTGGCTCATGTTTTTCTAAAACAAACAATTAGAATTTGTAGGTTTATTAATTAATATGTCTTTAGATGTTACAAAATTTTTATTATGTGGTAAATATGTGAATAAGTTGAGTTGGAGGGTGCACTTTGCAATTATAAAAGAAACTTGTTAGATTTTCCATCCATTTTCATTAAAAAGCTAACAATCCATACATTTTTATACCACATTGCAACTAAATGACAAATTCGAGTAACCAATTTGT
Organism: Campanula takesimana; assembly: GCA_026119855.1. Taxonomy (NCBI): domain Eukaryota; kingdom Viridiplantae; phylum Streptophyta; class Magnoliopsida; order Asterales; family Campanulaceae; genus Campanula; species Campanula takesimana. Next base: position 972,670 of record JAOWBW010000270.1, on the reverse strand, counting down.
CAAAAAACGGATTCAGGAACCAATTGAAACATCGTGTAAAACTCAGGTAACTAAATTGCAATTTGCCCGTTTCGAAACGATAGTCATATTTTGACTTTTTATGGTCAAGAAAAATAAACTTTCACCATACATTGATGTCAATTTAATGATTACAACGAAATTCTAAAATTTGTTAGTAATAAATCACTTAATAATTTATCAATCTTAAATTTTAGAATTTCACTAAAATGATTAGATCGTCACCAATGGTTGGTCAAAGTTCATTTTTGTTGACCATAAAAATCAAATGAGACTATCTTTCCGGGACAGATGGAGTATTATTGCCAAGAGATAGAGATGACAACAAGAAATTTCCCAAATTATTCACAAACTAGTTAATTAAAAAATCAATTATTTATCATCAAAGCAAACACCTTACAAACTTATCTTATCTCTAGATCAAGCTTCAAGTACAATCAATCATGCAAGTTTGTTATTGGGTCTCACATATAACACATTTATTCTCTGTCGCCCATTATTCAGAGAGGCATATATGGCCTTTATACACCCCCACCACGTCCATATATCACTATACAAATCTTTTCCCATAACACATTAGCATAGAAAAATATAATTAACTAACTCCCCCCTCTGTCCCTAAATGAGTGTCCATTTTCAGAAAATCTTTCCCAAAATGATTGTCTTTTTTTAACACAACTTTGTCTCTAAATGTTTTTTTTTGTAATTTTTTTCACTGGTCTCTTTATACTTGCAAAACTAAATGTTTGCAAAGAGGATTACAAGATTATATATGAATCTTTGCCACCAAATTGTACAAAAAGTTGAGATTTTCGGATGTCCCTTAAAATGAAATTTGGACACTCATTTAGGTAGGGACAGAGGTAGTGGTAATTAACCTTTTAGCTATCAGTAAAAAATCTTTTTTTATATGCATCCCTATTTTTAAAACTGACATCTTTTGTGGTTAGAAGAATTGTAGGATGTGTTGATTGCATTATTATGGAAAGATAATTCATGGGAATGTTGTTGTTGTTGTTGTTGTTGTTGTTGTTGAGGTCTTGAGGGGTTATGATCATAGTGCTTGTTGAACCTTGTGTTTGATGAGTTGTACCTTCCATGTTTACTCTTCCTTCTCGGTTGGGTTGAACGTGGGATGAATACTCCCGTACCTTTAGTTTCTCTTCTCCAGTTTTCGTCGTAAAGTGCTGGTAAATGTGTAGTTGGATTTTGGACAGCTTGAGAGAACACCTAAATTCAGAAAAAATACAAAAACTAAGTATAGGGAATGTACCTTTTATTATGCAAATACATATACCCAAGTCTTGTTATGAGTATAATCTAACTAATTCGATATTGCTAATTACTTTTTCCGTCTAAAACTGATAGTCGTATTTGACTTTTCAAACATTTTAAAGTTACATTATAAGTTTTGGTAATTCAATGATTTAAATCCTTAATTTTGGAAATAAAACTAACTTTCTGAGACAAACGAAAAAGAGAAATGAGACTATTATTTCGGAGGGAGAGAGCATGATAATCTAACTATTAGAGTTCTTGAAAGTGAATGACAGATCTGAAGAGAGAGAGAGAGAGAGAGATGGAAAACCTGAAAAGAAAGAGGAGGGCAGTGGGAGGTAGGGATTGCATCATCATCATCATCCATAATAAGGAGAGAGATTCTGTGGGTTAAGTCTGCAAAGAAGACATCATCTTCTATAACTTCCATGGCTAAAGTCCTTCCTCAGACTTTAAAAGATCTTGAAAACAACTAACTGTCAGCAAAGAAAAGGAGAAAGAGAAAATCTTGGAATTTTTTTCTTTCCTTTTCTTCTTTTTTCTTGTTTGTGTTCAGTTGATTGTTGAATAGGATGTGTTGTTTAAACTAAATAGGAAAAGGATGGGGGTTATGGTATTACTATTATGGGTTGGACATGTGAGGTGGTGGGACCCACTTAGCCAAATGAAGACCCACAAGAGGATCATGAAGTATGTTTATGATATTATCCATTTAGATAGAGTAGCAAATAGGCAACACAACCCACACCCAAATATATTACATATCTCATCCAAATATGGTCTTAAATCTTCAGAATATACTTGGTTCTCAATCTCTTAAAAACCCTCAAACCCCATGTCTGGGACCTGCCACCCAATTGCATAGTAGTTGGAATAGTATATGTTTGATTGCGTTCTTTTAGAGCTTGATCGCCTTTTTGCCCATTCAGATGAGGACAGCCATGTAATCACCGTCCATTTCATTTGAAGGAGAACGAATCGCATCCCTCGGATTAGAAGGACAACAATGCGATCCGGCCGTATATACTCTATCCCCAATCAACCCCACTCCCCTCTCACCAAAACTTACTATTGTTTGCACTCAACTGCGATATGGGACAAATTAATTCATAAGATGAATTTTGACGGATGTAAATCTAAATCCGTCGTCACGTGTAATCAGGCATACATAAACAAACAAAGATGTAGTTCAGAGTAGTTAACTGAAATTACAAAATGAGCATAGGTGTCATACACATGCAAAGATTTAGTAGATATTGAGAATTGAATTATGTTATCTAAAATGACTTTATCTGATAAGGTATATACTAGATAGTAGTGGTTGATGTTGTTTGAGATGCAAGTATGTCATTGTCAAATATTGCTAAAAATAGTTCAGCCACACACATATTTGCATCCCCTCCCCCCCCCCCCCCCTCCCCAAAAAGGTTGTGAAAACTACTCAAAAATAGATATTACAGCGTCTAATAGTACTTGGGGATGTCTTCATCTTTAAGCTCTGATGCAAGTAAGAAGAAGATTCAGTTTCTTGATAGATTTTCAGTGATTTGGATTAAGAATATAAATCCTCCCTCCGGTCCGGAATGATACTCATTTTTTTTTTTTTTTTTTTTTCGTCTTAAAAAGTGTTAGGAAAATTCTACAAAAAAGAACTTGTTACAGAATAAACAATAAATAAATAAACTGAAATAAATAAACAGAAAGTAAACTGATTGATTGTGCCGAGCCGTGTGTTGAACACACTGTCCTTAAGACTTATTCGCCCCCTCACCGTGAGTGCTTGAGGTTGCTATCGGACGCTAGTCTCCCAGGATAACTCGCACGAACCGGATGCTTCCCTGCACTAAGAGACTCCGGCGAATTGAATTAAGTGCCTGGACAGTATCACTATGAATGCAAATGCAGGAGACCAAGGAGGAATGAACAAAGATGCAACAAAGAGATGCTGTGGTTGTTGCTCGAAAACTGTGTTGTATTTCTGTATTTTTCGTGTGTCCTTGAAGTGGTTTGCAGCACAATTTATACTACTCCAAGAACAGTCCAAAAGCCAAGAATTAATTAAGAAAGGATAAGCCTAATCCTTAGTTAATTACTGAGATAAAAGGATAAGGCTTGGCTTTTCACTTTGCATTCCAGTCAATGGGATGAATCTGAATTTCCAACAAAAAAATTTTACTGTAAGGAAAAAATAATAGCAAAAGGTGAGCTAGCGCGGATAAGCCAAATAGGTGCTACATTCGTGTCCGCAGGTTGCGTGCACACATGAGTTCGATGGTCCCAAGCCAATTTGGGTCCAAGATTTGCACCCCCTGCGCGCGAGAGAGAGCCTCTATGTCATACAAGCTTGAACACTACTCAAGTGCCCAAGCCTTTATACTAGCTTCCTTTTACATTTTTTTCCAATGTGGGATAAAACCAATATCCCCATTTCAACCCACCAACTTCAAGCCTTTGTATCTCATTCATCTCAACACCAAATTGGACAAATGAATACATTATCTCAATGTTCTCATGGAGTAGAACACAAACCCACAAACAACTTTGTCATTCGACAAATTATTTATCACGGAAATAAATCATATTTCCTTCACATAATACACAAAAATACACTATTTTTCCAATAATTCCCCACATGAAGGAAATTATGAGGAATTTGGTGATAAAGTCCAACAGTTAAAAACCTGCATAGGATAGGTATGGGATTGCCCTTTGAACCTTCCCTTCTAGGCGTATATTTATTCTACTCGCTAATCAGTAGACATGATGTCCTTGAACTGTTAGCTTTTTGTGTAGCCAGTCATATACGTTACACAGGTATCTCCCTAACACAATTCAATTCTCATAGTTGTGTTCATTTGTGGCCATGGAACACAATGCCTGGTTCTGTGAGAGGGTCTAAGAATTGAGCCTCACACAATTCTCCTCGAAGCGGCTCCACTTCTCTCTCACATAGGTGATTCTTCTAAGTAACCCGATTTACTCCATAAGAATCATTAAAAGCAATAGGCTTAACCTTATTTATCTTGGGATGCCACTTTTAGGAATGGGTATGGGGTTAATCCCCACAGTGACGCTACAAGTCTTTTAACGGTTAGGTCGTCCCTTTCGAACCTAGATCTTGGGATCTCCAGTCAGCTAGGTTCGGTTTTCCGCCGTGGTTAACTTTTCAAGAGGCTTTAAACCCATTCCCCTTGTTGATCTCGCAACTACCTCTCTATTTAACCCTTTGGTTAACGGATCCGCTAAGTTATCATTTGACTTCACATAGTCAATGGGGATGGTACCAGTTGAGAGTAGTTGTCTTATAGTATTATGTCTTCGACGTATATGTCTCGACTTACCATTGTACATGTTGTTTTATGCCCTACCAATTGCAGATTGACTGTCACAGTGTATACAAATTGGTGGCACTAGCTTTATCCATCTTGGAATATCTTCTAGGAATTGGCGTAGCCATTCCGCTTCTTCCCCATATTTTTCTAGAGCTATAAACTCAGATTCCATCGTGGATCTAGCTATAACAGTCTGCTTAGAAGATTTCCATGATATAGCCGCCCCTGCTAATTGTTGGTAGTGGTGCCCTAGGCACGTTTAATAAACGTTGTAATTGTTATCATTTATTTTATATCAATAAAGAGATGTTTTGATTATTATTGTTGTTCATGTTTACTTATAATAATCTCCGTCCCTAGTACTTGTTAAGCACTAGTATAAAGGCTAAATGATCATGGGATGATCATGTTAGATTTATGGGTACTTGTTTGGAACAAGGTACTGGACATGACCCGCCATATGAGATTTATGTCATGGTCTATGTCGTACATATATCTCATATTAGTTATGTCATTTGAATCCTTAGACATGAAGTTATTATAGTCTTCCACTTGATGAACATTGTGTTTGACATATTCAAACGCTACCTTAACACGGTAGTTATAAAGTGTATGATTGGCATAATCGGAATCCCGTTGGGAAGAATAATAAGCTAAATGGATTTGTCCCTCCACGGAGAGATGTCAAGCTTGGGCCTCTCGTAGAAATGATGTTGATGAAATGTTCGGCCGGACTCAAATGAATTGATCGGATCAATGTCATTTGGATTATCAACATATTCGGAATCGAGAAAGTATTGAACAAGACAAGTTGACTGTTTGACCATGACTTGTGTTCAATGACATCGTGGACAAATGGATTATGACATATTCTAAAGGAATGCGAACTTGTATCTAGTTATACTATTTGGGTAGGTATGACGGTTTGCTAGAACCTAATCATATCTTATGGGATCATGTTTGACCCCATTGCCAACTTAGTATAATCCTAGAGGGTCACAGACAATAGAACGAATCTTAAATAAGAGGACCATATTGGAATTTAGGGTCGAAGGACCTCAAAGGAATTTTGAATGAATTCTGGGCTTCCTGGTCAACCGAGCGGGCGCTTGGGTTGGACCAGGCGGGCGCCTGAATGAATTCTAAAAGATCTCTGGCGGCAGAAAATTCCTAATTAGATTAAGAAAGGTTTTTGGCACAAGTTACCTATTTGGAATAGGTCTTAATTGTGTATAAAAACACCAATTCGGCTAGACCATATTCACTAGTGCTTTTGTGAGTCTCAAAGAGTTTGAGAGAGATTTTATTTTGTTCTAAGATATCCTTGATTGAGGAACAAAATAATTCACAAATAAATTCCATATAGTTCTTTATTAAATTGTGAAAGTGTGTTTCACAATTATTGGTCTAGCAACCAAGATCAAGGAGCCTCTTGATATTCGTTCAAAGTGTGGACACCGCTAGAGGGTGAATTTTATCATCTACAAAGTTCGTGATTTTGTCCGTGATAAAGCTTCAAGTTTCTCCACCAAGACCAAAGAAAAATTTGATAGTCATCAAGGGTTAGTTCATCCTTTATTCATGTTGTTGTATTTGATTTAATCATATGAACGGATCCATGGCTTTGGGTTTCTTAAAAAATTTAATTGCTATATTCCGCTGCGCATGTTACTTGGAAACCCAACACTAATGTGAATACAAATCAACTTGTAGACCTTGAGTCTTGGATATCTGATATCCAATTAGCATCGCTATACCCTTCAATAACTGCTGGATGTCTAGTATAATGTAATTCATAATCACGAGTATATCTCAAGTACCTAAGTACTCTTACTATACCCTTCCAATGATCTTCTCCAGGATTACTTGTGTACCGACTCAGTTTGCTAACAACATAACCAATATCTGGTCTTGTGCAACTCATCAGGTACATTAGACTTCCAATAATCCTTGAATATTCTGATTGAGAAACTGGTTCTCCTCTATTCTTTGATAGATATTGACTTGGGTCAATTGGAGTACTATCTATTCCATTGTCATCCTTACTAAATTTCTCAAGAATTTTATCCACATAATGATCTTGACTCAATACAATTACATTGGATAATCTGGAAACTTTCACTCTAAGGATCACATCCGCTAGACCCATATCCTTCATGTCAAACTTTGAGTTCAACATATCTTTTGTGGATTTGATCATCTTGTCACAACTTCCTATGACAAACATGTCGTCTATATAAAGACACAAAATGACATATCCATTTCCAGTGTTTTTAGTATAGACACACTTGTCACATTCATTTATCTTGAATCCACTTTCCATCATGGCTTGATCAAACTTTTTATGCCATTGTTTTGGTGCTTGTTTCAAGCCATATAATGACTTAACTAATTTGCACACTTTCTTTTCTTGCCCTGGTGCAACAAACCCTTCAGGTTGTTCCATGTAAATTTCCCCATCTAAATCACCATTTAGAAAGGCAGTCTTTACATCCATTTGATGCACTTCAAGATTGCGCAATGCGGCAATTGCAAGCACAACTCTTATTGACGTTATTCTTGTGACAGGAGAATACGTATCAAAATAATCCAGGCCTTCTTTCTGTCTGTAACCTTTAATTACAAGTCTGGCCTTATATTTGTCAATCGTGCCATCTGGCTTCATTTTCCGTTTGAAAATCCACTTATATCCAAGTGGTTTGCTTTCCGAATGAAGATCCACTAACTCCCAAGTGTGATTTTGCAAAATGGAATCAATTTCACTTTTAATGGCTTCTTTCCACAAAGGTCCTTATAAAGAACTCACAGCTTCTTGATAACTTTGTGGTTCACTTTCTAGCATGTAAGTTTGAAAATCCGTTCCAAAAGGATTTTTCTACTCTAGCCCTTTTGCTACGTCGAGGTTCCACCTCTTCTTCCTCACTTTTATCTTGAATGTGTTCTTCTTCTATTGAATCTTGTACCCGTGTTGATGAGCTTGCCTCATTTCTTGACTTGCACGGAAATACATTTTCAAATAAAGAAACATTCCTAGATTCCATTATAGTGTTCTTGTGTATATCGTGAATTTTTGATTCATACACAAGGAATCTGTAAGCACTACTGTTATGAGCATACCCAATAAATATGCAATCTACATTCTTCGGCCCAATTTTCACCTTTTTAGGTGGAGGTAAGGCTACCTTTGCAAGACATCCCCACACTAGCAAGTATTGGTAGGATGGTACTCTTCCATGCCACAATTCATAGGGGCTCTTGTTCAATTTCTTTCGAGGTACCTTATTCAACACATAGTTTGCTGACAACACAGCTTCACCCCACATATTGGAAGGTAGTACCGAACTTATCAACATGGAATTCATCATTTCTTTCAATGTCCGATTCTTGCGTTCGGCAACACCATTTTGTTGGGGTGTATAAGGTGCCGTGGTTACATGTTTGATTCCATGTTGAGCACAAATTGCTTCAAATGGAGATTCATATTCTCTACCACGATCACTTCTTAGCACCTTTATTTTCCGGTTAAGTTGATTCTCAACTTCATTTTTATAGAGAACAAATTTCTCTACTGCCTCATCTTTACTTTTGAGAAGATACACATAGCAATACTTTATACTATCATCGATAAAAGTTATGAAGTACTTATTGCCACCTCTTGTTTGTGTTGACTTAAAATCACATAAGTCTGTGTGAACTAACTCAAGAGGTTCACAATTTCTTTCAATTGAATGGAATGAACCTCTCGTTAGTTTTGCTTCCACACAAGTTTCACACTTATGTTTGCAATCAACTTTGAACTTTGGGATGCAATTCAAGTTAATTAATCTATGCAAAGTAACATAATTAACATGTCCTAGTTTACTATGGCACAAATTGGAAGACTCAAGCAAGTAAACGGAAGAATTATTCTTTTCATTAGCCTTTGGTTTAACAACCATTACACTGAGTTTAAACAACCCATCCGTTACATAGCCATTTCCCACAAACATCCCATTCTTGGACAAAGTTACAACATCAGACTCAAACACAAGATGAAATCCGTGCTTGTTCAAAAGCGAACCGGACACCAAGTTCTTTCTGATCTCAGGAACATAAAGAACATTGTTGAGAGTCAGTTCTTTCCCGGAAATCATCTTCAGAACTACTTTGCCTTGACCCTTAATGTCAGAAGTAGCCGAATTCCCCATAAACAGCTTTTCACCATTCTTAAAAGCTTTGAAAGTACTAAACATGTCCTTATTGGAACACACATGTCTAGTTGCCCCGGTGAATCCACCAAATTCACCTCGGATATTACCGCCGCAAGGTGCAACTCAGAAACATTCCTTGAGATTTCTTCCACCATGTTTGCCTCACGAGTTTTTTTAGCCATCCTACAAGTAGCAGCCTTGTGGCCTTCACCACCACAATTGTAACATGTTCCCGTGAATTTTCTCTTGGAAACGCCACCTCTTGGTCCCAAATGGGACTGTTTTTCCGCATTCTTTTCTTTACCCTTTCCATGGCCTTTGCCTCTGGATCTTTGACCATGCTCCACAACATTAGCTTTGGCCACACTTGGGGTGTACCTCTTCTCAGCATCCCTATTGCCTTCCTCAATACTGAGTCGAAGAATCATCCCTTCAACGTCCATCTCCTTTCGTTTATGCTTTAGGTAGTTCTTGAAATCATTCCAAGCGGGAGGCAACTTTTCAATGATTGCAGCCACTTGAAACTTTTCACAAAGAATCATAAATTCGGCAAGAACCTCATGCAAGATCACATGTAACTCATCCACTTGGGATTTCACAGTCCTTAAGTCCACAATCTTATAATCAAGGAAACGGGCAACGATAAACTTCTTTGTTCCCGCATCCTCAATTTTGTACTTGTGGTTTAAGGATTCCCACAATTATTTTGCAGTCCTCTTCTCTCTATACACTCCGTAAAGAGAATCAAAGAGGCCATTCAGAACATAGTTTCTGCAAAAGTATTCCCCTTGCTTCCATGCTTCAAGCGCAGCCAAGGTTGTCGCATTAGTTTCATTCTCGGCCATTGTTGGCATATCCTCTTTCAGATATTTAGCCACATTCTGATTGGTCAAGAAGAAATGCATCTTCTGTTGCCACCTTTTGAAGTCAAGGCCAACAAAATTTTCTGGCTTCTCGGCATGAGGGTTTGAGATGTGCACAGTTTGAGGGCCCGCCATCACACTAGCACCAGTTGGAGTCACAATAGGAGTCCCAGAGTTGTTTGATGTGTTTGATTCAGTAACCATATCTGAAACACAAACAACCAGTAAGTTTTGTTTATTAATCCAGTTGGAGTAATTTCTATAACCGGTTCCCTCTTGCAGAAGGAATAAGTCTTAAGATTGTTAGGAAAATTATACAAAAAAGAACTTGTTACAGAATAAACAATAAATAAATAAACTGAAATAAATAAACAGAAAGTAAACTGATTGATTGTGCCGAGCCGTGTGTTGAACACACTTTCCTTAAGACTTATTCGCCCCCTCACCGTGAGTGCTTGAGGTTGCTATCGGACGCTAGTCTCCCAGGATAACTCGCACGAACCGGATGCTTCCCTGCACTAAGAGACTCCGGCGAATTGAATTAAGTGCCTGGACAGTATCACCACGAATGCAAATGTAGGAGGCCAAGGAGGAATGTACAAAGATGCAACAATTTATACTACTCCAAGAACAGTCCAAAAGCCAAGAATTAATTAAGAAAGGATAAGCCTAATCCTTAGTTAATTACTGAGATAAAAGGATAAGGCTTGGCTTTTCACTTTGCATTCCAGTCAATGGGATGAATCTGAATTTTCAGCAAAAATTTTTGACTGTAAGGAAAAAATAATAGCAAAAGGTGAGTTAGCGCGGACAAGCCAAATAGGTGCTACATTCATGTCCGCAGGTCGCGTGCACACATGAGTTCGATGGTCCCAAGCCAATTTGGGTCCATGATTTGCACCCCCCCTGCGCGCGAGAGAGAGCCTCTATGCCATACAAGCTTGAACACTACTCAAGTGCCCAAGCCTTTATACTAGCTTCCTTTTACATTTCTTTCCAATGTGGGATAAAACCAATATCCCCATTTCAACCCACCAACTTCAAGCCTTTGTATCTCATTCATCTCAACACCAAATTGGACAAATGAATACATTATCTCAATGTTCTCATGGAGTAGAACACAAACCCACAAACAACTTTGTCATTCGACAAATTATTTATCACGGGAATAAATAATATTTTCTTCACATAATACACAAAAATACGCTATTTTTCCAACAGAAAGAAAGTTAATTTCATTTCCAAAATTAAGGGTTCAAAATCACTGAATTTGCAAAAAATATAACCTTAAAATAAAATGGTCGAAAAGTAGTCAAACGGTATGGAGGGAGTATTAGACTTAAAATAAATCTGTAATCCGTTGGATTGTAATAAATCTTAGTGAAACTTAAAGGGAACATTTATAGTGAAACTCTGTAATCCGTTGGATTGTAATAAATCTTTGTGGACCCCACTGATAAAAACACATCCAACGGATTAGAGTGTTTCACTATAAGTTTTCCCCTTGAGTTTGCACTACGTGTATCATTATCCATTTTGATGACAACACAACTTCAAAACAACATGGGTTTGCCTCTTGAATTGGTGAATTCAACATGGATGGCACCAATGATGGGTGAAAGACCAAATCAAGTACTCCATTTTTTCACACTTGATATCAGAATTTGGAGAATCCATTCACAGTTTAGCTGCATTTTGTTAGAACATGGATTGCAGAATATGTGATTATTAATTCCATATATAAAATCATAAATATAATGTTAATATAAAGTGCAGAAATATAATATAAGTGTAGAATTCCTGAAATCTAAATGATCTATTTATGATGGGCATAATGGTAATTTCGCACTATTTAAGTGAAAGGGTGTAGTCCCTAAATGAAGTGCCTCTTAGTCTCATATACAAAGGGCTCTCCATCAAGCCTTAAGAGACACACAAAAATCATATTCTCTCATTATATTCTCTTCATCAAGTACTAGAAGTACTAGAGAGGGCACTATCATTTAGAAGAACTCCGTCCCCTACATTCTTCTTCTTCATTCTCCCCAAGGAACATCAAAATGGATTCAACTAGTAATACGCCTCCGTCTCTATCCCTTCTCTAACTTCTTCCGGATTTGAGTGTTTATGGCTTTAATGGAATAGAAATGTTCCAACGGAACTAATGCCCTTAAGGAGATCCAATAGAGGAAGGAGAAGTGCAATTCCGGATGATTTTGAAGTATATCTTTCCGAGAATGAGGAACACTTAGGCTTACTGGGAAACGAGTCACTCACCTTCCATGAAGCCATTAATAGTCCTAATTCTCACAAATGGATCAATGCCAAAAATGAATAATTAAAATCCATGAAAGACAATGACGTTTGGGATCTTGTTCCATTACCAAAAGATGTGAAACCTATTGGGTGTAAATGGGTCTTTAAGACCAAAAATGATTCACAAGGTAATGTTGAAAGATATAAGGTTCGTCTTGTTGCTAAGGGATTTACTAAAAAAGAATGCATTGATTACAAAGAAACTTTTTCTCCGGTATCATCTAAAAACTCTTTTAGGATCATTATGGCACTTGTAGCACATTATGATCTTGAGCTTCATCAAATGGATGTAAAGGCAACTTTTCTCAATGAAGACATTGAGGAAACTATTTATATGAAGAAACCTGAAATAGTGACTGATTTAGATCAAACTAATCAATTAGTTAGTCAATTTAAGAAATCCATTTATGGTCTCAAGCAAGCTTCTCGTCAATGGTACTTAAAATTCAATCAAGTTATTCTTTCATTTGGTTTTGAAACGAATCTTGTTGAAGATTGTGTGTACCATAAGTTCAGTGGGAGTAAATTTATAATTTTGGTCTTATATGTAGATGATATTTTACTTGCTAGTAATGATATAAACCTTCTTAAGGAAATTGTATTAGGAATCCAAATTCACCGTGATCGTTCACGAGGTATGTTAGGATTATCACAAAAGACCTACATAGAAAAGGTATTACAAAGGTTTAGCATCCAAAACTGTAAACCGCATGACACCCCTGTTTCTAATGGAGACAAGTTTAGTCTCAAACAGTGTCCTAAAAACAATATACAATCCAAGTTTATGGAAAATATCTCTTATGCATCAGCAGTAGGAAGCTTAATGTATGCACAAGTCTGTACTCATCCAGACCTTGCATTTATTGTTGGAATGCTTGGTAGATACCAAAGCAATCCGGGGAGAGAACATTGGGTTGCAGCCAAAAGAGTGATGAGATACCTTCAAAACACTAAGGATTACATGTTTACATATTCAAAATTGGATCATCTTGAGATCGTTGGGTATTCCAACTCCGATTTTTCTAGATGCCAAGACAGTCGAAAGTCAACGTCTGGTTATGTCTTTACATTAGCCGGTGGAGCCATTTTTTGGAGAAGTGCCAAGCAGACACTCATAACTTCCTCTACCATGGAAGCCGAGTTTGTTGCTTGCTTCGAGGCATCTAATCAAGCTATATGGCTGCGTAAATTTATTGAGGGGCTGTAAATTATCAATAGTGTCGAAAGGCCACTTAAGATATATTGTGACAATCGGGCGGCAGTCTTGTACTCTAACAACAAAAAGAGTTCATCTAAGTCTAAGCATATAGATATTAAGTTTCTTGTTGTAAGATAAAGAGTAAAAAATGAACAAATAGAAATACAACTTATAGGAACACATTCCAAGCTAGCGGATCCATTTACTAAAGCGTTATCACTTTAGTGTTTCACGAGCATATTGCTCATATGGGTGTAACAACTTTTGATAACATTTAATATAGTGGGATTTTATGTTGTACTCTTATTAATTGTTCTATTATTTTGAAGTTTTTATCTCATTTGGTTATGTAGGACTAGTTGGAAGAATATGTATGTATTCACCATTTTCCATGCTACACATCTACACTTAATCTATGTCATTTAGTTGGATATGTATATGTGATTATTGTGAGTTTAGTTGTGAATCAATTACAACGACTACTCATTTAGTCCTTATAATTGTATGACTAATGGACGAGATTGTTATGAATGACAACAAAGTGCACATAAGGGTTGTCATTTGTATTATACTTATGATTTAAGAAAAACACATAGCTACGCAACTCAAGTGGGAGATTGTTAGAATATGGATTGCATAACATGTGATTATTAATTCCATGTATAAAATCATAAATATAATGTTAATATAAAGTGTAGAAATATAATATATGTCTAGAATTCCTGAAGTGTAAATTATTTATTTATGATGTGCATAATGGTAATTTCGGACTACTTAAGTAAAAGGGTGTAGTCCTTAAATGAAGTGCCTCTTAGTCTCATATATAAAGGGCTCTCCATCAAGCCTTAAGAGACACAAAATTCATATTCTCTCATTATATTCTCTTCATCAAGTACAGTGTTCTAAAAGACGCCCATCTAGGCCGCCTAGGCGTTCATGAAGCGCCTAAGTCCCACCTATGATATTATAACTATTTCTGAATTCTCGGCCCCGCCTAAGTCGCGTTTAGACCCCGCCTAGGCGCTAGGCCCTGCTGCGGCGCCCAGTGACCGCCTAGCGCTTTTTAGAACCTTGATCAAGTACTAGAAGAACTAGAGATGACACTGTCATTTAGAAGAACTCCGTCTCCTACATTCTTGTTCTTCATTCTCCCTAAGAAACATCAAAATGGATTCAACAGGTAATACGCTTCCGCCTCTATCCCTTCTTCAACTTCTTCCGGATTTGAGTGTCTATACCTTTAATGGAATAGAATTGTTCCAACACATCTCTCTCTAATAATAATAAAGCAGTATTAACTGCCCAAAAATTAGGACATTGCATTATTATTTTTCCCCTCTCTCTCTCTCTCTCTCTCATAATAAAGCAATATCAACTGCCCAGAAATTAGGACATTGCATTATTATTTTTCCTATTTTCTTGCAGTAAATGTAGCGTAGATAAGGAGTGATGTAGGGAGTGAGGATGATAGATAGAACACGACAAAAGCTACTTTTCCCGTAATAAATGTAGCATTTGGCTACTTATCCGTCCCAAATAAATATCACACTTTTATGTCACTTTCAACTCCCATACGCAATTTTGGGAATTTGGTTAAATATCGCATTTTGCTTTCTTTTTTTCTTTTTTTTAGGCAAAGTAAGATTTAATTGCATTCCAAACAAACATCGAAATGGCTCACCACAAGATTTGGAGGCTCATCCCAAATAGTGTTGTTATACAATCGTCGAACAACATGATTTTCAATATTTGTTGAAAGAAAATCATGATAGGGAAAAGTATTGGTTGCAAATTCACTATTATCTACTTCTAATTTGCCCAATGCTTTGCAAACCACCAATAAAGTGAAGCCCATCACGTTTCCTTGTGTGTCCTTCATGTTCGCTCCATTGTCCCTGTTCTGATGAATTTCGCTTCTTAGGAATTTGGTATTCTATGTATTAATGCATGTTTTTAGGGGCGTAAGCGGGTTCGGTCGAGTCCGCGGTTTGGGACCGAACCGAACCAAACCAAACCATGCGGTCTGGTTCGGTTTCTAAGTATGAGTGGTTCGATTTGGTCTCAAAAATTGGTAAACCACATGGTTTGGTTTGGTTTGGTTTGGTTTGGTTCGGTTCGATTTGTGGTCTGCCCAAACCACATCGAATCAAACCAAACCGCCAGACCGAACCCCGAAACCTCATATATTAACCATATACTCCCTCTATCCCACCCGAAATAGGATTTTAGTAGCTTTTTTTATACTTTGACCATGCTAGTTAAATAAGAAATAATTATCCTAATATAAATTTAAAAATTGTTACAAAAGCCTACATTACAATAACAATTTTTTAAATTCTTATTTGGATCATTATATTTTTTTCAAAAGACTTAGTCAAAATAAAGTCAAGTTTACCAAAATCCTATTTCTGGTGGGACGGAGGGAGTATATGTAATTTGAGTCATATTGATCGTTGAATTATTATAAAGCCTACATGGTTGAATTATTATAAAGCCTACATTGCATTAGACCATTCCTAACTCTCGTTTTTGTATGTTATTCAATATTTTTTCTTTATTTGTTATATTAATTGCGGCACACATTTACCCAAGTTTTTTCTGTTGCCGACATTGTGTATTGTGCTTTCTTCCACCTACGTCTCTATTCCTATAGGGTTTTTTTCTTCCGTTGACTTTTCTCTTAAAATCTTTCTCCGTATCTCTCGCTGTTCCTCCGCGATTATTAAAATTTTTAAGCAAATGTCTAAACCATAGTATGAATCGTAGTACGAACAATGGTCTGAATTGTGGTTTGAAACATGGTTTGAACCGCAATCTGAACCACATTGTTGAACCACGATCTGAATCGTAGTATTAAGTATGAACAATGGTCTGAACGGTGGTTTGAACCACGGTTTAGACCATGGTCTGAACCGCAATCTGAACCACAGTTTGAAGTGAACCAAACCAAACTAATGCGGTTTGGTTCAGTTCGATCTGAAATTTTCCCAAACCAAACTATTGCGGTTTGGTTCAGTTCGATCTGAAATTTTCCCAAACCAATACTAGTGGTTCGGTCTGTAAATTTTGCTTAAACCGAACCACCGAACCATTTGCACCCTTAGTAAACATCCATTTACACCCTTAGTAAACATGGGCTTTACCCAGTCGAGCAAGATAACAACAAAGATAATCTTTCATTTCATAATCTGGTGATTAATTCACCTTTCAATATTCCATGGGCAACATACAAAAATAGACCAATATCCAAATGTAGTTCCTATCACCTAACCTCAATATACTAGCAGCAAGGAAAAGTGAGTTTATGCACCTGAAGGCAATACGCAATTTTATGCCCCTCCAGCCGTGTCCATCTCTGTGATTCCAACAACACCCTTGAAGGCAATACGCAATTTCCTTAAGCAAGATTGCTTCTGGTCACCCTTTCCAGCTACTCCTGTCACATGGATAATGTCTTTTGGGATTTTATCCATCAAGTCAAAGAGAGGTAAATCTAAGTTTGACCGGGTCATCTCTTCTAATACAGGAGGTGCCTGCATGTACAAATTCTTTCCACGGTGTGTAACACTTGCTTTGGCTATGAATAGCTTGGGATGATCTTCAAGTAACTCAATGAACTGTTGCAGAACAATTAGATATTAAGACAACAGTATGCACAAAATAAGATGTCCCAAAAAAAAAAAAAAAAAAAAAAAAAACACTAGAAGTACAAAAAGAAAGTTCGTTCCAGATAAAACTATCAGGCAAGGGACTGAGAGCCGCATTAAATGAGCCTTCTTGTAAACCCAGGGAAAATATGCCGTAACAAACTCAGTTGAGAAAGCATGTACACGCTCGCACTGAAGAGATATACAGAAGATGTAGAATTCCCAAAATGAGTGTCATTTTTTTTTAGTTAATTACTCCCTCTATCCTAGAATAAATGTTGTCTTTTTTTGTATGTTACAAAGGAACTTTGAGCAATAAATTTAGGTTGATTTAATTATCCTATTAAAATTATAAAACTTGTTATTGATATACCATTATAAATGCTATCAATAACAATTTTTAAATTTTCATTAGAATGATTAAATTAACTTAAAATTATTGCTCAAAGATCCTTCGTACTAACGTACAAAACAGTCGACATTTATTCCGATTTCCAGGACAGAGGGAGTACTAAAGTTACCTATGCGAACTACCATGTCCTAGGCTCCGTTTGTGTCGCGTAAAATAACTTCTGGAAAATGTTTTCCCCATTTTCCGGTGTTTGTTACGCACCGGAAAATGAGGAAAATATTTTCCGGAAAATGGTTTTCCCTCTTTTCTAAGTAAAATGACTTACGGATTATTACTAAGTAAATCATTTTCCGGAAAATGTTAACTCTCTCACTCACACCCAACTCTCCATAAAACCCCACCCTACCCACTACACCTCTAACACCACCCTCTTCATCCATCCTATCCACCACCCCCAACTACCCCAGCACCCACCCCACCACTCGACCCCACCCAAAAAAAAAAAAAAATCTTCACTCATATTAAAAAAAAAAAAAAAAAAAAGAATATCTCCACCACCCCCAACTACCCCAGCACCATAGTTACCGGGAACTCCCAATCCCCCCTCGTCCCACGTCCCGGGAACACGCGCCCCGGGTTCACAAGGGAATTCGACCCAAAGTACTCAAACAATCGTACCGGAAAATAAACGGTCAACAACATAGAATCTTGTCTGCATTTACAATCTTTTATGGTTATCTGTCTTTACATTATACTCTTTTATCTCCCTAAAAGTAAATATATATAAATATATGCAAGTGTGTGTGTATATATATGTTATTATATTCAACTTAATGATGTGTTTTCAATATAAAGCGTACCACGTTCCCAATTGATCCTACCCCCAGCGTACCCAAAATTTACTAAGTCACGTTCTCCGTTCCCGTACCCGTCCCGCGTCCCGAAACGTCCCACGTTCCTGGTAACTATGCCAGCACCCACCCCACCCCCACCCTACCACACCACCCCACCCAAAAAAAAAAAAAAAAAACTTCTTTTCACTCATATTAAGAAAAAAAATTGAACATCTCCACCACCCCCAACTACCCCAGCACCCACCCCACCCCACCAAAAAAAAAAAAAAAAAAAAAAATCTTTTCACTCATATTAAAAAAAATGAACATCCCCAACTACCCCACCACCCCACCCAAAAAAAAAACTTCTTCACTCATTAAAAAAAAAAAATGAACATCTCCACCACCCCCAACTACTCCATCACCCCACCCCACCCTACCCCACACCCCCCCCACAAAAAAAAAAAAACTTCTTTTCACTCATATTAAAAAAAAAAAAAAAAAATGAACACCTCCACCCCCCCCCCAACTACCCTACTACCCCCACCCCACCCCACCCACCCCCCGAAAAAAAAAATCAAAAAAATCAATCATATTAAAATTATTTTTGAACACCTCCCCTGTGCCCCACTACCCCACCCCTACCCCACCCACCCCCACCAAAATTTTTTTTTTGCTCTTATTAAATAAAACTTATTTTCGAACAACTCCCACATTCGCGCTCCCTACCCCCACTACCCCATCACCCCTACCATCTACCCCCACCCCACCCACCCCCAAAAAAAAAAAAAAATTACTCATATTAAAATTATTTTTGAACACCTCCCCCATCCCCACAACCACCCATCCCACCCCAACCCAAAATCTCCACCCACATTCAATTTTTTTCTCATAATAATTCTTTTCCTCATATTAAATTATTATTATTTTCATATGAAAATATTTTCCGGATAACATTTTCCTTAGATTTACCAAACAACCAAAAACATGTTTATGTCATTTTCCGGAAAACATTTTCATTTTCCGGAAAACATTTTACGGGAAATCATTTTCCGGAAATTGTTTTACGCGAAACAAACGGAGCCTAGTGTGCACTTGAAATGCTACGACCATGCAACTAGAAAATTCTTGTATGCGTACTAAAAAATGGCCTAAATGCCAACCTTCTTAAGTTACAAGATATTCCAAAACAGGGACAGACATTTTGGGATTGAGGTAGTAGCATTATACAGTCCACACACTTTTTAAGGCATTGCACAAGGGACATAAAAGACTGGAGGAAAATCAAGCAAACAGGGAAGCCTCCAGTGTTGACACCTAAATCGTAATAGTTGCAACGGTTTACAGGGATGTATCAACATTCCACCACACTTGATACTGAAATGTTTGATCACTCGACAAATCTGAACTCAATAAAAAGTTCAAAGTATGTTAAATTTAATATTCTGGCAACCTGCTCCATTGATAAAATTATATTCTTATAAGAATCATGTGGCTCATTCACAGTTTATTACAGCATGAGCACAAATCACAAGTTTCCCATTCTTGTGGCGACACATTTCAGGGTCAGCATGTGGAACAACCAAGTTGCGAGGCATGAGATGGACTACAAGGTGCTCCCATCCCAATAAGTTAGTCCCATCTGACAATATTCATATATTGCACTTTCTTTTTTACTATATGTTACTATAATTTTCACCAACATGTACTCCATCCGTCCTGCCACAAGTGATACCAACCTTTTGGGCATGGAGAATAAGAAAAGGCGGTACAATATTAATAGTGGAGGAGGGGTTGAGTATGAAAAGTAAAGGAGAGAGAATGAGTGGTAGGAATAGTACGTGGATTGTTTTTTGTGAGTATCACAAGTGGGTCCCATTGAATAAAAATTTATTAAAACTTTACCATTTTGGGCAGTCTCAATTGTGGTGGAACGGACGAAAAAGGAAATAAGTCTCGCCATTTTATCACTTCTCCACTCTTCAGGCCTCTTAACCGGTGCATCACTCGGTCTCCGTCTCACATGACCAAACCACCTTAGACGATGCTCCCTCATTTTATCCTCAATGGGCGCAACTCCTACTTTACCTCTGATCACCTCATTTCTCAATCGATCCTTTCTTGTATGCCCACACATCAATGGATGTGTGGGCATACAAGAAAGGATCGATTGAGAAATGAGGTGATCAGAGGTAAAGTAGGAGTTGCGCCCATTGAGGATAAAATGAGGGAGCATCGTCTAAGGTGGTTTGGTCATGTGAGACGGAGACCGAGTGATGCACCGGTTAAGAGGCCTGAAGAGTGGAGAAGTGATAAAATGGCGAGGGGTACGGGAAGACCCAAGCAAACTTGGATTAAGGTGATTGAAAATGATATGAGTTTACTCGGAGTGGATGAAGATGTGGCGTTGAAGAGGCCGGAGTGGAGGGCGAAAATTCATGTGAATGATGGGGGTTGATCGTACTTTTTATTATTATTATTTATTTATTTATTTTATTTTATTTTCTCCATATTTTTCCTCTCTTTCTCTCTCTCTCTCTCTCTCTCTCTCTCTCTCTCTCTCTTCCTTTTATCACGATGACATATGAGGATTCATGTTAGCCGACCCCAAATTATTTTGGGACTAAGGCTTTGTTGTTGTTGTTGTTGTTGTTGTTGTTGTTGTTGTTGTGGAAGGACGGAGCGAGTGTATTGTTTTGCGATATGTAACAGAAATGCCATGTCTTTTCTAAATTACAAAAAAATGGAAGTTCATAGATAGAAAAACGACTTCTTTTGGGAGCGGACCTTTTTCAAAGTAACTGAAGTATCCAGCTCAATGAGAACGCCAGGACCACAAACAAGGCAGTCTTTGTCCTTTGCAAACTCAGTCACCTTAGTATGGAGACCTTCAACACCATTATACCTACAATAAAATTCACCATGTATAATTAGCAATTATGCTGATGCAAAAGCTTAAGGGAGAAATAGATAATGGCCCTTTTCCTCTAGAGATTTACATATATATAGTTGGACATTTTATTCTATTCAAGAAAAAAATATGGACAACAGTACCTCATATTCAAATTTCTTTATATCTGAATAGTAAAGATCTAAACCATGAAGGTAGAAAGGCTACAAGAAAAGGCAAGTTTCACCAAAATTTATAAAAACATAAGCAGATTTATCAGAGGTCTTAAAATTGTTGATATATAGCTAAACAAAAAATATAAAAGGTGTCAACTTTGAGAAGCTGATAATTTTGAAGTTCAATAAGCAGATGGAAGGGGAGTAGTTGCACAGGAATACAAGATTATATTTTTCTTTTTATCATACTTATTGAAACTTTGGAATTACATTCATAATGCATCATTTAATAATATGATCTAAAAACATCAAGAACATAAATATACCACTGACAGAGTATCAAAGGGCCAATCACTTGATGAATTATTTCATTTAGCAGACGTCAACTGTACGAATGACTATTGACAATGTCAAACTGGGGGATACCATTTCAATCATCAATATTATTAATGAACCTAAAATAAAGTGCACTGGACCAATTACTTGTCAAAACCTCATGGAAAGTAATCATTTCAATGAGATATATACTCATAAAGCTGATAAACAAATGCAAAAATGAGGAAGTAGGACCCACGATAGATAGTTTGACAATGTTTTACTGCATCCTGACGCCATCTTCAAGGTTTCCAAAGCGCATGCAGCTGATATAATTGCATTCGTGGAAGCTATAGCAGGAATAATATTTTTCACCACACCCTATAAACAAAAGGATAACAACAGTCGAGTTATTAGATGACAACAGAAGCGTTATCAGGAGTGAATCAATATATCAACTTGGTTAGCCCAGTAAGAATACAAATTCTATATCCGAAGCATGCCTTTGGACTGAACTAAAACATTTTGGGATATCTGATCATTCATGATACTATAAATCTTAAGACATGCATTTATATTCCAAATTTATGGCTGGGTAGTATCATGCAAGTGATTAAGGTTCATGATATATACTCATGAATGGATATAAAGGGTCAAATGGTTTTTACACAAAAAGGACTCGGGATTTCAAAGTCGCAAATCCAAGATATTATTTTACCTGAGTCAGAGAATATGTAACTCCTGGAATTCCAAAAAGTTCTGCTCTCTTGACAGCCTGCAATTAATGATGAGCAAGTAAGAGGAGCAACCTAAGACCTACTAGTAGGGGAAGAAAAGGTGAAATGTTTAAACAGGTAAACCTCTGAATACACCCACTGCATATGATCAGGGTTATCCGGATCGAAAGATTTTCCACTATGGACCTGCAGTGAGATGAAACTACAGTTTTAAGAAAATGTATAAAGGGATGAGAGAAACTGATGGCAAATGACTAGTAATTACCTCATCCCATTTGATTAAATGTGCATATTCAATGCAATGAGCAGCATTTCTTGGGGTTTCAGCAAGAGTACATAATGGAAATTTCACTTGTGGAGGGAAAAGCCAAATGGTACATTCAAAGCATGGTGTGATCCCAGGCATAATAACCCTAGCGTGGCCCTTGAAACCTTCGGTTCCACCATCCACCATAGGCTTCATTGTTTCTTCTCGTGGATTGTCATCAGAGTCATATTCTGGATTTATGAAACCAAACAATGATATGAAGCCTGAGAAGTGCTTACCAAATGATGCAACAAGCACATAGTATGCGCCCTGGACATTTTACCAATGAAACATGTAAAAGGTAGTATACAGCCTATGCCTTCAAACTGAAACAACGAACGAAAATATCTAGATCAAACCTATGAGCTTCAGGGATTGTATATAGTGCAGAGATCCAGCTATGAAAGTAGGAGTATTCACTTGGTCTTATTAGCAATGCCTGAACTTCATGCACATCAAAAGAGATGACACTCTGGCAAATCATGCAGTCATGAAGATATGTAAAGATATCATAGCATTATTAAGCCAATCATGTCAACTGTCAACAAGTCCATCCATAAAGATAACGAGAGAATGGCCTTCTCAGAAATATTTCCTTGCAATATGTGTTCATGGGTTCAGAGGCCTTCCACTTCTAGATTTTTGCAAAGGCTAGAAGTTACACCTCAAGTCCTTCATGTAACAATTAAAGTTAGATGTCTACCAGATGAATGTATTAATATATTACTTGCGGGATGTCATTCTTTTACTTCTCAAATGAGGTCATAATACTGTTCCTATTTTTGTGTATCATTTAAAAATTTTGGAGGCCTAGGGGTCTAGCTATCTACTATTCAGTCAATGCTTTTTTTACCTGACTCAATGGCAGTAATGTTTAGTCTAGAGGAGAACATAATACAGGGAAATCAGCTTTCCCATCAGTATAACAGAAACAATAATGGACAAAAACATGTGCCCATGAAGACAACACCTATTATTTCCCTATGTGGCTCTTATGTATACCTTTCACAATATGGAGTCATGAACATAAAACATCATGCCAGACTGTATTTTGTAACTTCCTTTCTGACTAAATTGTTTTTCCTGCACGATAGTTTTTCTTTATCGTGAGATAAAAGAAGATTTTGAATATTACAAAAAGAGAAGGGAATACGAATTCAGACAACTACTCATCTGCCTAGACGAAAGAGAAACACGAATTTAAAAATACAAAAAGGAGACAAGTGCAGAACGACCTTCCAGTCTCTTGCTATAGCAGTCACAAGAGAGTAGAAACTCCTCTAAAAGCTACAAAAGTAAATGTCTTATGACTAATGAGAACTGTAAAATAATGTCCTTCAACATGAAAAAGAACTGCCTTATGACTTATCCTGAAAGATGTGAGTTGGTCCAAGTGCACCACGACGTGCTGAACAATGCAAACTGTCGTGAAATCTGAGAATCCTTATAGCCACCAAAACACACATATCTAGTCAATAGCTCGGCTCGAGCAACCAAGAACTCAGACAACCCTCGCCACGAATAATAAATAACTAACCCACCGCTTCTAAGCACTATCTATAATACGGACCAGTAGCATGTCTGTACTGTTATGGGTAAATTTACAGTTATGGAGTATTAATGGCTAAGCTAAAGTTTACAAGGCAGTATATCGCGCACACATATACAGAAGCGCATAAAAACTATGCCAGATATAAGTAAACCCTAAACTAAGTATCACACTTCACATAACATGATTATAAGTGACGTCTCTCAAGTGAGTTCATTTTTCATTGGTGATTGGTGGACGGCGGCACAGGACTCAAATAACGGTACACATTGAAAGATACATGATGGCAGGGTTGCAGGATACTCTCACAATGGCATCGAATCGCGTATCGATTCGCAGGTATCGATTCGCGATTCGATACCGAATCGATACGTTGGAATACGCAAATCGATATCTTCGATTCGTGTTCCGATACCTTGAAAAATCTGTTTGAATTCGCAATAAATGTCCTCTAAAAATGAAAAGCCATTGTTGCAATAAGTGAATGATGTACATTAACTTGTTATCCTTTCGAAAGATAAGTTCAAAACAACTATAGAAACTGAAAAGCCACAATGTTATTATCAAGGAGCTCTATAATCAGTCCCTCAATATAAATGCCTGTTGCCTACCAAAGACTACTCCAACATACAAATCCTTTCCAAAAATCAAATTATACAACCAAATAAAGTCACTACAATTTCAAAATTAAAATGTTGATTTTCTATGGGGAGTAAGTTGTTTATTATTATTATTATTATTATTATTATTATTATTATTATTAATATTATATTTATTATTATTATTATTATTATTATTATTATATATCTTTTAATATTTATTTAAATCAAACGTACTACTATTGCGAATTCGCGAAACGCAATAATTGTAATACTCTACATATCGGATTCCATAGATTGAGCGAATCGCGAATTCGAATCGAACGAACTACGAATCGTGCAACCCTGCATGATGGTACAACCAAATAATGGAGTAGAACCACAGGCCAGCACACCAATATCAAAACATGCAATATTACCAAGAACATCAATTTATGCCATGATCAACAGAATAGACAACAATAAAGGGAAAGCATGAAGTGAAAACTCTTATAGCCTGTAATATAGCTTAAGCGACTGCGAATTCAACCAACAACAAACTTGCAAGATTTCTTAAATGTGATTCAGATTTCAGAAGGAAAGTAGCAGACATACCTAGAAATCCACAGGCCACAGCATTTATGTAACTTCGAGCCTCGATAGAATCAAGGCCAAGAACAATGATGCTGAACTCACTGTAAAAGTCTAGCTCTTTATCTTCAATCCGCCCAAAGTGTGGAACAATGTTAACACCACTAACTCTTTCCATCACTCGTTTTGCAGCTACCTCAGCCTTCGGCTTTCCAACATCCTCAAGTCTGTAATTGCGACACCAAAACAAGAAACATTTATGTAAAGAGATAGAATAGAAACAGAGATCTAGTTGCTGCTTTCAGAAAAGTTTACTTCTCTTTCATGAAATAGAAATTTGATCAAACTTTTGACACACGAATATGTTTGTAATCTAAATATTAACCAAATTATGATTCAGAATAACTTATTCAATCACCCCTACTCGTAGATAGGTTTTCTAATTACTTGTTGGCGGAAGTCAATTCCAAGAAAAATCTTATGTTTGGTTTCCACAGTTTAGAAAGGCATATTGTACGGCAGAAATTGAGATGGTGGAATGATTAAACACAATAACCATATTAACAATAGTGAAAATCATGATCTCCATTTACCGTCTTTAATCATTACAAGCCGTCGAGTTACATGGAGGTGAAAAAGATCATCTTTTCAATGATGATCGAAAAGGGTAGAGCTTGTTTGGTGTCAAATATTTATGTTGCGGCAACTTAAGCTAGGGCTGCAATCCAATTACGGAGATAGTAGAAGACCAATGTAGGAGGAAAGTACTTGGCTCAGCCCAAAGATAGTTACAGAAATATTCACACCACAGGGTTTGATTTTGATACCATTTGATAGCGGAGAAGGCAAAGAAACCATCAAACTAGTGGATGCAACAAAGAGGGAGGAAAGGGGGTATTAAAATAAGAGTCTTGGATGCTTGCAAACCTAGGGCACATAACCAGCATCCTAAGTATTAAAACAAACTCGGAACTGCTAATTTTATAGGCATATCCCATTCTCTAAAAATCTTCAGGCAAAAGCAAAACAATCTGACTCATGCCCATGTTGTCTCTTCTCAAACAGTTGCAGACAGCAGTACAAGTTAATTGATTTCTCGAGCTAATTATAGAAAACCTCATTTTCAATCGGTATTATTGACCATTGCAATTTAAAAACAAATATAAAAAATCAGCTAATCTCAATATCTTCATCAACCTAATGAGCCCTAGAACATCACTCTGAGCTCAAATCAAAGTGATTTTCAGCAAATATAAAGACACAATTAGCCACGACAAAATCAAATTAGTCAAAAATAAGCAAAGCATACCTGAAAAGAAACTGACGATTAAGATTGGTAACTTCAATTCTATCCATATCAATAACCTCAAGGTTTCGAAAACCTGATAATGCCAAATCCTTAAGAAGCTCACATCCCAATCCACCGGCACCCACAACCAAAACACGCACATACTCTTGAAGATCATTCCTTAACTGCAATCAAGCACCATAATACCAATATTACAGACATGCGCATCAACTGATTGTAAAAATTACTCAAAGAGTAAGGTAGAGAGAGAAAGAGAGATAATTACTTCGGTGCCTGGCTCGAAGGTGGGGCCGACTAAGTGGCCGGACCTGAGAAGGAGCTTGTCGAGGTCTCTTGATCTGCTAGGTTGTTCCGTGGAGTTTGCCATTAGAGAACTCTGGAGTGGCCGGCTCGAACGGAGCAAGCGCGGAGACTACCGAAGGTTTTACGCCGATCGAATAGGCTTCCGGTTTTGGGGAGTGAAGCCGGTGATAGCTGGGGTTTTACGCTCGGGTCGGGATGTTAGTCTCTCAACATACGCACCCTTCCTCTTATTTGTTAGGTTTGGGGATGGGGGCAGAGGCTCGCTCAAATTGTTTTGTTTGGTACGAACATGTAATACTAGTAACATTTGTTCTTTTGGGTAAGATGCTCTCAAAAGGAAATGTGCACGCTGGATCATGGACCACGGTAGGGATGGCCAAAACCGGTTTCGGGCCCGGTTCCGGTTCGGAACCGTCGGTTCCGGTTCGGCAAAAGGGTGACCCTGAACCGGCCCGCGCTTACCCCGGTTCCGGTCCCCCCCTTTAAAATTATTGAAAAACAAGGGATTTTTGGTCTGGTTCCGGTCCTGTTCGGCATATATGTGACCCTGAACCGGCCCGGATGCCTTGCGGTTTCGGTTCATCCGGTTCCGGTTTCCTCCCCGGTTTGCTCCGGTTCCGGGCTTTTTCGGTCCGGTTCCGGTCCGGTTTGGCCATCCCTAAACCATGGCCCATGGGTCACCCAACTGAAATATTTTACAAATTAAAATGATGAGCGAAAATTAGTTCAATTGCCGGTGAGTATGCTCAAAATTTATGACAAAAACGGTTTCACACGTGAGACGGATCTTGATGAGAGAGTAAATGGTTTGCCCCCTTATGGGCGGGATTAAGAGGGTTGTTGGGGTCGGCGGGGTTGTGAAGGTAGGAGGAGGAAGAAGCACCGGAGTTGGTCATGGTGGGAGGCGGCCAAAGAAAATAAGAGATGTGTTTGGATCGATTAGGGCTCTGATACCATAAAGAGAAAATGGCAAAAGATACTTTTCATTGATGGAGTTACACAATATATATACAAGTAATCCTAGGGTTTCTTAACAGAGGATATGCACAATCTTCTAATCTATACAAGAGATAATATCAATCTTTACATTTGAAATGAAGATATTTACTAAATATAACAAACTATGATATGGAATGATCATGTGGGTCCGGATCATGTGATCCGGATGTTTCGGGTGGTGATGGTGCGGTCGATGGTGCGGTCGATGTTGCGGTCGGACATGCGGTCGATGATGCGGTCGATGTCGGACATGCGGTCGATGATGTATTCTTTACAGTAAACTCATTTCCTCTCTCAACAAGATTCGTCTCACCGTGTGAGACCGTCTCACACAAGTCTTCCTCAAAATTTATTGTCTATTTTATATACACCAATGTTTTCATATGTATGTGATATTTTAAAATATAATTTCTAACACTTTAAATATCTGAATTTATGTTTATTTATGAGTTTATTGGAAAAAAATGTAACTGCAGTAATACAATAAAGGTGAAAAATAATATAATATTATTATTTTATTGTAATTGGACTAATAGAAAACTAATTTAAATAACAATTTAAGTATATTATAAAGTACTCCCTCTGTCCCTAAATGAGTGTCCATTTTCAAGAAATCTTTGTCCCTAAATGAGTGTCTTTTTTGAACATAACTTTCTCCCTAAACGTTTTTTTTCGAAAAAAATTTCACCGGTTTCTTTATATGTGCAAAACTAAATGTTTGGAAAGGAGATTACAAGATTATATATGAATCGTTGTTACCAAATTTTTCAAAAAGTTGAGATTTTCAGTGTCCCTTAAAATGAAATTTGGACACTCATTTAGGGACAGAGGTAGTAATAAACTAATTTTAAGGTTTTCACTTTTTTTAATGATAAAAATGTTTTTATGAATCAAAAAATTCGCTCGCTACCACGGACAAAATGTACTCCCTCAGTCTCTAAATTGTTAAAGTTAGTGGCTCCATCTTAAAACCAATTGGTTATGTGAGGGGTGGCTATGGGCAGCTCTGATAACAAGACAAAGTCTGAGACTCCATTTCAAAACTAATTGGCTATGAGAGGAGTGTCTCTGAATCTTTACATAGTCAAGGATTGACAAGTTAATTATCGTTTTAGGATAATTGCTTCAACATAAATAAATGTCCAAATTTCATTTAAGGAGCATCTGAAAATTATTACTCCCTCTGTCCCTAAATGAGTGTCCAAATTTCATTTTAAGGGACACTGAAAATCTCAACTTTTTGAGCAATTTGGTAACAACGATTCATATATAATCTTGTAATCTCCTTTCCAAACTTTTAGTTTTGCACGTATAAAGAAACCGGTGAAAAAAATTTCGAAAAAAAAAAGTTTAGGGAGAAAGTTATGTTCAAAAAAGACACTCATTTAGGGACAAAGATTTCTTGAAAATGGACACTCATTTAGGGACAGAGGGAGTATTATTTATACTATTTAGTGGCAAGATTCATATATAATTATGTAATCCTCTTTCCGGACATTTAAATCTATATATATATATATATATATATATATATTAAAGTTGGTGAGGAGGGCTATGGCTTTGACACATAGACAAACATATGTTAAAACTTCATTTGTGTGAAGCCACATCATCACTATCCTAAATGTTTGTGACTTTTGATATTCTCATTATTAGCTAATACTATTAGCTCATAATAATAGTTATGATATGAGTTAACTATTACTATTAATAGTAATAGTTAACTATAATATAATAGTTACTATACAAGTTAACTAATACTATTAATAGTAATAGTTAACTATAATAGTTACTATACAAGTTAACTATTACTATTAATAATATTAGTTAACTTGTATAGTAACTATTATAGTTAACTATTACTATTAATAGTATTACTTAACTATAATAGTTACTATAATATATAACTATTACTATTAATAGTATAATTAACAATAATAGTTACTATACAAGTTAACTATAATGGTTACTTTATAAATTAACTATTACTATTAATAGTATTAGTTAATCATAACAATTATAATATATATTAATTTTTACTATTAATAGTATTAGTTAATCATAGTAGTTACTATATAGCTTAACATTATTATTAATAGTATTAGTTAATTATAATAGTTACTATAAATATTAATAAGTATTATTAATAATATTAGTTTTTGATATTATTATATAGATTAATCTTTACTATTAATGGTTTTAGTTAAGATGATGTTTACTATTTTAGTTAACTATAATTAAAAAAATATTTTTCAAATACAATATATTTATATTATAAAAAACTGTTATGCTACTTTATTAAATAAAAATGTAAAAAAAATAAAATGCAAAAAAAATAGCAAATTAGTTACCCGTGCAGAGCACGGGTTACCCACTAGTTTGCAAGTATAAATAGTTGATTAAAAAATGGTAAAAAAAACATTTAGGAATAAAGAAAGTTATTTTCAAAAAAGACATTCATTTTGGGACAAAAAAATCTTGAAAATGGACATTCATTTGAGGACAGAGGGAGCAGCTCTTTTTTTAATTACGAATGAATTTTGAATAATAATTTAGGCTATTTTTAAGTATCTTAATGAGAATTTAAAAATTGGTATTGATAGTATTTATCATGATGTATTAATAAAAAATTGTAAATTTTCTTTAAGGTAATTAAATATAACTTAAATTATTACTCCGTCCGTCCCAGTTTAAGGTTCTTAGTTTAGTTTGATTTTGCACGCTTATTAAGGAATCAAGGCAAACTTGAGTAAAAAATAGTAGTGGGTGGAGGATATAATTGTCCATTCATAAAGCAAGTGGGTGAAAAATAGATGGGTAAGTGATGGGCCTTTTGTAATATATGAACTTTATGAGGACACGAATGTCCAAAATATTATTCATCTTTTGTCATTTAAAGAATAAAGCAATTAAAAACCCTAAACAGAGACATACTAAAAAAAAAGTAAAAAACTTTAAACCGGGACAGATGGAGTTAAGATCGTGCTACCAAAAACAAAAAGAAAGAGGGAGTAACTTTTTCTCAGACAGTGAGAGTATAAGCTAAAAAGTTGAATTGTTGCAAAGATGATTCCATAACATGGGCGGATCTTATGTTTAAATAGGGGTACACGTGCACCCGGTCAACCCAATTTTTTTAACTAAAAAAAAAAAGTTTTTTTTTTTTTTTACTAAGTGCACCCCAAAAAAAAATTAATTAGAGTGGTAATTTAACTAGAAGGGATGTGAACTTAGTAAAAGGAAAAGTTAACAAGTTATTTAGTGTAAATTGTGTACTTGTTTTCTTTTATGAGACAATTGTTTTGAACTTATATACTTAATTATGTACTTGAATATAATTACGTTTTAAAAAATTTTGGTATGGAGTTATTTAGTGTAAATTGTGCACCCGGTGGTTGAAAATCCTAGATCCGCCACTGTCCATAACCGACCCCAAGCAAAGATTACATCTTCTGTAGGGAATCTAGTACTCCATCTGTCCGGAAAGATAGTCCCATTTTTTTCGTTGTTACTATGAAGGAATTTTGAGCAATAATTAAGGCTACTTTTAATTATCTTAATGTGAATCTAAAAATTGATATTTATAGTATTTATAATGGTTTATTAATAACAATTTTTACATTTTCATTAAAATAATTAAAAGTAGTTTTAATTATTACTCAAAGTTCTTTCGTAGTAACAACGAAAAAAGTGAGACTATCTTTTTGCGGCAGAAAGAGTATAATATAGTGTTGGAAGTTTGGCTTTGGGTGATTTTGAGTGGGTCTCGTTGAGTTTGACCAAAGTCAATGTTATACACATTTTTTAATATACCAAGAAGCAAATTGATGTTTGGTGAAAGCTAAATTATGGATGAAATCCAGAGTAATATGACCTCAAAGTTAGGCATTTAAGAGACTTTAATGTCAATAATGAAATGGATTTGGTTGCTATCCGAGAAGGCAAACCTCCCCTTTTGTTGGCAGCCCGGTGATGGCATGTGCAAGAAGACCTCTTGCTGCACAGGACCACAAATTCTTAGGGCCTCCATTTTTCATGGTATTACTACTTTCGTCTCAAAATAATATTTTACTTTTTTGGAATAACTATTATAAAAGAACTTTAAATAATAATTTTAGATTAGTATTATTTAAATAAAAATATAAAATTTGTTATTGATACAACATTATAAATACTATCAATAAAAATATTTATATTTTATTAGGAAAAATAAATTAACTTAAATTATGTTCAAAGTTTCTTCATATGACATACAAAAATGTGGGAACTTCATTTTGAACAATTTCTCAATTCACTGGCAACGTTAAAAAATGTTCTCTAAATAACTCTTTTCTCTTCTTATAATCGACATCCCGCCGGATTTACAGATTTCAATTTAATTGTTATATGAAACTACTTATATATATATATATATATATATATATATATAAAGTACTTTCATATAACAATTAAATTGGCATGTGTAATATTGTGTTACTCCCTCCGTCCCAAAATGATCTTCTCATTTGCCATTTCTCATTGTCCAAAAAAGTCCTTCACATTTCTTCATTTTAGGCTTAAATTAAACAAAGCATGGTTAGTGAAGCAAGTGTTCATATCCTTAAAAAGTTTGAATGGTCAAACGAGAAGATCATTTTGGTACGGGGGGAGTAATTTTTTTAAGCATTGAGAGCCTAATATTCACTAGCACGGGTGTCCTTTAATTATTGAGACGGGCCTGTTTGTTGGTGATACAAAAGCCTCTTTGTGTGTCATCCCACATGGAAATGAGAAAGGTAGTTGAAGTGCTATAAATTGCAAGGCACTTCATAGACCCTGTTGTAGGGATGGCCAAACCGGACCGGAACCGGAAAACCGGACCGGAACCGGACCGGAAAAGCCCGGAACCGGAGCAAACCGGGGAGTAAACCGGAACCGGAGTAACCGGAACCGTGGTAAGCGCGGGCCGGTTCAGGGTCACATATATGGTGAACCGGAACCGGACCGGCATTTCCATTAAAAAAAATAAAAATCCCTTATTTTTCAATAAATTTTAACATGTTTATTCATTAGTGTATTATAAAATAAAAATCTCTTGTCTTTTAATAAATTTTAACATGTTTATTCATTATTGTATGATAAAAAAAATAAAAAAAGGTAGCGTGGACTGAACCGGAACCGGAACCGTACCGGAACCGGATTGTGATGACCGGAACCGGAACCGGTGTAAGCGCGGGCCGGTTCAGGGTCACATATATGCTGAACCGGAACCGGGCCCGGAACCGGTTTTGGTCATCCCTACCCTGTTGGTCCCAAAGGGCAACAAGGGTATGGAAAATAGCTAGAGGGGGGGTGAATAGCTGTTTTAAAATTCTTTTCGTACCCTTGAAAAATTCAATTGCAAGTGCGCACTTTACCAAATAAGCGTTATGATATGCGCCTAAGTGAGTGAGTGAAATGCACATCGGAAGTTAGTTAAGAACTAGGCGCAAAATGATAAAAGGGGGCGCACATACACTCTAAGTATTTTGGCTCAAAGTGGGTGAAATAAGGAACTAAGACAAATGAGTTAACAACACAACACAATTCAGTTCAATCAATCTACAATGAGTAAACAAGCAAATAGTGAGTGAAGATAATAACTTGAAAGTAAATGACAAGATAATAACACAAGCTATTTGGAGAGGTTCGATCAATGAAAGATCTACGTCCTCTACCAAGATGGTTAGTCTTGGATTTCTAATGGAGATTGTTGGTCCCTAAAGGGGCAACAAGGGTGTGAAAATCGCTAGAGGGGGGGTGAATAACGTTTTAAAATTCTTTTCAAACCCTTTTGCAATTCAATGGCAGATGCGCACAACTCTTAGTTTGGCTAAGTATAGCGCGCGGTAAGAGTGTGAAATGCACAGCGGAAATTTAAAGCAGCTCTGCGCAGGGTATACTGCGCAGAGATAAAAACTCACGCACTAAGTATGAGGCTAAAGAGTGGCGCAAAATGGGATTCTAAGGCAAATGAGCAATAACAATTACATCATCAAAGAGTGGCAATCTGAAAGATCAAACAGAGCAGTTCATAAAAAGCTAAGCAGGAAATATGCGATAAGTAATGAACACGCTATTTGGAGAGGTTCGATCGATGAAAGATCTACATCCTCTACCAAGATGGTTAGTCTTGGATTTCTAATGGAGATCTTATTATATGAGAGAGTATTACAAATTGCAACATTTGAGCTCAATACTAACTCAAGATCTATTATCTATGAAGAACAAATCCTAGACTAAACCGGTGTATCTCAAGAAGTTAGATCAAAATGATCAACGCTTCAAGAGGTGTGTGTGTGACAGAAATTCTGGGCTCTATGAATATGAAAGATGAAGAGCACCAAGAATTCTGGTGATATAGGCTTTGTGAATATGAGCAGGAGTTTTGAAGGTTTGAAGATCTTGAAGGCTGTTCTAAAGAATCTGGAAAAACTAAGCAGCAGACTTCAGATCTTCATGGTTTCTCAGTGAAGCATGAAACTCGAGCTCTGAAGCATAATGGCCAACAAAGGGAGCTTGATCAAAGAAGATGATCAAGGGCCGATGAAAGGGGCTGAATCAAAAGGCAGCTTCAAGGGCAGCTTGGAAATGAAGATGAGCAGGCTATTTAAAGCTGAGAGCTTGAATATAGCCATTGGAGCTCTGAGCAAGGACAATGAGCTGGCACAAGATGATTGGCGCGCAGCTGTCCTTTATAGCCGTTGGGGCTCTGATCAAAGATGATGACCTGGCACAATATGATTGGTGCACAGGTATATAGAGCCGTTGGAGACTGAGCATGAAGACCAAATTCAAAAGCTTCTTCTAGAAGGTTGACAGCTGTCTTCTCTTGAGATATTTCTTTGAAGCGTGTCTCCACCAATGGTTTTACTGAGAGTGCTTATTTTGTCGTTTGTGCACACCTCAGCATTTTAATAAGCGTGCATCTTCTAAGCGTTTTCCAAGTTTTCTAGAATGTGAGATCAGGAGATGAGGAACTTGACCAAGGTTGTGTCCACGCACAAAGGCATGCGCATTGCCGGCGCGCATGGATTCAGCGCATGAGCATCATGCGCACCATGCTTGGTCACAAAGAGATCTCTTGAGAGTTTAGGAAGTAATATCTTGAAAACTGAGCAGGGTCAAGGTCTGAGCAAAGATATCTATGCGCAGTGGCGACCTGTGCAGAGAACATTCTGCGTAGCGAAATGAATCCTTGCTTAGGTGATCTGAATGCATTGAAAACTGTGCAAGGTTGAATGCTGCGCAGAGGAGACCTGCGCAGTGATGTCCTGCGCAGAGAGTCCTGCGCTGTAACCACAGTCTTGCTTTAGATCATTCCTTCTTCGCTCCAAATCCTATATTCTAAGCCTATACTATAAAATGGACTGTGCTAAAAAAATGAAGTTATAAAACTTCTTACATAGGGTTCTAAAGTCCATAAAAATACTCTTAGGTGATGGTATCAATCATTTCTAACATAAATAGGAGGGTTAAGAAGTAAGCATACCCAACAATCTCCCCCTAAAGGATTGATGCCATTACCTACTATAGCAAAGGCAATTTATTGTACTTGATAATAACATGTCCATAAAAATGTGAATGGTAAATCATGTCTCAAGTCAATGCACACACTAGCCAGTGCTATAGATTTCTAACTATCCAAAAGAAATTAACTTACAATATAGGAAAGACAGAAATATCACTCAGAGCATACAAATAATATTAGATGAAGTTTTAAGTATGCGTTTAAACTGAATGTTTAAACATCATGCGTAGAAGACAAGCAGTTAAGATTATGCGCATGAGTTTAAGTAATAATGCATTCAATGTTCCACAAACGAATGATTTAAATTGAACAAGGTTTTTGTGAAAGCTTTATGATGCATTCTTCTCATTAAAACTTTGAAGGATTGACTATTACAGATTACAAGTTTTAAAGAGGAAAATCACAAGAGGTGCGCACAAAAACAGAAGCGCACTAAAATAAAAGCGCATAAAAGAAAACATACTGCGCAACGAGAATAAAAATGGTTCCCAAAAAAATAACAAAATACTTACAGAGGAAATCTAATCTAAGTTGATCCGTTGCAGGGCTTCGCGCATCTCATTCTGAAGACCGTTGAATTTGTTCATGAGTTCCACCTTTAAATTTTTAAATTTGTCCTGGAACTCCACAGCTTTTCCAACATAAGTGTTCATTCCTCTGCGCATATCAGCGTTGTCATCCACTAGCTCTCTGAACCTTGCTCTGCTGTCCGTCAGGATGGCAGTTTGCGTAGCTTCTAATCTTGAATCGGTATGGAGGCGCTGAGTGTTGACGCTTGCTTGAATGTCTAACATTGCGTAGTCAAATTTGTCGTTGAACGCCACGGAAAAATCTGTCATTGACTTAGCAATGCATCGACGCACTTCTTCAATATTATGCGCAGAGCCTCCTTGTTCAATCTTCTCTATCTGAGCCACCATCTGAACTTGAAGGTCATCAAATCCTCTATGTAACCCATCTGCAAGGGTTTTCTTGAGCTTTTTCAAAATGTCACTGAGTCCACCATCAAGCGCTCCAAAGGTGCACACATTTTTTAGATGTGCGCTGACATTTTCAAGCTGAGCGCTGATGGATTTCAGGGAGTCCAGGATAAGATGTTCCAGAGTGATAGGAACTTTTTCTTGCGCAGGCTCAGATGGACTTGCCTTTGCTTTAGCACTCTCCGTGCTTTCCTTTGCCTTTGCTTCTTCTTTGGCAGCTTTCTCCCCCTTAATGGTATCAATATCCAAACGCTGCATATCAAGACGATATAATAAGGCAGTTTGAGCAGTAAGGAGTTGATTAAGCTGCAGCTGCGTAGCGACTTGATTCGCTTGAACAGAATGCAAGCTCTGCACGATCTGGCGCAGCTCAGCTGAAGAGGTAGGAGGAGTCACAGGGGCTGAAGATGGAGATTGAACTGGAGAAGAATCACTGCTGTCGGTGGCTGCGGAACTAGTGCGGCGCTTCTTCAATCCTTTGGCGCTGCTGCGCACCTTCTGCTTGAGACGAGAAGAGGTATGTGCGATATCAGCACTGGGGATGGCTTCTTGAGAGGCTTTGTGCATCTGCTCCCCCTCAACAGCATCGTCATCTGAAGCACTACGGAAAGCAGCCTTGCGCTTCATAGTGGTAGGCTTTGAGGGCGCAGGCGCTGGAATTCTGGTAGGATCTGCCTCTTTGATAGAAATCCCTTTGGTAGATTGAACCAAAGGAATATCCTTGAGCTTTTTGCTACTGGGCGGAGCAATACCCTTTCCCTTGCGATTGTATGCTTCTTCTGCGGTCCCTTGCGCAGCATCCGTTGAAGATCTTCCTGCACTCTTCTTGGATTTGACCACGGGAATTGGGCCTATCCAGGGTTCCTTGTTTGGAGCGGCATCAGACAGCCAGATTTCATAGTAATCGGCGTTGCCTATCTCACTGCGCAAATTCTGAAGGTGTACTCTAGAATAGTACTTTGCGTCGCAAGACTGCTTCTTGAGTGACTTTTCTTCAACATAGGTGGCCAATTCACCATAAGTCAATAGGAGTTTGGTTAGCAGTCTGCAGTGAGTTCTGTACTTGGTCTTCCCTGCGTTCAGCTTCTTCTCATAGCTTGTCATCCCCTTCACAATCTCATTGAATATTATCTGCGGCCAGTCTAGTTGATCTTCGTTGAAGATGGCTGCGCAGTATTCCCACTGCTTAGAGATGAAATGGCCATTATTTCCATTTTTGCAGTTGAGGGAATCTCCGATTAGGGTGCACAGGTGATACATCACCTCACCAAATTCCTTTCGATTATACATCGGCCACTTCTTGTTAAGAGAAGGGATGCCAATGAGCTTCTGAGCAAGCGCATTTTGATGAGCCTCATCATAGTTGACTGAAGAACTATCAACATTGAAGTTTAGGAGGCTGCGAATGTGATTGGGGTGAACCATTATATCACAGCGCTGAACGGTGGCCATGATCATTTCTGTTGTCTTGCCTTCAAGTTGTGCAGGAACAACTCTTGCTGTCTTGAAGAATTCATCTAACAGCGCAGGCACTATGAAAGATTGCTCAAGAGTGAATAATGGAAGAATGCCGGAGGTGCTGAGAAGATGAAGCAGATGACGACCAATCGCGTCTAATGAGAGATCAGCTTGAATAAGTTCCCAACCCAGAATGAAATAAACGTGTCCCTGCGTAAGACAATAGATAGAATTAGACAACCTATTGCTTATGGAGCTGTGCGCTTATGCAAGTAATGCAGATATACCTTGGCACAAGTTCCATAAAATAATATGCGTAGAAACTAGAGGGTGCGCAATAAATAAGAATGCATACGCAGAGGGATCGTGCGCACAGAAAATAAATATTTGTAAAGAAGTGTGCGCAGAAAAATAGATACAACTAAATGCGCAGAAAGCTATGCGCAGGAAACTGTGCGCAGAGCACAAAGATTGGGGGGGTGAAAAGTAGACTAAAAAAATAAAAAAAAATATTTAAGAACATGAAGAACACCCGAAAACACAGAAAAACGAAAGTTGACAAAATTCAACAAAAAATACATCGAAATGACGGCGAGAACAGGACGAAGTCAACCATGTAACAAGTATGGTCAACGACATTAAAACAAACCCAGAAATTCAGAAAAATGGTTCGACTGCTAAGGAAGTTACGAAAGTCAGAAATTGACGAAAAACACATGTAACGACCATTGATCATGAAATAAACTACATGAAGGAATATATCAGGCAAATGCGAATACACCACAACGATCGATTTCAAAAATGATCAGTAAATAAGGGAGAAATCGAAAAAGGGAATCTTGAGACCTCCAAGAACAACAATGGCGAAAAATAAGGAGTTATAGAGAAACATACCATGTCTTTGACGGTTGGATGCCTTAATTGTCGTTCTATTTCTTCTTCGTGAGAGTTTCCAGAGTTAGAGTGCGAAGAAGAGTCGGAGATGATGATTTCTGGTTGAGTTTTGGTTTTCTTAGGCGCCATTGAAATGGTTTAGAAAGAAGGAAGGTTGAGGTTGAAGAAAAGAACAGGAAATGAGAGATAAGGGTTTAGAGCAGAGGTTAGAAAGGGAGTGAGAAAATTTAGAGGGAAGAGAGAAGTAGAGAGAGAAACGGTTTAAGTAGGGAAGGAGAAGTTAGGCGCACGATAGCTAATAAAAGTTGAGAAAATGTGCAGTGGCGCAGGATAGCAATACCACGTGTCACAAAAGGAACGCGCGTGCGCAGGCCTATGCGCGCGTGTGCGTGTGAAGTCCTAAGCCGGTCACTGTCAAGTCGACTTCCTCATAAATGGTGAGTCAGTGAAAGGACGGGCGCACGTTAGCAGGGTGACGTGGCCGAATGGGGAATGCGCGTGCGCAGT
The DNA here is from genome assembly GCA_026119855.1 of Campanula takesimana. NCBI lineage: Eukaryota > Viridiplantae > Streptophyta > Magnoliopsida > Asterales > Campanulaceae > Campanula > Campanula takesimana. The sequence continues at coordinate 933,501 of JAOWBW010000270.1, read as the reverse complement.
CTTTGCGCGCGCGTGTGTCAGCGAAAAGAGGCTGACGGCTGTCACATCACCTTCCTCATTAAATGGTGAGCAGACATACGTGAGACGCGCTTTCATTAATTGCAGTATGCATTAAATGACAATGGGACATGCGCAAGGGTAAAAAGGTAATTTCCCAAGAAAATTCAAAAAATAAAAGCGCGGGAAAATTGGAATTTACACAAGTACCCTTGTGGCTCAGCGTTGACTTTTCAGTCAAGGACCTATGTGCAAAATCTAATGAATAGAACACTTACCTGCGGTCCACGATGTTTTGCGCATGGATAGTCATGCGCAGCGCATTGATAGCGCAGAGATTCTGTAAATCTCAGAACAGTTGTTTCATGCGCAGACATATGTTTGCGCAGTTGTTGCACAGGGCGCATGAAACTTAACCTATTTTGCACACTTATCAAGCAAATACATTAGTTTCAATAAATCATATGGACAAGTTAGCTAAGATTAAGCATACCCATTTCTCCTTTCAAAAGATCACTTGTTAATTCTTGAGGAGATGATATTAGATGTTGATGAGCTGGGTAATAGTGCTTGTCAGGATTGGAAACTGCTATGGTGGACATATTATCGCAGAGAGTTGGATAATTCGCATCATGAATCCCATAGTCCACAGGTTGTTGCTTCATCCATAAGATTTGGCAGCAGCAGCTTTCACCGGCAATATATTCTGCTTCAGTAATGGAGATGGACACAGCAGCTTGTCTCTTGCTTGCCCATGCTATAAGTCAATTTCCAAGGAAATGACAAGTTCCACTTGAGCTCTTCCTGTCAATTGTGCACGCTGCGTAGTCCGCATCTGAATAACCTACAAGTTTAAAGTTCAAATCTTTGGTGTACCAAAGTCCAAGGTTAACAGAGCTAAAAATATATCTAATAATTTTTACAGCAGTTATGTGCGCTTCAGAAGAATTAGCGATCGTGCGCACAGATCCAGTCAACATAATATCTTGGCCAGCTAGCAGAAGATAAAGGAGAGTTAATCATACCAAGACAGTCTGATCAACTTTACCTTTTAAGTCTGTTAAATTTGTTGCTTGTGGCCATTGGAGTGTCGTATGCTTTTAGCACTCAAGTCCAAACTTCTTGATTAATTCCCTTATGTACTTGACTTGGTTTGCGAAGATGCAATCATTCAATTGATTGATTTTAAGCCCGAGGGAGAAAGTGATTTCTCCCATCATGCTCACCTCAAACTTGCTTTTCATTTGCTTTTCAAAGCGCTTACAAAAAGACTCATTAGTAGAACCAAATATAATATCATCGACATAAATTTGGACAAGTAAAGAATGATCATTATGCTTGGTAATAAAAAGAGTTATATTGATTTTACCGCACTTGAAGCCTTTCTCTAGTAGGAATTGATAGCGTATCGTACCACTCTTGGAGATTGCTTAAGACCATACAAAGCTTTCTAGCTTTGATTCTGTGATTCTTCCATCCTTATCCATCTTGTTTCCGAACACCCATTGAAGCGCTAAATATTGGATGAGCTTTTCTTGCACTTCTTGCATAGCATCGATCCATCTTAAAACATGGAGCACTCTATCAATATTCTTTGATCCGACATGAGAAATAAACGAATGCTACACCGCAAAGTTTGATGCTCTTGATGTGCGAATCCCTATATTGCGATGATAGGAATACGAAGATCAATGGGAATTTCATTTGCTTCAGCATCACGATCATTTAAAGGTGATTTGTTGAAGTGGAGAAACATCATGCGCAGGAGGTGTTTGCGCATCAGGAGTTGCAACTTCAGGCGCAGCATTTATAATATGCGCATGATATGGACTGATTCTGAATCTGCTTGATCTATGTCCTGCGCAGGAATAGAATTACTGCGCACCTGTCTAAAAAGCTCAGCAGAGTCATCAGAATCATTGGGAGCCAAATGTGGCTCAAGGAAAGAATGCTTATCAAAAAGTAGCATGTACAGATACTAAAATGACTAGAGATTTATCTTATTAAGATCATGAAAAGCTTATAGACTGATTGGCATACCCAACGAAAGTACCTTCATCTGCTTTGGCGTTGAATTTTTCTTAATAGCGTTTGCAGCCAAAGAACTTTGAAGAAAGCAATGTTGGGCGCTCTTCTTTCTCTCCATAGATCGTATGGAGTATAGATGTAGGCTTTGTTGATGAGGGATCTTTATTCTGAGTAAAACATGCATCGATGACAGCCTTTTTTTTTAGAAATACATTTAGAAGTACTGCTTCTACTATCACTATTTATCCATCCCTCTATCAACGAGTGATTCTTTCCACAACGCCATTTTGTTGCAGAACTCCAGCAGCAGAGAAATTGTGAAGAATACTATTTGTTGGTTCTTGTTGGTTCTCACAATATTGAGCGACATCGTTGTTCATAAATTCTGTTCCATTGAAGTGTTGAACTCTATTGATGTCATCTATGTTTGGAGATTAAGAAGGAGAGCATCCAGGATATCATAGAGATACCACAGGTTGGTCCAAAGCTTCGCGGTAGTGAGCGGTCCAAACATATGAGGTGAAGCGGATGTAAACGTTTTGACATCGGAGCAATCTTGCTGGAGGAAAACTGCTCAGGTTGCTTACTAAGCTGGCATGGTGCTTATACCATCGCTAGCTGCTTTCACTTAAGCTTATTGCTACAAAACAAGGATTAGTAATATAAATTATGGCGGTAAGATCAAATAGATTAGAAATTGGTCTTACGAGTCCTTGTGAGCAAAGTTAGTCCAGAAACGCCATTTTTGGTGTAACATAGCGTTGAAGTGATATGGCATTCCAGAACTTTATCTCATAATTGTGATATGGAGAGCGGGTTGCTTGAGACTTAATCTTTTATGATTAGTCCAAATCCAATTATGTTCCATTTGTTGTTGTCACCATATATTACTGAGCGATCTCTTCCTTCGGCGCACCTTTAAGAGTGTTGACATCTCTAGTAGTGTCTAGAATCCACTGTTGATATCAACTGAGCTTGAGAGAGCGCAGTGAAGTAGATCTTTCCTGCTTGTTGAAACATTAACTTGCGCTCTACAGCAGAGTTATCTTTTAAGATCAGCACACTTTGAGAGATTCCTTGCGCGGCTGCGGAGTTGGTGATGATGCAGCTTCTGTCAAGTTGGCGCATGCTCAGGTTTCATTTCAGAAACAACTTTTGAATCATTGTCAGCATTTGCCACAAAGCAGAGTAGTCCATCCTCAGTGTCAGCATAGTTGTCTTCAGTGTCAAGTCTCCGAGTCCTTAGCTCCTTCTCTGCGCAGTTCTCTTCATCAACCATTCTGCACTGCTTTGATGCTTTGTGCGCAGGGTTGCTTTTCCTTGTACTCAAATTTTGAAGGAGGCATTGAAGCGTAATGTCTTGGCTTTCTGCATAAAACCAAGTCATCTTTCTTTGAGTCTTTATGAGAGAGAATACGGATCTTTGCTTGAGGATCCACCAGGTTTGGAGAGCTTTCTGAATTTGATCTGAGGTTTGAGCAGGCGCAGGAATAAGTGAAAAGTTAGCCATTGCCCTAGATTTGAAGCCATATTGAATCGGCACCCAAGCTGTTAAGCTTGAAAAACAGAAACATGTTTTATGAAGGTGTTTGCTCTGATACCACTTGTTGGTCCCTAAAGGGGCAACAAGGGTGTGAAAATCGCTAGAGGGGGGGGGGTGAATAGCGTTTTAAAATTCTTTTCAAACCCTTTTGCAATTCAATGGCAGATGCGCACAACTCTTAGTTTGGCTAAGTATAGCGCGCGGTAAGAGTGTGAAATGCACAGCGGAAATTTAAAGCAGCTCTGCACAGGGTATACTGCGCAGAGATAAAAACTCACGCACTAAGTATGAGGCTAAAGAGTGGCGCAAAATGGGATTCTAAGGCAAATGAGCAATAACAATTACATCATCAAAGAGTGGCAATCTGAAAGATCAAACAGAGCAGTTCATAAAAAGTTAAGCAGGAAATATGCGATAAGTAATGAACACGCTATTTGGAGAGGTTCGATCGATGAAAGATCTACATCCTCTACCAAGATAGTTAGTCTTGGATTTCTAATGGAGATCTTATTATATGAGAGAGTATTACAAATTGCAACATTTGAGCTCAATACTAACTCAAGATCTATTATCTATGAAGAACAAATCCTAGACTAAACAGGTGTATCTCAAGAAGTTAGATCAAAATGATCAACGCTTCAAGAGGTGTGTGTGTGACAGAAATTCTGGGCTCTATGAATATGAAAGATGAAGAGCACCAAGAATTCTGGTGATATAGGCTTTGTGAATATGAGTAGGAGTTTTGAAGGTTTGAAGATCTTGAAGGTTGTTCTAAAGAATCTGGAAAAACTAAGCAGCAGACTTCAGATCTTCATGGTTTCTCAGTGAAGCATGAAACTCGAGCTCTGAAGCATAATGGCCAACAAAGGGAGCTTGATCAAAGAAGATGATCAAGGGCCGATGAAAGGGGCTAAATCAAAAGGCAGCTTCAAGGGCAGCTTGGAAATGAAGATGAGCAGGCTATTTAAAGCTGAGAGCTTGAATATAGCCGTTGGAGCTCTGAGCAAGGACAATGAGCTGGCACAAGATGATTGGCGCGCAGCTGTCCTTTATAGCCGTTGGGGCTCTGATCAAAGATGATGACCTGGCACAATATGATTGGTGCGCAGGTATATAGAGCCGTTGGAGACTGAGCATGAAGACCAAATTCAAAAGCTTCTTCTAGAAGGTTGACAGCTGTCTTCTCTTGAGATATTTCTTTGAAGCGTGTCTCCACCAATGGTTTTACTGAGAGTGCTTATTTTGTCGTTTGTGCACACCTCAGCATTTTAATAAGCGTGCATCTTCTAAGCGTTTTCCAAGTTTTCTAGAATGTGAGATCAGGAGATGAGGAACTTGACCAAGGTTGTGTCCGCGCACAAAGGCATGCGCATTGCCGGCGCGCATGGATTCAGCGCATGAGCAGCATGCGCACCATGCTTGGTCACAAAGAGATCTCTTGAGAGTTTAGGAAGTAATATCTTGAAAACTGAGCAGGGTCAAGGTCTGAGCAAAGATATCTATGCGCAGTGGCGACCTGTGCAGAGAACATTCTGCGTAGCGAAATGAATCCTTGCTTAGGTGATCTGAATGCATTGAAAACTGTGCAAGGTTGAATGCTGCGTAGAGGAGACCTGCGCAGTGATGTCCTGCGCAGAGAGTCCTGCGCTGTAACCACAGTCTTGCTTTAGATCATTCCTTCTTCGCTCCAAATCCTATATTCTAAGCCTATACTATAAAATGGACTGTGCCAAAAAAATGAAGTTATAAAACTTCTTACATAGGGTTCTAAAGTCCATAAAAATACTCTTAGGTGATGGTATCAATCATTTCTAACATAAATAGGAGGGTTAAGAAGTAAGCATACCCAACAGAGATCTTATATAATGAGTGAGTGTTACAAATTACAACTTTTGAGCTTCTACACTAACTCAAGATCTAATATTCTATGAATGAACAAATCCAAAACAATAACCGGTGTATCTCTAAAAGAAGGATCTAAGTGATCAAACTTAAAGAGGTGCGTGTGTGATTTTAGTATCAAGGCTCTTTAGATATTTATTATTTAGAGCACAATGAAACTAAAGTGTTATAGCTTGAAGATCTGGGCTAAGGATGAAGGTATGAAGATGTTCTTGAGGAATTCTGGAAAAACAAAGGCAATCTTCAAATCTTCAACAAATGCTTTGAAAGAGAAATTCTTGAAATTCTTTGCAAAACTCAGCAACTTCAAAATGTTGAAGTTATGGGGTATTTATAGTGAACTTCCAAAAACTAACCGTTGGAGATCCTTGTGGATAAGATGTGCTGTCGCTCGTTGATTGGAGCATGCATATATTATGGCCATTTTGACACTCAACATAAATGTGACCGTTGTGGAGACGTGTCAACAGATTAGGCGCATATGCATCTTTTAACCACCGTTGGATCATTGGCGTATTTTGAATTCTCTTCAAGTCTTTGAATCTTCAATAAATCACTGAGTGTTGAATAAACACTTTGAGGCGCGTTGAGCCAAGAGGCGCACAGTATGTGTGCGCTAAACCAAGGGGCGCAGAGGCTCGTAACATAGATAGGAAGAAATCCTTATGCGCACGCTCTGAAAGGCGCATGGCGCGTGGCGCAGGAGGCGCATAGGCGCGACTCAAGCTCACTGAGTGATTTTTCTTGAATCTTGATCTTCTTGCCCTATTTCTAAGCCTATTCTATAACAATGGACAACCTAAAAAATGAAGTATAAATACTTCTTACATGTGGGTCTAAAGTCCATGAAATAGAACTTAGGTGATGGATCAATCAAATCTAATAAATCCTATTACACTAAAATTGAGATATAAGTGGGAATACTCAACAATCTCCCCCTATTTGATTGATGCCATTACCTGCTATATCAAGGACAAACATTATACTTGATAAAAACATGTCCAAATGAATGAAATTGGTAATTCATGTCTCAAGTTAATGCACACACTAGTCCAAGATATAGATTTCTAATCTATTCCAAAAAGGATAACACATTACATATGGAAAGATAGAAACAACAGTTTAACACATTCAAAATGATGTATGAATTTTAGTTTTGAAAAGTGTTTAAACCAAGTTTAAAACTCAATGCATGAAAGTATGAAACAATTCAATATGATGCATATGAATTAAACAATATTCATTGTTCTACAAACAAGGAGTTTGAGTGAACAATGTTTGATAATAAGTGATGCATTGTTCTCATTAAAACTTGGGGTGTAGGAGTTACAGATTACAAGTTTTAAATAGAACAAAAACAAAAGGTGCTAAAACAAGTAAGCACTAAATCACTAACACAAAAGAGTAGTTTCTATCACAAAAGATTCTAATAACTTACAATCAAAATAGAAACTAAGGGTTGGGAGGCGCGTCGTCGTCCTTCAATCCTTCAACGATCTCTGAAATGGAGCGCTGAATCTGTTTAGCGAGCTGATGACTACGGTTCTCTAAGCCCTGAGTGTCACTGACGCTAGAGTGAGTGGCATGACACCGTCTCTGATGTAACTCAAGTGATTCACATTGATGTTTTGATACTCATCAATGGAGCGCTGAGTGATTTGCTGCTGCTGAGAAATATTTTCTTCTAAGATTTGAAGATGAGCTTCAATGGCATTTTGAGCCGTGATAATGTCAGAAGAAATGTGATCGGCGCGTCTGTCTGAGCTTGAGTGAGCAGCAGTGAAGTGAGTAACAACCAATTCTTTCAAAACATCCAACTTTGATACTAACACGTTCATGTTAGATTGAGACGCAGCAGACTGAGGTATGAAAGTAGGCGCAGAAGATGTGGTTTGCGCCTGATCAGAATGAGGTTGTACCTGAGTCTGCGCCGGAGGAGTAGGAGCAGAAAGTTTGTCCTTGAGTGAATTCATCTCCCCCTTAATGGCAGAAATCTCTTCAGATTGATCAGTAAGCATTGAAGTGAGAAGCTTAAATTGAGACTTGATCTGTGTTTGACCTTGCTCTAAATTTGCTTGCCCCTGCTGCAAAGATTGAAGAATAGAAAGTACCTCGCTCAAATTTGGAGCAGATGGAGGAGGCGCAGGGGTTGACTGGGGCGCATCAGATTGTAGAGGCGCAATAGGAGGTTGAGGCGCGTGAGGAGGTGAAAGAGTAGGAGACGCATAGTCATCTTCAGTTTCATCACCAACTGTTTCCGTTGTGATTTGATCTGGTCCAGAAGGAGGTGGAGGCGCAACTGGAGAAGGAGTGCGCTGAGGAATGGTCTTTTGCTCCCCCTGAAATGGTTCATCTATGTCTGAAATATCATCGCCAAAAAGATCAGAATGAAGTTGTTCCCTTAACACTTTGGTCTTTTGAATTTTGAGGACAGGAGGCGCACGGGGAGCGGGGGCGCGTTGAGTATGCGCGCGCTGGGTAGGCGCAGGAACAGTAGGGCCTTTCTCAACATCAGCGCTTGAACCAGCGCCTTTCTTGCGTTCTAGCTTCTCTGACTCAGCAGCTTGCTTGGCTTGAAAATCTTCATCTCTTTTCCTTTGAGCCTCAAGTCTGCTGGCTTCCTGCGCTAGCCTTAGATCACGATCTTCATCAGATTCAAATCTGGTGCGTTTGATAGGCGCACGAGGAGGGTCATCAACCACCCGTTTTCCTTTGCTTTTCTCTGCTCCTGGCAAGGGATCAGCGCGTTGACTTGCGCTTGCAGTTACTGCGCTTTTCTTTATTGGTGCGCCTTTAAGAGATGGCGCATCATCTGATTCTGTTTCTTCATCGACTAAGCCTGCAACGGTTTTGATTTGAATTCCCTTGGCGCGCTTTGCAGGCTTCTTTCTGCGCTTTTTGAGATCCAAGTTCGCTTTTCCAAAAGTTGGAACATCATCAATTTTATACTCAGGATTCTCATTCAAAAATTTGACTAACTCAAGATAAGTTAGAAAAAGTTTTGTGAGAAGAAGGCAGTGAGAGCGGAACTTGGTCTTTCCATCATTCTTGTTCTTCACATACTTGTCAATCTGCTCACGCAACGTTTTGAACAAAATGTGAGGCCAGTAAAGCTTCTCCTTAGCCATGATGGCAGCGGTGTATTCCCATTGTTCCACCGTGAATCGGTTCACGTTCCCGGTTTTGAATACAATAGAAGTTCCCACTAAGTGCGCTATATGAGTCAAGAGTTCTCCACCATCTTGAATTTCAGTGGTTTTGATATTATTTTGAAGTGTAGGAATATTTAGAAGAGTAGCAGCCATCTTGTTCTGATCGTCAATAGAATAAGTCATCGGACGCCCAATAATTCGATCGTCACCCGTAGACGGAAAACTGAGTAAATTTCGAATTATAGAAGAGGAGATACGGATGTCAATATTTTGCACACGAGCCTCAATTCTGTAGTGAGTACGTCCATTATTGTCTATTTCCACTAGAACAGCGGTGGAAAAGAATTCATCGACGAGGAGCGGAGAATAGAATGTCTGATCCATTGTGAATAAAGGAGTCAAACCAGCAACTCGCAATGTTTCAATGATCTCTCTTCCAATATCTTCACCAGATAGCTCTAATAGATCAAGAGTTTCTTCGAGTTTGAAATTTGCAAGGTCCTGAAAAAAATAAACATTGATTGATTTCAGAAGTGACAGAGGCGCATAGAAACATAAGATGATCAAAGTAACATAGGCGCGTAAAGAATTGAGAAGCGCATAATAGAATCAGGCGCACAAAAACATAGTGATTCAAGGCGCATGATTTGATTAGGCGCATGAAATTTTAAAGGCGCATAGGGTTACAAGGCTCATATTATGGTTCTATGTAAATACTAAGGAAAAATTAAAACAATGAAATTTGACTAAGTACAAAGTTAGGCGCATAAGGTTTTAGGCGCAGTGTTGGTCCCAAAGGGCAACAAGGGTATGAAAAATAGCTAGAGGGGGGGGGGGTGAATAGCTGTTTTAAAATTCTTTTCGTACCCTTGAAAAACTCAATTGCGAATGCGCACTTTATCAAGTAAGCGTTATGAAATGCGCCTAAGTGAGTGAGTGAAATGCACAGCGGAATTTAGTAATGAAAGTAGGCGCAAAGTGATAAAGGGAGCGCAACACACACACTAAGTATTTTGGCTCAAAGTGAGTGAAATAAGGAACTAAGGCAAATGATAAAACAAACACAACACAATTCAGTTCAATCAATCTACAATGAGTAAACAAGCAAATAGTGAGTGAAAATAATAACTTGAAAGAAATGACAAGATAATAACACAAGCTATTTGGAGAGGTTCGATCAATGAAAGATCTACGTCCTCTACCAAGATGGTTAGTCTTGGATTTCTAATCGAGATCTTATATAATGAGTGAGTGTTACAAATTACAATGTTTGAGCTTATACACTAACTCAAGATCTATTACTATGAAAGAACAAATCCAAAACAATAACCGGTGTATCTCTAAAAGATGAATCTAAATGATTAATCTTAAAGAGGTGCGTGTGTGTTCTTAGAATCAAGGCTCTTTAGATCTTTGAGATGGAGAGCACAAGAAACTAAAGTGTTAAGGCTTTGAAGATCTGGGCTAAGGATGAAGGTATGAAGATGTTCTTGAGAAATCTGGAAAAACAAAGGCAATCTTCAAATCTTCAACAAATGCTTTGAGAGAGAAATTCTTGAAATTCTTAGCAAAACTCAGCAACTTCAAAATGTTGAAGTTATGGGGTATTTATAGTGAACTTCAAAAAACTAGCCGTTTGGAAATCCTTGTGGATAAGATGAGCTGTCGTTCGTTGATTGGAGCATGCATATATTATGGCCATTTTGACACTCAACATAAAAGTGACCGTTATGGACGCGTGTCAATAGATTAGGCGCATATGCATCTTTTAACCACCGTTGGATCATTGGCGTAATTTTGAATTCTTTTCAAGTCTTCGAGTCTTCAATAAATCACTGAGTGTTTGAATAAACACTTTGAGGTGCGTTTGAGCCAAGAGGCGCATTTAGCCAATAGGCGCACAGTAAGCGTGCGCTTAAAACAAGGGGCGCATAGGCGCGTAAGCTTATGAAGAAATCCTTATGCGCGCGCTCTAAATGGCGCAAGGCGCGAGTGAAGAGGCGCATGGCGCGTGGCGCAGGAGGCGCATAAGCGCGGCTCAAACTCACTGAGTGATTTTTCTTGAAACTTGATCTTCTTGCCCTATTTCTAAGCCTATTCTATAACAATGGACAACCTAAAAAATGAAGTATAAATACTTCTTACATGTGGGTCTAAAGTCCATGAAATAAAACTTAGGTGATGGATCAATCAAATCTAATAAATCCTAATACATTAAAACTGAGATATATGTGGGCATACCCAACAATCTCCCCCTATTTGATTGATGCCATTACCTACTATATCAAGGACAAACATTATACTTGATAAAAACATGTCCAAATGAATGAAATTGGTAATTCATGTCTCAAGTTAATGTACACACTAGTCCAAAATATAGATTCCTAATCTATTCCAATAAGAATAAAGAGTTACATATGGAAAGATAGAAACAACAGTTTAACACATTCAAGATGATATATGATTTTTAGTTTTGAAATGTGTTTAAACCAAGTTTAAACTTAATGCATGAAAGTATGAAACAATTCAATATGATGCATTATGAATTTAAACAATATTCATTGTTCTACAAACAAGGAGTTTGAGTGAACAAGGTTTGATAATGAGTGATGCATTGTTCTCATTAAAACTTGGGGTGTAAGAGTTACAAGTTACAAGTTACAAGTTTTGAATAGAACAAAAACAAAAGGTGCTAAAACAAGTAAGCACAAAATCACTATCACAAAAGAGATTGTTCTATTACAAAAGATTCTAAAAATTTACAAAAAAATAATAGAAGCTAAGGGTTGGGAGGCGCATCATCTTCCTTCAATCCTTCAACGATCTCTGAAACAGAACGCTGAATTTGCTTTGCGAGCTGATGACTACGGTTCGCTAACCCTTGAGTGTCCGTGACACTGGAGTGAGTAGCAGTAATACCGTCTCTAATATAACTCAAGTGATTCACATTGATGTTTTGGTATTCATCAATGGAACGCTGAGTGATCTGCTGCTGCTGTGAAATGTTTTCTTCCAAGATTTGAATGTGAGCTTCAATGGCATTTTGAGCCGTGATAATATCTGAAGAAATATGTTCAGCGCGTCTGTCAGAGCTTGAGTGAGCAGCAGTGAAATGAGTGACGACCAACTCTTTCAGGACATCCAACTTAGATACAAGCACATTCATATTTGATTGAGACGCAGCAGATTGAGGTATGAACGTAGGCGCAGAAGCGGTGGTTTGCGCCTGGTCAGTATGAGCTTGAACCTGAGTCTGCGCCGGAGGAGGAGAAGGAGCAGAAAGTTTGGCCTTGAGAGAGTTCATCTCCCCCTTAATGGCAGCAATCTCTTCAGATTGATCAGTTGAGTAAGTCATCGGGCGCCCAATAATGCGATCTTCACCGGTAGATGGAAAACCGAGCAAGTGTCGAATCACAGATGATGAAATATGGACGTCAACATTTTGAACACGCGCCTCAATCCGGTAGTGAGTGCGCCCATTTACGTCAATTTCCACTAGAACAGCAGTGGAGAAGAACTCATCCACGAGGAGCGCAGAGAAGAAATCTTGGTCCATGGTGAATAAAGGGAGCAGACCAGCGACGCGCAGAGTCTCTATTATTTCTCTTCCCATCACTTCACCAGATAACTCCAATAGATCAAGAGTTTCTTCAAGTTTGAAATTTGCAAGGTCCTGAAAAAAATGATTGATGTTAGAAGTGATATAGGCGCATAGAAACATAAAATGATCAAAGTAACATAGGCGTATGAAATATATAGGCGCATAATTGAAACAGGCGCACAAAATTATAGAGAATCAAGGCGCATGATTGAATTAGGCGCATAAAATATTGAAGGCGCATAGAGTTACAAGGCGCATAATATGGTTCTATGTGAATACTAAGGAAAAATTAAAACAACGAAATTTGACTAAGTACGAAGTTAGGCGCATAAGGTTTTTAGGCGCAGAATGATTTAAGCGCATATACAAGTAGAGGCGCATAAATCATTCAGGCGCATAAAAAATAGGCGCATAAAGAAGTACATAGGCGCATGACGTGAAAATTTTTACTTAGAAAGAAAAACAAACAACAAGCATTCAAATGAAAGAAATGAAAATCAAAAAATTCAAATTTTCGAAAACAAGTTAGAAAATTTCTAGAGACCAAAACATGCATAAATGACGAAGAACACGAAGAACGACCCTTGAATGCTCGAAGAACACCAAGAACACGAAAATCATGAAACTTCACCAAACTAGACAAATAATATATCAAAATGACCGCATGACGACAAGGAATCTAAATATGCAAACAAAAATAAGAACAAATCAATAATGAAAGCACAATGATCAAAAGAATGCCCGAAAATTTTGAAAAATTTTGAAAACAAAAACTCAGATTTGTAACAAACAGAGCATTAAAGGTTGAGAATTCATACCATATCGTCTTGTGTAGATGTTGATGCTTTCTTAGGACCCATAAACTTATATATATGAATGTAAAATGAAGAAGAAAAATGAAGATGAAGAGAGAGAGACGAGTCTGGGAGAGAGGGAGTGAGACGGGGAGTGAGAGAGAAATAGAGTAGGTGAGAAGAGAGGAAGGTGATGATGTGTTTTTATAGGTTTAGGTTTAAAATTTGCACTGATAAAGCAAAAACACAGTCAAAAATTTAAAAAGATGGGAAGTTGAAAGGATTGCATTTATGAGGGATTTTGAAAATGGCGGCTCATCATGATAGGTGCATTAAATGCTGAATGACACAAAGTGTCATGATGTGACATTTAGGTTTTTGAAAAACTGCTCCACTTTCCCTTTAAGTGTATGAGCAATTTTGACTAATTTTTGCACAAACACCAAAAACATCTATTTTGGTGTAAGTTTGGGGTGCAAGAAATATATCCCAGAAAATAAAAATTTTCGAAAAGCGTAAAACGAGGGAAAAATTTTAATTGCACAAGTACCCTTGAACAATTAAAGGAATGTCAAAAGACATAGATTCCTATAATAAATGAACAGAATGAACATACCTGGTACTTGTGTATTTATTACGTTCAATCATTGAAATTGAATTTTGAGAAATGATTGAGCCGCAATAGTTAATGCGCGCATGAAGAGGCGCATTACTTCAGCAAGGCGCATACTCATCTAGGCGCATTATTCATCAAGGCGCATTACACATCAAGGCGCGCAAAGATGGTTGAGCGCGCGCATGAATTGATAGGCGCGCAGATATTGTGCGCGCAGAAAACGAGAGATGGGCGCGCAGTTAGTAAGGCGCATAGATGGCGCATAATTTCCTTGAAACTTTTGAAAAATTGATTTAATCATTTGTACCTAATATACTCATAACTCAACACAACATAAAATCATTAGTATTGACAAAACTATATTGAATTTAGTTGAGTTCAAGCATACCCATTTCACCTCTCAAAAACATGAACCGTTTCGCGTCAAGTGCTTTAGTTAGAATGTCGGCGATTTGATAGTCGGTTCCCACGTGTTCCAAATGAATATTGCCTTTTTCCACGTGGTCTTTGAGGAAGTGATATTTGATGTCGATGTGCTTGGTCTTTGAGTGCATGACAGGATTTTCAGAAACCGCAATTGTTGATGTATTGTCGCAGTAGATGGGACAATTTTCTTCGATGATATCATAGTCCACCAATTGCTGCTTCATCCAGAGTATTTGACAACAACAACTTCCCGCAGCGATATATTCGGCTTCGGTTGTTGAGACAGATACTGAAGCTTGTTTCTTACTCGCCCATGACACAAGTCTATATCCGAGGAAATGACAAGTGCCACTTGTGCTTTTCCTATCAATTGTGCACGCTGCATAATCCGCATCTGAGTAACCTACAAGTTTAAAGTTCGAATCTTTGGTGTACCAAAGTCCAAGGTTAACAGTGCCAGAGAGATATCTTATAATACGTTTCACAGCAATTAAGTGTGCTTCTCTAGGGTCGGATTGATAACGAGCACAAACACAAACACTAAACATAATATCGGGCCTGCTAGCAGTAAGATAAAGGAGTGAGCCAATCATACCTCGATAGAGCGTTTGATCAACACGTTTACCTTTTAGATCTTTGTCGAGTTTGTTGCCGGTGGCCATTGGAGTATCGAATGATTTAGCGTTCTCAAGTCCAAACTTCTTGATTAAGTCCTTTGTGTATTTGGATTGGTTGATAAAAATGCCTTCACTCATTTGCTTGATTTGAAGCCCGAGGAAGAATGTGAGTTCTCCCATCATGCTCATTTCAAACTTGCTCTTCATTAGTTTCTCAAAACGCTTGCACAACAATTCATTAGTAGAACCAAATATAATATCATCAACATAAATTTGAACAAGTAATTTATGACCATTATGTTTGGCAATGAAAAGAGTTGTATCGATTTTACCGCGAGTGAAGCCTTTTCGATGAGAAACTTGGATAGTGTATCATACCATGCTCTTGGTGCTTGTTTGAGTCCATACAAAGCTTTCTGGAGTTTGTACACATGATTTGGAAATTGTGAATCTTCAAACCCAGGTGGTTGAGCAACATAGACTTGTTCTTGGAGTTCACCATTTAGAAACGCGCTCTTCACATCCATTTGATATAACTTGAAGTTCTTGTGAGCGGCGTAAGCTAGAAATAATCTGATAGCTTCAAGTCTTGCTACGGGCGCAAAAGTTTCATCGTAATCAATTCCTTCTTCTTGCCTATAGCCTTGTGCAACCAATCTTGCTTTGTTTCTCGTGATGGTTCCATTCTCATCCATCTTGTTCCTGAACACCCATTTCGTACCAATCACTCCTTGATCATTTGGTCTTGGAACAAGAGTCCAAACCTTACATCGTTCAAATTGATTGAGTTCTTCTTGCATTGCAATAACCCAATTAGGATCTTGGAGTGCTTCATCAGCCTTCTTCGGTTCAATTTGAGAGATAAAAGCAGTGTAAGCATCAAAGTTTGTAGCTCTCCTTGTACGAACACCAACTTGTAAATCACCGATGATATTAGCAATTGGGTGACCTCTAACTTCACGAATTTCAGGAGGTAAGTTAGGTTGAGTCGTAGAAACTTGAAGATCTTCAATTGGTACCTCTTCACCAGATTCAAAGTCATTGAAATTTGGGGGTTGAACTGGCTCAGAATTGAAATTTGGGTTTACACCAGATGCAGCAGTAGAAATAGGCGCGTAAGAGGAATCATGAGGCGCATCATTTGAGTGAGGCGCAATAGAGGATTCACCAGGCGCATAATACATTGAATTAGGCGCATTTGATGTAGATGGATTTCCTTGTGTTGATAGATTCTGACCTTGAGTGGGCGCAACGTAAATAGGAGCACCTGTATCATTTAACTCAATAGAATCATCAGCAACATTTGGAGCCAAATGTGGCTCAAGGAGAGAATGTTCATCAAAAGTAACATGTACAGATTCAACTATCACTAATGTAGTTCTATTGAAAACACGAAAAGCTTTAGAGTGTTTGGCATACCCAACAAAAATACCTTCGTCGGCTTTGGCATCGAATTTACCTCTATGTTCGTTTCCGTTGTAGAGGATATAGCATTTGCAACCAAAGATCTTGAAGAATGCAATGTTGGGAGTTCTACCACGCCAAAGTTCATACGGCGTCTTGTTGTGAAGTTTGTTGATGAGGGAACGATTTTGAGTAAAACATGCAGTGTTGATAGCTTCTTCCCAAAAGTACTTAGGCAATTTAGCTTCAGCTATCATCGTCTTTCCCGCTTCAATCAACGTTCTATTCTTTCGTTCAACGACGCCATTTTGTTGAGGAACTCCGGCGGTTGAAAAGTTGTGATCTATCCCATGATCTTCACAATATCGAGCAACACCGTTATTTTTGAATTCTGTTCCATTGTCGGATCGAACACTAACGATGTCATCTTCTTTTGGGTTTGGAGCAGTCGAAATAAGGTAGTGAGAATATCATAACAATCATCTTTTGTAATCATCATCTCTACCCATGTATATCTTGAATAATCATCCACCACAACTAGAGTATACTTGTTTCTACGAATGCTTGCGGTGGAAACTGGTCCAAATAGATCAATGTGAAGCAGTTGCAAACATCTTGTAGTTGAAGGATTTGACTTGCTTGAAAATGACTGCTTCGGTTGTTTGCCAAGTTGACATGCGGCGCACTTTTTGTCATGATGATCAGCAACTTTGGGAAGTCCTTTGACAAGATTATTCCTGCTGAGTTTAGATAGATACTTGAAGTTCAAGTGACTTAAGCGCTTGTGCCACAGCCAACTATTTTCGTTCACACTTTTTGCTACAAAACAAAGATTAGTACTAGAGTTCATACTATGAAAATCAATAATATAAATATTTGTCTTACGATATCCCGTGAGTAAGATAGCTCCAGTTTTGCCATTCTTGATAAGACATTGCGTTGAAGTAAAATGGCATTCTAATCCTATGTCGCAGAATTGAGATATGGATAATAAGTTGTGCTTGAGCCCTTCCACGAGTGAGACTCTTTCAATGCACACTTTGTCTTTCTTGAGCTTTCCATATGCTACAACTTGACCTTTGTTATTATCGCCAAATGTTACGGAGGGACCTCTTTCTTCATGGACATCTTCTAATAAGGATTCATCTCCAGTCATGTGTCTTGAACACCCACTATCGAGAATCCATTCATAATTTCTAGCTTTTGAAGATCCAGCCATGAAACAAAGAACCTGAAATATAGACATTTAAGCAGGTCCCCTTTATTCCTTTTGGGTCCTAGGGTTAGCAACTTTTGACAACCCACTCTTGCTTGACCTTAGGATTTTTACGTCCTTTGGCATTGGGAGTGAATCGCAAAAGGCATTCCACGGCCTTGTGTCCTGAACAATCACAAATGGAACAATGATGAAAGCCACCAATCACGTGAGTTTTCACAAACTCTTTACTTTTCTTGGGGATGGCATTCTTCTTTGGGTCAGATGAACTAGACTTAACAAAATCTTTCTTTTGAAATTTTGGAGCGCTTTTTCTCGAAGGGCGCATAGGGCTAGGAGGCGCACGGCGATGAGGCGCGTGGCTCTTAGGCGCATAATGAGCACTCGGAGAAGGAGCGCGCCTATTTTCAAGAATGATTTTGCTAGGAGATGGTTCATCTGTAGCTATATCTTTCCCATTAGCTTTCCCAAATTGCTTCGTTGGGTAGACATAATGGAATGTTTGTCTCTTGACTTTTTCATGTCCTTTACCCATTGAATTAGAATGTTTTTCCTTGGGAATTTCAAGAGTTTGTTGGTTGGTAAATTCACTATCTCTTTCAGCACAGACATCACATTTTAAGTTGTCACTAGTTGATGAGAATCCCAAGCCACTTTTATCACCACTGACTTTTTGGGACTCAAATATATTCTCCATAGTGACACGAGAATTGGACCACTCATTTGTAATCTTTTTAAGATCAGTGATTTGAGCAACCAATTCATCGTTTTGAACTTTAAGAAGTGAGTTCTGTTCTGTTAGAAAAGTGTTTTTAACGGTAAGAGGAGTCATGCTCTTTATCTGCTCCTTAAGGAGGGTGAGTTCAGATTTAAGTAGAGATTTCTCGGTCTTAAGCTGGGAAATTTCATCACATGATAGTGCTAAAGCTTCCTTCATACTATCAAATCTAGTAATTACCTTTTCAGCCTTTTTGAACAATTTTTCTTGTTCAGCAATCACTTCATCATTGATTTTGGAGATTGGAGCAGTTGGTTCAACCTGTGGTCTAATGTATGCTCCTTTTCTCAATTTGTTCCTTGCTCCAAGATCACATCGTGAGAATAACAATCCACCATCGTTTTGAGCCGGAGTGAGAAATCCTTGTTCAACGAGCTCGCTGATGGTTGGTCCTTTCTTCTTTTTCGCTTCTTGAAAACCTGCAGATTTCTTGATAGGTTTATTCAAGGCATTCATATCGGGAACATCCTTGGAGAAGTCATCATCAGAATCATAAGCATCAACTTCATCATCATTTGCCATCAAACAAACAAGTCCATCATCGGAATCTTCATCGCTCTCATCGGAGTCTGTTTCAATCCAAGTATTGTGCTCATTTGCTGGTGCTTCTTCTTCAGCAACCATTCCCTTGTGTCGAGTGAACTTGGGAGTGAATTTAGGAGTATGGCTGCTCTTCTTCTGCATATATTCAAATTTGGGGATCGGGCAGCTTGATGCAAAATGTCCGGGTTTCCTGCAATTAAAACAAACAAGATCTTCTTTTCTTTTTGAATCACTGCTCCTTGAAAACTTTTGAGGAGCTTTGCTGGTAGATCCTTGAAATTTGTTGGTTGAGCCGGGTCTTGAGAATTTTCTGAACTTTTGAAATTTCTTCACAAATAAAGCGAAGTCTTCATCATCCATGTCTAATAGCTCAGAAGTAGAAATTTTGGGATCGGAGCTTTTCTCATCTTGTACAGGCGCAGGTGTAGGCGCAGGAGTAGGCGCGGCTTCTCTGTGCGCCATCATAGCCATAGATTTTGACTTTCCTTCAGTTTCACTGATTCGTTGGAGTTTGAGTTCGTAAACTTTGAGATTTGCATATAGGTTCCTTAAAGTCCAAACATCTAAAGTTCCAGCGTCTTCAAGAGCGCTAGATTTATGAAGGTATCTTGATCCAAAAGCTTGTAGAAAATTTACATTCAAATCTTTGTTGGTAAACTTCATGCCAAGTGAAATACATAGATTGATAATTTCACAGTAGCGTTCATAAGTTTGCCTTAAGTTTTCACCGGGGAGTTGAGAGAAATTGTTGAATCTCTTTTGAACTTCGTATTTCTTGTTCTCCTTGCAAACGGTGTCTCCTTCAATATGCTCTTCAATAGCATCCCATAGCTCATTTGCAGTAGCACAATGCATGACTTGTTGTTTCATCGCCGTGCTTAGAGTGCTTAGAAGAATGTTTCTTGCTTTGCCATCATTTGCGACTCTTCTAATTTCTTCCTCGGTCCATTCTTCCCTTGGTTTTAGGACAGTAGGTTGAGCAGCGTTGGTGCGTGGATTTGGATTCGCCTTCATCGGAATATAAGGTCCATAAACGACGGTGTCATGGAGCCTTTCATCGATTGAGTTGAGATGAGTCAATATGCTGAATTTCCATACGTCAAAATGATCTTCATCAAAGACCGGAACGTGAGTGTAGTTTGCAGTTGCCATAGGTTTTGAGTTTGCCATTTAGAATCGGCACCCAAGCTGTTAAGCTTGAAAAACGAAAAATGTTTTATAAAGGTGTTTGCTCTGATACCACTTGTTGGTCCCAAAGGGCAACAAGGGTATGAAAAATAGCTAGAGGGGGGGGGGGGTGAATAGCTGTTTTAAAATTCTTTTCGTACCCTTGAAAAACTCAATTGCGAATGCGCACTTTATCAAGTAAGCGTTATGAAATGCGCCTAAGTGAGTGAGTGAAATGCACAGCGGAATTTAGTAATGAAAGTAGGCGCAAAGTGATAAAGGGAGCGCAACACACACACTAAGTATTTTGGCTCAAAGTGAGTGAAATAAGGAACTAAGGCAAATGATAAAACAAACACAACACAATTCAGTTCAATCAATCTACAATGAGTAAACAAGCAAATAGTGAGTGAAAATAATAACTTGAAAGAAATGACAAGATAATAACACAAGCTATTTGGAGAGGTTCGATCAATGAAAGATCTACGTCCTCTACCAAGATGGTTAGTCTTGGATTTCTAATCGAGATCTTATATAATGAGTGAGTGTTACAAATTACAATGTTTGAGCTTATACACTAACTCAAGATCTATTACTATGAAAGAACAAATCCAAAACAATAACCGGTGTATCTCTAAAAGATGAATCTAAATGATTAATCTTAAAGAGGTGCGTGTGTGTTCTTAGAATCAAGGCTCTTTAGATCTTTGAGATGGAGAGCACAAGAAACTAAAGTGTTAAGGCTTTGAAGATCTGGGCTAAGGATGAAGGTATGAAGATGTTCTTGAGAAATCTGGAAAAACAAAGGCAATCTTCAAATCTTCAACAAATGCTTTGAGAGAGAAATTCTTGAAATTCTTAGCAAAACTCAGCAACTTCAAAATGTTGAAGTTATGGGGTATTTATAGTGAACTTCAAAAAACTAGCCGTTTGGAAATCCTTGTGGATAAGATGAGCTGTCGTTCGTTGATTGGAGCATGCATATATTATGGCCATTTTGACACTCAACATAAAAGTGACCGTTATGGACGCGTGTCAATAGATTAGGCGCATATGCATCTTTTAACCACCGTTGGATCATTGGCGTAATTTTGAATTCTTTTCAAGTCTTCGAGTCTTCAATAAATCACTGAGTGTTTGAATAAACACTTTGAGGTGCGTTTGAGCCAAGAGGCGCATTTAGCCAATAGGCGCACAGTAAGCGTGCGCTTAAAACAAGGGGCGCATAGGCGCGTAAGCTTATGAAGAAATCCTTATGCGCGCGCTCTAAATGGCGCAAGGCGCGAGTGAAGAGGCGCATGGCGCGTGGCGCAGGAGGCGCATAAGCGCGACTCAAACTCACTGAGTGATTTTTCTTGAAACTTGATCTTCTTGCCCTATTTCTAAGCCTATTCTATAACAATGGACAACCTAAAAAATGAAGTATAAATACTTCTTACATGTGGGTCTAAAGTCCATGAAATAAAACTTAGGTGATGGATCAATCAAATCTAATAAATCCTAATACATTAAAACTGAGATATATGTGGGCATACCCAACACGCAGAATGATTTAGGCGCATATACAAGTAGAGGCGCAGAAAGCATTCAGGCGCATAAAAGAAATTAGGCGCATAAAGATGTATATAGGCGCATATCGTGTGAAAATTTTGACTTAGCAAAAACACGCAAGAGCACATAAACACATGCAAACATACATATGCAAGCAATGAGAATAAAAAAATGCAAATCTTCGAAAACAAGTAAAAAAAATTTTAGAGACCAAAACATGCAAGAACGACGAAGAACACGAAGAACGACCCTTGAATGCTCGAAGAACACCAAGAACACGAAAATCATGAAACTTCACCAAAACAAACAAATAATATATCAAAATGACCGCATGACAACAAGGAATCTAAAAATGTAAACAAAAACATGAACAAATCAACAATGAACGCACAATGATCAAAAATATAACCGAAAATTTGAAAAGTTTAAAAAAATAAATTTCAGATTCGCAATGATGAAAGCATTGATCGAAAAAATGTTGGATACAAAAGATTCGAAATCATAAAATGAACACAACCCAACAAACGATATAGAAAACGGATCACCGAAACAAGATTAAACAAGAAAAGTATGATCCGGGTTTTTTGAAAAAAAGACGAAGAACACAGAGAATAACGAAACAGAAAAAAAATTTGCAAAAGTTTAGGAGTTTAAGGGTTGAGAATTCATACCATTTCGTCTTGGATTGTCTTTGTTGTTCGTTTAGGACCCATAAATTTATATATATATAGCAAAAATGAAAAAGAAAATGAGAGGAAGTGATGAAGGTAGAGAGAGAATGAGAGTCGGGGAAGAGAGAGAAGAGAGATAGAGTTGGTAAGGGATTAAGGTAGGTGATGATGAATATATATAGGTTAGGTTTAAATTTTTTTGCACTGATATGGAAATAATAGGGTCAAAAATTTAAAAAGATGGGAAGTTGAAAGGATGGGCATTTATGAGGGGTTTTATGATTTGAAGAGCATTAAATGCTGAATGACACAAAGTACGATTGATGTGACATCTTGGTTTTTGAAAAACTGCTCCACTTTCCCTTTAAGTGTATGAGCAATTTTGACTAATTTTTGCACAAACACCAAAAATATCTATTTTGGTGTAAGTTTGGGGTGCAAGAAATATATCCCCAGAAGATAAAAATTTTGAAAAACGTAAAACGAGGGAAAAAATTAATTGCACAAGTACCCTTGAACAATTAATGGAATGTCAAAAGACAAAGATTCCTACAATAAATAAGAACAATCATACCTGGTACTTGTGAAAAATTAATGTGATCAATCATTGATATTGAATTTCGAGCATTGAATGAGCCGCAATAGTAAATGCGCGCACGAAGGGGCGCATTACTCATCAAGGCGCACAGAATGATATAGATAGCATTACGTAATAGGTGCGCAGAGATGTTTGAGCGCGCATAAGCATTTGAAGCGCATTAGATGCTAGGCGCGCATGAGGTGCTAGGCGCGTAGGATAGTGAGGCGCGCACAGTGAATCTTGTGGCGCAAGAAGTTTCCTTGAAACTTTGAAATGATTTAACATTTGAACCTAGTTTACTCATAACTCAACAAAACATAAAATCATTAGTATTGACAAAACTATATAGAATTTATTTGAGTTCAAGCATACCCATTTCACCTCTCAAAAACGTGAACCGTTTCGCGTCAAGTGCTTTTGTTAAAATGTCGGCGATTTGATAGTCGGTTCCCACGTGTTCCAAATGAATATTGCCCTTCTCCACGTGGTCTTTGAGGAAGTGATATTTGATGTCGATGTGCTTGGTCTTTGAGTGCATGACAAGATTTTCAGAAACCACAATTGTTGATGTATTGTCGCAGTAGATGAGACAATTTTCTTCGATGATATTATAGTCCACCAATTGCTGCTTCATCCAAAGTATTTGACAACAACAACTTCCCGCAGCGATATATTCGGCTTCGGTTGTTGAGACAGATACAGAAGCTTGTTTCTTACTTTCCCATGACACAAGTCGATATCCGAGGAAATGACAAGTGCCACTAGTGCTTTTCCTATCAATGGTGCATGCTGCGTAATCCGCATCTGAATAACCTACAAGTTTAAAGTTTGAATCTTTGGTGTACCAAAGTCCAAGGTTAACAGTACCGGAGAGATATCTTATAATACGTTTCACAGCAATTAAGTGTGCTTCTCTAGGGTCGGATTGATAACGAGCACAAACACAAACACTAAACATAATATCGGGCCTACTAGCAGTAAGATAAAGGAGTGAGCCAATCATACCTCGATAGAGCGTTTGATCAACACGTTTACCTTTTAAATCTTTGTCGAGTTTGTTGCCGGTGGCCATTGGAGTATCGTATGATTTAGCATTTTCAAGTCCAAACTTCTTGATTAAGTCCTTTGTGTATTTGGCTTGATTGATAAAAATGCCTTCACTCATTTGCTTGATTTGAAGCCCGAGGAAGAATGTGAGTTCTCCCATCATGCTCATTTCAAACTTGCTCTTCATTAGTTTCTCAAAGCGCTTGCACAACAATTCATTAGTAGAACCAAATATAATATCATCAACATAAATTTGAACAAGTAATTTATGACCATTATGTTTGGCAATGAAAAGAGTTGTATCGATTTTACCGCGAGTGAAGCCTTTTTCGATGAGAATTTAGGATAGTGTATCATACCATGCTCTTGGTGCTTGCTTGAGTCCATACAAAGCTTTCTGGAGTTTGTACACATGATTTGGAAATTGAGAGTCTTAAAATCCAGGTGGTTGAGCTACGTAGACTTGTTCTTGGAGTTCACCATTTAGAAACGCGCTCTTCACATCCATTTGATATAACTTGAAGTTCTTGTGAGCGGCGTAAGCTAGAAATAATCTGATAGCTTCAAGTCTTGCTACGGGCGCAAAAGTTTCATCGTAGTCAATTCCTTATTCTTGCCTATAGCCTTGTGCAACCAACCTTGCCTTGTTTCTTGTGATGGTTTCATTCTCATCCATCTTGTTCCTGAACACCCATTTCGTACCAATCACTCCATGATCATTTGGTCTTGGAACTAGAGTCCAAACCTTACATCGTTCAAATTGATTGAGTTCTTCTTGCATTGCAACAACCCAATTAGGATCTTGGAGCGCTTCATCAGCCTTCTTCGGTTCAATTTGAGAGATAAAAGCAGTGTAAGCATCAAAGTTTGTAGCTCTCCTTGTACGAACACCAACTTGTAGATCACCGATGATATTAGCAATTGGGTGACCTCTAACTTCACGAATTTCAGGAGGTAAGTTAGGTTGAGTCGTAGTAACTTGAAGGTCTTCAATTGGTACATCTTCACCAGATTCAAAGTCATTAAAATTTGGGGTTGAACTGGCTCAGAATCGAAATTTGGGTTAACACCAGATGCAGCAGTAGAAATAGGCGCGTGAGAGGAATCATGAGGCGCATCATTGGAATGAGGCGCAATAGAGGATTCACCAGGAGCATTATAAATTGAATTAGGCGCATTTGATGTAGATGGATTTCCTTGTGTTGATAGATTCTGATCTTGAGTGGGCGCAACATGAATAGGAGCACCTGTATCATTTAGCTCAACAGAATCATCAGCACCATTTGGAGCCAAATGTGGCTCAAGGAGAGAATGTTCATCAAACGTAACATGTACAGATTCAACTATCACTAAAGTAGATCTATTAAAAACACGAAGAGCTTTAGAGTATTTGGCATACCTAACAAAAATACCTTCGTCGGCTTTGGCATCGAATTTACCTCTATGTTCGTTTCCGTTGTAGAGGATATAACATTTGCAACCAAAGATCTTGAAGAATGCAATGTTGGGAGTTCTACCACGCCAAATTTCATACGGAGTCTTGTTGTAAAGTTTGTTGATGAGGGAACGATTTTGAGTAAAACATGCAGTGTTGATAGCTTCTTCACAAAAGTACTTAGGCAATTTAGCTTCAGCTATCATCGTCTTTCCCGCTTCAATCAACGTCCTATTCTTTTTTTCAACAACGCCATTTTGTTGAGGGACTCCGGCGGTTGAAAAGTTGTGATCTATCCCATGATCTTCACAATATCGAGCAACACTGTTGTTTTTGAATTCTATTCCATTGTCGGATCGAACACTAACGATGTCATCTTCTTTTTGGGTTTGGAGCAGTCTGAATAAGGTGGTCAAAATGTCATAACAATCGTCTTTTGTAATCATCATCTCCACCCATGTATATCTTGAATAATCATCCACCACAACTAGAGTATACTTGTTTCTTCTAATACTTGCGGTGGTAACTGGTCCAAATAGATCAATGTGAAGCAATTGCAAACATCTAGTAGTTGAAGGATTTGACTTGCTTGAAAATGACTGCTTCGGTTGTTTGCCAAGTTGACACGCGGCACACTTTTTGTCATGATGATCAGCAGCCTTGGGAAGTCCTTTGACAAGATTATTCATGCTGAGTTTAGATAGATACTTGAAGTTCAAGTGACTTAAGCGCTTGTGCCACAGCCAACTATTTTCGCTCACACTTTTTGCTACAAAACAAAGATTAGTACTAGAGTTCATACTATGGAAATCAATAATGTAAATATTTGTCTTACGATATCCCGTGAGTAATGTAGCTCCAGTTTTGCCATTTTTGATAAGACATTGAGTTGAGGTGAAATGGCATTCTAATCCTTTGTCACAGAATTGAGATATGGATAATAAATTGTGCTTGAGCCCTTCGACGAGAGAGACTCTTTCAATGCACACTTTGTCTTTCTTGAGCTTTCCATATGCAACAACTTGACCTTTCTTATTATCACCAAATGTTGCTGAGGGACCTCTTTCTTCATGAACATCTTCTAATAAGGATTCATCTCCAGTCATGTGTCTTGAACACCCACTATCGAGAATCCATTCATAATTTATAGCTTTTGAAGATCCAGCCATGAAACAAAGAACCTGAAATATAGACATTTAAGCAGGTCCCCTTTATTCCTTTTGGGTCCTAGGGTTAGCAACTTTTGACAACCCACTCTTGCTTGACCTTAGGGTTTTTACGTCCTTTGGCATTGGGAGTGAATCGCAAAAGGCATTCCACGGCCTTGTGTCCTGAACAATCACAAATGGAACAATGATGAAAGCCACCAATCACATGAGTTTTCACAAACTCTTTACTTTTCTTTGGGATAGCATTCTTCTTTGGGTCAGATGGACTAGCCTTAACAAAATCCTTCTTTTGAAATTTTGGAGCGCTTGATCTAAGAGGGAGCATATGGCTGGGAGGCGCACGGCGATGAGGAACGTGGCTTCTAGGC
The DNA here is from genome assembly GCA_026119855.1 of Campanula takesimana. NCBI lineage: Eukaryota > Viridiplantae > Streptophyta > Magnoliopsida > Asterales > Campanulaceae > Campanula > Campanula takesimana. The sequence continues at coordinate 906,896 of JAOWBW010000270.1, read as the reverse complement.
GCATAATGAGCACTCGGAGAAGGAGAGCGCTTTGTTTCAAGAGGGATTTTGCTAGAGGATGATTCATCTGTAGCTATATCTTTCCCATTAGCTTTCCCAAATTGCTTCGTTGGGTAGACATAATGGAATGTTTGTCTCTTGACTTTTTCCTGTCCTTTACCCATTGAATTAGAATGTTTTTCCTTGGGAATTTCAAAGGTTTGCTGGTTTGTAAATCCACTATCTCTTTCAGCACAGACATCACATTTAAAGTTGTCACTAGTTGATGAGAATCCCAAGCCACTTTTATCACCACTGACTTTTTGGGACTCAAATATATTCTCCATAGTGACACGAGAATTGGACCACTCATTTGTAATCTTTTTAAGATCAGTAATTTGAGCAACCAATTCATCGTTTTGAACTTTAAGAAGTGAGTTCTGTTCTGTTAGAAAAGTGTTTTTAACAGTAAGAGGAGTCATGCTCTTTATCTGCTCCTTAAGGAGGGTGAGTTCAGATTTAAGTAGAGATTTATCGGTCTTAAGCTGGGAAATTTCATCACATGATAGTGCTAAAGCTTTCTTCATACTATCAAATCTAGTGATTACCTTTTCAGCCTTTTTGAACAATTTTTCTTGTTCAGCAATCACTTCATCATCATTGATTTTGGAGATTGGAGCAGTTGGTTCAACTTGAGGTCTAATGTATGCTCCTTTTCTCAACTTGTTTCTTGCACTAAGATCACATCGTGAGAATAACAATCCACCATCGCTTTGAGCCGGAGTGAGAAATCCTTGTTCAACGAGCTCGCTGATGGTTGGTCCTTTCTTCATTTTCACTTCTTGAAAACCTGCAGATTTCTTGATAGGTTTATTCAAGTTATTCATATCAGGAACATCCTTGGAGAAGTCATCATCAGAATCATAAGTATCAACTTCATCATCATTTGCCATCAAACAAACGAGTCCATCATCGGAATCTTCATCGCTCTCATCTGAGTCTGTTTCAATCCAAGTGTTCTGCTCATTTGCTGGTGCTTCTTCTTCCGCAACCATTCCCTCGTGTCGAGTGAATTTGGGAGTGAACTTGGGAGTATGGCTGCTCTTCTTCTGCATATATTCAAATTTTGGAGTTGGGCAGCTTGAAGCAAAGTGTCATGGTTTCCTGCAATTAAAACAAACAAGGTCTTATTTTCTTTTTGAGTCACTGCTCCTCGTGAACTTTGGAGGAGCTCTGCTGGTAGATCCTTGAAATTTGCTGGTTGAGCCGGGCTTGGTAAATTTTCTAAACTTCTGGAATCTCTTCACAAATAAAGCGAAGTCTTCATCGTCCATGTCCAATAGCTCAGAAGTAGAAATTTTTGGATCTGAACTTTTCTCATCTTGTACCGGCGCAGGAGCAGGCGCAGGTGCAGGCGCAGGCGCAGCTTATCTGTGCGCCACCATAGCCATAGATTTTGACTTTCCTTCAGTTTCGCTGATTCGTTGGAGTTTGAGCTCATAAACCTTGAGATTTGCATAAAGGTTCCTTAAAGTCCAAACGTCTAAAGTTCCGGCGTCTTCAAGAGCGCTAGATTTATGAAGATATCTGGAGCCAAAAGCTTGGAGAAAATTTACATTCAAATCTTTGTTCAAAAACTTCATGCCAAGTGAAATACATAGATTGATGATTTCATAATAGCATTCATAAGTTTGTCTTAAGGTTTCACCGGGGAGTTGGGAGAAATTATTGAATCTCTTTTGCACTTCATATTTCTTGTTTTCCTTGCAGACGGTGTCTCCTTCAATATGCTCTTCAATAGCATCCCATATCTCATTGGCGGTAGCACAATGCATGACTTGTTGTTTCATAGCCGTGCTTAGAGTGCTTAGAAGTATGTTTCTTGCTTTGCCATCATTTGCAACTCTTCTTGTTTCTTCCTCAGTCCATTCCTCTTTTGGTTTCTTGACGGTTGGTTGAACAGCATTTGTGCGCGGATTTGGATTCGCTTTCATAAGAATGTAAGGTCCAAAAACCACGGTGTCATGAAGTCTTTCATCGATTGAGTTGAGATGAGTTAAGATGCTGAATTTCCACACGTCAAAATGATCTTCATCAAAGACCGGAACGTGAGTGTAGTTTGCAGTTGCCATAGGTTTTAAGTTTGCCATTTAGAATCGGAACCCAAGCTGTTAAGCTTGAAAAACGAAAATGTTTTATAAAGGTGTTTGCTCTGATACCACTTGTTGGTCCCAAAGGGCAACAAGGGTATGGAAAATAGCTAGAGGGGGGTGAATAGTTGTTTTAAAATTCTTTTCGTACCCTTGAAAAATTCAATTGCAAGTGCGCACTTTATCAAATAAGCGTTATGATATGCGCCTAAGTGAGTGAGTGAAATGCACAACGGAAGTTAGTTAAGAACTAGGCGCAAAATGATAAAAGGGGTCGCACACACACTCTAAGTATTTTGGCTCAAAGTGGGTGAAATAAGGAACTAAGGCAAATGAGTTAACAACACAACACAATTCACTTCAATCAATCTACAATGAGTAAACAAGCAAATAGTGAGTGAAGATAATAACTTGAAAGTAAATGACAAGATAATAACACAAGCTATTTGGAGAGGTTCGATCAATGAAAGATCTACGTCCTCTACCAAGATGGTTAGTCTTGGATTTCTAATGGAGATCTTATATAATGAGTGAGTGTTACAAATTACAACTTTTGAGCTTCTACACTAACTCAAGATCTAATATTCTATGAATGAACAAATCCAAAACAATAACCGGTGTATCTCTAAAAGAAGGATCTAAGTGATCAAACTTAAAGAGGTGCGTGTGTGATTTTAGTATCAAGGCTCTTTAGATCTTTATGATTTAGAGCACAATGAAACTAAAGTGTTATAGCTTGAAGATCTGGGCTAAGGATGAAGGTATGAAGATGTTCTTGAGGAATTCTGGAAAAACAAAGGCAATCTTCAAATCTTCAACAAATGCTTTAAGAGAAATTCTTGAAATTCTTAGCAAAACTCAGCAACTTCAAAATGTTGAAGTTATGGGGTATTTATAGTGAACTTACAAAAACTAGCCGTTGGAGATCCTTGTGGATAAGATGTGCTGTCGCTCGTTGATTGGAGCATGCATATATTATGGCCATTTTGACACTCAACATAAATGTGACCGTTGTGGACACGTGTCAACAGATTAGGCGCATATGCATCTTTTAACCACCGTTGGATCATTGGCGTATTTTGAATTCTCTTCAAGTCTTTGAATCTTCAATAAATCACTGAGTGTTGAATAAACACTTTGAGGCGCGTTGAGCCAAGAGGCGCACAGTATGTGTGCGCTAAACCAAGGGGCGCAGAGGCGCGTAACATAGCTAGGAAGAAATCCTTATGCGCGCGCTCTGAAAGGCGCGTGGCGCAGGAGGCGCATAGGCGCGGCTCAAGCTCACTGAGTGATTTTTCTTGAATCTTGATCTTCTTGCCCTATTTCTAAGCCTATTCTATAACAATGGACAACCTAAAAAATGAAGTATAAATACTTCTTACATGTGGGTCTAAAGTCCATGAAATAGAACTTAGGTGATGGATCAATCAAATCTAATAAATCCTATTACACTAAAATTGAGATATAAGTGGGCATACCCAACAGACCCTTGCTCAAGTATCATGCAAGGTACTTCATATCCTTAAAAAGTTTGAATGGTCAAACGAGAAGATCATTTTGGTACGGAGGGAGTAATTTTTTTAAGCATTGAGAGCCTAATATTCACTAGCACGGGTGTCCTCTAATTATTGAGACGGGCCTGTTTGTTGCTGACACAAAAGCCTCTTTGTGTGTCATCCCACATGGAAATGAGAAAGGTAGTTGAAGTGCTATAAATTGCAAGGCACTTCATAGACCCTTGCTCAAGTATCATGTTAGGTGGCTTGAACCTCTCCCCACATGCGCGCTCGCTTGCTCGTCTATGGTCAGGACGGGCCGACTAGGGCGTTTGGGTGCATGGTTCGGTTTGGGGCCCATCCTTTATTTTTTTTTTGACAAAATTCATTTGAGGTTTCAGTATTTGCAATTTGGTCCATAAGACAGAAACTCTCTGAGTTGATCAATATTAGGAGTCTGTCTCCTGATTGAATTGTGAACTCAAAACGTGTATAAATAAACGATATTGTGTGCTAAGGGTGTGAGATTCAAGCGACTGAGATAGGACCGAAGTTGAACATGTACCTGCTGTGCAATCGTTACTGGTTTTTGTTTTGTGATCGTTTTATCACCGGAGGAATTTGCCTGTACCCGAAGTTGCACCAGTAGGAGGTAATAATTCTTCTTAGGATAGTCTTCTCAAAGGCGACTCAATTTGATTTGATAAGTTGTTCTAACTCTCTTTCTGTTTCTGTTTGTTCACTGTTGCTACTTGTTCTTTCCAGATCTGTTTGGTTTCGGCTTAATATTATTACTATTGTTGTTACATGATTTCCTCAAGATTAAATCATATTAATCTGTCGTTGCATGATTTAAATTCCAACATATAGTACACATAGTGAATCAATGTAATGGTCACAAAAATTATCAGCTGAAAAATAATTTATATGAAAATTCTAGCCTTGTTCTTCGTAGCATTCAGAATGATTATGTTGATTCAGTTTATCCATTGGGCAAGATCAGGATGGAGTATTAGGATTTTTATGATTTCCATGTTGTTCGAATGAGATCCTAGTTTGCAGTTTTCACTCGGAAATTTGAAGTGATATGTTTCGGCCAATTTTCGACAATTAGACAAAAACTAAGAAGTATGGTACAAATGGAATATAGACTTTTAGAGTTCAATATGTAGACCAGAGTTTAAGACGTAGACGCAGGATGTAACAAGGAAAACCCTTGAAACAATCGTCCTCCGGCATAAAACATCGGGAGGTTTTGGAAATCTACCTTACAAAAATATTTTATTAATGTATGAGTGTGAGTACAGAAGAGAGTATAGAGAGAGAGTTACAATGGGAAGTGAGTATGTGAAATACAAGTGTTGATCTCTCCCTTTTATACTAAAAAAAGAATACCAAACTAAGCTAAAATATCCCATGTATCTCGGAGTATCTTTGAGTTTGTTTGTAGATCATCAGCTATCCATTTATTTGAGCTAAGCTCGTGCTTGACTGGGTCTTTAATAAATCATGTGCACTGTAACCAACTTCCTGAAAAAATAGGGATAAGATAATAGTCTTCAAGATGTAAGGTCAATGCGTAAGCTCAAGTCATTATCTCCAGGATGTAGATATAGTGCTGTGAGATTTTTACTCCAAACACTAACTAATAAAATCCCTACAAATCTGGAGGATCTTTAGTTAGTTGAAGATCATGGATTATGGATCATTCGTTGTTGATAAAGACCTCAGTTTGACTCGGTCTTCAATTGATCACATGTTTGATATCGTGTTCCTAAAAAATAGGATCTGTTAACTGTATTCAGGATGTCGGCTCACGATGTCAGCTCAGAACGTCATGATGTCAGGATGTAAAGTCAAAGATGTAAAGTCAAAGATGTAAAGTCAAGATGCAAGATGTAAGGTCAAGATGTAACTTCAATATCTCAACTCTGGACGTCGACTCAGGGTAATTCAAGTTGTCGAAAAAATCAAGGTGTCAAGGTGCCGCTATGTAGCTCAAATTTTCATCCCAAATAGTTATGTTTAGAAGTCTTATTATAAATGATTAAATCATAAATGTTGCAGGCATAACGTGCCGCTAACCGTAACTATTCTACTACCCGACCAAAAATAAACGTTTCATTTTTTATCATAACTAGTGTTACTCCCGTGCGATGTACAGGCTGCTACTCAATTTGAATAAATATAGATGAGTTGAATAAGAATGACACATTATAATTGTGAAAAAAAATTCTTTAAAGACAATATTATCAGTGATAAAATCAGTTTGAGCAGGAAATGTATCTTTACATATCAATATCTTAAGGTTAGCTGATCTCTAACGCGAGATACGGAAACATATAGTTGACCATTACAAAACACCAGTTTATGTAATAAAAGATCAACACTAATGTGACCTAAATTCGTTAGTTGCAGTAACAATATCTAAAGTTAAAAATTGCGATTTTCGTAAAATACGGAAATCTTGCCAACCTCTTAAGCAGTCAGAATATATTCTCAAACAGTAAATATATTTCTAAAACTATAAATGAATTTGTTTTAATATAATTTTTTTAGAAAATTAACATAATTAAAAATCCGACTATCTAATCTATTAACGTGCAGTAATATTGGAATAAATAATCAATATCATAAAACGACAAAAATTGCCTCCAAAAATCCTAACAAAATATTTAAACGTTCGGCAACCGTAAAACTGAATAAACACTAATTATGAAAAAAAAAAAGTTAAAGAAAAAGTTTAAAAACTTATAAAAAGTTTAGCACCATGTTTGAGGCCCTAAACAACGTTTTTTCTACCTTTACAAGGGGCTACGCTAAAATGTTGGAAGATTATTTTGCCTTCATTATTGCAAAATTTACCACTTTCTTGTTATTATATTACTATAGATAATCAAGAACAAACATGGACATTCATTTTTAGGAAAGAGGGGGTATTTACAGTGGAGACAACTGTGAGATCAAGTCAACTAGAGAATAGAGATAGATGTCAGCAAATGGTGGTGGAAGAAGTCAATCTTAGAACTAAATTCGAGCTAACAGGATGGATTGAGCTAATTTATGTTGTGCCCCTCTTACAAAGATGAAGATGAGCAGGCTACAGCAACTGAATTTTATACGAAGATCATACTCCTTCTGTGGGAACGATGTTCTCCCTTTTTCTTTTTTTTTGTTATTACTACGAATGAACTTTGAGGAATAATTAAGTTAATCTAATTATCCTATCCTAATGAAAATCTAAAACTTGTTACTAATTACATCATCAAATTTACTTTTAATAGCAAGTTTAAGATTGTCATTTTCATTAGGATAATAACTTAAAATTATTGCTCAATGTATGTTTGTAGTAACAAAAAAAAAAAAAAAAAAAAAAAAGAGGAAACATCATTCCAGAACAGAGGGAGTATATATTAACAGATAAATAAAGTGAACAAGTATCAGAGCATTGTGTATCCGATACCGACAAAAGTTGCAACATCATAACAACCCAAAACTTCTACTTTATACCTCTACGAAAGACCTCTTCCATCTTACAATTAGAAGAGAATAAAATCAGAAATAACAAAAAAATGTAAAAAAAAAAAAACACATCAGTTTAAGTTTTCTACGATCTGTATAACTGTATTTGAAACTCCCTTGTCAGACTGTCAATATGGCTTTTTATCTATGTCCACAACCATAAACACTGACCAACCTCTTCAAAATGGATATAGTATGGCCCCCGCTGCCATGGGCTGGCAAAATACTCCCTCCGTCCCAAATGATAGTCCCATTTGACCTTTCAAACATTTTAAGGTTACATTATAAGTTTCAAAATTCAGTGATTTGAAGCCATAATTTTGGTGATTGGACTAACTTTTTAGGACAACCAAAATGGAGAAACCGGACTATCATTTTGGGACGGAGGGAGTAAAGAAAATAATCTGCTATCATGATCATACTTGTACTTGAAATGTAGACGAGTTCTTTTCATGAGTGGTCTCCCGTTTCAGAAAGAGAGCATGGAGTAGCTCGTTCCATGTATCAGGGACTCCGGGGAGACACCAATGGCTACAATCTTGTCTATGAATTGATGCAGGACTCAATTTAGGGCCGAGATAATAAAGTGATGAATGTCCGTCTTTTCTCCTCGAGGTTAGATTCGTTATATGGAGTACTTCTAATGGTTTTGAATCTGATTTGTTTGAGTGATGAGATGATATTACGTCGAGGGAGATGCTGTATTTTAACCAAGTATGAGATGGGACCCACGAGGAACCGAGCTCTGGTAATGACTCTAAGTGACAGTTTCCACCAGCTCTCCAATCCCCGCCTCTGTTAATAAGAACATGTTTTGTTATTTAGCACAAGTGACGTGTATATACGCACAAACACACAGCAAAAGAGAGAAACAAGTCATGAATCTTGGTGAAATTTTACCATGGTACAAGTGATGTACAAACAAGTACAACACATTCAAAAAACATTGACTTGCCAAATGAGACAATTATTAAGGGGACGTGTGGAGCTCGTGAAAAACACACAAGTAGTGTGAACTTAGTAAGACATTTTCCCCAAGATCTGAACATGCATAAATGTATGCACTTCAGTTTGGTTGCTTGTAAGATTTCCTACTCTACATTTTTCGCATGCTAAAGGCATGATAACAAAAAAAAAAAAAGAGAGGCAACCTGGTGCGACAAGAGCTTCTCTCTATGTGAAGTCCAGGAATTGGCTAGGACCACATGGACTTAATGTAGACAGACTTTCTTTGGATTTTAAAATTCCACAACTACTAAATTTCAAATCCTTAACTGAACCGAACTCTAGAAAAATGCGAGTGCCCCCAATTCATTACCAGTTCAAAAAAAAAATTAGAAAAAAATTGATTGTTATAGAAGTAGTAATAAGAAACACAAACCTGAAATGTACAGGGGCATAGGTGCGAAAGAAGACCTGGGTCTTGACTGGATTGACTTCACGGTGTATCCAGTTGACCACAGTTTCCATAGCCTTTCTGTATGCAACATCAACGTCCATATCCATCTTCACCTCTTCTCGTTCTTGGAAATAACATCCTCTGATAACACAAAATTTCAAAACCTTATCAAACAACCATTCAAAAAACTCGTTCTCAAAATTAACAAATACTATATCATGAGATTTTTTTTTTTTTTTTAAAAAAACAAATGATTACCCTCGTATAGTTTTCTCATAGTTCCACCAATGCCCTGTATTAAAAACCAGAATATCCGCGTCTCGCCATTTCAAAACGCTCCAATCAATCTGGTCTAATTTCAATGTAGTCCTTATTTTCCCGGGAGAATTAGGAGGTGGTCTACTTTGCAATACAAGAAATGGGGCCCGATAATACTCCACAGTGCAGTTATAGTCCTTGAACTTGAACACCAAGAACCCTTTGTGCCTCGTGATTGGACTGCCATTTACTTCATAGATTGAATCCTTATTCGGAACTGAAGAAGAAAGCATACATAGAAGGGATTCCCACTGGTTTCTTCCAATGGAGTCTCCAACAAAAACTAGTCTTTTGTTTCGCAGTTTCTCCAACATTTTCGTTGCGTTGAATCTGCATTCAGGATTGACCAAAATTTACTTATCCAAGTTTGATTCATTGTCACACCGCTAAAAGAATTCTTTAATTCTGTTTGCAAATTCAATCTATCTTAGTTTACAAGAGTATTATGAGATTAAACACGATAAAAAAAATAAACTAATAAAGCGTTATTTTTTTATTATTTGTATTTTTCCATATTTTTATACACATCCATGTTTGAATTGTCTTAACTATTGAGTAGTAATAAAGAAGGCCATGTTAATACTGGGTACTGCCCAAGTGCCCATGAAGACACTTCTAAGATAGCTTTAATGCCATCATATAACATTAAAGGTTCATTTAAAGAAATATATTACAGGAGAGAAAAAAATACAATATTAAAGTTCATAATGTTTTTCTACAACAGTAAAGAAAATTTTGATATTTTGAACATGAGAAAAATATGGAGTAATATTTATAGCTAAATATCTTATAAGAAAATAAATATATTTATATATATATAGCTATATAGCTATATAAATACTTGAAAATGAGCACTTAAATTGGAACATCCAAAAATGGAATAGAGAACCATTACTATGAAAGAGAGAGGAGGGGGGGGGGGGTTAAATGTTAATATAATATATTCATGATAAGAAATAAATTGAATATATAGAATTGGAAAGAGAATTATTTTCCTTGGTTTTTGAGGAAACTAAATTTTGTATTTACTGCTAAATCTGCACATTATTATCTGTAAGCCACATGGAGAAACAAAAGACAAAGAAAGTAGTAATATGAAACAGAGCAGAAAAGAAAAAGACAGGAAACAAGAAATTGAAGATAAATTACATTAATTATACAGTCATTGATAGGGAACCTTGTAAAAAAAAAATAAAAAAATTGGAGACCAAAATACTCATAATAAATAACTATATAAAAAAGAAAAAAATAAATAATAGTCATTGCATATACTTTAGGAAGAACAAGTACACTTTGTAAAAAGACATTCTTATGACATACAGGCAGAATTAATGTTTGGATGAAACCACTGCATAATGAAGAACATCAAACAATCACACAATAATAAAATAAAACTTGTAAAACATATTCAAGTGAAATATTGATCTGATTAAATAAATTATAGGGATTAAAATTACAAAGATTCCCATCATCATGTTTAGAAGGCAAATTTTTCATAAGAAATCATTTGATTTACAGAAAATGGAAGTCAGACCATGTTTCCTAATGTGATTTCTTATTGACCGATTGGCCTTTGTTCCAGTGAGCCTAAAATCACTCGCAATGCGGGTGCTAAATTTCCAAACAAAAATATAAAAATATATTACTCCATTTTGTGCAGTTCAATTAGCTCATATTGAAATATGGGATCACTGGAATGTCCAATTTCAGTTATCCCATTTTTAGTATTTATTTTTGGAATTTCAAGAAAATTTCCAACACAAAATGGGAGTATTGAAATTTTATGGTTCATTTCATGAACATCCAATTCCAATAATTGTCGCAAAAGGAGTGGCCCAGTGGTAAAGTCAGGGTTCGATCCCTCTCCCGCCTTCTTCAGGCGTGGACATCGTCAAAATAAAAATAAAAAAATCCAATAATTGAATTATCGCAATTTCCCACATTACTTCTCATTAAAAATGGAAGAAAATGGAAAGACAAAAAATTCAGAAAGAAATATTGACCATACCTGGGCAAGTTGCAACCTTTGGGCTGCCAACGCCACTTTGTATAGAGCGAATCAGGTCTGCCATTTTCAGAACACCTAAACCCTTCATCCAAAAATCTGCAATCTTTTGATTGGTACAATGGATAATTATCATCCCACACCCAATCACCATCAAACACATCACACCCATTTCCCAATTCACTCAAGAACTCAACTTTTTGCCTTGTATCCAAACCTGACCCTCTCAATTTCCACCACATGAACCTCTCTGTTTCTTTTGAAAACCTGAACCCTCTGGTTTCACTTCTGTAATCCAAGTATAAAAAGCAACAAATGAGACAAACTGTAATGAATAAGAACCCAAGAATCCCTAATGAGGGCTCAAACAACCTAAAACGCTTGATTTTCTTGAAGGGGTCAATGTATGGCATTGTATCTAAGTCTACTTGAGATGGGTTTTTGGCCATTTTCTGTAAAAATTTAGTCTTTGGCCCTTTTTTGTGGGGAAGTTAGAGAGAGAGAGACAGAGGTGGGGGGGGGGGGGGGGTGGGGGTAGGGTGGTGTTGAAGGAAAAGAACATTCATGGATAGATGAGAGTGATTGGAATCATGGCTTTTGATTGGGTTGATGACTTGTTGAGGGAGTAAAGGTTGGAAAATTTTGGGGATTTATGATTAGAGGAGGAAGAAGAAGGCAGACATGGGTGTCAACCAAGCAAGGTAGCATTCATGGAATGGAAAAAAGAACACTTTTGCTATGGGTTGGGGAGGGGAAGGATTGGGTGAATGTGATTATGAAAATTGGAGGGTTTGATTTTTTCGAATGATGTTATTAAAAAGATTCTGGGAAATTCTTTAATGGCATTTAATTTGGAATTACTTACAATGTAGTAATGCATAGATACAGTTTATTTCTTGAATTAATGGCTTAATGCTAACTCACCAAATAAAGATTTGGATGTAAAAAGTAATTGGCATTTGTTAGTGCTATAGTTGGGTTTAATAGCTGGGTAAACGAGTTAGTGGACTAACACATTATGTCATTAATTTATTTTATTTTATTTTTGAAAGAATAACGTAGAGTTATCTTTACACTTGTGCCGAGGCCTATGAAAAAAGGGCAATGCTAAGGGTACAAAAGAAGTTTACAAAATCATGGATACAAAGTGAAGTGTCGATATTTTATTGGTTGCATCGATTGTGGACCCGGCACACTCTAATTAAATACACCAATAAAATTTTGACACATCATTTTGTAAGCCATATTTTGTGTCACTTTTTTGTGACTTTATATTTACCCAAGGAAAAGGGTAATGCTAGGGGCACAAAAGAAGTTTACAAAATCATGGATACAAAGTGAAGTGTCGATATTTTATTGGTTAATAAAATACTCCTTCCGTCTCACACCAATGGGCACTTTTGGTCAAACCTACTTGAACTTTGACTAACATTTTATGCTAAATAATTTATCTTTATAATAAGGTTCTTACTTTCCTTTTTGGTATGTCCTAGTTTAAAGTTCTTAGTTGCTTTATTCCATAAATGGCAAAGGATGAATAGTGTTTTGGACGTTCTTGTCCTCATAAAGTTTATATATTACAAAAAGCCCATCACTTACTCATCTACTTTTCACCCACTTGCATTATGAATGGACAATTATATCCTCCACCCACTACTATCTTTGACTCAATTTTGCTTTATTTCCTTAATAAGCGTGCAAAGTCAAACTAAGAACCTTAAACCGGGACGGATGGAGTAGTCAAAGTTCAAGTTGGTTTGACCAAAAGTGTCCATTGCTATGGGACAGAGGGAGTAAGAAAAATGAGTGGTAGAAAATGAAAAGAAATAATGAGTGGAGTAAATAGTACTCCCTCCGTCCTAGAGTAAGAGTCCTACTTTCCTTTTTGGTACGTCCCAGAGTAAGAGTCCTATTCTTAAAATGGCAAAGAATCTTTACTATTCACCCCACTCATTCTCTCTCGTATTTTACTTTTATACTCACAACACCAATCAATTTACTATTCTCTCCCACTCATTCTCTCTCTTACTTTACTTTTATACTCACAACATTTACATCACTTCCAATATTTATTAATAAGCGTGCAAATGAGGGGTATGACTCTTACTCCGGGACGGAGGGAGTAGTATTGGTTGAATAATTGAGTGGTGGAAAATGAAAAGAGAGAATGAGTGGTGGGTAGATTCAAAATAAAATTATTAAAAGTTGATCGTTTTAGGGAGGTCCCAAGTGAGTTGAAACAGATAAAAATAAAAATAAGTCTCAAATGAGTTGAGAAGCAATTCATTTGAGACAATTATAAGAGCTTTTGTAAGAACATTTAAAAAAAAAAAAAAAAAAAAAAAAAAACTTGTTTAATTTTTTTTAAAAACACTCACTTTATTGTTTGACATTACTTCTGTCTTAAAATAAATACTTATTTTTTTCAAAATTTATTCTTTGATCAAAAGTAATTTAGTACGTTTTATAATACTCCCTCTGTCCCCAAATGATCATCTCATTTGCCATTCCTCATTGTCCCAAAAAGTTACTCACGTTTCCACAATTTGGGCTTAAAAGTGCATAAACAAAATATGGCGAGTGAAGCAAGTGTTCATATTTTTAAAAAGTTTGAATAGTCAAACGCGAATATCATTTTGGGACGGAGAGAGTATTTATTTTGAGACGGAAAAATAACAACACAGCTTATCAAGGGGTAAAAGAAGTAAGAAAAGAAACCTAAGGGGTAAAAGATGTACTCTGTCCTTAAATGAGTGTCCAAATTTTATTTTAAGGGATATCTGAAAATGTCAATTTTTTGTACATTTGGTGGCAAAGATTCATATATAATCTTGTAATCTCCTTTCCAAACATTTAGTTTTGTACGTATAAAGAGACCGGTGAAAAAAAAAAAAAAAAAAAAAACATTTAAGGACAAAGTTATGCTAAAAAGGACACTTATTTTAAGACAAATATTCCTTAAAAATAAATGGACACTCATTTAAAATTTAAAGACGGTTTAATAGGAGGGCAGATCTCTTGTGCCCTTCCATGTGCCCCTCTCTGTGCCCCTCTAATCTGGACCGTTTATGTTGATATTGTAAACGGTCCAGATTAGAGGGGCACAGGGAAGGGCACATGGAGGGGCACAGGAGATCTGGACTCGTTTAATAGACGGAGACTACCAAAGAAACGTGGCTTAAGAAGTTGTTGATGCTCAAACGGTAATAACGTGGGTGGGGTAGGGTGCTCGTGTGACTGGAATTTGTTGTGTTTTATAACGGTCCCAGTAACTGAGTGTTGGGTCTTGTTTGGCAATCGGATTTAAGTTAGGACATGTTTGGTCACTCAATTAAGTATTTAATTTAAGGGTTAATGACATATTAGGGCCTGAACTGCAGGGGGTGCGTCTAAAAGGGGTCTGGGTTTTTTTTTTTTTTTCTCGCTAGATCAGGGCTCAGTATCTAAATTTTTCGGCAGTTAAGGATTTTTTGACGGAAATCGTTAGAAAAGTCAGTTAAGTGCCATGTGCCGAGCACGTGATCGTCAAAAAGGATGGGTTTGTAATGATATTAGTTAGTAAGGGTTTTAGTGAAATTTTTGAAACTTAGAGGGTTTAAAAATGAAATAAATATTTTTTCTAAATAACCAAGTATATAATAAAATAAGTAATTATCATATACTCCCTCCGTCCCAGAGTAAGAGTCCTACTTTCCAATTTGGTACGTTCCAGAGTAGAGTAAGAGTCATATTCCTAAAATGGCAAAGAATCTTTACTATTCACCCCACTCATTCTCTCTCCTATTTTACTTTTATACTCACAACACCAATCAATTCACTATTCTCTCACTCATTCTCTCTCTTACTTTACTTTTACACTCACAACATTTACATCACTTCCAATAATTATTAATAAGCGTGCAAATGACGCATAGGACTCTTACTCCGGGACGGAGGGAGTATAAAATAAATTTATTAAAAAAATCAAAATTATTAAACAAATTAATCTAATAGCTATATTAAATATAAAAGGATTTAGATTATTTTCTAAATAATTAATTTAAAATAAATAAAATTATACATAAATTTAAATTTTATTCTATGAACATAATAAATTACTTTTTACATTCACAAAATTTAAAACAACATAAAGTAATTATCACTATTTAATATATATATATATATATATATATATATATATATATATATATATATATATATATATACAGTTTGACCAAAATTGGTCAAATTAGTAACACTTTGACTTTCACTTTGTAAAAGATTTGGTGAGTTAATAACAAATTTTAATTTTATTTATTAAGATTATAAATTGTTTATAAAGTCTTGGTCAAATTACACTTAAGTTGACTATTTTGGTCAAAATAGTGCAAGTTGTTTTGGGAC
This sequence comes from Campanula takesimana, assembly GCA_026119855.1. Taxonomy (NCBI): domain Eukaryota; kingdom Viridiplantae; phylum Streptophyta; class Magnoliopsida; order Asterales; family Campanulaceae; genus Campanula; species Campanula takesimana. The sequence goes on along the minus strand of JAOWBW010000270.1, from coordinate 891,644 downwards.
GGAGGGAGTATTATATTAACAAACAACACATTTACGGTCTCTCTCTACCCCACGTCCGACAACCCCCATCCACACCTCCGGCAAACCTCTCCTCCGAGCCCCTCACCGACCTCCGGTGAACCCTAGAACAAAACCCCTCCCCTCCCAAGGTAAGGAAGACGGCTCGAGGAGGTGCTTGATCTTGTCACTGTAAACTAAACCGGATTCCCGTCCGTCCAGATCTACCCTCGCCGACGACGCCATTTCTCCAGAAATTGTAGCAACTAAATCTCTTTCTCATCCTCTCTGTAATCCCTCGTCCTCGAAAATGGTCGCCGCAGCCCGCCTCCGACATTCTACCATGGCCAAAACATTTGTTAAATTTTTTGATTTGGATGATTTTTTTTGTTTTGATTTTGGATGAGTTTTTTGTTTTGATTTGGATGATTTGGTTTTCTTTGATATTTAATGGCGGGTGATGGGTTTGGTGGAGTATATCGGTGATGATGGTGGTGGCGGTGGCTGTCGGAGTAGATGGTGGTAGTGCCGGAGGAAGGGGGTTGGATCTGGGTTTGATTTGGGAAGAAGAAGGGGGTGGATGTAATATTTTAGAGAGATATATTTTTAATTTTATCCTCTAGTTTCAGACTTTTACATCTCACCCCTTAATAGTTAGTATGAAATTCAAACCCATCCATTTAGTCGATCACGTGCTCGGCACATGGCACTTAACTGACTTTTCTAACGATTTTCGTCAAAAAGCCCTTAACTGCCAAAAAATTTAGATATTGAGCCCTGATCTAGCGGGAAAAAAAACCAGAACTCTTTTAGACGCACCCGCTGCAGTTCAGGCCCTAATCTGTCATTAACCCTTAATTTAAATTATTTAAAGCGATTAAATTGTTAGTATTTGTTTGATAAGAAAAAGGTATAGTGAAATTTAGTAAGAAATAAGTACGTTTTTTCAGAGATTAGGAAAAACAGTTCTTTTAAAAGATACAATGACACTTTGTTACATATTTGACACTTGATTTCAAACAACCGATAACATTTTAATAAATAGCTGACACTTGTTTTAAAAGTGTGCAGTGACATTTTTATAAATAACAAATAATTTGTGGCTATTAACACACGAATAACACTTTTTAACAAACGCATTGACACTCTTTAACATTATCACTATCACTTATAAACACCTTCCAACTTTAATGTTTATGAATATCAACATAAATGTCAGTTTATGAATATCAGCACTAATAATTATTAAAAGTGTCAGTTTATTTGTTTATAAACTGACACTTTGTAATATTAATATTGACATTTTTATAAACTGACACTTTGTAATATTAATATTGACATTAACGATGCATATGCGCGCTTACCTGTTATTTAAAAAACTGTCACAGCATGTTTTAAAATTAGTGTCAGTTATTTACAAAAATGTTACCGCGTTTTTAAAAACACGTTGTTAGAGCAATAAATATAAAGAACGATGTCAAACGAAATAATCAAACACGAACACAAGCAGGGGCGGACCTACATGGTGCTATTTGGGTGCAGCGGCCCCCGTTTGATTTTTTTTTCTTTTTTTACAAGTGCAATTTTTTTTAAAGGTTGGGGGTATTAGTGCAATTTAGTATACTTTGCCCCCCCCCCTAAATGTGAAGTAAAAAGTACACCAATATTTTTTTTGCCCCCTTACACAATTTTTGCCCCCATTTACAAAAAATCCTAGGTCCGCCACTGAACACAAGAATATACGTGGTTCACCAACTTGGCTACATTAACGGGCGGAGGGAGAATATATTACTATTCAATGGCAATTACAAAAGACGATCTTCGCTAATCTAGTTGCATGAATTATTAAAACAAATAATTCCGTCAACCTAAATTTAGATCTTAGATCTCTACTTGTATCTCTAAAAAATGACGGGGCAAAAATAATGCTAGGGGAGATTGTAGTATTTATAGGCATAAATACCTAAATCCCTAATGGAAAATGAATCATATTCCTTGTTTACAAAGTAATTGAAATCCTATTTCTTGTATACAAAGTAATTTTATTCTCATTAGGAAACGACTTTCCTAATCCTTGAACAATTCATTGCACCAATAAGAAACCTAATTAAACCAATAAACCTTAATCCTTGTACAAAAGGATTTCCTTTTGCCAATTCAAGTGCCAAGAATTACTCAACTTGTCGCGGACATATCCTTAATCAATAGTCATTGATTCAAAGGCATATTCCCAACAATCTCCACCTTGACTTTGAATCTCCGAACCATAATTCATATCCACAAACCAACTTCAACTCCACCTTGAGTTGAATCCTCCGCTTCCAAATATATCTCTCCGCCACCGCCTTCTATCTTTGTCAAGACTTTGTTCATCCAAGAACAACCATATTTACTTAGTCAAGCAAACGATCTTCCCAACTTGTGCAACGAATTTCTAGACCACTACAACCTCCACCACAACGTTGACCACTATATCTGAAATACCAAATCCACAATCACCTGACTTGAATACTAACCAAATGAAGACTGACAATCTTGTCTTGGATTTCAATGTAGTTCATCAAGCACCCTTGAACGAACAAACAAACCTCTTCTTCAATGTATACCAAATCCAGGATTAGTTATTTGGATTTCTTCCCCATAAGCATATGCACAGACGGAAATTGTACGTGAACTGCACTACTGCGCGATGTCTGCATGAAATGCTACAATAATCCACTAACATGTGCTCTTACTTATTTTGTTTCTTCGACCTCTCCATAGCACTGATGAGAGCCAAGAAACTAGCATTGATGTCTCAAAAAGTCTTCTAGACCATCAATATAGTGTTTCGCTGAACACTTGAGACTGTACACCTCTAGAATTTAGGTACCCCTTTGCCGACTGAAATTTGTGTGTCTACTTCTAGATCTTTGAATAGCTTAAACTTTAAATCCCCAGATTGTACATTGTCCCGATTACATTCTCAATCCCAATCCAATGAGAGCTTCGAACTAGTTCAGAGAGTTTCGAACCCACTCATTTAAAGGCGAATAGAATGTAATCTTTTGCTTTACCTCAAGCACCCTTTGTCACGCCGGACAACCTTTCTCCTCCCAAGCAACCTGACGATATGTTAATCCTAGATCCTTAGTGCCACTAGACCGCATATCTAGAGCACCGCCCCTTCCGGGCACTACAGTTTTTCGTGTTTGGCGAGTTCATTCGGCTGTGAACCGTACCCACCGAGATACACGATCGCAACTCAATCTGCGGATAGTCATCTTGTACCTTAGTATCGTCTGCCCATCTACTCCTTCTTGTAGAAATCGACTCCACCTTTTCCTCAACTATCTCGCTTTGCTCTACCCTTGAATCTAGAAGCTACTCATCCCCGTGCCGTGCGCCTTCTTCCACTATTAGAGCAAAATCACCATTGCCGCTATTTTTCATAGCATCCTCCATGAGAAAATCATCACCAAGACCCATGATGATTTGTGAATGTGCACTCTCCTCTAGAGAATCCATCACTTCCTCGCTTCCCTTCCCCTCCTTGTAGAAATTACAAACTTCATCAGGTTTCGGGCCTCTCTTGGTAGAAGATTTTTGAGAATTCTTTTTCTTGCTAGAACCCTTGCTGCCTTCCGCAACTATCTCTGCTGACTCAATGTCTGTACTAGATGTACTCGCCACGAGGGTACCAATAAGCCTTGTTTCTTCAACACGACTCCTGTCTTAATGTCTCCAACCTAGACACCCATATTTCTTTATGAACGCTACACGTGCACTGCACCATCGCAGCATGCGAACTGCACGTGCGATGCACGCTAGCTGCACTCGAACTGCACGTGCACTGCACACGAACTGCCGGGCCTTCATCTTGATATGCCAAAGAATAAAATACTATTCCTCCCATTAATCTTGTCCATCAATAATTCAAATCCTTGACCCATCTTCTTCTTTATGCAACGAAATACCTGTATCTTGTCCTAACCAATTTAGCTCTGATGCCACTTATTAGAACAATAAATATAAAGAACGATGTCAAGCGAAATAATCAAACACTAACACAAGAATTTACGTGGTTCACCAGCTTGGCTACATCCACGGGCAGAGGGAGAATAATATTACTATTCAATGGCAATTACAAAAGTCGATATTCACTAATCTTGTTGCACGAATTATTTAAGCAAATAATTCCGTTAACCTAAATCTAGATCTTAAATCTCTACTTGTATCTCTCAAAGATGACCGGCCAAAAATAATGCTAGGGGACAGGGTAGTATTTATAGGCATAAATAACTAAAGGAAAATGAATCATAGTCCCTGTTTACAAATTAATTGGAATCCTATTTCTTGTGTACAAAGTAATTCTATTCTCATTAGGAAACGACTTTCATAATCCTTGAACAATTCCTTGTACCAATAAGAAACCTAATTAAACCAATAAACCTTAATCCTAATACAAAAAGGATTTCCTTTTGCCAATTCAAGTCCCAAGAATTACTCAACTTGTCGCGGACATATCTTTAACCAATAGTCATTGATTCAAAAGCGTATTTCGAACACACGTTTTTACTAAGTGATGGGAAAAACAAGGATGAAAGAGAACAAAAGTTAATGAGCTCAAATTCAACAATCAACATATTTTATTTATTTAATATTGTTACTTTCTTTGGTTGAAATATTGTATTTTTTCATAAAATTATGATTTAAGTCTTCAAGGGCCCCAATAAGATAAATTTTGACTCATAAGGATTTGACATTTGCTCTATGCCACAAACAGACATAAAATAAATTATAATTTCATAGACACCCCTCACCCCCATCTGACCTGTTTAATAGATTAGTTTCTCAAAAGCCCCTGAAGCAAAATAATCCCTCCGTCCTATAATAAGAGTCTTACTTTGGCCATGCACGCTTATTAAGGAGACACTAGAAAATGAATAAAGATTGCAAAAAAGTTGAGGATTTAATTGTTTAAAACAATATTCATAATGTGAGTAAAAAGTTAAATAGTAAGTGTTGTTTTTTTTTTTTTTTTTTTTGTTGTTTGCAATTATGCAAGCATTATAAGAATAAAATTGTCCAAAACTCTACTCAATCTTGCCATTTTAAGAATAATATTCTTACTCTAGAAAATACAAAAAATAAAATAGGACTCTTAATGTGGGACGGAGGGAGTATAATTTTTAGTATACAATTTAATTTAATAAAGTCCAATAACGTGAAATTTTATTGCTCAAAATCGGTTCGAGACAACACTATCAGAGGTTTTTTAGACTCCATACATGAGTATTAAAGTGTCTGATAGACGTGTCTCAGAGCGACGGGTGAACGTTATAGAAATAAAAAAAAAATTGTGGCGTCCTTATAAAGAATAAACGCTTGGCTGAAGGGCTTTTGAGAAAATGCCCCTTTGATAAAACCCCTAAATACTGAAGCTGCCCCGCCCTAAATAAAATCCAACCCCTCTCGCTCCCCCACCCCATTTTGGTCTCTTCAGCCTTTCTACAAAACAACTACATGCATGCGCGCGCGCGCGCGCGCACACAGCTCTCTCTCTAAACCAACACACACAATCTCACATACAAAAAAATAGGCAAAATTGCACCAAAATCACCTAACTTTATGGCAATTGTGGCTTTCATACTTAAACTATTTTTCGTTCTAACTTTTGCACTAAATTATTTTTTTGTTGCATCGGAGGTCACTCCTGCGAACACCGTTTGGTTTTACCCGTTAAATTGGCCATGTGATTTGCATGTGCCTCTTTTTGAAGTGCAAAAATGGTATTCTTTTTTTTTGGTACAAAACGGAAATGAATACAGAACAAAAATGGTATTCTGCAGATGTGTTCATAACCCCAAAAATAATATCAAAACTGTAAAAGGTCAAAGCTTAAAATGTTACTCCCTCTGTCTCTAAATGAGTGTCCATTTTCCAAAAATCTTTGTCCCAAAATGAGGGTCCATTTTCCAAAAATCTTTGTCCCAAAATGAGTGTCTTTTTTTAACATAACTTTGTCCCTAAATGTTTTTTTTTTGAAATTTTTTTCACCGGTCTCTTTATACGTGCAAAACTAAATGTTTGGAAAGAAGATTACAAGATTATATATGAATCTTTGCCACTAAATTGTACAAAGAGTTGAGATTTTCCGATGTCCCTTAAAATGAAATTTGGACAATCATTTAGGGACAGAGGTAGTACTTTTTAAGTGAACATCCTCCCGCTTCTTCTTATCCACTGCTTCTCCTTCCCCAACCTCACCCACCGGCCTCTTTTAAGTTTACACCATGAACAATTCCCAATTTATGAAACACCATCAACACTATAACCACCACCTTCACAACCATCACCACCTCCACCTTCACCACCACCGCCAGAACCACCATAACCATCTATTTTATTTCAGTCAACATATTCAAACTTTAAAGTCAAAATCTAAATCTTTCACCCCACAAATTAAAAATAAAAATCAAAGACCAACAAAAAATCAAAAATCAAATACTATCAGTTTCTAAAAAATATATATAGTTCGAGATTTGACAAAACTTAAATGTTGTCTTCAAAGTGAAGCAAATCAAAATCAAGATTTGGATGTAAATCTTGGTTCCAGATCTGGGTTTCAAAACGATTAAATCAAAACCTAAATTTGGGTTTGAATTCTAAGGAAATAGCCTGAAAGACTTTACTGGGTTTGAGAGAGGGGTGGTTAAACTTGAATATGATTTTAGAATAAAATTCGAATTTAACTACTCAAGGAGCATAGTAGGGAGGCGGTTGGAGAGGGGAGGTAGCGGAGGAGGGGAGTGGGGAGGTGGAAGCGGTGGCTGTGAAGATGGGGCTTGAAGGGCGGACGGTGGGTGGGAACAGGAAAAGAGCCGGAGAAGAAGAGAGTTACCATCGTTTAAGGGTGTCGACAATGGGCGGCGAAGGTTCGCCGGTGAATGAGGGTGGGGATAATGCAGAGAAGAAGGCTAAGAGGGGATTTTTTGTTTCCGATTTCTGAAAGCCAATTTAGGTTAGGGACATTCACAAATGGGGTTTGTAGTTCAATATTTTACAATGTGGCCCCTTTTTACTTGGGCATCTCTAAAGTACCAATATTGTCCTTAAAAAAGAGGCACGTGCAAATCTCATGGACAATTTAACGGCTAAAAACAAATGGTGTTAGAGGGAGTGACCTCCGGTGCAATAGAAAAATAGTTTAGTGCAAAAGGTGGAACGAAAAATAGTTTAGGCATAAATACCACAATTGTCATAAAGTTTGGTGATTTTTTGTGCAATTTTGCCAAAAATAATAATATTCTTTCTCTTTCTCTTTCTCTCTCTCCAAACCCTATCTCTTTCTCCCTTCCTCCTCTGGTCTCCGGCAAACTCCAGATCCGGCTCCTTCGTTCAGGCAATTTTACCTCGTTCTTGCACCTATCGTTGCCAAGCTTGTTGATGCCCTAGGCACGTTTGTTAAACGTTATATGTGTTATCATTATATTCATATTAATGAAGAGATATTTTGATTATTATTGTTGCTCATGTTTGCTTATAATAATCTCCATCCCTAGAGCTTGTTAAACACTAGTATAAAGGCTAAATGATCATGGGATGATCATGTTAGATTTATGGGTACTTGTTTGGAACAAGGTACTGGACATGACGCGCTGTATGAGATTTATGTCATGGTCTATGTCGTACATATATCTCATATTAGTTATGTCATTTGAATCCTTAGACATGAAGTTATTATAGTGTTCCACTTGATGAAGATTATGTTTGACATATTCAAACGCTACCTTTAATCAGGTAGTTATAAAGGGTATGATTGGCATAATCGGATTCACGTAGGGAAGAATAATAAGCTAATTGGATTTGTCCCTCTTCGGAGAGATGTCAAGCTTGGGCCCCTCGAAGGAATGATGTTGATAAAATGTTTGACCAAACTCAAATGGATTGATTGGATCAATGTCATTTAGATTATCAACATATTCGGGATCGAGAAAAGTATTGAACAAAACAAGTTGACTTGTTGACCATGACTTGTGTTCAAAGACATCGTGGACAAAGGGATTATGACATGTTCTAAAAGGAATGCGAACTTGTATCTTGTTACACTATTTGGGTAGGTATGACGGTTTGCTAGAACCTAATTATATCTTATGGACTCATGTTTGCGCCCATTGCCAACTTAGTGTAATCCTAGAGGGTCACACACGAATAGAACGAATCCTAAAGGACTAAATTGGAATTATGGAAAATTGGGTTTTTCTGGCCGGGCACGACCGTGCTTGTTTTAGGGCACGACCGTGCCAGAGTGCTTGGCACGACCGTGCCGATTATTAAGCACGACCGTGCCAATAATAAAAAAAGGGAAGGCAGGCTTGACCCTAATGGCATGACCGTGCCAGTTTTAGGGCACGACCGTGCCAGACCTGCTTGGACAGAAAGTTGTTTCCTTAATTGGGTGACGGAATTTAGGAATCCTAGGTCATTAAGGGTTAATGACTAGGACCTATATAAAGTCTTTTTCACCAGCCATTAAGGGTAATTAACCTAGTTCATTGAGAGAACAATATTCTTGATTAGAGATTTGGAATCCTAGTTCAAGAATTCATAATTCCATATAGTCAATACAATTGTGAAAATGTGTTTAATAATTTGGTCTAGCAACCAAGATCAAGTGTTCTTGATATTCGTTCGTGGTGTGGATACCGCTAGAGGGTGAAATTTATCATCTTCATAGTTCGTGATTCTTGCTTTGTTCATGATCAAGATTTCAAGCCTCCACCGAATTCAAGGTTGCAAAATCAAAGTCATCAAGGGTTAGTATTTTAGTATTCATTATGTTATATTTGACTTAATCATATGAATGGATCTATGGGCTTTGGGTTTCATGAAAATTTTAAATGCTTAATTCCGATGCGCATGTTACTAGGAAACCCAACAAAGCTATCTCGTCTTACATCACTTTCCTCATCTACGGTCATCGTTTTCCGGCCCTAGCAACTTAATCAACCTCTCTACAGACATCCCTCCCTCTATCCTCCTCCCTCCGGCGTCCCATACCCTAGCCCAACTCACATCAACGCCGTCTCTATCTGCATCTCTCTCTCTCTCTCTCTCTCTCTCTCTCTCTCTTCTGACTCTACTTATCTGGCTTCGACATCCTTTTTCATCCTCTCCACTGGCCTTCATCTCTCTATCCTTCACCAGCGGTCATGGATTTGTGATCCCCGATTAGATCTGCGCATTTTTACTTGTTCTCACTCTTTATACACATACACACATAAAAAGAATCATGCGTTAACTGAAAAAGGTATTGCTTAGCAAGTGAATTGACTGCTTTTAAGGATGTAGATTCCAAATAGTAGCTTCAAAGGTTCCATAAAGTACTCCCTCCAATCATTGATTTGTTCCACCCAAAAGAACCTATCAGAATGTGTTAATGTGCTTGTTCTAGATTGTCATTTTTATTATATATATATATATATATATATATATATATATTAATTTTTGTTAAGAAAAATGGGTCTTACAATTGTAGCAGCAGTACTGAAAGAAGTCTTATAACTAAACTATGAGAATAAATTTTAATAATATATCAAAGCTTTTTGGTGTTTGAAAAAAATGTGAAAAAATTAACCCCTATAGTTCAAGTAAAAAAGGCAAACTAATCTTATTCTTTAGCGATAAGACTTACTGGTATTTGACCAAATATGAGAGTCAATACTTTTCAAAAATGTGAAAAACTAACTATTATAGTTTTATTAAAAGAGGCATAGTAGTTTTATACGTTAACTATAAGAGCGATGAGTCAACATTAATCAAATATTAAAAAAGAAAATTGGATTTTTTTTTGTTAAAAATGTGAAAAAAAATAAATAACTGTTATACTTCATGTACAAGAGGCGAAGTAGTCCTGTAGGTCAGCTATAAGAAGGGTCTAATGTTTGTAATATTTAAGAAAAAGGTAAAAAAAATAAAAAATGAAGCAAGTATTTTTACGCATAAGTTATGGGGTTTTTTTTGCCAATAAGTCCCTAAAACATAGGGTTATTTATTAATAAAAATACACATTTTCTAATTTAACCAATAAATCTCTATGTTTAAAGTTAAAATACTCAAAAATACCTAATCATTTTAAATGGGAAAAATACCTCAAACCCAAATAAAATCCTTCCCACCCCTCTTACCTTTAACGGCCACCGCCTGCTACCCTCACCAAATTTCTAACCGCCGCCTGATCGGCCATTGACGCCGATGGATCTTCAACCGCCCGATGTCCTGTCACCGGCTACCGCCTGGAACCTCCGTTGTCGTTGAACCTCCAATCACCTCCGACCACTGTTGGTGTATATGCCCTAGGCATGTTATTAGAACGTTGTTTGACAATGTTTGTTATCACTTTTTCATTTATATAAAGAGATGTTTTAGATTATTATTTGTTGTTACATGTTTTGTTATAATAATCTCCGTCCCCAGTACTTATGAAGAACTAGTATAAGTTTAATTCGATGATCATGTGATGATCATGTGTATAGGATACAAGTTAAACTTATGGGTATGTGTTGGGGAACATATACTGGACATGACCCAACTATGAGGTTTATGTCATGGTCATGATGTCATAATTAAACCTCTAAATAGTTATATCATTGAATCCTTAGACCTGAGATTATTATGATCTTCCACATAGTGGGGATCATGTTTGACATATTCAAACATTACTCTTAACCAAGTAATTATAAAGGATATGATTGGCATGATCAAAGCTATGTATGGAAGTGTAATAAGTCAAGATGGAATTTGTCCCTCTTCGTGAGAGATGTCAAGCTTGGGCCCCTCGATGAATAGTATTGATGAAATACATGGCCGTGCTCAAATGGATTGATATGATCAATGTCATTTGTATTATCAACTATTTGGAATCGAGAAAAGCATTGGGCATTGTAAGTTGACCATTGACAATGGCTTACGCTCAGTGACATCGTGGACAAAAGGATTGTGATATGTTCTATAAAAGGATAAGCGAACTTTGATAAAGTTGTATCAATTGGGTCATCATGATGGCCTGCTAGGGTCCGCTCATGATTTATGAGAAAAAATATGTTTGGACTCATTGCCGACTTGATATAATCCTATGGGGTCACACACAATAGAACGAATTGTTAAAAAGGCAAAAAGGGAGAATTTTGGTCTGGCACGACCGTGCCAAATGGCACGATCGTGCCAGTTAACAAGCACGACCGTTCCAATAATCATCAGCCGGGGAACGCTGGTGCGCACCAAATGGCACGACCGTGCTACTTTGTGAGCACGACCGTGCCAAAGGTGTCTGGGCTGAATTTCTGTAGTTTAATTGGGTGACGGGATTTAGGTTTCCTAGGTCCTTAAGGGTTAAGGACTAGGGACTATAAAAACATCTTTTCACCAGCCATTAAACATATGAAACCTAGTTGTTTGGAGAAACATTATTTTTGATCTAAGATTGAGAATCAAATATCAAGAACCCTAAATTCATATAGCCTATTTTGGATCTAGCAGTCCAGATCAATAAGGAGTTCTTGATATTCGTTCGCGTGTGGATATCCATAGAGGGTGATTGCTTAATCATCTTCTAGTTCGTGTTCCTGCGATCAAGACTTGAAGAAAAGCTTGGAGAAGATCAAATCTTGAAGAACGAAGTTTCAAGATCCAAAAATTTTAAAGCTCCATCACGGTTAATATTCTAAATTCAACCCCGTATTAATTTAATCATCTTAAAAGGATCTAGGCTTTTGGGTTTATTTCGTTGCGCATGATTGTGCAAAACCCAACAACCACCCGCCGCCTCCATCTCCAGCCACCAACTTTTCGGCACCACACTTTCCAACCTCAATATTTAAGCACCTCAAAACAATAAAATAAAAATTCATTGTCATACTAGGGGTTGAACCTATGACCTCTTAGTCTAATATATTCTTCATTAACACAATGCCACGCCATTCTCTCGTTTCATTTGTAAACTATTATGAATTTAACAAAACAAAATCACATTTTTTTATTATGAGTATTCTTTCAATTGAACAATTGCTCAAATTTTTAATAAAAAAAATAAAATTAGTTAATTTATCATTTGTCACGAGGGTATATGAGAGCATGTTCACTTATTGACTTTAAGCAATGGCGATATCAGGTTATCAATTTTTCACACATGATTTAACATTGCATTTAGCATTTGTTTACCAAACATTTAGTTTGAAGCAACTGAGGAATTTATTCATAATTTTTTAAAGGCATTTGATGGCACACAATTGTGAAATTGAGTGTTATTTATGGAAGAAAAAAATCATTGATTAATTTATCAGTTATTAAACTATACTCATGTGTGAATAATTGAGAAATGAATGTCTTAGTTATGATACTCAAGCTCATGTGTAAACAACTGAAAAATGCATGTCTCATACTCCCTCCGTCGCACCCGAATTAGGATTTTTGGGTTGGACACGGGGATTAAGGAAAAAGTGTATGTGGAGTAGGTGTTGTGAGTATGAAAAGTGAAGTAGGAGAGAGAAAGTGAGGTAGAGAATAATGAGTGGAAAGTTGTTGTGAGTGTGAACTAACAAAATATGCGGGAGCTTTGAAGAATTTCATAAATCACCTCTATAATAACCACAAGTCAAGTTGAAGAAGGAATTTAGTTTCCTAATTCATTATGAAATCTTTTGACTATTATTTTTAGGTTATGATTTTAGTAGTTTTCTTTTTCTTTTACAATTTCTTTTCCTGCAAGTTTGTTATTCTTTTTCTTTTTAGATTTAGGTTCGTTTTAACCTATAAATACTAGTTAGTTTCATTGTATTTTTTTTTTATCAATCATGTAGCTAGTTAATATTTTGTAAGGATTTGCAAGGTTGGAAGAATTGGTTCTTTGTCTGTGAAGAACTAATTCACCAAATACGAATTGGAGGTAATTTTTCATCAATTCTATGTGTTGGGTATGCTTATTATAAACCACTCCTATTACCTAGATTTGATTGATCCCATAACCTTATTTTACTCTTTGTGGACTTTAGGATATATTGTAAGAAGTACTTGTACTTCATTTAGAATAGTCCATTTTTTAGTTTGTTAGGCTTAGCAGATTAGGACCCTAAAATTTTTCTAAGTCTGGAGATATGTGGCAAGTACTCAACCTACCGCATGAAACTATCTACCGCATGCTCCATGCTTGCCACATGCAAGACATCGACCGCATAATGCAAGCCTACCGCATGGCTCATTCGACCGCATGTAACCAGAGTTGAATAAACTCAAGTTTGGTTCAAACTTAACCATAGTCACACTAGTGTCTTTACCTTGGTTAGTTTTGAACGTTGCAAATTCAAATTTCAAATTTGAATACAACTGTCATCATAGTACAGTTGGACCACCATGACTCTGCAACAAAAGGACAACTCAGAATGAGCTCCAATTAGAAATCAACAGCTCATTGTCCTCCAAACTTGCCCTCCAAGAATTCAAACGGCTAGTTTCTCCTTCAAGGCTATAAATAGACCTTGAATTCTTCATTGAAAAATAGCTGAGATTCCAAGAGAGAAATTGCTGTTGAAATTCTTGGTGATTGAAGATCATACTCAAGATTTCCAGAATCCTTTGAATCTTCAAGCACTCAACCTTCAAGTCTTCAACAAATCTCCAGCAACCTTCAAGATCAAATCTCAAGCCTCTCAACACAAGATTCATTAGGCTCTAAAATCATATAGATTTCAAAGAGCTTTTGATTCTTACAAACACACTCACCCCAATTGATCAATCACATAGATTGAATCATTAGGGATACACTGGTCTAAGTCTAGGATTGTTCTTCATAGAAAATAGGAGTTAATTCAGTTCTTCATCTTTGTAATCTGTACTCAAGAGAATTAATACATCCTCCATTCAAAATCCAAGACTGACCATCTTGGTAAAGGACGTAGATCTTTTAACAGATCGAACCTTTCCAAATCATTGTGTCATTTACTCACTGCACTTTACCTTTCTGCAAATTTACTTTAAGTCTTGTTCATCTTGTTCATATTGTTCTTCACTTGTTCATATTAATCTTGTTTGTCTTTTAGTGTTTGATCTTTCAGATTTAAGAACAAGTGTGAATTGTGTTTGTTTGTCTACCTCATTGCCTAAGTTAAAATCTGACTAACTTATCATTTGCCAAAAATCTCTAAGACACAAATTTTCAATCTTTCAACCTACCTCACCTTAACCTACCGCACTACTACCTACCGCATATACATCTACCGCACTACCTACCACAAAAAAAAAAAAAAAACAAACCTACCGCATTGAACTTATCAAAACCAACTCTTAACTTGTTTCAACGAAAACTTCCGCTGTGCATTTTATACTTGACCGCGTGGTTTTTATCTACCGCAAAATTCAAGTGTAAGCATAAAGGTTGAATTTTGAAAAAGGGTTGAAATTTTAAATAGGCTATTCACCCCCCCCCCCTCTAGCCTCTTTTCATACCCTTGTTGTGTCTCTGGGACCAACAAGTGGTATCAGAGCAAACACCTTTATAAAACTTCTGTTTTTCAAGCTTAACAGCTTGGGTGCCGATTCGAAATGGCAAGTCAGAAAACTAGGGCAACGGTTAACTTCACTCACGTTCCAGCGTTCGACGAAGATAATTTTGACGTATGGAAGCACAGCATTCTAACTCAGTTCTACTCCATGGACGAGCAACTTGGTGATTGTCTTACCATTGGACCATACTTCCCAATGAAAGCTAATCCGGATCCAGAAACCAATGGTGCAAATCCGACTATCAAGAAACCAAAAGCTGAATGGACCGATGAAGAGAAAAGACTAGTTGGAATGGATGTGAAAGCAAAAAGCATACTTCTAAGTACCTTGAGTACGTCACAGCGTCGACAGATCATGGAATGTTCTACTGCAAAAGAACTTTGGGATGCAATTGAAGATTACATCGAAGGAGATCAAGCTTGTAAGGAAAGCAAAAAGTTTGCAATTCAAAGAAGATTCAACAACTTTGCTAAGATCCCCGGTGAATCACTAAGAGCCACTTACGATCGTTATTGTGAGATCGTGAGTACTTATACAGCACTCGGAAAGAAGCTTACCAAGAAAGAAATCAATGTTAATTTTCTTGCCGCTCTTGGTTCGCAATATCTACACAAAGGAAACACTCTTGAAGATACCAAGCTACTAGATGACATGTCTCTCAGAAGCCTCTATGCCAACCTCAAAGTCTTTGATATCAAGCTTAACAACATTGCTGAAATGGAAGGGAAAACAAAGAGCTTATCGTTGGTTGCTCAAAAGGAAGAAGTGATCGAGGAAGAAGATCCAAAAATCTCCACATCAGATTTACTTGATATGGATGATGATGATTTTGCTATGTTCGTGAAAAGATTCCAAAAGTTCAGAAAAACAGCAAGACCCGGATCAACAAGCAAAGCTCCAACAAGGTTTTCAAGGAGAAGCCCTTCAAAGAAGAAAGAGAACTTCAACTTCTCCAAGAAGAAAGAAGATCTTGTTTGTTTTAATTGCAGGAAACCAGGTCACTTTGCATCAGAATGTCCAATTCCCAAGTATGAGTATATGAAGAAGAAAAGTAACTTTACTCCAAGATATTCAAAGCAAAAGGGAATGATGGTTGAAGAAGACTCTACCTCAAAAGAGTTAGCTACTTGGATAGAGTCAGACTCTGATGAAAGTGGTGAGGATTCTGAAGAAGGTCACATTTGTTTGGTCGTTCAGTCCGATGATGAGGATGATAATAAAAGTCGTCGCTCACCAAATGCAAAACCTAAACGGATAAGTTATCGGCCGATGAACTTGCTGAAAAAGGATTCCTAACTCCGGTTCAAAAGAATGGTGATCTTCTATTTTCAAGATGTGATGTTAGTGCAGCAAAGAAGGCTCTACTAAACCCCAAAGTGAAGGAAGTTCTGTCTACCACACCTCAAGTCAAGTTTGACATATCCCCCGATGAACAAGAAAAGATGTTTGCAAAAGCTGAACAGGTAATTAGTAAGTTTTCTGGCATGAAGGAAGCTTTATCACTTTCAACTGAAGAAATTTCCCAGCTTAAGACGGAGAAATCTCTACTAAGATCTGAACTCACCCTCCTTAAGGAGCAGATCAAGAGCATGACTCCTCTTACTGATCGAAACCGTTTCTTAGAAGAACAAAATGCCATATTTAAAGTTAAAAATGATGAATTGGTCGCTGAGATAAATGACTTGAAAAGGATCACTAATGAGTGGACCAATTCTCGTGTCACTATGGAACAAATCTTAGAATCCCAAAAGCCTAGTGGTGATAAGGAAGGCTTAGGATTTCAAACTAATGACAACTTTAAATGTGCATCTTGTTGTGAAAGAGATGAGAAATTTACCCAGCAAACTTTGGAAGGGTCGAAGGCTAAACATCATGTTTCAAAGAGTGTAGGACAAGAACCAAAGAAGAAACTAGAGTTCAACTATGTCTACCCTAAGAAACAAACTGGCAAGGCAAAGATGAAAGGTATTGCCATGGATGAACCTACCGCAGAGGCTTCCTCTAGCAAGGTAGATGGCGCTCCCTACCGCATCCTGCCGCAAGGTCAATCGACCGCACCAAGGAAGATGGAGACCGCAAGGAAGCCATCGACCGCAAGTGGCGGCAAGGCAGCAAAGTTCAAAAGGATGAATTTTGTTAAGGAGACCTCATCCATACCAGTGAATGATGTTGTGCTCAAGACTTCAACGAAGCTTGTTAAAACTCAGTTGGGTGGCTTCCACCATTGTTCCGTGTGTGATGGTTATGGTCATAAGGCTGCTGAATGTCTTTTGAGATTCACACCCAATCCCAGAAAGAGTAACCCTCCTTCTGTGAGGCAGGTGTGGGTCGTCAAAAGTTGCTAACCCTTTGGACCCAAAAGAATAAAAAAGGGGACCTTGTTCTTAAATGTTTGTTTTATAGGTTCTCTGCTTAATGACTGGACTCTCCAAGGATAGATCAAGTTTATGGTATCTCGATAGTGGCTGTTCAAGGCACATGACCGGAGATATCAACTTATTGGAAGATGTCCGTGAAGAAAAAGGGCCATCAGTAACCTTCAGAGATAATAACAAAGGAAAGACTGTAGGATATGGAGTCATTCGTAAAGGAAAAATCACCATCCAAGAAGTCTCTCTAGTTATTGGACTACAACACAATCTACTCTCAATATCTCAGTTCTGTGACAAAGGATTGCAATGCCACTTCACTTCAAATTTCTGTCTCATCAAAGATGGCATATCCGGCGTCACTTTGCTCAAAGGGATTCGTAAGAAAAATGTTTATGTTGTTGATTTTAATTCATCTTGCATTTCTTCTAATCTCTGTTTTGTAGCAAAGAATGTTAGTGAGAATAGTTGGCTGTGGCATAAAAGACTAAGTCACTTAAACTTCAAGTATCTCTCCAAGATTGGTAGAGAAAATCTAGTTCGTGGTCTACCCAAAGTAGCTGATCACCACGATGAGAAGTGCACAGCATGTCAACTAGGCAAACAACCAAAAGCGTCTTTCTCCAGAAAGACAACACCTTCAACTTCTAGATGTTTGCAACTACTTCATATGGACCTGTTTGGACCTGTTTCTACCGCAAGTATTGGAGGAAATAGATATTCCTTAGTTGTGGTAGATGACTACTCAAGATATACGTGGGTCGAGATGATGAGCTCCAAAGATAATTGTTATGACATTTTGACCGCACTCTTTAGACAACTCCAAACACAAAAACAAGATGACATCGTTAGTGTTCGATCCGACAACGGTACAGAATTCAAGAACAACGGTGTTGCTCAATACTGTGATGATTATGGTATTGACCACAACTTCTCTGCTGCTGGAGTTCCACAACAAAACGGTGTAGTGGAAAGAAAGAATAGAACGTTGATAGAGGCCGGAAAGACAATGATTGCTGAAGCAAAGCTACCTCAATACTTTTGGGCTGAAGCCGTCAACACAGCATGCTTCACTCAGAATAGATCCCTCATCAACAAGACCTACAACAAAACCCCTTATGAACTTTGGAGAGGAAGAACCCCCAACATAGCATAGTTCAAGATATTTGGATACAAATGCTTCATACTCTACAACGGTAAAGAACATCGAGGTAAATTTGCTCCTAAGGCCGATGAAGGTATATTTATTGGGTATGCTAAACACTCAAAAGCTTTTCGTGTATTTAATAAAACCACTCTTAAGATAGTTGAATCCGTCCATGTTACTTTTGATGAACATTCTCTCCTTGAGCCACATATGGCTCCAAATGTTGCTGATGATTTTGTTGAGATAAATGAGACAGGTACAACTCAACCCCAAAATCAATCAACACAAGGAAACCCATCTACCTCAACTGCACCTCCATCTACCTCATATGAAGCACCAGAAGCTGCCTCATCTGCTGCTACCTCAAATGGAGTTGAAGTTGAGACACCCATAAATGTTGAAGAACCTATCCTTCAAATCACTTATGACTGGGATGACTCAAATAATGTACCACTAGAAGACTTACAACCACCATCAACTCAACCAGATATACCTCAAGAAGTTCGTGAGGTTAGAGATCACCCAATTCAGAATATCATTGGTGACTTGCATTCTGGTATTAGAACAAGAAGATCAAACTATGATGCACTTACCGCATTCATATCTCAAGTTGAACCTAAGAAAGTTGATGAAGCACTCCAGGACTCAAGTTGGGTTGTGGCTATGCAAGAAGAGCTCAACCAATTTGAAAGATGTAAAGTTTGGACCTTGGTTCCAAGGCCACAAGATCAAGGAGTGATTGGTACAAAGTGGGTGTTCCGAAACAAGATGGACGAGAATGGAAGCATCACAAGGAACAAAGCTAGGTTGGTTGCACAAGGATATAGACAAGAAGAAGGCATTGATTATGATGAAACATTTGCCCCCGTTGCAAGACTCGAAGCTATAAGGATATTCTTAGCTTATGCCTCTTACAAAAGATTCAAGCTATATCAAATGGATGTGAAGAGTGCATTTTTCAACGGAGAACTTCAAGAAACCGTCTTTGTTGCTCAACCGCCCGGATTTGAAGATCCCAAATTTCCAAATCATGTCTACAAACTCCGTAAAGCCTTGTATGGACTCAAACAAGCTCCACGAGCATGGTATGATACTCTATCTAAGTTTCTCCTTGAAAAGGGATTCAAGCGTGGTAAGATCGACACAACTTTATTCATTGCTAAATATAATGATCATACTTTACTTGTTCAAATATATGTAGATGATATTATTTTTGGCTCTACTAATGAATTGTTGTGTAAGCGTTTTGAGAAACTCATGAAAAGCAAATTTGAGATGAGCATGATGGGAGAATTAACATTTTTCCTTGGACTACGAATCAAACAATGTGCTGAAGGCATCTTCCTCAACCAAGCTAAGTACACTAGAGATCTCATCAAGAAATTTGGACTTGAAAATGCAAAGGCATACGACACTCCTATGGCTACTGGTAACAAGCTAGATAAAGACTTGAAAGGTAAGAAGGTTGATCAAACCTTATTTCGAGGTATGATTGGCTCTTTCCTATACTTAACTGCTAGTAGGCCAGATATCATGTGTAGTGTTTGCGTTTGTGCTCGTTATCAAGCTGATCCTAGAGAAGCACATCTTATTGCTGTTAAACGTATTATTCGATATCTATCTGGGACTATTAACCTTGGACTTTGGTACTCCAAAGATTCAACTTTTGATCTTATAGGTTACTCAGATGCAGATTATGCAGCATGTACCATCTACAGGAAAAGCACGAGTGGAACTTGTCATTTCCTTGGAAATCGACTAGTTTCATGGGCAAGCAAGAAACAAGCCTCAGTCTCTGTATCTACCACAGAAGCTGAATATATAGCTGCTGGAAGCTGCTGCTGCCAAGTGCTGTGGATGAAGCAACAATTGGTTGACTATGGAATCAAAGAAGAAAATTGTCCAATCTTTTGTGACAATACATCTACCATCGCTGTCTCCAACAACCCTGTCATGCATTCCAAAACCAAACATATTGATATAAAATACCACTTTCTCAAGGATCATGTGGAAAAAGGTAATATCCATCTAGAGTATGTGGGTACTGATAATCAAATTGCAGATATTCTCACCAAAGCTCTCGATTCCAAGAGATTTAGGTATCTAAGAGGAGAGATGGGTATGCTTGAACTTTAACTCAAACTTGTCCATACAAATTTCTTGTACTAATGTTTGTCAAAAGTTCAAAATCAAGATAGGTACACGGCAGACATATCACGGTCAAGCAAATACCATTGATTTTTCAATCCCTCACTTGACCGTACCTCCAATTTGCCGCATCATTCAAATGTTGCCGCACACTTCATACTGCCGCATAAAGTCTTGTTACCTCATAGTAATACTTCATCTCAAAAACTAAACCAAGCAAGGTAAGATCTCAATCGACCGCACATGTCACGGTCGACCTCATAGTTACCGCACAAGGACCCCAGGTAAGTCATTCTAACTTAGAGATATTTAGGATGTTTCAGTCATATCTACCTCAAGGGCATTAAGGTAACATCCTCTTTTCCCTCGTTCTATTTAATTCAAATATTTTGGAACATTAAATTTTTATTCCTTAAAATCATTTATGAGCCGTCATTAGGCTATTGACTTGACACCTAGTAACCTCGCATTTAATTCGATCAGACATCCCTAGGTCACATCCGTATTTTTTGCAGAGTTAACCTCCCTCCTTCCCATCACTCTGACCTCTGCAAAACCCCCCCTTCACCAAACCGTTCCACCTTCTTCTCCTCCATCACTCTGATTATCTTACTTTTTCAGAAAATCCCTCTCTCTAAAACCTACTTTTCAAACCGCCTTTCTCTCAAAATCTCTCTATATATATAATGTCGAAACATCAGACCAAGAAATCCTCAAAATCTGTTACTTCTGGTGACGATAATCCCAGTTCTGCTCCTCCACAAGCTCCTCCGGTTGTCATTATGGTATGAATTCTCAAAATCACTTTTTGTTCTTGGTGGGTTTTTCGAAAACCCTTCATATTCCTTGAGAATTTTTGATCTCTTGTGTTATAAATGTTACAATATTAAGTTTAATGAATATCGTTTGTTCTGATTCATCTACTTACTGATCTCATACGATTTCATTGTTGTTTTATTGGATTTTTATACCCAAATGGGTTTATGAAACTTTTCGTTTTCTTCCCTTTCAATTTCTGGGTTTAAAGTTGTTTATTTCATGAAATTGAAGTGTTTTTATGGCTCTATATGTATTTCCGAATCATTCTATGCATTTATCGCTTCTTTTTAGTCAATTTCTAAGATTCTGGGTTTAGTTTGCCTCATAGTGTTCTTCGTGTTCATCATTGTGTTCATCATGTTCTTGGGATATTCACTTTTTGATCCACTTTTGATTTCACCTTTGTTGCATATCTTGTTTATGCGCTTTTCATACTTTGATGTTTACTTATTTTTCTGCTAAGTGTTTGCGGTTAGCTTATATCATCTTCTACCGCAACCCCTCTTACCGTGCCTCACTTGACCGTGTCGACCTCGCACCATTCCTTTGTCAAGTGACCGCACACTCTACCGCTATCCTAAACTTTGAACCTTGTGTTATTTCAGGATCTTAATCATTTTCTTCCTGGAATCATCATTGACTCTGAGGATCTAAAGTTGGATGCCATCGGCCGCAACATCCTTGCGCGCCTAAAGAAATGTGGACTTCTGCCTTTCTTTTCAATTGATCAAAAGTTCCATCTACCTGCATTTGTAGATGAATTTTTCACTACTGCCGTGGAAATGGAGGATGCTGAAAATCCTGATGCTCACCCCAAGTACATTAAGGCCAGGGTCATGGGAATTGACATGGCTTTTGATGCCAGAGATTTGGCTCATGCCGTGGGAATCAAGAGACTTAAGGGAGGTCCAGAGGAGATCTCGAAAGCTGAACTTAGAAGTCTCGCGCAGAAGCTGGCAGGATCTACTGATATTTTGAAGATCCAACGCAAAGATGTAGGGGAGATCATGTATCACATAGGCCATCTAGTTGATCATGGGTTGTTGTGCAAGACTGGTAACCATGCCAACTTTAACAATACTCAATGGAGGATTTGTGCTGCTATCTACCTCGGCAGATATCTGGATTGGGGCCAGATAATTTATGATGTTCTGAAGGTCAACATCCTTGCTTACAAGGATGCGGCAGACTCTGGAGATACTAAATACCGCACCGACAGTCGTCTTATTTCTCACCTTATGAGTCACACACTTCGTATCAAGGAGTTATTTGAAAAGACCAAATCTTACAAGGTCCCTATTTCCACTTCTAAGGACTTCTGCCGCAAGTCCATGAGGGTCAATTACCGCAACAATTTTGGAGATGAAATGTATCGCTCCTATCTTCTCAGAGATCCTATTGAGGAGTACATCCCTCCCAAATACTCTAAAAGAGGTCAGGCAAATCTTGGTGATAAAATGGTTAGTGATGTGGAGGCTGCCGCATTTGAATAGGACCTCAAGCATGCTTCCGCAATGAAGGCCAGTGCAAAGGGTAAAGATGTTAATCTACCCTCCCCTCCAACTTCCATTAAAGGAAAAGAAAAGGTTGGTGAACTATCTGTTGTGAAGAAGTCCAAACCATCTGCGGCTGGAATCACAATCTCTGAGCCATCGGTCCCTACCGCTCCAAAATCAAAGCCCCTATCAAAACCCAAGGTCATTTCGACCGCAACCTCTTCCCCTGTCACTCAACCCAAAGCTAAGTCATCTAAGAATCTCTCTACCGTACCTTCACTGTCTCCCTCTCCTGAACCTCAACCAAAGAAGAAACCTTCCAATCCTTCCAAATCTTCCCTTCCGTCCAAACCTACCGTATCTTTGGCTTCAAAATCTAAGCCTGCCGCAAGTCAGGGGGAGAGACCTGTTGAGAAACCTGCTAAGAAGCGTTCTCATGCTCCAAGTCCTGTTAAAGTATCCAAAAAGGCCAAGGTCAAATCACCCTCTCCTGAAGTTCAATCTCCTGAGTTTGGCTCTGATGAGGATCTTACCGTCTCTCCTCCCAAGATTGCCAAAAATTTCATTTTGGATGCTCAATTAGATGATATGGAGGAGGTCTCTCAGGGTGGTGATGCCACAGAGGATCTTGAAGAAACTGAAAGTGAAGATGGAAATGGTGATGATGCCGCAGCCACCGATGAAGAGAGAGATGAAATTGAAGACGATGAGAATGAGGACTCAGATGATGCTGCTGCCGCACCTACTTCCAAACCTATTGACAAAGGTTTAGTTGATGAAAGCTCAGAAGATGAGGAGAAGGCAAGCTCTACTGAAAGTGATAAGTCCGCCGGTGGTCAAGCTATGGATGTGGAGAATGTTGAAGACATTGGTGATGATGAGACAATGTCACCAAGGGATAATGTTTCTGAGCAACACGTTGAAGTTCCTCCTACCGCAGTTCCTGACCCTGCCGTGCCAACCCCTTTGACCGTCCAACCTGAGGCTGCCGCATCATCCACTACTGAGCTCCTTGCCACAGTTAAACTTTTGACTCAGATGCAGGCAGACACCCAGTCACAGGTTGTTGAGTTAAAAACTGATCAAGCCGCTTTGAAGCGAGATGTTGCCGCACTTCCCTCCGAAATGATTGCGACCATTAAGGGGGAGAGTGTTGTGATAACAAAGGCTGTGAAGGACATCATCGGCAGAACTAGCACCTCTACCGCTCCTCCACCTCCTACCGCAGCTGATACTCCTTCCCTCACTCTTGCCGCGCTCAAAGATGCGCTCAGAAAACAAACTGATTACATTAGTAATAGTGTTGTTAGTGGGGTATAGGGGGCAAGCAAAGAGCTTTCAAAGTCAATGAATGATGATAAGCTCGAAATTAAGGATGAGCTGGGCAAAGAGATGCAGAAGTTGAAATCTTCTCTAAAGGAGGAAATAATGGTTCAAGCAAATACCGCACTTCTTACGGTTGCTGAAAAGTTTACTCCCAAGATTGCCGCGATGACTGAAGCGATGAAGGTTCAAACCAACCGTATTGAGATCAACAACGTCAGAATTGAAGGACAATCTACCAAGATTGACCTCCTATCCAACCGCATCAATACGGTAATGAACAGGCTTAATCGACAAGGCGTGATTCAAGCTGCGCAGGAAGCTTTTCAACCTCCTGAAGCAGGTCACGGCAATGTTCAAGCTCACGGTGAAGAGGAAGAAGAAGATGGAATCACTGCTCCAGTCATGATTCCTGGATTGAATATCCCAGCCTACCGCTTTCCTCTTGCCGCAAAATTCATTGAAGACCTCATTGATATTGACCGCATTTGATCTGACCGCATGTGGTCATGAAAATTTGATGTTTAAAACAATCTTAATTTTATGTCTTTATTTTGGGTTTGTAACTTGACATTAATTCTCTTTTGTGATCCTTTTACTCCTGCTGCCGTAATGATTATCATCTTGGAGTATGATTGTTTATTGTGTTTGTTGCGTTTCTATTCCTTCTCTGACTATTTGTCTTGAAATGTTTCAAATGATATTTCTATCCCCTAGATTAGTAATTTTTTTTTTCTTATTAGGATGATAGAAATCTATAACATTGGCTTAGAGTGTGCATTGACTTGGGACATGATTAATAAAATATTATTTTCTTGAAAACATGTTTTTACCAAGTACAATGAATTAGCCTTTGTTATAGTAGGTAATGGTCTCAATCAAATAGGGGGAGATTGTTGGGTATGCTTATTATAAACCACTCCTATTACCTAGATTTGATTGATCCCATAACCTTATTTTACTCTTTGTGGACTTTAGGATATATTGTAAGAAGTACTTGTACTTCATTTAGAATAGTCCATTTTTTAGTTTGTTAGGCTTAGCAGATTAGGACCCTAAAATTTTTCTAAGTCTGGAGATATGTGGCAAGTACTCAACCTACCGCATGAAACTATCTACCGCATGCTCCATGCTTGCCACATGCAAGACATCGACCGCATAATGCAAGCCTACCGCATGGCTCATTCGACCGCATGTAACCAGAGTTGAATAAACTCAAGTTTGGTTCAAACTTAACCATAGTCACACTAGTGTCTTTACCTTGGTTAGTTTTGAACGTTGCAAATTCAAATTTCAAATTTGAATACAACTGTCATCATAGTACAGTTGGACCACCATGACTCTGCAACAAAAGGACAACTCAGAATGAGCTCCAATTAGAAATCAACAGCTCATTGTCCTCTAAACTTGCCCTCCAAGAATTCAAACGGCTAGTTTCTCCTTCAAGGCTATAAATAGACCTTGAATTCTTCATTGAAAAATAGCTGAGATTCCAAGAGAGAAATTGCTGTTGAAATTCTTGGTGATTGAAGATCATACTCAAGATTTCCAGAATCCTTTGAATCTTCAAGCACTCAACCTTCAAGTCTTCAACAAATCTCCAGCAACCTTCAAGATCAAATCTCAAGCCTCTCAACACAAGATTCATTAGGCTCTAAAATCATATAGATTTCAAAGAGCTCTTGATTCTTACAAACACACTCACCCCGATTGATCAATCACATAGATTGAATCATTAGGGATACACTGGTCTAAGTCTAGGATTGTTCTTCATAGAAAATAGGAGTTAATTCAGTTCTTCATCTTTGTAATCTGTACTCAAGAGAATTAATACATCCTCCATTCAAAATCCAATACTGACCATCTTGGTAAAGGACGTAGATCTTTTAACAAATCGAACCTTTCCAAATCATTGTGTCATTTACTCACTGCACTTTACCTTTCTGCAAATTTACTTTAAGTCTTGTTCATCTTGTTCATATTGTTCTTCACTTGTTCATATTAATCTTGTTTGTCTTTTAGTGTTTGATCTTTCAGATTTAAGAACAAGTGTGAATTGTGTTTGTTTGTCTACCTCATTGCCTAAGTTAAAATCTGACTAACTTATCATTTGCCAAAAATCTCTAAGACACAAATTTTCAATCTTTCAACCTACCTCACCTTAACCTACCGCACTACTACCTACCGCATATACATCTACCGCACTACCTACCACAAAAAAAAAAAAAACCTACCGCATTGAACTTATCAAAACCAACTCTTAACTTGTTTCAACGAAAACTTCCGCTGTGCATTTTATACTTGACCGCGTGGTTTTTATCTACCGCAAAATTCAAGTGTAAGCATAAAGGTTGAATTTTGAAAAAGGGTTGAAATTTTAAATAGGCTATTCACCCCCCCTCTAGCCTCTTTTCATACCCTTGTTGTGTCTCTGGGACCAACACTATGTTTTATTATTTAATTCTTCCAATCCAATCTCTTTCTTGTTCATCATAATAATCTTAATGTTGTTTTAGAGTTTCCACTTTATGTTAAGATAATTTTGGCTCTTTAACTACTTGGTTATAAATTCTTGAACTTGCGTGGAGATTTATACATTAACCAATATTGTGGTGATTAGATCCAATTGAGGACCTTGCGGAAGTCAAAAAGATCTAGGTTCAAATATTCTAAAGTATTTCATGAACTCTTTACATGTGAAACGGACATTGCGGAAATTAGAACATAAAGAGAGTATTAGGATTGCAACCCGGACACCTAACCGTCCCAATTCTTAAAATAGTGAATGAACCCTTGAATTGTAATTGGTGATTTTATATTAATAACATAGCATAGCAGAGATGATTGTAAATATATATTCTGCAATCCTATCATTATATGTTAGTTCATGTTGATCATTTATCTTTTATTTTATTGTTTTTAAAATAGTTAACTAACTTAGAATTAATCCAAGTCTCTGTGGTTCGACCCTTGTGTTTGCATATTGCTATGACGATAGATCGTGCACTTGCGAGGTATTATAATTTTGTTTATCAATTATTATACTTACAACCTACAAATGCATGTCTCATTTATTATACTAACAACTGAGAAATGAATCTCTCAGTTATTGCACTAACAATTGAGAAATGTATGTCCCATTTATTATCTAATAGCTGAGAAATGAATGTCTGTTGTTACGCTCAAACTCATGTGTGAATAACTGAGAAATGAATGTTTCAGTTACTATATTAACAACTGAGAAATTCATGTTTCATTTATTATACTAACAAATGATAAAGACATGTCCTAGTTATAATATCAAACTTATGTATGAACAACTGAGAAATGCATGTCTTAGTTATTATACTAACAAATGAGAAATCTATGTCTCATTTATTATACTAACAACTGAAAAATGTATGTCTTATGTATTATACTAATAACTGAAAAATGCATGTTCCGGTTATCATATTAACAACTGAGATATCGCATGTCTCAGTTTTTAACAATTGAAAATTAAAAAGTAGTTTCTAAAATTTGAAACATGTGATGCGTGTACCTTTTTAATTCTTTTTGACGATACGATTAATACGGTGGTTTCAAATCATTTTTTAGATTTTAAGATATTTCATTTTAGTTTTCGTCTCCATCTTCCTTTTCCCAGATTTCAATTCGTTGATCTACTTTTTATTTGTTTAACTTAACTTGGTTTGTTTTCATCTGATTTTCCATCGTATTCCTTCCATTTTCCATTCAAGTCTTCATCATTTCTTGGGGAAAACTTCATCTCCTTCTTCTGGTTTTAATCCACAATAACACAATTGTTTGTAATTTCAATGCAGAAATTATAAACAATTGTGTTATTGTTTTCTATTGTAAATTATATATTATATAATAAGAATCTCTCCTAAGTGAGAGCCGTTGTATTCTCTCCTACGTGAGAGCCGTTGTATTCTCTCCTAAGTGAGAGCCTATGTTGGTTTTGTTTGTTTATTTGTTTGATTTTTCTTTTCAAAAATGCGACGATCCTAGCATTTTCTCACAATGAAGTGAGTTCTGATGTTCTAACTTCACAAGGATTGTTCGGAAAGTTTGAGATGCTTGGTAGGCGTTTTCTCGTCAACCCGGATTCTGAATATCTCATGCTAAGCGCAATATTTTACCCGAGGGAAGATTTCGTAAATGCCAGATTGAGGCAGTCTCCAAATTTCGTTTGGAAAGGGATCCGTACGTCTCAAGGTTTAGATATTAAATATAATTCTTGTAAGTTACGAAATAGAACTACTATTGTAATTTTGAATGAGCCTCCAATCTTTGTGGTGTGCCATCTCTTTTTTAATTGTGAATGAAATGAATTATCGTTTGCCTTAAAAAAAAAAAAAAAAAAAGATATTTCATTTTAAAGTTTTAGGTGAAAAAACAAAGAGAGAGAGAGAGAGAATGGCTGGCTTGGCCGGAGAAGAAGCGCGTGTGGTAGGAGGGGCAATGTTGTCCAATAAATATAGTAACGAGTTTTTGGTTAGTTTTGAAAATAATATATACTCCCTCCGTCTTACAGTAAGTCCTACTTTCTATTTTGGTACATCCCAGAGTAAGTCTTTTTTCTAAAATGACAAATAATCTTTACTATTCATCCCACTCATTCTCTCTCATTCTTTACTTTTATACTCACAACACCAATCAACTTACTATTCCCTCCCACTG
This sequence comes from Campanula takesimana, assembly GCA_026119855.1. Classification (NCBI taxonomy): domain Eukaryota; kingdom Viridiplantae; phylum Streptophyta; class Magnoliopsida; order Asterales; family Campanulaceae; genus Campanula; species Campanula takesimana. The sequence continues at coordinate 863,121 of JAOWBW010000270.1, read as the reverse complement.
ATTTTCTCTCATACTTTATTTTTACACACACAACACTTACTTTACTTCCACCATTTCTTAATCTCCATGCAAAAGGGAGTTAGGACTATTACTCCGGGACGGAGGGAGTAGTATTTCGATCTATTAGTAATATAGTTGCACCAGTTGATTTTATATTAATATCATAATATTACAACCATATTAATTAACTTTTAGCTTACACTAAGAAAATTATGAACATATTCAGAATTAAAGTTTTACATTTGAAATGCATAATTCTTAACAAGATAAATTTAATTATTCACAATCTTTTCAAATCCACTTTCACATTTCTTGTTCATTTCAAACATTAAAAAAAAAGGTTAGAAATATGACTAACCATTAGTAACCAAGTTATGAAGCTATAAAATAATTGCGTGAAAGATGAATAATTTCTCTCAATACAATATTTAATTTTTTCAATTTAATAATTTCCGTCATAAAAATTATTTGGCATTATTGGAAAGAAAAGGAGTTAAAAAAGAATACTTACCAAACTTAAGATTCGCTTGGAAGGTAATTCTGTCAAGATAATTAATTATTTGAATGAATATTAAAGAATGTAGTGGATAGGGAAAATTTGTAGTGGCAATAGCCTCACCTTTTTTATAAACTTAACAATTTTCTAATAATGAAATAAGCACTTTTCACTACCCCTGTTTTCTAGTATTAGATATATTTTTAATATATAAAACTTACTTTTTCCATGTTATCAATTTTGAGTGCGTGTGCTACTTCAAATGAAGATCAATGGAACAATATTTTAGTGGACTTTATAAGTTTTTTAGTTAGTGGATTGACCTAATTTCTAGGGAATTCTAAGGTGGAATTAAACAGTTGAAAAACCACTTTAGTTGGCAACTTAAAAGGTAATATACTCCCTCCGTCCCAAAATGATCTTCTCACTTGTCATTTCTTATTGTCCCAAAAAATTCTTCCAATTTCTACAATTTGGGCTTAAAAGTGGATAGACACAACATGACTAGTGAAGCAAGTGTCCATGTCCTTAAAAAGTTTGAATAGTCGAACGTGAATATCATTTTGGGACGGAAGGATTATATGGGTAGTAGTAGGTTAGGTTGAAGTTGAACCCATTCATTAGCCACTAGTGCTCATGGAACTAAATTTAGGAAGGCTAACTCCAGTGGGCCTGACCATTATGGCATTAACTAATAAGTACTCCCAATCAACTTCTTCTTATTCTATAACACAATGGTACCACACCTAGTTGCTTTATTGTTAACTTGTATTCTTCCGTGTCTTAAAAATCGCTAGGCGATGGAGGCCTAGGCGGAGCCTAAAATAAGATATACTCCCTCCGTCCCAATTTAAAGTTCCTAGTTTGACTTTGCACGGAGATTAAGAAAAAGTAAATGTTGTAAGTATGAAAAGTTAAGTGGGAGAGAAAGTGGGTAGGAAGCTTTTGTTGTGAGAATGACAAGTGGGTCCCACTTTCCATTTTAGATAATAAAACAAAGTAAGAACCTTAAATTGGGACAAACTAAAAAAGAAAGTAAGAACCTTAAAGCGGGACAGAGGGAGTAATTTATAACATCTCAGTAAAATAGTATTGAAAATGCCAACAAAACATGCAAACGATTAATTGAAATGTATATAATAATATACTAAATACAATTTTCAACTGAAAATACTAATATTAAAAATTGTAGGCGTGGCAGTAGACAATTTGAAATTAAACGGGACATTTTAATGAAAATTTAATGCAGTTTTTTAAAAATATCTAGCTTAGTAAGATTTGAGTTAAGCGCAACGTTTTATGACCGCCTTAGCGCCTAGACGGGGCCTAAGCGGTCTAGGCGAACGATTTTTAGAACTAAGTCCATTAGAAATGTTAGGCTAGTTGCTTTCACAATTAGAATAGGCAATTAGAATCGAAATTGAGCAGTGACACAAACAAAGAAAGGGAGAACGAGATGACACGATCCTTTTTTTTCCCCGTAATTCGGCCTTGCCGCCTTCTGCCTACATTCAAGGGCACAATAATACATTATCACAATTTCAACAATACAAAATGTATCCCTACGAATCCCTCACTACACTACTAGGCTACTCTCACAAGATACACCCACTTGCACTCCTGATCGAGGTCGTCCTCTACATTTTTGGTGTGTATCTCTCTCTCTCTCTCTTCACACACCAATGTGTTTCTGCACCACACACGCTAAACAAGTTGATGTCCACTTTCGTGGAAACTAGTTCTTTCATAAGTTATAAAAAATCTTGTTTTTAAGACTTAAACCCTAAACCTAAACCCTAAACTCTAAACCTTAAACCCTAAATTTAACCCTTATAAAAACAAGATTTTTTATAACTTATGGAGGAACTAGTTTCCCCCAAAATTTTCTCAATTTATTTTCCCAACAAAAGTTAGTTACTAAAAATTAAAACTGTATCCCAGCAAGAAAATGTTTGGATACCCCCAAATCCACCAATGGATGGATCAAGCCAACTAGAAGCCATTAACCAACTCATAAACCTGAAGAAAGCAAAAGCGATTATTTTGCAGATTAACAAGTATGGTCACCCAAATTCACTCGATTTGCTACTACATCAGAAATGGGAAATGAGAAAGACAATGTAATTACTAGGCAATGCTTGCTTGATTCTGTATGGATGAAAACAATATATTCAACATTCTGCCACAACCAGGACTGACAAAGACATGAAACATACTAGTTTTAATACCAACATGCTGCATTAGCAGACAATATGGACCAAGACGGAATATCGTCTCGAGCAAAACTAAAAAACATTACAAAATTTTGGTTACAGATACAATTGGCAATGAATGATTGGATGTTGTGCTTGTAGACCTCACTACTCATTAATATAATATACAGTCATTTATTATCAACTGTATTTGTAACCAAAATTAAACTTCTTTTGTAACCCTAGAATTGCTCTATGGTTTTCCATGGTTTCTAAAACTACAAAGATCCTAGGTCCAATACTCCCTCCATTTCATAATAAGTGTCGCACTTGTTATGAGATGGATGTTGGATTTATCTCAGTTAGTGGTCCACAATGTAGAGGAGCAACCGCCGGCAACCGCTCCGTAACCGCCCACCACTCTTCCCACTTCATGATCATGGGAAAACCACCCACTACTCTTTGATGGAAAGAGCCTATAAATTGCAGCCCTTGGAGGTCCCTAAACTCACTAATTCTCATTCAGAAATACACACCATCAGTATAGAGAGAGCAAGAGTTTAGAAGCCTTCCATCGGGTCTTCTCCGTTCTTGAGTTCCGTCCGGGTCTTCGATTCCGATCGGCGCAATGGCTGGAGGTAATTCGATCATTTCTTCCGCTGCATTTACATAGCATGTTTTCTTGATGTTCTGAGCATGCTATTGTGTTTAATTTCCAACATTTGGTATCAGAGCAATTTTTAAACCTCCGTCTTGCTCTGTTCATTTCAAACATACTGAGATTTTGCAAATTTTCATTGAACTGTTGTTTTCTGCAAACTTTGCTTATGATTCATTAAGAAATCGTTTTATAATCGTTTTATAAGCATTTTGATATAAAGTATGTTGAATTTGGTGTTCGGAATCACAAGATATTTTCGGGTCAGAAATCGGGTCGGAATTTACCCGGCTTAAGGTTGAAGATGAACTGGACTGAACTGGACTTCAATGTTTATTTTAAATGCAATTTTGTTTATTGTTTTCATTGGTGTATATTAATGCTTTGCCCTCTTAACACCATTGAAAAAGTCAAAGTTCTTCGCACACTTAGTTGAAAATGACGTTTCCATGCTAAGCTATATGAATTACTTTACTGCCTTGTGTAAAGAAAAGTAAATGGAAGTGGCTACAGATAGTACATTATTTGTCATATATGAAGCATGAGTAATTTGTTTGTCCTTTTCGATGGGTTCACTTAGCTGTGAGTATTTAGAAGTACATGACATGCTGTTGTACTGTAACAATGTTAATGGTTAATGGTGTAGTATGTTACTGTACAAGTCAACAAACCCACGTTTTGTATTAATATGTGTACATACAGGCTTTATAATTTATGCATGCTATAGTTGACCGTGGCTCTTTGTGAACTTGTGTGTACTGTTTGGCATGAATAAATTATGAGTTAACTATTTATACATGCTATATAGAAATAGTACATTTGAGATCAAAATTCATAGAATGAATACAGATTATGCACTAATTAATTGAGCCTTAAAGTTGTTTAATGTTTATGTGATCTATATAGTTTTAATTAATTAGGGAGTAGCCACAGCATCTTTAATTGATTAAATTATATATTTAGATGGATGATCACAATTTGGAATAAACATTAATTGTAGTTAATCATACTCTATATGATAAATTTTATCCCACCGGAATTTTTATTATATTATGTATGATTAATTAGGATGAAATGTCAAACTATATTTTCTAATTTACCCACAGGGATTAGAAAAAGGAACATAGTTTGATAGTTTTATCATAAAGTTAAGATGAATCTAATTGAATTAGAACTTTAGCCCACAGGCAAGTTTTATGTCACTAGGTTCATATTGTACATGTTTTTACATTGGTAGAACATGTTATATTTGCTAGCCTCAAATTTAATAACATAAGCATTGACACTTAATTATTGCAGCAATTCAATCTGTTGATTACCCTGATATGAGATGTGATGTTCCCGAGCTTAAAGGGGACAACTACAAAGTTTGGAAGGAGAGAGTTCTCCTTCATTTAGGTTGGTTGGACATTGACTATGCCATAAGGAAGAATGAACCCCCTGCAGTTACTGAAACTAGCCTTCCGGATGCTGTTGATCTTTATGAAAAATGGGACCGATCTAATCGTCTCTGTGTGAGTTTCATTAAGACTAAGATCTCAGTTGGCATAAGGGGTTCAGTCGAGCATATCAAAAAGGTCCAGGAATTACTAAAGGCTATCGATGAGCAGTTTGCCACTTCAGATAAGGCAATGGCGAGCACTCTCATCATGCAATTTTCATCCCTAAGGCTCACAAGCATTAAGGGTGTGCGTGATCATATCATGCGCATGAGGGATATTGCGGCTCAGTTGAAAACACTAGAGGTTGAGATGTCAGAAGTCTTCTTGGTTCATTACATCCTTTGCATGTTACCCCATCAGTATGGCCCATTTAAGATATCCTACAACACACATAAGGATAAATGGACCATCAATGAATTGATGACCATGTGTGTTCAGGAAGAGGGCAGGTTGCTTATGGAGGATAAGGAAAAGGATACTGTGAATTTCACTACAGTTGAAAAGAACAAGAAGAAGAATCAAGCTAAAGATAAGGGGAAGGGAAAGGTCCCTGCCGATAAGGACATTAAGAAGGATCCTGTGTGCTTCTTTTGTAAAAAGAAGGGGCACGTTAAGAAACAGTGTCCTAAGTTCATGAAGTGGCTTGATAAGAAAGGTACTCAACTTTCTTTTGTTTGCTATGAATCCAATATGACTGTTGTAAATCATAATACATGGTGGATTGATTCTGGCTCTACAATTCACATTACCACTTCATTGCAGGGATTGCAAAACCTGCGGAAACCAGTGGGAAGTGAATGCAGCGTCTATTCAGGAAATCAGATGCCTTCATGTGTAGAGGCCGTTGGAACGTGCAAATTAGTTTTAAGCAATGGTTTCGTTTTAAGTTTAAAAAAAGACTTATTATATTCCCAGTTTTTCTAGGAATTTAATTTCTGTTTCTAGACTAGCATCAGATGGTTATTTCTTTAACTTTTCAGACAATGGTTTTGATTTAGTTTTCAAATCAAATGTTATTGGAAATGGTGTTTTGTCTAATGGTCTTTTTAACCTCAATTTGCAAAATGATTATGACCACTCTTCTATGCACGTTCATACTAGCACCAAAAGATGTATTGTGAATGAAGAGTCTTCTATGTTGTGGCATCGGAGATTGGGACATATCTCCATTAATAGAATTAAGAAGTTGGTAAATGATGGAGTACTTAGTACTTTAGATTTTACAGACTTTGAGACTTGTATAGCCTGCATTAAGGGTAAGCAGACTAACGTGTCGAAAAAGGGTGCCAAGAGAAGCTCCGATTTATTGGAAATCATACATACAGACATTTGTAGTCCAGACATGGATGCGTACCGTGACAAGTACTTTGTCTCTTTTATAGACGATTACTCGCGATACATGTATCTCTACTTGCTTAACAATAAGAATGAAGCACTAGATGCTTTTAAGGTGTTTAAAGCAGAAGTAGAGAAACAATGCGGAAAGCAAATTAAGATCGTGAGATCGGATAGAGGCGGAGAGTACTATGGTAGATATACAGAAAATGGACAAGCACCTGGTCCGTTTGCGAAGTTTCTTCAAGAGAATGGTATTGTTGCTGAATATACCATGCCTAGTACTCCACAACAAAATGGAGTAGCTGAAAGGAGAAACCGAACATTATTGGACATGGTGCGAAGTATGATCGCTAGCTCCAAACTTCCTCAATCCTTGTGGACTGAAGCACTTAAGACGGCTACGTACATATTAAATCGAGTTCCAACTAAGGCCGTTCCAAAGACGCCTTTTGAGATATTCAAAGGTTGGAAACCCAGTTTGCGACATGTACGTGTTTGGGGATGTCCGTCCGAAGTAAGAATCTACAATCCGCAAGAAAAGAAGTTGGACCCAAGGACCATAAGTGGCTATTTTGTTGGATATGCCGAAAGGTCTAAGGGATATAGATTTTACTGTCCATCTCACAGCACTAGGTTTGTGGAATCAAGAAATGCAAAATTTCTTAAGAATGACTTGATCAGTGGGAGCGATCGATCCTTCGACGTTGGTCAAAGGGAAGATCATTCTGATGCTCAGTATGCCACTCCAAGTGTTGGTAGTGGTGCCCTAGGCACGTTTAATAAACGTTGTAATTGTTATCATTTATTTCATATCAATAAAGAGATGTTTTGATTATTATTGTTGTTCATGCTTACTTATAATAATCCCCGTCCCTAGTACTTATTAAGCACTAGTATAAAGGCTAAATGATCATGAGATGATCATGTTAGATTTATGGGTACTTGTTTGGAACAAGGTACTGGACATGACCCGCTGTATGAGATTTATGTCATGGTCTATGTCGAACATATATCTCATATTAGTTATGTCATTTGAATCCTTAGACATGAAGTTATTATAGTCTTCCACTTGATGAACATTGTGTTTGACATATTCAAACGCTACCTTAACACGGTAGTTATAAAGGGTATGATTGGCATAATCGGATTCCCGTTGGGAAGAATAATAAGCTAAATGGATTTGTCCCTCCACGGAGAGATGTCAAGCTTGGGCCTCTCGTAGGAATGATGTTGATGAAATGTTCGGCCGGACTCAAATGAATTGATTGGATCAATGTCATTTGGATTATCAACATATTCGGAATCGAGAAAGTATTGAACAAAAACAAGTTGACTGTTTGACCATGACTTGTGTTCAATGACATCGTGGACAAAGGGATTGTGACATATTCTAAAGGAATGCGAACTTGTATCTAGTTATACTATTTGGGTAGGTATGACGGTTTGCTAGAACCTAATCATATCTTATGGGATCATGTTTGAGCCCATTGCCAACTTAGTATAATCCTAGAGGGTCACACACAATAGAACGAATCTTTAATAAGAGGACTATATTGGAATTTAGAGTCAAAGGACCTTGGAGGAATTTTGGAAACATTCTGGGCTGTTTGGTCTACCGAGCGGGCGCTTGGTTCAGACCAGGCGGGCGCCTGAAGTAATTCCAGAAAGACAGGGACCTTCTGGTCATTCAGGCGGGCGCCTGGCCCTTTACAGGCGGGCGCCTGGTGCTGCCGACAGGAAAATTCCTAATTCGATTTGGGAAGGTTTTTGGCACAAGATTCCTATTTGGAATAGGTCTTAATTGTGTATAAAAACCCCAATTCGGCCAGACCATATTGACAAGTGATTTTGTGAGTCTCAAAGAGTTTGAGAGAGATATTATTTTGTTCTAAGATATCCTTGATTGAGGAACAAAATAATTCACAAATAAATTCAATATAGTTCTTTTATTATATTGTGAAAGTGTGTTTCATAATATTGGTCTAGCAACCAAGATCAAAGATCCTTGATATTCGTTCGAAGTGTGGATACCGCTAGAGGGTGAAAATCATCATCTTCAAAGTTCGTGTTCAAGCTTTGTGATCGTGATCAAGTCTTCAAGTTTCTCCACCAAAGACCAAGAGAAAATTCATAGTCATCAAGGGTTAGTTATTCCTCTATTCATCTTGTTGTATTTGATTTAATCATATGAACGGATCCATGGCTTTGGGTTTCTTAAAATTTTAATTGCTAAATTCCGCTGCGCATGTTACTAGGAAACCCAACAGTGGTATCAGAGCCCCGTTCATGTTGATTAATTCAATACTTGGATCATGTTGTGTATATAAATTTTTTATGTGCCAAGCATGATATGAATATTGGATTATATGATGTTTATGTGTTTTGTGATTTTATGTGGTTTATTGTTTTTCGAACCTTAATCGCACGATTCAATCGCAATAAAAATTATGGTGGATTCTGAATTATTTCGATTATTGATTTTTGATTGGATCAAAGTTTTAATAATCGGGGAAAAATAATTTTGAGACAAAATTTTCGAACTTGAAAATTCCATACCATTCTGACCATTCAGGCGCCCGCCCGCGCTGGACCAGGCGCGCGCTCGCTTCAGGCGCCCGCCTGTGCTGGACCAGGCGCGCGCTTGCTAGGCCAGAATGTTCTGATTTTGTTAAAAATCTGATTCTGGAATTTTTCGATAAATCCGACAAAACCAGTAACAAGACCACTTCAGACTTGCTGATCTGGAATGTGTTTTGGGTAGTTGGTTTGTGTGTGGATTTTGGGGTTTGATTTTCCTATTTGTTTTAGTCTTGTGATTCCTAGATTGGTTCAAGTTTTGGATGGCTAATCTGCGTTCATCGAGATTGTGTTTCCCAAAATTGATCGCAATCAAAGTTTCAAAGACAAAACGAAGTTAGAATTATGAAGAGTTCATAATTGCTAAAATTGAGAAACAAAGTTCTTGATTCAATGATTGGAGATCCATGTGGAATTGTGAATGCAATTGGCCTACGTTCATCGAGACCATCTATTTCTTAGTTTCGGCCACATGGACTACTTTCTTGGTTTCTTGAATTAGTGCGGGATTGTGGTTGCCAAATGGCTTAGTTCGACCGCACTTCTTGTTGTCTTGATTTGGAGATAATAACCAAAGTTGAAATAGTCTCATCCTCATAATTATAGAGAAACTAATGACACATAAATATTATGCTTGAATTAATGGGATTAATTTAGTGGCTAAACTTGATGTGTAACATGTTTATATTATGTGCTCATAAATGTGTTATATGCTATATGTGATGAACCTTCAAAGAAAGTTTTAAGTCTTTTATTTTCATGCCATGATTAAAACACTTGTTAGTACATGAGTGATTTTAATGTAGATTCGCCCTAGCGAGGTGCATTAAATTTATTTATGTTTGAGCAAGATAGATAATGTGGGCACGCCCTAGCGGGACACATTAACTATGCGTTTAAAATGGTTAGACTTAATTGGGCGTCAAAACAGTTTTGGGCCTAGGCAAAGATGAGGTTTAACATGCTTTTGAAATTGGATTTCTAAAAGAATCTCATAAAAGGAATTAAGAGTCATATGAGATATGATTGACAAGAGTTGTCTACCTAATTAATTTGATTTTGTGTAATCCGCCTTAGCGGACTTGAAATTAAATTAAAGTTGGATCTTAACCCAATTAAATTATATTATACATTGGATGTATAAGAAGGTTATATAATTTAGTGGGAGTATTTTGTTTAAAAATACATTATTTATCTCTTTAATGAAAATCGGTACTTATTAAATTTTGGAAATTTTGCATATTTGTAGATTATGACTAATAACACTCAATCAATGTCGTTGCGATCGATCCTTGAGAAGGATAAGCTCGAAGAGAATGGTACAAACTTTATGGATTGGATCCGAAGCATAAGAATTGTTCTTAGGCAAGAAGATAAGTTGTACATTCTCGATGGGCCTCTCCCTGCTGAACCACCGCCTACTGCCCCTAGGGTAGAAAGAGACAATTACAAGAAACATCGTAATGATTCTAGAGATGTAAGTTGTCTCATGCTTGCTGCTATGTGTTCAAAACTCCAACAAAGTTTGGAACATTTGGAAGCCTATGAGATAGGCGTGGAGTTGAGAACCATGTTTCAAGAGCAAGCTAGGCAAGAGAGGTACAAGACCATTGTTGCATTCACTACTAGTAAAATGAATGAAGGGCAACAAGTGAGTCCTCACTTTCTTAAAATGAAAGGTTATGTAGAGCACCTTGAGAAACTTGGCTATCCAATCCCATTGGAGCTAGCCACGGATCTCATTCTTAATTCATTGCCTAAAAGTTATAATCAGTTTGTGATGAATTATAACATGCATGGAATGGATAAGAATCTCTCTGAGTTGCATGGGATGCTCAAAACTGCAGAGATGAAAATTGTGGAGAAAGGTTCTCCCGTGCTCTTGGTTCATGATGGGAAGAAGGCTAGTGCCAAAGGAAAGGGTAAGGCAAAAGTTGTCAAACCTAAGATAAGCAAGGCAAAGGTTGCCAAGGCTTCTGAGGCAAAACCTGATTCACAAAAGGATGCAATCTGTTTCCATTGTCAAGAAATTGGTCATTGGAAACGTAATTGCAAGGCTTTCTTGGAAGAGCAAAAGAAGAAGAAGAGCAGCAAGGCTGCGTCGACTTCAGGTATCTATATGATAGATATTCTCCTTTCTACCACTGATTCTTGGGTATTGGATACCGGATGTGGTTCTCACATTTGTCTAAATGTGCAGGGACTAAAGAATAGGAGACTGCTTAAAGAAGGTGAAGTAGATCTACGCGTGGGAAATGGAGCAAGAGTTGCTGCATTAGCCGTAGGGACTTATGAAGTCACTTTACCTTCCGGATTAATTCTTGTTTTGAACAATTGTTATTATGTTCCGGATTTAAGCAGAAATATTATTTCAATTTCTTGTTTGGATAATGAAGGTTTTAAGTTTCTTATTGAGAATAAGAAATTTTCTATTTATTTAAATGATGTGCTTTATGGTATTGCTAATTCATTTAATGGCCTTTATGTCTTGGATGTCAAGAATGAAAATAATGTCTATCATGTAAATAAGAAATCTAAACCTAATGATGTAAATCATACTTATATGTGGCATTGCCGTCTTGGTCATATTAATGAGAAGCGTATCTCAAAACTCCATGGGGACGGACTTTTGGGTTCATGTGACTTAGAGTCATATGATACTTGTGAGTCGTGTCTTCTTGGAAAAATGACTAAAACACCTTTTACCAAGTTGGGTGAAAGGGCAAGCGACTTATTGGGGTTGATACATTCCGATGTATGCGGACCATTAAGTAGCAATGCTAGGGGAGGATTTCAATACTTCATAACCTTCACTGATGATTATAGTAGATTTGGGTATGTTTACCTAATGAAACATAAAAGTGAAGCATTTGAGATATTTAGAATATTTCAAAATGAAGTAGAAAAACAACTTGGCAAAAGCATTAAGGCACTTCGATCAGATCGAGGTGGAGAATACTTAAGTCAAGAATTTGATGATCATCTAAAGAATTGTGGAATAGTTTCACAATTGACTCCACCTGGAACACCACAATGGAATGGTGTGTCCGAGAGGAGGAATCGGACTTTGTTAGACATGGTTCGATCAATGATGAGTCAAGTTGATCTTCCAATATCCTTTTGGGGTTACGCCCTAGAAACCGCTGCTTTCACACTAAATCAAGTTCCAACTAAATCGGTTCCAAAGACTCCATATGAGATGTGGAGTGGAAAGAAACCTAGTTTATCTTTCATGAGGATTTGGGGTTGCGAAGTTTATGTCAAGAGACTCATCTCTGACAAACTAGCACACAAATCTGATAAATGTATTTTCGTGGGATATCCTAAGGAAACTAAAGGATATTACTTTTACAACCGAGAGGACAACAAAGTGTTTGTTGCCCGAACTGGTGTCTTTCTAGAGAAAGAGTTTCTCTCCAAAGAAATCAGTGGGAGTAAAATAAATCTTGAAGAAATTCGAGACCCAGAAAATAACATTGAACCAATAGTGGAACAAGAACAAGAACCACAAGGAGTTGTGGAACCTGTTCAAAATACACAAGCATCTCGCAGATCTAGTAGGTCACGATCCGAGCCCGAGAGATATGGATTTCTCGTAACGGATAGTAATGAGGTAGAAATCATTGAGAATGATGAACCGTCAACCTACCAAGAGGCGATGTCTTCTCCTGATTCGGACAACTGGCTTGGAGCCATGGAATCCGAATTGCAATCCATGCAAGACAATCAAGTTTGGAATTTGATTGATGCACCCGAAGGTGTAAAAACCATAGGATGCAAATGGGTCTTCAAGAAGAAGACTGACATGGATGGGAAGGTGCATACTTACAAAGCTAGGCTTGTAGCGAAGGGGTATAGGCAAGTTCATGGTATTGACTATGATGAGACCTTTTCACCCGTAGCAATGATCAAGTCTATAAGAATTTTGCTTGCCATTGCCGCATATCATGACTATGAAATATGGCAGATGGACGTCAAAACCGCTTTCCTGAATGGAAAAACTCCAAGAGGATGTGTATATGTCACAACCAGAAGGTTTTGAACAAGATTCTAAGGTATGCAAATTGCAAAGATCCATCTATGGATTGAAGCAAGCTTCAAGGAGTTGGAATCTCCGTTTTGATGAATCGGTCAAAGAGTTTGGTTTCATCAAGAACGAAGATGAGCCTTGTGTATACAAGAAGATTAGTGGGAGCATAGTGCTATTCCTTATTTTATATGTGGATGACATATTGCTCATTGGAAACGACATTCCTACACTTCAGTCTGTGAAGACTTGGTTAGGAAAGTGCTTCGCAATGAAAGATATGGGTGAAGCCGCATATATACTTGGCATTAAGATCTATAGAGATAGATCAAGAAGGCTACTTGGTTTAAGCCAAAGTACATACATTGACAAGGTCATTAGAAGATTCCGTATGGAAAATTCTAAGAGAGGCACCTTGCCAGTGTTACATGGAGTTTCTCTAAGCAAGACTCAATGTCCTAAGACAAATGATGAGCGTGAGAAAATGAATGATGTTCCATATGCTTCGGCAATTGGGTCCATCATGTATGCCATGATTTGTACTAGGCCGGATGTATCTTATGCTTTGAGCATGACAAGTAGATACCAATCCGACCCTGGCGAAAATCACTGGATAGCTGTAAAAGCGATTCTAAAGTACTTGAGAAGAACTAAAGACTCGTTTTTGGTCTATGGAGGAATGGAAGATGATCTCGTTGTAAATGCCTACACGGATGCAAGCTTCCAAACTGACAAAGATGATAGCCGATCGCAATCGGGTTTTGTGTTTATGTTAAATGGTGGAGCTGTAAGCTGGAAGAGTTCCAAGCAAAGTACAACCGCTGATTCTACAACAGAAGCTGAGTATATTGCTGCATCGGATGCTGCAAAGGAAGCTGTTTGGATTAAGAAGTTCATAACTGAACTTGAAGTGGTTCCTAGTATTGCTAATCCAATAGACCTTTATTGTGATAATAATGGTGCTATTGCTCAAGCAAAGGAACCAAGAGCACATCAGAAATCCAAACACATACTTAGGCGTTTTCATATCATTCGAGAGATCGTTGATAGGGGAGACGTAAATATATGCAGAGTACCTACTGATGACAATGTTGCGGACCCGCTAACAAAGGGACTTCCACAAGCTAAACATGATGGTCATGTTAGGTCCATGGGTATTAGATACATGGGAGATTGGGCCTAGGGCAAGTGGGAGATTGTTGGTAGTGGTGCCCTAGGCACGTTTAATAAACGTTGTAATTGTTATCATTTATTTCATATCAATAAAGAGATGTTTTGATTATTATTGTTGTTCATGCTTACTTATAATAATCCCCGTCCCTAGTACTTATTAAGCACTAGTATAAAGGCTAAATGATCATGAGATGATCATGTTAGATTTATGGGTACTTGTTTGGAACAAGGTACTGGACATGACCCGCTGTATGAGATTTATGTCATGGTCTATGTCGAACATATATCTCATATTAGTTATGTCATTTGAATCCTTAGACATGAAGTTATTATAGTCTTCCACTTGATGAACATTGTGTTTGACATATTCAAACGCTACCTTAACACGGTAGTTATAAAGGGTATGATTGGCATAATCGGATTCCCGTTGGGAAGAATAATAAGCTAAATGGATTTGTCCCTCCACGGAGAGATGTCAAGCTTGGGCCTCTCGTAGGAATGATGTTGATGAAATGTTCGGCCGGACTCAAATGAATTGATTGGATCAATGTCATTTGGATTATCAACATATTCGGAATCGAGAAAGTATTGAACAAAAACAAGTTGACTGTTTGACCATGACTTGTGTTCAATGACATCGTGGACAAAGGGATTGTGACATATTCTAAAGGAATGCGAACTTGTATCTAGTTATACTATTTGGGTAGGTATGACGGTTTGCTAGAACCTAATCATATCTTATGGGATCATGTTTGAGCCCATTGCCAACTTAGTATAATCCTAGAGGGTCACACACAATAGAACGAATCTTTAATAAGAGGACTATATTGGAATTTAGAGTCAAAGGACCTTGGAGGAATTTTGGAAACATTCTGGGCTGTTTGGTCTACCGAGCGGGCGCTTGGTTCAGACCAGGCGGGCGCCTGAAGTAATTCCAGAAAGACAGGGACCTTCTGGTCATTCAGGCGGGCGCCTGGCCCTTTACAGGCGGGCGCCTGGTGCTGCCGACAGGAAAATTCCTAATTCGATTTGGGAAGGTTTTTGGCACAAGATTCCTATTTGGAATAGGTCTTAATTGTGTATAAAAACCCCAATTCGGCCAGACCATATTGACAAGTGATTTTGTGAGTCTCAAAGAGTTTGAGAGAGATATTATTTTGTTCTAAGATATCCTTGATTGAGGAACAAAATAATTCACAAATAAATTCAATATAGTTCTTTTATTATATTGTGAAAGTGTGTTTCATAATATTGGTCTAGCAACCAAGATCAAAGATCCTTGATATTCGTTCGAAGTGTGGATACCGCTAGAGGGTGAAAATCATCATCTTCAAAGTTCGTGTTCAAGCTTTGTGATCGTGATCAAGTCTTCAAGTTTCTCCACCAAAGACCAAGAGAAAATTCATAGTCATCAAGGGTTAGTTATTCCTCTATTCATCTTGTTGTATTTGATTTAATCATATGAACGGATCCATGGCTTTGGGTTTCTTAAAATTTTAATTGCTAAATTCCGCTGCGCATGTTACTAGGAAACCCAACACCAAGTAATGGACCGGTTATTGTTGTTAACAACACTCCTCAAGATCAAATGCGTGTTGAAGAACCAGTCCAAGAAGCACCACATGTTGATCCTAATCCAATAATAGATGAAGTTCAACAAATACATGAAGATGTTGAACCAGCTGATCAACATGATAATGTTGATGCAGTATTAAGAAGATCTAATAGGATAAGGAGGTCAGCACTTCCTAGTGACTATGTTGCATATCTACAAGAATGTGACTACAATGTAGGAGCCGAAAATGATCCCGAAACGTTTTCACAAGCCATGAGTTCTACAGATTCAAACTTATGGTACAATGCCATGAAAGATGAGATGGATTCTATGGCATCTAACAAAGTCTGGGATCTTGTCGAGTTGCCTAATGGTGTAAAAGCCATTGGATGTAAATGGGTCTTTAAAACAAAGAAAGACTCTCAAGGCAACATCGAAAGACATAAGGCAAGACTTGTTGCCAAAGGATTCTCTCAAATAGAAGGAATCGATTACACGGAAACTTTCTCTCCCGTATCTAAGAAAGATTCACTTCGAGTAATTATGGCATTGGTAGCCCATTTTGATATGGAGTTGCATCAAATGGATGTGAAGACAGCTTTCCTTAATGGTGATCTAGAGGAAGAGGTTTATATGAAACAACCTGAAGGATTTTCCTCTAGTGATGGTGAGCACTTGGTATGTAAGCTTAATAAATCCATATATGGCTTAAAACAAGCTTCCCGTCAATGGTATAGAAAATTCCATAACGTTATCACTTCATTTGGTTTTGAAGAGAATGTCATGGATCAATGTATATACCTGAAGGTCAGTGGGAGCAAGATTTGTTTTCTTGTCTTATATGTGGATGATATTTTGCTTGCAACCAACGATAAGGGTTTGTTATATGATGTGAAACAATTTCTCTCGAAGAACTTTGATATGAAAGATATGGGTGAGGCATCTTATGTCATTGGCATTAAGATCCATAGAGAAAGATCTCGAGGCATATTAGGTTTGTCTCAAGAGACCTATATCAACAAAGTTTTAGAGAGATTTCGGATGAAAGATTGTTCACCTAGTGTAGCACCCATTGTGAAGGGTGACAAATTTAGCCTGGACCAGTGCCCTAAAAATGAGCTCGAACGGGAACAAATGAAAGATATTCCATATGCTTCAGCCGTTGGAAGCCTAATGTATGCTCAGGTCTGCACCAGACCTGACATTGCATTTGTTGTTGGGATACTTGGGAGATATCAGAGTAACCCGGGAATTGACCACTGGAAAGCTGCTAAGAAAGTGATGAGATACCTTCAAGGTACGAAGGATTACATGCTTATGTATAGGCGGACCGATACTCTAGAGGTGATTGGCTACTCCGATTCAGACTTCGCTGGCTGTATTGATTCTCGCAAATCAACATCTGCGTACGTCTTTATGTTAGCCAGTGGAGCTATATCTTGGAGAAGCGTGAAGCAGTCCTTGACTGCTACTTCCACTATGGAGGCCGAGTTCGTGTCGTGTTTTGAGGCTACCTCACATGGGGTGTGGTTGAAGAGTTTCATGTCAGGGCTTAGAATCATTGATTCCGTTTCTAGGCCATTAAGATTGTATTGTGACAACTCAGCTGCTGTCTTTATGGCTAAGAATAACAAAAGTGGTAGTCGAAGTAAGCACATCGACATTAAGTACTTAGCCATTAGAGAACGTGTTAAGGAAAACAAAGTGGTCATTGAGCACGTTAGCACTGAGTTGATGATTGCCGATCCTTTAACTAAAGGCATGCCACCAAAGTATTTTAAGGATCATGTAGCAAGAATGGGACTTGGTTCCATGATGTAAATATTCATTGTACGTACATTTGCTATTTCAATGAAACTCTTATTCAGTCGACATTTTTTCTCATTCAGTTTTGCGCACATACATTTATTTTGAGAAAAGGTCATTAAGTTTGGACCTTGAATAAACATTGAGTTTATTCATTAAGTTTTATGGGCTAGTATTTGAGAGACTAAATGTATTGTGATACATGGAAGATAATACTCGTTCTTAGAGGACCTATCGCCATGATTCATGCATTTTGTTTCTCGTTAAGATGAATGGTGGTGTTTGTGGACCAAGTGGGAGAATGTTGGATTTATCTCAGTTAGTGGTCCACAATGTAGAGGAGCAACCGCCGGCAACCGCTCCGTAACCGCCCACCACTCTTCCCACTTCATGATCATGGGAAAACCACCCACTACTCTTTGATGGAAAGAGCCTATAAATTGCAGCCCTTGGAGGTCCCTAAACTCACTAATTCTCATTCAGAAATACACACCATCAGTATAGAGAGAGCAAGAGTTTAGAAGCCTTCCATCGGGTCTTCTCCGTTCTTGAGTTCCGTCCGGGTTTTCGATTCCGATCGGCGCAATGGCTGGAGGTAATTCGATCATTTCTTCCGCTGCATTTACACAGCATGTTTTCTTGATGTTCTGAGCATGCTATTGTGTTTAATTTCCAACAATGGATGGATTATACATTTTATAGCAGAAAAATTAGGACATGCAAATATTTTTGACAGCTTCCTATACTTTCTATAGTTACAAATATTAATGGAAGAATCTAGTTCATGCGAAAAAGACTAATTGGAGATTTTGGATACTTCTTGAAAGTGCCACTGAAAGGAAATGAAACAACTAAAGGTATAATTAATTACTGTATTAAGAGTAGTAATTTAAGCAAGAGCTAGACCTACCAACATAGACAAACAACTATAGTAAAGAGACCAAGTATTGTTTTGACTCCAAGAAATCCTAGTAACTACGATCTTTCTACAAAAAATCTAAACTGCCTAAGGTAATATAATTCGACATAATTTCTTAAACATTTTCCTTATTTGGACTTCACCTCGTCATTTCAATTTCTTTAAAAGAACACAGAAAAGAAGTACCCAAAACTGCATCGCTCCAACAAAACTGGATTCTACGCTCTCAGAAGCACCAAGAAGTAACCATAAGCTTCAAACAAATACATTATCTATCAGGCCTACTTTGCTTATATTAAATAAGTACGGAAACGGAAGCATTGATGATAGGAAAGAATGTAGCAGCTTCCTCTTCATTTATTCTAACAATGAAAGATCTTCTCTCACCCATTGTAATCCCACTTCTAATGTTAACGGATAGCAATAAATAAAATACCTTAGGAAGGTGAAACAATTGTATTGAGGTCATCGATTATAACTCTTTCCTAACCTCGGTCATAGATTAATAAAAATTGCAGGAAACAAGTCACACAGTCATCTCCAATTTGTTAGTGCGAGAAGAACTGTCACCAATATATAATCATCTAACCAGTACTCCTTAAACAAAAATTCAGGTTAGTAGTCTACTTAAGAACGATGTTCAAAGTTTTACTTTTCTAAATGTTAATGAAAGTATCAGGAACAGCAAATGAAAATAAACTCAAAGCACCTTGAGGAAAATCATGCCTTTAAGCTTGATCATCACTACATATATGACTCTCAGCTCAGAAAGGATAACATATTTTTTCTAGTTGAAGTCGTGTTTTTCATTCCTACGGCTCCCCAGGAAGAGATACACTTGAACAAGTGGCGAAGCCAGAAGTTTTCAGGAAGGGGGTCAAGAATTTTTATAGGATAACTATTATAATTGAGGAATCTGAGAGTAGTATACAAGGGGGTCAAAATATTTATTCAGTGCAAAATTTTCTCAAAATTAAAGGGGTCAAAATGTGTAAATTCATTATTTTAGTAGTAAAAAGTTATTTTTTAAATAATTAATAGTGCTAAAATTGACACGTTCCAAAATTTAAAGGGGTCATATGACCCCCTTAGCCTAACCTCGCCACTGCTTGAATCCCGTAAATAATTATCCCAGATTCTTCAAACATCAACGTTCATTTGCCACAAAACAAGTACTACTACCAACTAACTCAAGATTGACTTGTCAAACTCACAACCATTGACGCTCCTAATGCCACATTCAAGCTTACTTAAAGACTAAATCAACTCAAATTTTCCACAGCCGACCTACACTTATCCTATCTCAAACATTTAGAATTGAAAAATTGAGACATCACAAAACAGTCCGCCAAAAAGTTAACATCCCTTCCATACTCTTATATCAGCATTCATCTTCATTGAAAATTTAGATTCTATATTTCAAAAGGCAACCAATTTAGACACTATTTCTCTAAAATTCCTCAGGTGTGATCAAGCAAAGCAATTAAATTCCTGCAAATAACAGCAAAATATTTTTATTTTTATGCTTTCAACAATGTTCACAAGAACAGAAAAAGTAGGTAACTAACTGCACTAAATATCTAGAAATATGAATACAGTAAAATTGGGATCAATAGTGATCGAGAGAAGAGAGACTTGCAGAGATTTCACGAATCGACGGTTGTGCCACCGCCGGCGCCGTCGTCGAGGATTACGGCGGCATCGTCGATATGTTGATGTTGGTCAGATCTCGGGGTCGGGTCGGGGGATTTGTTGTGGGGATTGTTGTGGTTGTAGAGTTGAGCTTTCTCGAGGTAGGGTTTGAAGCCGAGCTCCAGAGATAAGTAGCCGAATGCGACGGCTCCGATCACCACTAAACCCGACCTCATCGCATTCTTCGCCGGCACTTTCCTCATTCTTATTTCCCCCAATCACTTTCCGGCCTTTCTCCGTTCACTCCTTGATATACCTTAAAACGTCAAGACGGTCATCAAATAGATGGGTTTTTGTAAGCTGCTCCTCGTCCATAGAGTATACTCCCTCCGTCCCATTTCAGGTTTCACAAGATTACCCAAATGGATGTCCCGTTGATTGCTTCACCATTTCCTAAAATGGAAAAAACATGGGGCCCACTTGTCATACCCACTAACTTTCCCCTCTCACATAATTAAAATGTAGGCCCCACTTGTCATACCCACTAACTTCTTCCCTCTCACAACCTTTCTTACACAAATAGCTTTTCTTAATTTGCGTGCATCACCAAAATGGTGAAACTTGAAATGGGACGGAGGGAGTACTACTATACTCCCTCCGTCCCAAAACACCTTCCATTTATTTCGTTTTTGGGTGTCCCATTGGTAAGTCCCATTTCCTAAAATGTTCAAATTTTATTATTTTTCTATTATCCCTACCCCACTTGTCATACTCACACACCTAATTTTGGACCCCACTTGTAAATCTCACTCAACTTATCCTACTCACAACCGCTTTCCCACTCACATTACTTTTGAATTTTTATACTCATTCCTTAATTCTCGTGCATCTCCAAAATGGTGCAATGTGTTTTGGGACGGAGGGAGTATTTACTTACCTTTAATACTCGTTCATCTCATTTCAAATTGCAAAATTTCATTGGTGTCTTAACAAAATTGCAAAATCAAAAAAGGAGTCATTGTGTAAAACATGTTTTACATTAGAAATAAAAAACGTGTTTTAAATAAAAGCAATGCTAGGGGCACAAAATAAGGTCACAAAATTTTACTCACAAGATCAGATGACGATATTTTATTTGTTGCATCGATAATGGACCCGCCACACTCTAATTAGAAACACCAATAAAATTATTACACTTAAGATTTTGTGAGCAAGTTCTTGTGACTTTTTTGTGCCCCTAGTAGAGTCGTCAATTCGGGACCGTCCCGAAATATATATGGGACGAGACGAGACAGTATATTATAAACTATTCGGGACATCCCGTTTGGGACGGGACACAACGCGGGACGGGACGTCCGGCATTTTTTTGGACTTCAGGCCCATCCCAATTTCCATCTCTAGGTCTCTAGCAAGAAAGTCAGGCCCAAGTGGCCAAGGGCCCAAAATCCACCCCACGTTAATCTATTAACCACTTAACCCTACCCTAGGCAGCTGACGCATACCAGATACCACGAATCGCAATTCCCAAATTGCAACGATTAACCCTAGCCGCGGCGACGGCGACGAGTCGACGACTAGACTACTCAGTACTCACTCCGCTCCGCACACCGCTCCGCACTCCGCAATAACCGATCGTTCCTCTCCCACACCGACGGCGGCGAGGCGACCAACCACCACTTCTTCTCCTCTTCTCTGCGGCGCCAGCGTGTCTACTTTTCCTCTTCCGGTAAGTACTAATTCTTGACCTCTTCTAGGTCGTTTTCTAGTCATTCAATTCCACGTTGTTGTAGTACTGCTGTTGTTTAGTACAGTTCTTGTTTAGTTGGTTTTGTTTGAGATTTGTTCTGAGTCTTCATAAATTGCACCTAATTAATTTTTGACTGTGAAGTGTGAAGGTGTTTGCTTGGTGTTTTCAGTGAATGTGTATGGTTGGTGTTTTCAGTGAAGTTGTATGCTTGTCATTTATATATAATTATTGATGCATTGTAGTTATGAGAGATTGTGTATTTGTGTTTGTTTATTCATTACAGTTATGGAATCTAATTTAGTAAAATTGAGTACAACAGTTGATGACAGTGACATAGCACAAAAGACTAAGGTTGAGTCAAGCAAAAATGGCAAAACATATTCTGATGTATGGAATTTTTTCAACAAAAAAACTGATCATCCGGATGGGGTTCTAAGAGGTGAATGTAAATGCTTACCAAATATAGAAGTTGCATACTTCCTAAGAGAGTGCCATTGATGCTGCCAAAAACGTGTCGGATCAGCCCTTCGTCTAGCGGTTCGGATAAATCCAGCAATGAGAACTTTCCCGTTCGGATCTGCGCACAAGAAACAAACGTAAACTACGCCGGGGCTTCACCGGCGAAGCCCCTCCGACGTGAGAGTAAGAATGCGGGTTGTATGTAAGAATATAGAATCAATTGACTAGTTTTGAGCCAAAGAGTTCCTTACCCGTTTCCTGTGTAGAGGACATGTTTATATAGGCGTGGGTGAATGAGTCCTGACTTGTTAAGAAAGCCAGGGAGCCCGTATTGTTATGGGACTCGTATTCCTTGGAGATAGACTCCGGATAAGGATGATCACAGTCCTGTTTATCTTGCATAAGTGATATCCTTGTTTAGATAAGGATTCTTGGTATTTGAGTTGTAATGTAATCCGTAAGTGGACTCCCTATGGATAAGGAAGGTTTTTGGTATAAGTTGGCCCGTCTTCTAGCTCAGCTCGTCATAGAGGCCGACTAGGGATTGGGCTCTTAGGACCTCGGCCTAGGCCAGGTCAGCCTGGTCGACCTTGAAGTCGGCCTATAATCATAGGCGTCCGCTGGATGGGCCTCCCGGTATAGGCCTTTTAGGTGTTTGGGCCCAGAGCATATGGGTCCCCTTTACCCAAGTCGGTTTATGTCGTTGGTCCCCTTTACCCAAGTCGGTTTATGTCGTTCAGTGGCCCCCGAGTTTCTATCTCGGCATGCCGAGTTGGAACTCAGACAGTTCATTAATTGCAGCTTCATTTATTGCTGATTTGATAGTCAGCCGCCAAATCCTTCTATGATTAGATTTGCTGATGTCATCTTGATTTATTTCAGGTGGAATAACTATCCTTCTTGGAAAACGAAGCTCTCATTAATTGTATCTTGATTATGGGTAATATAAATACCCCACGTCTTCATATTCTGGGGATTCATAGGAACAACGCCTCATTGTGTGTCTTGCCTTTACGATTTCTTTCCTTTTTTTTGTCTCCCAAGATTCTCCAGGAGGTTCCCAGAATGGTTTCAAAGAGAATATACGATGATGCTTTTCCGGAGGAAGTAAGTTCTGACTCAAAGAGTCATGATTCAAGCTCCGTTCCCGGGAGCAATAGTGATTCCATGTTTCCATCCGAGTATTGTTCATCTTTTCTGGTGGAAGAGTCACTGTCCGATAGTAATGGTGAGTTTGCGGAACCAGACCCCGTCGATGAATTCTCCGACGATGATTCCGGTGCAGAAGAATCAGAGGCTGAGGACGAGGGTGATGATGAAGATGAAGATGATCCGGAACCCATCATTATTGACGAATATGGGTATGACGGAGATGTTGAATGGGAGGGAGATGACGAAGATCAAGATCAAGATTGTGATCTTTCTTGAATCTTTAGTTTGCATGATTCAGTGATTTTCTTTTGACTTTGTATAGGTCAGGCCCCCGACCTGTTGTGGGGGTCTTTTGCGTATATATAATGGGACCTTATCTTTCCT
The DNA here is from genome assembly GCA_026119855.1 of Campanula takesimana. Classification (NCBI taxonomy): domain Eukaryota; kingdom Viridiplantae; phylum Streptophyta; class Magnoliopsida; order Asterales; family Campanulaceae; genus Campanula; species Campanula takesimana. The sequence goes on along the minus strand of JAOWBW010000270.1, from coordinate 839,564 downwards.
GTTTTCCATTGCTTTTGATTGATTTATTCCTAAACCTTGCATCTTTAATTCGACTTGTATAACCATGGTCCCGTCTATCGACTGAAGTCGGCATAACTTTAAAATCCTTCTTTATCTCGGCCTCGTCTTTTTTCTCGAAAGCATGGAGAATGTCGGTCCATTGTCGTAGTGTCGGCTTCGTCATGTACTTATTCCTTACGTGTCGACTTAGCTACCCGTCTTGTTTTGTTTCCTGGTGCCGGCTTAGACTTCATAATTGTCCTTTACCTACGTCGGCCTCGACATACCACGTGTCAGGCTAGTGTTGGCAGTCTGTTCATGCTTTCAAACGGCGGCAGGGTCATTTCAATCGCTCCACCTTCCCCTTATTTCGAACGGCGCACGTGTCTGATTGATGGGACACTCACCTCGAAAAACGTGGCCCATTAAATGTGATTCATGATGGATTCATGGATGTACGTGCAGCCCATGGGTCGTGGGTTAGAGCCGGGCTGAATCCGACCCGTAATTTTTTGACCCGTCCTATTTATACACCCAAAACCCCCGAATCTTTTACATTTTCAAATTTCTTTCTAAGATAACAGTGCTTCCATCGCCGGCGAGTTCTAGAAGATACCGTTTATTGCCGCATCTTTCGCCGTTCCGTTCCGATCGTCTCCACTTGCTCCGTCTGCTAACCCTTTTTCTCCGATCACATTTCCGTTTAAGGTACTGTTCCGACCTTTTTCGTCTTTTCTGATATTTTCGCCATTGCTAGGGCTTAGAACTTGTTTAAATCTTCAAACTTTTATTCCCCTTGCCTCTTGACTCGGAGTGAACTGTAGTTTAAGATAATCCCTCCTTTCCCGGTTATGTCTGGTACCCATAATTTTGATCCCGACGCCATGTATGGTTTTTATGGGCGAAATAATAGGATTTATACATCGTCGTAGGCATCCTTCCGGCGGTGCCGCTATGATCAAGGACCTCTATTGTCGCGACCCCGACCCCGCGGGCCGGGAACTCGCGAGCTGGACGTCGACTTAATAATTAAAAACTCCAAAATACTGAAGATAAAAATTTCACTTTTATACCCAAAGGGTTTAAAACAAAGTTTTAAAAATTCAAGTTTAACAACGACAATACACTACTAGTATACGCTCCACAAGCTTACACTAAAAATACAAAAGATTACAAATCTTAATGACGTCATTGTTGGTAAAACTATCCCCAAAAGGTTATACATTTAAATAATACAAACCGATCAATAACAATCTGCCCAAAATCTCAAACCTCTCGACGTCCTCCTCGATCCGCAAATCCTAATCCTTTCCTCCTGGGGGGGGGTTAAGGAAAAACAAAGATAAAAGGAAAAGGGGGTGAGATAAATCTCAATAAGTTACTAATGCAACTACATGACATGCTAAGATGCAACAGGCAATAATAATAAGCATTAACAATAATCAATCTCATATTGCACATAGCACATAACGGATAATAAATAGCAGCGGAAATAAACAAGTCACAAAGGATACTGAGCCAAGGTTTCCCCAACAAAGGATATAACAATCTGATCAATATAGGTAGGGCCGCATCGAAGAGCAGCATCAATAGGCAGCATCAAAGAGCCGATCAACCAATCAACCGTAGTAGCATAATAGCTGAAGAGAAAACCCGGTACCGGAACCCATAACCAAACGATAACTGAGTATACGACACAAAGTCGCAACCCCTTATAATAGCTAGACTGTTCCCAAAAAAGGAGCTAGCTCATCTCACATCCAAGGCCAATCTGGAGGAGGGTAATAATGGGGCAAAACAATGGTCAACATCATAATGGACTTGGCTTGTGCCATCATAATGTTTCGCATCGCCCGAAACACACACAAATGCCAGCTGGACTTTCAAGTAAAGGCTAAGTAATGAAATACTAGCACGATAAACAACTAATGATTCCAAAGTAGGGAATCAAGCCAAAATCATCACAAAAGATGCAACGGTCACTCATGAAGAGATCAACAATAACAACAAACACACGAAGTTACTCAAAAAGAGCTCAAACGGTTACACACATTCTTACATTTCAAACACGGTCACAAACGGACCAAACTCAACTTTCTCAAGTAATACTTAGTCAAATTCCCTAACACTTTTGTTCACAAGGAACCCATTACCAACACTAGAGTACTTCCACAATGTTCATCTAAGTCAACTAGAAAGGTACTTGAAACCTCGACCGAGATTTCATCTTAATCCTATTCAAAACAAGAAAGGACAGAATTCAGAATAAGGGACCAGGCGGGCACCTGAAAGGGACCAGGCGGGCGCTTGGGTTGATCAGAAGGTTTGGTTATTGAAAAATGAGGTAAGCGGGCGCTTGACAAGGGTGCAAGCGGGCGCGGGCCAACTGACCAGGCGGCGCTCGGCAAGGACCAAGCGGGCGCTCCAGTCGGCAGAATGGAATGGGCATGAAAAGAATTGCAAGCGGGCGCTCGGATAAAACCAGGCGGGCGCTCGGTCGACGGGCTGGGCAGAGAATCAACTGGGTTCTTCCATTTTTCCAACACATTTCAAGCATTATCGAAATCAACACTCCCAATGAGTGTAGTGATGTACCAAAACGCCATACAAGCTTATAAGGGAACTAAATAACACCATCTATTAACCCCAAACAAGATTTCAATCCCCACATTTGATTTATCACAAAAATCACCCAAAATAACAATAAATTCCAAATAAATTCTAAACCTTCACAAATCATCAAATAACTACTTCAAAGCTTCATATATCATCATACAAAATGGGGGTGAACGATTTTAGCATATAAAGAGGGGAAAAGCAACTTACTTGAAAAATACGAAGGATGATGGAATTCGAATTTTCTTAGCTACAAACGATCCTAGCGACGATCTAAACATTTTTCATAAAATGAGCAATAAGAAATAATGAATAAATGATAGTCAACAAGAAGGAAAGAGGGAGGAGATTTCTTACCCTTTTCTTGCAATGGGGAAAGAGGGAGAGAGAGTTGTCTGGGAGAGATGAGGGAGTGAGGGAGGAGAGGGGAAATGGAGGGAGTAAGTAGGATAAATTAGAGATTTTACACATAGACCCCCTCCCCTACACACTAACACAATAATCTTATACTCCCCACTAACACTTAAGACCCAACACTCCACACTAGCACAATTAACCAATTAAATGCTAGGCACGACTACATCATGAAACACAAAATGTACACATAAATATTTTAATAAATAAATAATTTAAATAAATAAATAAGCCATAAATAAATAATTAAATATTTATTACTAAGAAAATAGAGGCGGGTTTTTGGGTCGTGACATCTATGACAATTACGGGGTGGATAGGAGAGAATTCAAACTGTTCTATAGTAAAGCCCAACCGTTTGCTAGTGAGGTGGAGGTTAGGAGGTTCTATTATGATGACGCGTTTATCCCTTTCTACTACAAACAGTTCCAGCTTGGGCTTCGACTTCCCCTTGACCCTTTTATCAATGAGTACTTGGAGGAGTGGAATATTGTCCCGGCCCATTTGGGTGCTAACGCCGTGAGGTACCTGACTGGATTCATAATTCTTTGTCGTGGCCTTGGTTTCGAACCTTGCATGTCGGCTTTCTATCATTTCTTCTAGTCTTCGTATAATTTGTTGTCCCGAACTATTACTATCAAATCTGACCCTAATAAGCCCAAGCTCATGGTTCCCATTTCGAGTGTTGTGAATAAGGTGACTGGTTGGAACAAACACGTTATTAAAGTGAAAAGCCGTCAGGGTTGGGAGTTCTTAGGTCCTGATAGAGATCCAGTTAAGCCTTCAGCAGTTCATCGTCCCGATTGGAGCGCTGCCTTGATAAAAAGACTAGAAGAGTTTGCCGCTATGGCTACCTTCGATTGGGGTAGGACGGTGTTGGGTATGCTTATTATAAACCACTCCTATTACCTTAATTTGATTGATCTCATAACCTTATTTTACTCTTTGTGGACTTTAGGATATATTGTAAGAAATACTTGTACTTCATTTAGAATAGTCCACTTTATAGTTGAATAGGCTTAGCAGATTAGGACCCTCAATTTTTCTAAGTCTGGAGAAATGAGGTAGGTCCATTGCCTACCGCATGGAGCCTACCGCATGACCAAGGTGCTGCATGTCTATGCTTGCCGCGGATTCTAACCTTGCCGCATGATGATGTCTACCGCATGGTTTTACCTTACCGCAAGGTAACTCTACCGCATGCAACCTTATTTGAAGAAAACTCAAGTTGGTTAAAACTTAACCATGGTCACACTTGTATACTCTACATTGGTTAGTTTAGAACATTGCAAATTCAAATTTCAAATTTGAATACAACTGTCATCATAGTACAGTTGGACCACCATGACTCTGCAACAAAAGGACAACTCAGACTGAGCTCCAATTAAAATTCAACAGCTCATTGTCCTTCAACTTAAAGCCCAAGTATTTCAAACGGCTAGTTTCTCCTTCAAGGCTATAAATAGTCTTGAGTTCTTCATTGAACTTACGCTGAGATTTTAAGAGAGAAATTGCTGTTGAAATTCTTGGTGATTGAAGATCATATTCAAGATTTCCAGAATCCTTCGAATCTTCAAGCACTCAACCTTCAAGTCTTCAACAAATCTCCAGCAACCTTCAAGATCAAATCTCAAGCCTCATCACACAAGATTCACTAGGCTCTAAAATCATATAGATTCCAAAGAGCTCTTGATTCTTAACACACACTCACCCCGATTGATCAATCACATAGATTGAATCATTAGGGATACACTGGTCTAAGTCTAGGATTGTTCTTCATAGAAAATAGGAGTTAACTCAATTCTTCATCTTTGTAATCTTTACTCAAGAGAATTAATATATCCTCATTCAAAATCCAAGACTGACCATCTTCGTAAAGGACGTAGATCTTTTAACAGATCGAACCTTTCCAAATCATTGTGTCATTTACTTACTGCACTTTTCATATCTGCAAATTTACTTTTAAGTCTTGTTTATCTTGTTTTAATTGTTCATATTAATCTTGTTTGTCGTTTAGTGTTTGATCTTTCAGATTTACGAACAATTGTGAATTGTGTTTGTTTGTCTACCTCATTGCCTTAGCTAAATTCTGACTAACTTATCATTTGCCAAAAACCTCTAAGACACAAGTTTTCAATCTCTCAACCTACCTCACCCCTATCTACCGCAGATTTGCCTACCGCAAACTCACCTACCGCATTCTCTGCCTACCGCATTATACTTATCAAAAACAACTCTTAACTTGTTTTAACGAAAACTTCCGCTGTGCATTTTATACTTGACCGCGTGGTTTTCATCTACCGCAAAATTCAAGTATAAGCATAAAGGTTGAATTTTGAAAAAGGGTTGAAATTTTAAATAGGCTATTCACCCCCCCCCTCTAGCCTCTTTTCATGCCCTTGTTGTGTCTCTGGGACCAACAAGTGGTATCAGAGCAAAAACACCTTTATAAAACTTCTGTTTTTCAAGCTTAACAGCTTGGGTGCCGATTCAAAATGGCAAGTCAGAAAACTATGGCAACGGTTAACTTCACTCACGTTCCAGCGTTCGACGAAGATAACTTTGACGTATGGAAGCACAGCATTCTAACTCAGTTCTACTTCATGGACGAGCAACTTGGTGATTGTCTTACCATTGGACCATACTTCCCAATGAAAGCTAATCCGGATCCAGAAACCAATGATACCATACCAACAATCAAGAAACCAAAAGCTGAATGGACCGATGAAGAGAAAAGACTAGTTGGAATGGACGTGAAAGCTAAGAGCATACTCATGAGTACTTTGAATACTTCTCAGCGTCGACAAATCATGGAATGTGCTACAGCAAAAGATCTTTGGGATGCAATTGAAGATTACATCGAAGGAGATCAAGCGTGCAAGGAAAGCAAAAGATTTGCAATTCAAAGATGTTTCAACAACTTCTCTAAGATCCCCGGTGAATCACTAAGAGCCACTTATGATCGTTATTGTGAGATCGTAAGTACATATACAGTACTTGGAAAGAAGCTTACCAAGAAAGAAATCAATGTCAATTTTCTTGCTGCTCTTGGTTCTCAATATCTTCACAAAGGGAATACTCTTGAAGATACCAAGCTTCTAGATGATATGTCACTCAGAAGCCTCTATGCCAACCTCAAATTTTTTGATATCAAGCTCCATAATATTGAAGAAATGGAAGGAAAAACTAAGAGTCTATCGTTGGTCGCTCAAAAGGAAGAAGTGATCGAGGAAGAAGATCCAAAAATCTCCACATCTGAGTTATTAGATATGGATGATGATGACTTTGCAATGTTTATGAAAAGATTCCAAAAATTCAGAAAGTCAGCAAGACCCGGATCATCGAGCAAAGCTCCATCAAGGTTTTCAAGGAGCAGTCCCTCAAAGAAGAAAGAGTTCTCCAACTTCTCCAAGAAGAAAGAGGATCTCGTTTGTTTTAATTGCAGGAAACCTGGTCATTTCGCATCAGAATGCCCAATCCCTAAGTTTGAGTACATGAAGAAGAAAAGCAACTTCACTCCAAGATATTCCAAGCAAAAGGGGATGATGGCTGAAGAGGACTCTACCACAAAAGAGTTAGCTACTTGGATAGAGTCAGATTCTGATGAAAGCGATGAGGATTCCAAAGAAGGTCACATTTGTTTGGTCGTTCATTCCGATGATGAAGAAGACCATGAAAATCAATTCTCATCAAGTATGAAACCCAAACGAAAGAGCTATACGGCTGATGAACTTGCAGATAAAGGATTCCTTACTCCAGTTCAAAAGAATGGTGATCTTCTATTCTCAAGATATGATGTGAGTGCAGCAAAGAAGGCTCTGCTGAATCCCAAAGTGAAGGAAGTTCTGCTTACCACTCCACAAGTCAAGTTCGACATTTCCCCCGACGAACAAGAAAAGATGTTTTTGAAAGCTGAACAGGTAGTTAGTAAATTTTCTGGTATGAAGGAAGCTTTAGCACTTTCAACTGCAGAAATTTCCCAGCTTAAGACGAAGGAATCTCTTCTAAAATCTTAACTCACCCTCCTTAAGGAGCAGATCAAGAGCATGACTTCTCTTACTGATTGAAACCGTTTCTTAGAAGAACAAAATGCCATATTTAAAGTTAAAAACGATGAATTGGTTGCTGAGATAAATGACCTTAAAAGGATTACTAATGAGTGGACCAATTCTTGTGTCACTATGGATCAAATACTAGAATCCCAAAAGCCAAGTGGTGATAAGGAAGGCTTGGGATTCCAAACTAGTGATAACTTTAAATGTGCATCTTGTTGTGAAAGAGATGAGAAATTTTCAAAGCAAACTTTGAACAATTCGAAGGCTAAACATCATGTTTCAAAGGGTGAAGGACAAGAACCAAAGAAGAAACTAGTGTTCAACTATGTCTACCCTAAGAACCAAACTGGCAAGGCACTTAAGATGAAAGGTATTGCCATGGATGAACCTACCACAGAGGCTTCCTCTAGCAAGGTAGATGGTGCTCCCTACCGCGTTATCTTGCCGCAAGGTCAATCGACCGCACCAAGGAAGATGGCGACTGCATGGAAGCCATCGACCGCAAGTGGCGGCAAGGCAGCAAAGTTCAAAAGGATGAATTTTGTTAAGGAGACCTCATCCATACCAGTAAATGATGTTGTGCTAAAGACTTCAACGAAGTTTGTTAAAACTCAGTTGAGTGGCTTCCACCATTGTTCCGTGTGTGATGGTTATGGTCATAAGGCTGCTGAATGTCTTTTGAGGTTCACACCCAATCCCAGAAAGAGTAACCCTCCTTCTATGAGGCAGGTGTGGGTCGTCGAAAGTTGCTAACCCTTTGGACCCAAAAGAATAAAAGGGGACCTTGTTCTTAAATGTTTATTTTGTAGGTCCTCTGCTTAATGGCTGGACACTCCAAGGATAAATCAAGTTTATGGTATCTCGATAGTGGCTGTTCAAGACACATGACCGGAGATATCAACTTATTGGAAGATGTCTGTGAAGAGAAAGGGCCATCAGTAACCTTCGGAGATAATAACAAAGGAAAGACTGTAGGATATGGAGTTATTCGAAAAAGAAAAATCACCATCCAAGAAGTCTCTCAATCTGAGGACAATGATGCGTCTGCCGCAGATGAGAGTAAGAAGACTGAAGATGAAAATGATGATAACAACTCCGATGCTGATGATGCCTCACCACCAATCAATCCCATTGATAAAGGTTTAGTAGATGAAAGCTCTGAGGATGAGGACCAAAATAGCTCTGCCGCAAATGACAAGTCTGCCGCAGTAAAAGCTACGGATGTTGAAAATGTTGATGATGGCATTGTTCCTGACAAGGTGGATACTTTTGTTGAGGTTGAAGATGTTGATAAGACCGTGCCATCTAAGTCTGGACATGAAGTTGACTCTGTCCTTCCTACCGTGATTCCTGACCCTGCCGCACCAACTCCATCGACCGCACCTCCCGCTCTTGAGTCAAATCAATCTATTTCTGAACTGCTTGCCGCAGTCAAGCTTCTTGCTCAGATGCAGGCAGACACTCAATCTCAGGTTGAATCTTTAGTGTCTAGTATGGTGGCTCTTCGGGAAGAGGTGATTGAGTTGAAGTCTGATCAGGCTGCTTTAAAAAGAGATGTTGTCGCACTTCCCTCTGATTTGATTGCAACCATTAAGGGGGAGGGTGTATACATAACAAAGGCCATCAAGGATACCATTTCTGGTAACACTTCCACTTCGACCGCACCAATAACTCCTACCGCAGAAACTTCTCTCACTCCTACCGCTCTTAATGAAATGCTCAGAAAACAAACTGAGTATATAAGTGATAGAGTCGTTAGAGGAGTTGCGGAAGCTAGCAAAGAACTTTCAAAAGCTATAAGCCGTGATAAGCTTGAAGTGATAGGAGAAGTTGAGAAAGTAAAAACTACAGTAAAAAATGAAGTACTTGTGAACACTAATGCCGCACTCCTCTCAGTTGCTGAAAAGTTTGTTCCAAAAATCAATTCCTTATCTAGTGCGATGCAAGTTCAAACCAGCCGCATTGAAGCCTACAATATCAGGCTTGAAAGCCAATCAGCAAAGATTGATATTCTCTCCAACAGACTCAACACTGCTTTGACCCGCCTCAACCTCGCAGATAATCAAGCTAGAAATCAGCTAACTCTGGAAGGTCACGGCAATGTGCAAGCTCAAGGAAAAGAGGAAGAAGACAAAATATTCACTCCTGTGATTATTCCAGGACTTGACCTCCCATCCTACCGCTTCCCTCTACCCTTTGCCGCAAGCTTCAATGAAGATCTCATCGAGATTGACCCCATTTGATATGACCGCATGTGGTCATTTGAAATTTGTTGATGTTTAAAGCAATTTACTTTTCTGTCTGTTTTATTTTGGGTTTGTAACCTTAACACTATTACTTTTATACTCCTGATGCTTAATGATTATCATGATTGGAGTATGTTGTTATTTTGTTTGCTGCATTTCTATCCTTCCTTGATTATTCATCTTGAAATGCTTCAAAATGTTATTTCTATCTTCTAGGATTTGTAATCTTTTTTCTTTTTAGGATGATAGAAATCTATGACACTGGCTTAGAGTGTGCATTGACTTGGGACATGATATTAATAAAATGTTTATTCTTGAAAACATGTTTTTACCAAGTACAATGAATTAGCCTTTGTTATAGTAGGTAATGGTCTCAATCAAATAGGGGGAGATTGTTGGGTATGCTTATTATAAACCACTCCTATTACCTTAATTCGATTGATCCCATAACCTTATTTTACTCTTTGTGGACTTTAGGATATATTGTAAGAAGTACTTGTACTTCATTTAGAATAGTCCACTTTATAGTTGAATAGGCTTAGCAGATTAGGACCCTCAATTATTCTAAGTCTGGAGAAATGAGGTAGGTCCATTGCCTACCGCATGGAGCCTACCGCATGACCAAGGTGCCGCATGTCTATGCTTGCCACGGATTCTAACCTTGCCGCATGATGATGTCTACCGCATGGTTTTACCTTACCGCAAGGTAACTCTACCGCATGCAACCTTAGTTGAAGAAAACTCAAGTTGGTTCAAACTTAACCATGGTAACACTTGTATACTCTACATTGGTTAGTTTAGAATGTTGCAAATTCAAATTTCAAATTTGAATACAACCGTCATCATAGTACAGTTAGACCACCATGACTCTGCAACAAAAGGACAACTCAGACTGAGCGCCAATTAAAATTCAACAGCTCATTGTCCTTCAACTTAAAGCCCAAGTATTTCAAACGGCTAGTTTCTCCTTCAAGGCTATAAATAGTCTTGAGTTCTTCATTGAACTTACGCTGAGATTCTAAGAGATAAATTGCTGTTGAAATTCTTGGTGATTGAAGATCATATTCAAGATTTCCAGAATCCTTCGAATCTTCAAGCACTCAACCTTCAAGTCTTCAACAAATCTCCAGCAACCTTCAAGATCAAATCTCAAGCCTCATCACACAAGATTCACTAGGCTCTAAAATCATATAGATTCCAAAGAGCTCTTGATTCTTAACACACACTCACCCCGATTGATCAATCACATAGATTGAATCATTAGGGATACACTGGTCTAAGTCTAGGATTGTTCTTCATAGAAAATAGGAGTTAATTCAATTCTTCATCTTTGTAATCTGTACTCAAGAGAATTAATATATCCTCATTCAAAATCCAAGACTGACCATCTTGGTAAAGGACGTAGATCTTTTAACAGATCGAACATTTCCAAATCATTGTGTCATTTACTTACTGCACTTTTCATATCTGCAAATTTACTTTTAAGTCTTTGTCATCTTGTTTTAATTGTTCATATTAATCTTGTTTGTCGTTTAGTGTTTGATCTTTCAGATTTACGAACAATTGTGAATTGTGTTTGTTTGTCTACCTCATTGCCTTAGCTAAATTCTGACTAACTTATCATTTGCCAAAAACCTCTAAGACACAAGTTTTCAATCTCTCAACCTACCTCAGCCCTATCTACCGCAGATTTGCCTACCGCAAACTCACCTACCGCATTCTCTGCCTACCGCATTATATTTATCAAAAACAACTCTTAACTTGTTTTAACAAAAACTTCCGCTGTGCATTTTATACTTGACCGCGTGGTTTTCATCTACCGCAAAATTCAAGTATAAGCATAAAGGTTGAATTTTGAAAAAGGGTTGAAATTTTAAATAGGCTATTCACCCCCCCCTCTAGCCTCTTTTCATACCCTTGTTGTGTCTCTAGGACCAACAGACGGAGGTCGACTTCAAGTATCATGCTCAAGCTGGTTTGATAAGTGGGCCAGTCGGGGGCGTTAGGCCGAGAATGATGGTCAAAAGAGGGAATCATTTTCCGGATTGGGTGATACATCCCGGCTTCGTTTTTCGCTCGGAATGTAGTGTCTGTAAGGCTGAGAACGACAAGTGTCTCCTGGCACAGGATATTGTAGGATGTAATGCTTCTTCCCTTGTATTTTCCTGTTTTTCTCGTTTTTATTGTTTTACATCATCGTTTCTAGTCAGCCTAACTTTTTTCCTTGCGTAGATCTTTCGATGGAGGATGTCCAGATCATTGAGGAAGAAGAGCTCGACCCTTCTATGGCGGCGAAAAGGAAGAAACAAGTGTCGCATACTCGGGGTGTTGAAAAACGTCATACTGACATGGCGGCTAGGCAGAAGGCGCTGCAGGCTCAAGGAGTTACCGACATTCCCACGGGTCCTCCTGTTGTTGAAGTTAGAGCCGGCGGAGAAGAGATAGAGGTCGAAATCCTTGAAAAGGAGGCAGGGGTGGAAAATGTTGATCCGTTACAGGGGGATAATCGAAGTCGACGCGTTGAGGAGGAAATTGACCAGGCGGGTCGCCGAGATAAGAGGCCGATGGAAGAGGATGGGGGTGACTTGGAGCCCCCATCTAAGAAGACGCCTTCGACTCGTGGATCTGCTTCGGCTTCGGGTCCCAATGAGGCCGAGATTGATGATCTGGCTAATGCCCTTGGGAATGTCTTGATAATACCTGATATTGATGATTCTGTTCGCTCCGGTCCTGCCCTCAAACTCGGCGCAGCCGTTATCAAAAGGTCCATGAATCGAAGAACCATTCAAAGGCTAGTGGAGACCAGACCGACCTCCTTACAACTTCGGAACCGCAAGGGCATAATTATTAGTGAGGTACTTGGCATTTTATACTGTTTTGTGATCTCGATTGTCCTGCTTTTGACGCCTTGATCTTTCTTTTACAGCTTGCCTCTATCGCCCAGCATGAGTATGCGTTGATGCAGCTTGCCATAAGCAATGCTAGGAAATGTGAGGACAAGGTTGAGCCTCTTCATGCTTCTAACGCTGAGCTGAAGGCCAAGGTGGATGCCCTTGAGAAGGAGAAGGCCTTGTTCGAGGCTGAGCTGAAGAAGGCGGCCGATAAGTCAACAGAGGCTGATGAGACGGTTCGTCATGCTGAGGCGGTAATGAGAGCGGTCAAGGCCGATTTTGAGAAGGAGCGTCAGCGAGCTGAGGGTCTTGTGCTGGAGAAGAATGCTGCTGAGGAAAGGTTTACCCAACTGGAGGAGAGCATACCAAGCCTAGAGGTGCGTGCTTTGGAGGCTTTTAAGAAAGGTCCGGCGATGAAGGTGGCTATTGAAGATGAAATCGGCACTACTTATAAGGATGCTTGGTATAATTTATCTCGTCTGCTCTGGATCGACCCTGAAGTGAACATAACCCTGGATAAGCTTGCCCGCCTCTATAATCAGGATGCCTATGGTGTTGAAGCACGGGCTGCCCATTCCCTGATTCCGTATTCTGATAAAGGCATAAGGGTGATTCACAGCCGAGATCGAAAGGCGGGCAATCCGCTGTGGGTCCCTCCGCCAGTTGAGGAAGGGAATCTTGATGAGGTGATTGCTAGGGTCGAAGAGGAGGCTGATGCCGATATCGATTAATTTGAACTTTGAACTTGACCTTGTAAGCTGGGTTGGCTAAAACAATTTATTTTCTTTTAGTTGCTGTTTGTAAGTATTTATGTGACTCGGCCCAGTGCTTGGGGGAGTTTAAACACTTGAATTTTTTGTTTTAGTATTTGTATGCCTTAGTCCAGTGTTTAACTGGAGGGCGTAAACACTTGTTTTTGCAGGAATTTGTTTACCTCGGTTTGAGGTGTAAATTAACCCGCTTTCTTAACTGTGATGTAGTTAAGTGTTGTCGTGTCACCTGTTCATGTTACTTTATCTCGGTTTGAGACGTATCAACACTGTCTAAAATGACATGACGTTTTTCGCAGCCGATTAAGGCGGTGTTTGTAGGCCGTGGTCGATCAATCACCGTTATGGGCCGGGACGAGTGTTAAATACTCGATCCTGTAAGGACTAACTCATGGCTAGTATTAAATTTTCGTGGGGACTAGATGTAATAATCTTAACCCAAATCTGAGAGCACTGGCCGATAGAGTTAGGTTTTGAATGTAGCCGAGTTAAGCTATGTTTATAGGCCGAGGTAGTTCACCGTTATGGCCGTGATGAGCGTTAGGAGCTCGGTTTGTAAGGACTAACTCATGACTAGTCTCAAATTGTCGTGGGAACTAGATGTAATAATCTTAACCCAAATTTGAGAGCACTAGCTGATAGAATTAGGTTTTGATTATCCGGAGTCGCGAAGTTTGAGTCCTAACTCGGAATGACGATCTCGGCATTGCTCAGTGACGCGTGAACCGTGCTTATAAGATCAAAGTTGTAAAGAAGAAACTTTATTGATAAAATCAAAGAGGGAAAAGTCTAATACTAGTATTTTAAAAACTAGAAAAGGAAAAATCTATTCTAGAAAGCAGTAAAAGATAGGTAAGGAGCCGAGGTGTTACTGATAATATTTCCTCAAGTGCTCTGAATGCCATGGGTGCTTCAGCTCTTTTCCTTCCGGAGTTTTGAGCATGTAAGTCACTTCTCTGATAACGTGAGTGACGATATATGGACCTTCCCAGTTCGGAGAAAGCTTATTTTGGTGAGCCTTCAAGTGTGTCGACTCGATCTTTCTGAGCACCCAGTCACCAACTTTGAAAACTCTCTTCTTTACTTTGCTGTCATGGTAGGCTTTAGTCCTTTGCTTGTAATTGATCATACGTAATTGAGCCGTCAGCCTTTTTGCTTCAACTAGGTCTAGGTCTAGCAGTCGGTTGTACTCATTAACCACCTCGTCGTAGTTGGTCACTCTGAACGTAGGTAAGGCCATCTCGGCTGGAACCATAGCTTCTAATCCATAGGTTAATGCAAAGGGAGTCTCCCCAGTCGGCCCCCGAGTGGTTGTACGAACTGCCCATAGAGCAAGGGGGAGGTCGTCCAGCCACTTTCCTTGACTCCCTTCTAAACTCTTGGTTAGGGCTCTTAGTATTATCTTGTTTGCTGCCTCGGCTTGCCCATTACCTTGGGGATGACTGACCGATGACTTTTTGTGCTTGACCCCTAATCTATTCAATTCCTCAGTAAAGGCGTCAGATAACTGGAGCCCGTTATCGGTCACAATAGAGTGCGGGACGCCAAACCGACACCAGATATAGTCATGGATAAAATTGATGGCGTTTTCCTCTGTAATCTTAGCCAACGGCTTAGCTTCTACCCACTTGGTAAAGTAATTGACTGCAACAATAACAAACTTGTTGCTTCCCTTGGCCAAAGGAAAAGGTCCAATGATGTCGACCCCCCACATGTCGAAAGGCCAGGTCGGTATGACGAGGCTTTGCTCAACTAGTGGTACCTTAGGTAGGTCTGAGAAACGCTGGCATTTGTCGCATTTCTTTACATAGGCATGTGCTTCTTCTCTCAAGTTCGGCCAGTAGTAGCCGAGCGTGATCACTTTGTCGGCAAGGATTCTGACCCCCGGGTGTCCTCCACACACTCCTTTATGTACCTCGGCCAGTAACTTTGTGGTGTCTTTGGGAGAGACACATCTTAGGAGGGTCTTTGAGAACGACCTTCGATACAGGATGTCGTTCCAGACAATGTACCTGGCTGTCTTTTTCTTAATCATTTTTGCCTCCAACTCGTCTTCTGGTAGCTTTCCTTTCTCGATGTAGTCCTTGTAGTCTTCAATCCAGGTTCTCTCTTCATCATCCAGAATCAAGATCTCTAGTCTCTCGTAGGCAGGTTGGTCGGCATATATGACTAGTGGATTGATTTCTTCTAAAGTGGCCATCTTTGATAACAAGTCGGTCTCCAGGTTGTGTTCTCGTCCTACTTGCCTAATTTCCCAAAACTCCAAGTTCTTGGTCAAATTCAAGACGAGATCCCTGTATTTAGTCAACATGTGGTTCTCGGTGTTATATTCCCCTTTTACTTGGTTCACCACCAGTTGGGAATTTGAATCTGATGAAGTCACGGGCGACGTGCTCGCCGCTTGGACTTGTTAAATACACGCCGGCTCCACTCCTTCCTTTCGTTGTTGATCCATCTGTATACAATACCCAACAATCATTTGGCAGTTCTTCTAGTGGTTCCCTATCCATGGGAAACTTCCTCTTTCTGTTAGTCGGCGTATATTCGCTTGAGAACGCGGTCTCAACTAAGAAATCAACCAAAGGCTGCGCCATCAAGGTCTTCCTCGGCTTGTAGGTTATGTCGAACTTGGTCAATTCAATGGACAAGTTCAATAATCTTCCCAAGCTGTCCATCTTGTGTAATATCTTTCTGAGTGGCGCGTCGGTGTAAACCGTGATGGGATGGGCAGAGAAATAAGCGCGTAGCTTTCTGGCAGCAATTACCAAGGCATATGCTATCTTCTCGGCATTGAAGTACCTGCTCTCAGTGTCTGATAAAGCTTTGCTCACGTAATAAACTGTCTTTTGAACCCCGTTGTCTTCTCGTACCAGCACGGCTGCTACGGCTCTATCTGTAGCTGCAAGGAACACCGAGAGTGTTTCTCCCATAATAGGACTGCTGAGCAATGGTGGAGAGCCCAAGTACTCCTTCAATTGTTGGAATGATGATGAACACTCTGGGGTCCAAGCGAAGTCCTTTGTTCCCTTTAAATCTTTGAAGAATGGCAATGACTTTTCTGCCGACCTGGCGATGAACCTTCCTAGGGCGGCCACCCTTCCATTCAACCTTTGAACCTCCTTCACACACGTCGGCTCTTTCATGTCAACTAAGGCCTAGATTTTCTCCGGGTTTGCTTCGATGCCGCGTTGTGATACCATGAAGCCGAGCAACTTACCAGCCGTGACGCCGAAAACACATTTGCTCGGGTTGAGCTTCATGTCGTTTTCCTTCAGGTTTTTTTATAGTCTCCGTCAGATCTGGGACGTGACTGCCAGACTTGGTCTTTATTACCATGTCATCGATGTAGGCCTCCATGTTCCTACCGATTTGAGATTTGAACACTTTGTTCACCATCCTCTGATAAGTGGCTCCTGCATATTTGAGGCCGAAAGGCATCATCACATAATAGTAGATCCCTCCTGCTGCTTGGAAGGCGGTCTTCTCGATGTCATCCTCGACCATCTTGACTTGATGGTAACCATAATATGCATCTAGGAAACTCAAGGTTTGGTGTCCTGCAATGGAATCGACCAACTTGTCGATCCTGGGAAGGGGGTAGCTATCTTTTGGGCAAGCCTTGTTGAGATCTGTGAAGTCCACAAACATTCTCCACTTGCCGTTCTGTTTCTTCACCATGACGACATTAGCTAGCCACTCTGGGTATGTCGCCTCTCGGATGATCCCGGCCTTCATCAACTTGTCCACTTCAATCTCAATTGCCTTTTCTTTATCTGTAGAGAAGGCCCTTCTCCCTTGTTTGCCCGGTTTGAAAAACTTGTCAACCTCTAGCTTATGGAGAGCTATGGCCTCTTTAACTCCGACCATGTCTTCTACCCTCCATGCAATCACATCCAAGTTATTTTTGAGCAGGTTGATGAGCTCTTCTCTTTCTTCTTGAGGGAGCTGTCTCCCAATCTTTATCTTCTGCTCTGGGTAGTCGGGGTTGATGACTATCTCGTCTAACTGGTCAACCGGTCTTAGCTCGGGTCCTTCTTTGAATTCTAAGGTTTCCAAAATGATTTGCTTAACCCTCTCCCTGTCTTTGCCTTCTAGGCTTAAGTTTTCCATGTCTAGGAGTCTATCTATCTCGGCCTTTACGTGGGTGGGTATTGTGGCCCCCGAGCTTGGGACGAGGGCGAGAGTCGAGGAACTCGGCTCGTCCGTAGCTATGTTCATGGAAATACATCTAAAACCGTCCAGACCATAGGTGACCTCACCCTCTGTCATGGCATTATCATCATCAAGTACCACCCATTCTTCAGGCATGTCGACTGTTATCACGCCGATGTTGGGGGCTGATGATGTGACCGTGGTTGACTTAGATATGGTAATGCTCCTATCTGGAGTGTCAATCTCCATTTTGGTTTTTGCCTTTCTTGACCTCATCACGTGCTCCAAGAAATGTTTGGGGTTGCCGAGGACGCATCCTATGCCTTCTGGGGTCGGGAAATTCACCCTTTGGTGAGGGAGGGAAGCAACCATTCCCAATTTTCCTTAACTAGGAGAGCCGAGAATGGCATGATAATCACTAGCCAGATCCATAATGATGAAAGTTATTGTTGCCGACGTCCTATAAGGATACTCCCCGACCTCTAGTACCAAGTCCACGGTTCCCTTAGCCTCGTCTTTGTGATTTGTAAAGCCTTCCAGTCTTCCGTTGTACGGGGTCAGCATGGTATCTGGCAGTTCCATCTCCTTGAAGGTCTTGTAATAGAGCACGTCCTTAGCTGCTCCAGAGTCTATCAAGAGCCTTTCCGACTCACAGTTATCAATTCGGCCTGTGATGACCAACGGTTGCTCTCTCATGGCCCTATTCCCGGCTAGCTCATTTGGGGAGAAGCTGATTACTTTCTCTCCTTTGTGAATCCAAGGAGGGATGTGGTAGACCTTACTAAGCTCATATATCTGCTCTTTCAGCCTCGTGTTTGAAGGGATTTCTTCCCTGATCACGCCGATCAGTTTGGCCCGAGGTGGTCTATCTTCTCGGTCATCTCTTCTCTCGTCTTCCCTTGGACGCTTGTTATCTTTCTTTGCTATGAAATCGTCCAGATTTCCCTGATCGGCAAATCTCTGCAGTATTTTCTTCAAGGCAAAACAGTTGTCGGTCTCATGGACATTATCTCGGTGGTAGGCACAATACTTGTTCATATCTCGGGGAAATTTTGGATTGTCTTTGAGAGGTTTTGGGTTGGGTAGATTCACCAAACTTATTATCTCAGAGATCGGCTTTGTGAGGGGGGTGAAGACCTCGGTTCCCCTCGTTCTGTTCTTTCCTCTGTTTCCCCCTCCATTAGTGCCTTGTGCTGAGTCAGAGGTGGGCGGCCTGCTCTCCCTTCCTCGTTCTCGGTCTCTGTATCCCGACAGCAATTTCTTTTTTTCTTCAGCAGTTGCTGTTGCATAGGCCATCTGGTATAGCTCAGCCTTTGTAAGAGGCTCTCTCACTGACAATTAATAGGTGAGTTCGTCTGACATCTGTCCATTATAGAAACACATGATGATCTCCCTGTCGGTGAGTCTTTCTTCTATTGAGTCGGCCAAGTCTCTGAACCTGTTGTAAAAACTCATAGTTGCCTCATTTTTCCCCTGGACTATGTTTCCTAGGTCAGACAGCCTCTTTTTTCTAGCTCCGGCAGTGGCGAAATATTCTAGGAAGCCTGACTTTAATTTAGAGAATGAATTGATGCTTTTCTTCTCTAGGTCCATAAACCAAGATCGGTGTTGGTCCCAAAGGGCAACAAGGGTATGGAAAATAGCTAGAGGAGGGGGGGGGGTGAATAGCTGTTTTAAAATTCTTTTCGTACCCTTGAAAATTCAATTGCAAATGCGCACTTTGTCAAATAAGCGTTATGATATGCGCCTAAGTGAGTGAGTGAAATGCACAGCGGAATAGTTAAGTAAAATAGGCGCAAATGATTAAAGGGGGCGCAACACACACTCTAAGTATTTTGGCTCAAAGTGGGTGAAAAAAAGGAACTAAAGCAAATGATATAACCAACACAACACAATTCAGATCAATCAATCTACAATGAGTAAACAAGCAAATAGTGAGTAAAGATAATAACTTGAAAGTAAATGACAAGATATTAATACGCGCTATTTGGAGAGGTTCGATCAATGAAAGATCTACGTCCTCTACCAAGATGGTTAGTCTTGGATTTCTAATGGAGATCTTATATAATGAGTGAGTGTTACAAATTACAACGTTTGAGCTTATACACTAACTCAAGATCTAATATTCTATGAAAGAACAAACCCTAGACAATAACCGGTGTATCTCTTAAAGAGAGATCTAAGTGATCAAACTTAAAGAGGTGCGTGTGTGATTTTAGATTCAAGGCTCTTTAGATCTTTGAGATTGAGAGCACAATAAAACTAAAGTGTTTTTGCTTGAGGATCTGGGCTAAGGATGAAGTTATGAAGATGTTCTTGAGGAATCTGGGAATTATCAAAGGCAATCTTCAAATCTTCAACAAATGCTTGAGAGAGAAATTCTGAAATGCTTAGCAACTTCAAATGGTTGAAGTTATGGGGTATTTATAGTAGAGCCCCAAAAACTAGCCGTTTGAAATCCTTGTGGATAAGATGTGCTGTCGCTCGTTGAGTGGAGCATGCATATTTTATAGCCATTTTAACACTCAACATAAATGTGACCGTTTTGGACACGTGTCATCAGATTAGGCGCATATGCATCTTTTAACCACCGTTGGATCATTGGCGTAGTTTGAATTTCTTCAAGTCTTCTTGTCTTCGAAAAATCATTGAGTGTTGAATTAACATTACTTGAGGCGCATTTAGCTAAGGGGCGCATGATGCATGCGCACACTGAGCCCTTGAGGTGCGTAGGCCATAGTCATGTAATCAAGCGCGTAGCACAATCTGGCTCATATCCTTATGCGCGCGAGAAGAAGGGAGCGTGGTAAAATGCTAGAAGGCGCATAGGCGCATGGGCGCATGGCTCAAACTCAGAATGTGATTTTCTTGAATCTTGATCTTCTTGCCCTATTCCTAAGCCTATTCTATAACAATGGACAACCTAAAAAATGAAGTATAAATACTTCTTACATGTGGGTCTAAAGTCCATGAAATAAAACTTAGGTGATGGATCAATCAAATCTAATAAATCCTATTACATTAAAACTGAGATATATGTGGGCATACCCAACAATCTCCCCCTATTTGATTGATGCCATTACCTACTATATCAAGGACAAACATTATACTTGATAATAACATGTCCAAATAAATGAAATTGGTAAATCATGTCTCAAGTTAATGCACACACTAGTCCAAGATATAGATTTCTAATCTATTCCAATAAGGATAACACATTATATATGGAAAGATAGAAATAATAGGTTAACACATTCAAAATGATATATGAATTTTAGTTTTGAAATGTGTTTAAACCAAGTTTAAATTCAATTCATGAAAGTATGATACAGTTCAAATGTGATGCATATGGTTTTAAACAATATTCATTGTTCTACAAACAAGTAGTTTGAGTGAACAAGGTTTGATAATAAGTGATGCATTGTTCTCATTAAAACTTGGAGCGTAGGAGTTACAGATTACAAGTTTTGAATAGAACAAAAACAAAAAGGAGTGCTGAAACATTTAAGCACTAAAATACTAACAAAAGAGTTTCTACATAAGATTCTAAAAACTTACAAACAAAGAAACTAAGGGTTGGGAGGCGCGTCGTCGTCCTTCAATCCTTCAACAATCTCTGAAACTGAGCGCTGGATTTGCTTTGCAAGCTGATGACTACGGTTCACTAAACCATGAGTGTCCGTGACACTAGTGTGAGTAGCAGTGACACCGACTCTGATGTAGCGCAAGTGATCAACATTGATGTTTTGATACTCATCAATGGAGCGCTGAGTAATTTGCTGCTGCTGAGAAACATTTTCTTCTATAATTTGAAGATGAGCTTCAATGGCATTTTGAGCAGTGATAATATCAGAAGAAATGCGATCTGAACGTCTGTCTGAGCTAGAATGAGCGGCAGTGAAGTGAGTGACAACCATTTCTTTCAAGACATCCAACTTTGAAACTAAGACATTCATGTTGGATTGAGAAGCAGCAGACTGAGGTATGAAGGTAGGCGCAACAGATGAGGTGTGCACCTGATCAGGTTGAGCTTGTACCTGAGTCTGCGCCGGAGGAGTAGGAGCAGAAAGTTTGTCCTTAATTTACGTCATCTCCCCCTTAATGGCAGCAATCTCTTCAGATTGATCAGTAAGCATGGAAGTGAGAAGCTCAAATTGAGACTTGATCTGAATCTGACCTTGCTCTAAATTAGCCTGCCCCTGCTGCAAAGTTTTAAGAATAGAAAGTACCTCACTCAAATCTGAAGGAGCAGATGGAGGAGGCGCAGGGGAGGACTGGGGCGCATGAGTAGGGGAAAGTGTAGGAGGCGCATGATCATCTTCGGAATCATCAGCAACTGTTTCCGTTCTGATTAGTTCAGGTCAAGAAGAAGGTGGAGGCGCAACTGGAGAAGTAGTGCGCTGAGGAATGGTCTCTTTCTCCCCCTGAACTGATTCATCCATGTCAGAAGTATCATCTCCAAATAAATTAGTATGAAGTTGGGCTCTCAAATTTTGGGTTCTTTGAAGTTTGAGAACTGGAGGCGTACGGGGAACTGGGGCGCCTTGAGTAGGCGTAGGATCAACTGGGCCTTTCTCAACATCTGCGCTTGAACCAGTGCCTTTCTTGCGTTCCTTCTTCTCTAACTCAGCTGATTGCTTGGCTCGAAAATCTTCATCTCGTTTCCTTTGAGCCTCAAGTCTGCTAGCTTCCTGCGCAATCCTTAGATCTCTATCCTCATCAGATTCAAATCTAGTGCGCTTGATAGGAGCTCTAGGAGGGTCATCAACAATCCTTTTTCCTTTGCTCTTCTCTGCGCCTGCCAAGGATTCTGCGCGTTGACTTGTGCCTTCAGGATCTGCGCTCTTCTTTGTTGGTGCGCCTTTAAGAACTGGCGCATCAGATCCTTGAACAGGTTCTGCGCCTTCTCCTTCTGAATCTGTGGCTTCATCGATCAAAACATTTCCTTTAATCCTTGGCGCGCGTTTAGCAATTCACTTTCTACGCGTTTTTATCGCCAGATTGTCAAGTCCAAAAATAGGAATATCACTCAACTTGTGATCCTCATTCTCATTGAGGAAGGTCTGAAGAATAGGGTAAGTGAGGAATATTTTTGTGAGGAGTCGACAGTGAGTTTTGAACTTCGTTTTCCCTTCATTCTTATTTTTGGTATATTTATCCATCTGCTCCATCAACGTTCGCATCAGAACTTGAGGCCAGTTCAAGATTTCTTTGGCCATAAGAGCTGCAGTAAGTTCCCATTGCTCAGAAGTAAACCGGTTCATATTACCAGTTTGAAAACTATTGACGTTCCAACCAGATGAGCAATATGAACCAACAACTCTCCACCATCCCGAATCTCAACAGACTTAATGTTGTTCTGAAGAGTGGGAATATCCAAGAGAGTTCTAGCCATGGAATTCTGTGATTCAATAGAATATGTATTTTCGCGTCCGATAACATTGTTAGGCCCAGTGGAGCAAAAACCAAGAATGTTTCGAATTGTAGCAGACGTAATGATAATGTCAACATCATGAACTGTAGCTGAAATTTTGTATCTCGTGCGCCCAGCAGATTCAGTCTCAATGATTTGAGCGCTTGAGAAAAATTCATCCACGAGAAGAGGGGAATAGAATGGCTGATCCATAGTGAATAAAGGAGTGAGACCAGAGGCGCGCAGGTACTCGATGATTTCAAATCCCATTGGAACCGAGGATAGCTCAAGGAGATTTATAGTCTCACCAGGTCTGAAATTTGCTATGTCCTGAAAAATCAAACATTAAATGAATTAGGAGTGTAAAAAGGGCGCATAGAACATATTAATGTGCAAGAAAATTTTAGGCGCATGGGTGATTAGGCGCATAGCATAAATGAGAGGCGCAGAATCAAATGAGCGCATAAGATAACGAGGCGCATTAAGAATGGTTCTATCTAGAAACTAAGGAAAAATTAAACATAGAAAATGACTACGTACAGAGTTAGGCGCATAAGAGTTTTAGGCGCAGAATGACTTAGGCGCATACATAAGATGAGGCGCAGAAGCATTCAGGTGCATAAAAAAAGTGGGCGCATAAGTTTGTATTTAGGCGCATAACATATCTAAATTTTAACTTAGTAAGAAAAACACATAAAAACACACAAACACATGCAAACATACATATGCAAGTTTTCAGAATCAAAATATGAAAATTTTGAAAAACAAGTTTTTGAAAATTTTGAAACCCAAGTTATGCAAAAATAACGAAGAATACGAAGAACATGTCTTGAGTGCTCGAAGAACACCAAGAACACATAAAACGTAAAACAACACCAAATCAAGCATACAATATATCAAAATGACCGCACGAAGATAAGGATAACAAATATGTAAGTCAAAACTAGTACAAATCAACAACGAATCTAGAAAATGGATTCAAAGATCCGAAAATTTGAAAAGATTAAAAGTTTAAGATTTTCATATTTGCAACATATATAGCATTGATCGTTACAATGTTGGTATCAAAAGACTCGAAATCACGGAATGAACAAAACCCAACAAGCGATTTTTAAAACGGATCACCGAAACATGATCAACCAAAGAAAAAAAGGTTTCGGGTTAAAAAAAACGAGAACTTAAAAAAATTGCATAAATGAAAGAGTTTAAGGTTGAGAATCCATACCATTTCGTCTTGAGTAGATTTTGTAGTTCTCTTTGGACCCATTTACAACTTATATAGAAGAAAAATGGAGAAGAAAGAAGATTAAAATATAGAGATAAAGAAAAGAGAGAGACACGGAGAGAGAGAGAGAGAGAGAGAGAGAGAGATACTGAGAGAGATTGAGTGTTTGGAAGAGAAAGAGTGATGGAGTAGGTGAGGGAGAGAGAGGGTGATGGGAAGTATATATATAGGTTATGATAAAAAATTTGCACTGATATGGAAAATAATAGGTTTAAAATTTAAAAAGATGGGAAGTTGAAAGGATGGGTAATAAATGAGGGGAAAATTTCGGCTCTAATAATGACAGAAAAAGGACAATGCATTAATGGAGGATTTTTGGGATTTGAAAGGCATTAATGGCTGAATGACACAAAGAATAGGGATGTGACATATTGGGTAAGAGAAAAACTGCTCCACTTTCCCTATAAGTATATGAGCAATTTTGACTAATTTTTGCACAAACCCCAAAAACATCTATTTTGGTGTAAGTTTGGGGTGCAAGAAATATATCTCCAGAAAATAAAATTTTTGAAAAATGCAAAACGAGGGAAAAATTAATTGCACAAGTACCCTTGAACAATTAATGGAATGTCAAGAGACAAAGATTCCTATAATAAATGATAAGAATTTACGTACCTGGTACTTGTGAAAAATTGAATACGTTCAATCATTGAAATAATAAATATGGTAGCATTGATTGAGCCGTTATCATTTAAGAGGCGCATGGTAAGCGCATGATACTCATGGGCGCGCGCGGATGAATAAGGGGCATAAGTCTTCTTGGCGCGCATAGAGTTAGGCGAACATAGTCATTTGTGCGCTCTAGGGAATGGAGTGCGCAGATATGAGAATTGGGCGCGCAGTGAGTGTGGCGCGCATACATAGAAGGCGCGCATAGTTTCCTTGAAACTTGAAATGATTTGACATTTGAACCTTGTATACTCAAAACTTAACAAATCACAAAAATCATTAGTAATAACAAAACTGTATGAATTTAGTTAAGTTCAAGCATACCCATTTCACCTCTAAAAAATATGAACCGTTTCGCGTCAAGTGCTTTTGTTAGAATGTCGGCGATTTGATAGTCGGTTCCCACGTGTTCTAAATGAATATTGCCTTTCTCCACGTGGTCTTTGAGGAAGTGATATTTGATGTCGATGTGCTTGGTTTTGGAGTGCATGACAGGATTTTCAGAAACGGCAATGGTTGATGTATTGTCGCAGTAGATTGGACAATTTTCTTCGATAATATCATAGTCCACCAATTGTTGCTTCATCCATAGTATTTGACAACAACAACTTCCCGCAGCGATATATTTGGCTTCGGTTGTTGAGACAGATACTGAAGCTTGTTTCTTACTAGCCCATGACACAAGTCGATATCCGAGGAAATGACAAGTGCCACTAGTGCTTTTCCTATCAATTGTGCACGCTGCATAATCCGCATCTGAATAACCTACAAGTTTAAAGTTCGAATCTTTGGTGTACCAAAGTCCAAGGTTAACAGTGCCGAAGAGATATCTTATAATACGTTTCACATCAATTAAGTGTGCTTCTCTAGGGTCAGATTGATAACGAGCACAAACACAAACACTAAACATAATATCGGGCCTACTAGCAGTAAGATAAAGGAGTGAGCCAATCATACCTCGATAGAGCGTTTGATCAACACGTTTACCTTTTAAATCTTTGTCAAGTTTGTTGCCGGTGGCCATTGGAGTGTCGTATGATTTAGAGTTTTCAAGTCCAAACTTCTTGATTAAATCCTTTGTATATTTGGCTTGATTGATAAATATGCCTTCACTCATTTGCTTGATTTGAAGCCCGAGGAAGAATGTAAGTTCTCCCATCATGCTCATTTCAAACTTGCTCTTCATTAGTTTCTCAAAGCGCTTGCACAACAATTCATTAGTAGAACCAAATATAATATCATCAACATAAATTTGAACAAGTAATTTATGACCATTATGTTTGGTAATGAAAAGAGTTGTATCGATTTTACCGCGAGTGAAGCCTTTCTCAATGAGAAACTTTGATAGTGTATCATACCATGCTCTTGGTGCTTGCTTGAGCCCATACAAAGCTTTCTGGAGTTTGTAGACATGATTTGGAAATTGTGAATCTTCAAATCCAGGTGGTTGAGCTACGTAGACTTGTTCTTGGAGTTCACCATTTAAAAACGCGCTCTTCACATCCGTTTGATATAACTTGAAGTTCTTGTGAGCGGCGTAAGCTAGAAAGATCCTTATAGCTTCAAGTCTTGCTACGGGCGCAAAAGTTTCATCGTAGTTGATTCCTTCTTCTTGCCTATAGCCTTGTGCAACCAACCTTGCTTTGTTTCTTGTGATTGTTCCATTCTCATCCATCTTGTTTCTGAACACCCATTTCGAACCAATCACTCCTTGATCATGTGGTCTTGGAACAAGAGTCCAAACCTTACATAGTTCAAATTGATTGAGTTCTTCTTACATTGCAACAACCCAATTAGGATCTTGGAGCGCTTCATCAGTCTTCTTCGGTTCAATTTGAGAGATAAATGCAGTGTAAGCATCAAAGTTTGTTGCTCTCCTTGTACGAACACCAACATTTAGATCACCAGCGATATTAGTGATTGGGTGACCTCTAACTTCATGAATTTCAGGGGGTAAGTTAGGTTGAGTCGTAGTAACTTGAAGGTCTTCAATTGGTACTTCTTCACCAGATTCAAAATCATCAAAATTTGGGGGTTGAATTGGTTCAGAATTGAAATTTGGGTTAACACCAGATGCAGCAGTAGATATAGGCGCGTGAGAGGAATCAAGAGGCGCAACATGTGAGGGAGGCGCAGCTGATAACTCATTAGGCGTGCCATATAATGAATTAGGCGCATTTGATGTAGATGGATTTCCTTGAGTTGATAAATTCTGATCTTGAGTAGGTGCAACATGAATAGGAGCACCTGTTTCATTTAGCTCAATAGAATCATCAGAATCATTTGGAGCCAAATGTGGCTTAAGGAGAGAATGTTCATCAAATGTAACATGTACAGATTCAACTATCACTAAAGTAGATCTATTAAAAACGCGAAAAGCTTTAGAGTGTTTGGCATACCCAACAAAAATACCTTCGTCGCCTTTGGCATCGAATTTACCTCTATGATCGTTTCCGTTGTACAGGATAAAGCATTTGCAACCAAATATTTTGAAGAAAGCAATGTTGGGAGTTCTACCATGCCAAAGTTCATACGGAGTCTTGTTGTGAAGTTTGTTGATGAGGGAACGATTTTGAGTAAAACATGCTGTGTTGATAGCTTCTTCCCAAAAGTACTTAGGCAATTTAGCTTCGGCTATCATCGTCTTTCCCGCTTCAATCAACGTCCTATTCTTTCTTTCCACAACACCATTTTGTTGAGGAACTCCGGCGGTTGAAAAGTTATGATCTATCCCATGATCTTCACAATATCGAGCAACACTGTTGTTTTTGAATTCTGTTCCATTGTCGGATTGAACACTAACGATGTCATCTTCTTTTTGGGTTTGGAGCAGTCGAAATAAGGTGGTCAAAATATCATAACAATCGTCTTTTGTAATCATCATCTCCACCCATGTGTATCTTGAATAATCATCCACCACAACTAGAGTATACTTGTTTCTTCTAATACTTGCGGTGGTAACTGGTCCAAATAGATCAATGTGAAGCAGTTGCAAACATTTAGTAGTTGAGGGATTTGTCTTGCTTGAAAAAGACTGCTTCGGTTGTTTGCCAAGTTGACATGCGGCGCACTTCTTGTCACGATGATCAGCAACCTTGGGAAGTCCTTTGACAAGATTATTCCTGCTGAGTTTAGATAGATACTTGAAGTTCAAGTGACTTAAGCGCTTGTGCCACAGCCAACTATTTTCGCTCACACTTTTAGCTACAAAACAAAGATTAGTACTAGAGTTCATACTATGGAAATCAATAATGTAAATATTTGTCTTACGATATCCCGTGAGTAAGATAGCTCCGGTTTTGCCATTCTTGATAAGACATTGAGTTAAAGTAAAATGTCATTCTAATCCTTTGTCGCAGAATTGAGATATGGATAATAAATTATGCTTAAGTCCTTCGACGAGAGAGACTCTTTCAATGCACACTTTGTCTTTCTTGAGCTTTCCATATGCTACAACTTGACCTTTGTTATTATCACCAAATGTTACGGAGGGACCTCTTTCTTCATGGACATCTTCAAGTAAGGATTCATCTCCAGTCATGTGTCGTGAACACCCATTATCGAGAATCCATTCATACGTTTTAGATTTTGAAGATCCAGCCATGAAGCAAAGAATCTGAAATATAAACATTTAAGAATGGTCCCCTTTATTCCTTTTCGGGTCCAAGAGTTAGCAACTCTTGACAACCCACTCTTGCTTTACCTTAGGGTTTTTAAGTCCTTTGGCATTGGGAGTGAATCGCAAAAGGCATTTCACGGCCTTGTGTCCAAAACAATCACAAATAAAACAATGTTGAAAGCCACCAATCACATGAGTTTTCACAAACTCTTTACTTTTCTTAGGGATAGCATTCTTCTTTGGGTCAGATGAACTAGCTTTAAGAAAATCCTTCTTTTGAAATTTTGGAGCGCTTTTTCTTGGAGGGCGCATAGGGCTAGGAGGCGTACGGCGATGAGGCGCGTGGCTCCTAGGCGCATAATGAGCACTCGGAGAAGGAGCGCGCCTAGATTAAAGAATGATTTTGCTAGGAGATGGTTCATCTGTAGCTATATCTTTCCCATTAGCTTTCCCAAATTGCTTCGTTGGGTAGACATAATGGAATGTTTGTTTCTTAACTTTTTCCTATCCTTTACCCATTGAATTAGAATGTTTTTCCTTGGGAATTTCAAAATTTTGTTGGTGAGTAAATTCACTATCTCTTTCAGCACAAACATCACATTTAAAGTTGTCACTAGTTGATGAGAATCCCAAACCACCTTTATCACCACTGGTTCTAAGGGACTCACTGATGTTATCCATAGTGACACGAGAATTGGACCACTCATTTGTAATCTTTTCAAGATTAGTAATTTGAATGACCAATTCATCGTTTTGAACTTTAAGGAGTGAGTTCTGTTCTGTTAGAAAAGTGTTTTTATCAGTAAGAGGAGTCATGCTCTTTATCTTCTCCTTAAGGAGGGTGAGTTCAGATTGAAGAACAGTTTTCTCGGTCTTAAGCTGGGAAATTTCATCACATGATAGTGCTAAAGCTTCCTTCATTTTGCCAAATCTACTAATTACCTTTTCGGCTTCCAAGAATAGCTTTTCTTGTTTGGCAATGTCCTCATCATGATTGATTGTAGGGATTGGTTCAACTTGAGGTCTGATGTAATTCCCTTTTCTGAGCTTGCTTCTTGCACTCAGATCACATCTTGAAAATAACAGTCCACCATCGCTTTGAGCCGGAGTGAGAAATCCTTGTTCTACGAGCTCGCTGATGGTAGGTCCTTTCTTCTTCTTTACTTCAGAAAGACTAGTTGGTTTCTTGATTGGTTTATTCAAGATTTTCATATCGGGAACATCTTTAGAATAGTCTTCTGAGTCATAGTCAGCAACATCAACATCATCATTTGCCACCAAACAAACGAGTCCATTATCAGAATCTTCATCGCTCTCATCGGAGTCTGTTTCAATCCAAGTATTATGCTCATTTGCTGGTGATTCTTCTTCAGCAACCATTCCCTTGTGACGATTGGGTCTGGGAGAGAACTTGGGAGTGTGGTTGCTCTTCTTTTGCATATACTCGAACTTGGGAATTGGGCAGCTCGATGCAAAATGTCCGGGTTTCCTGCAATTAAAACAAACAAGATCTTCTTTTCTTTTTGAATCATTGCTCCTTGTAAACTTTTGAGGAGCTCTGCTGGTAGATCCTTGAAATTTGTTGTTTGAGCCGGGCTTTGAGAATTTTCTGAACTTCTGGAATTTCTTCACAAATAAAGCGAAGTCTTCATCATCCATGTCTAATAGCTCAGAAGTAGAAATTTTGGAATCGGAACTTTTCTCATCATAAGTAGGCGCAGGTGCAGGCGCAGCTTCTCTATGCGCCACCATAGCCATAGATTTTGACTTTCCTTCAGTTTCACTGATTCGTTGGAGTTTGAGCTCATAAACCTTGAGATTTGCATAGAGGTTCCTAAGAGTCCAAACATCTAAAGTTCCAGCGTCTTCAAGAGCGCTAGATTTATGAAGATATCTTGAGCCAAAAGCTTGGAGGAAATTTACATTCAAATCTTTGTTCGAAAACTTCATGCCAAGTGAAATACATAGATTGATAATTTCACAATAGCGTTCATAAGTTTGTCTTAAGGTTTCACCGGGGAGTTGAGAGAAATTGTTGAATCTCTTTTGCACTTCATATTTCTTGTTTTCCTTACAAACAGTGTCTCCTTCAATATGCTCTTCAATGGCATCTCATAGCTCGTTAGCAGTAGCACAATGCATGACTTGTTGTTTCATAGCCGTGCTTAGAGTGCTTAGAAGAATATTTCTTGCTTTCCCATCATTTGCAACTCTTTTGATTTCTTCTTCATTCCATTCTTCCTTAGGTTTCAGAACGGTTGGTTGAGCAGCGTTGGTGCGTGGATTTGGATTTGCCTTGACCGGAATGTAAGGTCTATAAACCATGTTGTCATGGAGCCTTTCATCAATTGAGGTAAGATGAGTCAAGATGCTGAATTTCCACACGTCGAAATGATCTTCATCAAAGACTGGAACATGTGTGTAGTTAGCAGTTGCCGAAGGTATTGAGTTTGCCATATTGAATCGGCACCCAAGCTGTTAAGCTTGAAAAACAAAAACGTTTTATATAGGTGTCAGCTCTGATACCACTTGTTGGTCCCAAAGGGCAACAAGGGTATGGAAAATAGCTAGAGGGGGGGGGGGTGAATAGCTGTTTTAAAATTCTTTTCGTACCCTTGAAAATTCAATTGCAAATGCGCACTTTGTCAAATAAGCGTTATGATATGCGCCTAAGTGAGTGAGTGAAATGCACAGCGGAATAGTTAAGTAAAATAGGTGCAAATGATTAAAGGGGGCGCAACACACACTCTAAGTATTTTGGCTCAAAGTGGGTGAAAAAAAGGAACTAAGGCAAATGATATAACCAACACAACACAATTCAGATCAATCAATCTACAATGAGTAAACAAGCAAATAGTGAGTAAAGATAATAACTTGAAAGTAAATGACAAGATATTAATACGCGCTATTTGGAGAGGTTCGATCAATGAAAGATCTACGTCCTCTACCAAGATGGTTAGTCTTGGATTTCTAATAGAGATCTTATATAATGAGTGAGTGTTACAAATTACAACGTTTGAGCTTATACACTAACCCAAGATCTAATATTCTATGAAAGAACAAACCCTAGACAATAACCGGTGTATCTCTTAAAGAGAGATCTAAGTGATCAAACTTAAAGAGGTGCGTGTGTGATTTTAGATTCAAGGCTCTTTAGATCTTTGAGATTGAGAGCACAATAACACTAAAGTGTTTTTGCTTGAGGATCTGGGCTAAGGATGAAGTTATGAAGACATTCTTGAGGAATCTAGGAATTATCAAAGGCAATCTGCAAATCTTCAACAAATGCTTGAGAGAGAAATTCTGAAATGCTTAGCAACTTCAAATGGTTGAAGTTATGGGGTATTTATAGTAGAGCCCAAAAAACTAGCCGTTGGAAATCCTTGTGGATAAGATGTGCTGTCGCTCGTTGAGTGGAGCATGCATATTTTATAGCCATTTTGACACTCAACATAAATGTGACCGTTTTGGACACGTGTCATCAGATTAGGCGCATATGCATCTTTTTACACCGTTGGATCATTGGCGTAGTTTGAATTTCTTCAAGTCTTCTTGTCTTCGAAAAATCATTGAGTGTTGAATTAACATTACTTGAGGCGCATTTAGCTAAGGGGCGCATGATGCATGCGCGGAGTGAGCCCTTGAGGTGCGTAGGCCAGAGTCATGTAATCAAGCGCGTAGCACAATCTGGCTCATATCCTTATGCGCGCGAGAAGAAGGGAGTGTGGCAAAATGCTAGAAAGCGCATAGGCGCATGGGCGCATGGCTCAAACTCAGAATGTGATTTTCTTGAATCTTGATCTTCTTGCCCTATTCCTAAGCCTATTCTATAACAATGGACAACCTAAAAAATGAGTTATAAATACTTCTTACACGTGGGTCTAAAGTCCATGAAATAAAACTTAGGTGATGGATCAATCAAATCTAATAAATCCTATTACATTAAAACTGAGATATATGTGAGCATACCCAACAATTGGGCTGCCCCAACTAATGTACTAGCAAAGGCCTTACAAAGTACGTCGTCTTTGTTGGAGACCAAGGCCATCATACCTTCGAAAGACTGGAGGTGGTCCATGGCATCAGAATTGCCAGAGTATTTGTCCAAGTGAGGAAGTTTCAACTGGGGATTAGGTGGAGAATCCTTGATCCATTGAGCAAATGGACGCATTGCATCATAGTCGATCTTAGGCTTCCTTTGCCCCTGGTTCATCTCTATATTCTCCATCCTCTCCTGCAAGTCCATTATGATCTGCTCACTGAATCCCGAGCTGCGATGGGAGCTTCTCGGAATATCCCTTTCTCTGTCTCGGCCTCGCCCAGCAACTCGGCTTGCATCTGGATCGTCACGAGGTTGTCTCGGGGGAGTACGGCAAGGTGGATCCTGTCTCGGTGGGATTTGATCTTGGTTTTTGCATCGTCGCCTCTCTCCTAGATATCTCACACCGGGAGATTCTGCCTCCTCTTCTCTTCTACGGTTTATCTGATCTCTCAGATCTCCTACTTCGGGATTGATTGGGCCGAGTCGGCCATCCAGTCGGCTTGGTGGAGCAGCTCAGTTCCCTGGGGGTGCATCGCGCGGTTCCTAATGGCGCCTGTCATCAGTACCCGGGTTTCCCCTACGTTCGCTTCTCTCTCCGCCTACCAAAGCTCCTCTAGTGTCAGAGGGCTGGGCGAAGGGTGCTAAGGAATGATCAGGATCGAATTCCAGGAGAGCCCTCTGAGCATCAGCTAGTTGTTGAAGAGTTGAGAGATTCTGATGCAATAACGCCCTTCGATCAATTGGTGCCGGCCTAGAAGTACCAGCCTCGTTCTGAGGGTGCGAAGTTGTTCGCCTCCTTCGTCCATATTGGTGAGTGATATCGGGTGCAGGCCCTTTAGATCGGGTGAGCATACCGCCTCCCTGAGGTGGAGGAGGGAGGCCTTGATTCAGAGCAGTATTGTTATTTGCTGCGGGAGGTGGCGGTGGATTAAGATTAGCGTCTGGTGTGACGCTAGCTTCCCGACCGTCGACGCGAACTTCAGACATAAGGAATTTGTGGTTTTACGAATAGAAAGATTCTCCAAACGACGTTTCCCGGAAATGGAACCAAACTGATGCTGCCAAAAACGTGTCGGATCAGCCCTTCGTCTAGCGATTCGGATAAATCCAGCAATGAGAACTTTCCCGTTCGGATCTGCGCACAAGAAACAAACGTAAACTACGCCGGGGCTTCACCGGCGAAGGCCCTCCGGCGTGAGAGTAAGAATGCGGGTAGTATGTAAGAATATAGAATCAATTGACTAGTTTTGAGCCAAAGAGTTCCTTACCCGTTTCCTGTGTAGAGGACCTATTTATATAGGCGTGGGTGAATGAGTCCTGACTTGTTAAGAAAGCCAGGGAGCTCGTATTGTTATGGGACTCGTATTCCTTGGAGATAGACTCCGGATAAGGATGATCACAGTCCTGTTTATCTTGTATAAGTGATATCCTTGTTTAGATAAGGATTCTTGGTATTTGAGTTATAATGTAACTCCGTAAGTGGACTCCTTATGGATAAGGAAGGTTTTTGGTATAAGTCGGCCCGTCTTTTAGCTCGGCTCGTCATAGAGGCCGACTAGGGATTGGGCTCTTAGGACCTCGGCCTAGGCCAGGTCAGCCTGGTCGGCCTTGAAGTCGGCCTATAATCATAGGCGTCCGCTGGATGGGCCTCCCGGTATAGGCCTTTTAGGTGTATGGGCCCAGAGCATATGGGTCCCCTTTACCCAAGTCAGTTTATGTCGTTGGTCCCCTTTACCCAAGTCGGTTTATGTCGTTCAGCCATCTCTTATTTGTGCTCGTAATTGGTTACATGGCTACGGTAACTATATTTTTAAATTCTTTTCAATATATCGATCTACTGTTACTTTTTATATTAACATTTGTATTTTACTTTAAATTTAGATTCTTACGAAGAAGATGAAGCGAATGAGATTATAAAACTTCTTTATCAAGTGAAGGGTCCAATGTACAAGTTATTGATGATTGATAGGTTTGTTTTCACTTTTTCTATGGCATTGGTTTAACTAGTTTAATGCTTTTACAATTAATTTACTAGTTTACGATTTTTACATTTAACTAGTGAGTAACCCGTCGAAATTCGACGGGAATAATAAGGCTAATTAATTAAGAAAAACTAATGCAAGACATTTTCATATTGAGTTAGTGGTACGAAATCCAATTAAGTGATCTGCAAATATATCATACTAATCCAATCGCAAATAATATTCAACAATAGTAGATGCACCATTAGTAGCAGGAGACACAACTACGCGTAGTCAATCACACAAAAATCTATCCACTTCAGCCACTTGAAACCGTAGTCACTCTTCAACAACTTCCGTTTCTAGAACCTTTGACTCCTTCCTACCCTCAACTGATTCTCAGAAATCATCCATGAGACATACAACTCATCTGCACTTTTTTCTTTGTAAGTCAGATTAAGTCCTCCTTGAATCTCAAAGTAATGAGCAATGATCTCTGTTATGTTGTAAATTTAATAACTGGAAGCGGGTCAAAATTCACACTGGTTTTCAGTTGATTAGACAGTGCATCCTCGTATTGCTTATAAAAGGAAAATATGTAATAGTTTACAACGCATTATCTACAAATACAAAACCAGACAAATTGTAGTGACTACCACCAATATAGTTAGATCAAGTCATAGCCACACCCAAATATTAGCCCATTGCAACGCGTTCGTGTACCTTTATGTATGTGAATGATCTCAAGCTGCTTGCTTAAAAATCTAATAAAAGATTAATGTGAAATTTAAGAAATCGACATACATTTTAAAATGAGCATACATGTCGAATTTCAACATTTTTGAGTGGAGCATGGGTTGGGATCCTACGCTTCGCGGAGAATGTTGTACACGGGTCATGGGTCGACCCATCTTTTATATGAGACGCACCTAGGTGTTCTCACAAGAGACCACCTCCTCATCTATTAATATTACAAAATTGTGTCTAAAATGAAAAAGAAAAACAAACTTTAATCAATAATTTAGTCTTAGGAAATTTTAAAATGAGCATACTTGTCGAATTTCAACATTTTTAAAATTTAATCACGAATTAATTAAGCCATCACTACAATTAAATTTGGTGCTGAAGGATTTTAATTGAATTAATCAAAGATAATGAAAATAATATTTTTTGTTAATCAAAAGTTAGCCAAAAAATATTTTTTTGAATCATATTCGTAGAAAAAATTAAATAATAATAAAAATTTATAATATTTTATTCACGCATAATTCTATAACATATTAATTAGTGCACCACCAAAATACTACTCCCTCCGTCCCAGAGTAAGAGTCGTATTCAAAATGACAAATAATCTTTACTATTCACTCCACTCATTCTCTCTCTTATTTACTTTTATACTCACAACACCAATCAATTCATTATTCTCTCTCACTCATTCTCTCTCCTACTTTACTTTTACACTCACAACATTTACATCACTTCCAATATTTATTAATAAGCGTGCAAATGAGGGGTAGGACTCTTACTGCGGGACGGAGGGAGTATTTGATAGTTTTAAAATGAGAATATATTAGAGAAAAAAAAATCACGTTGATTTAAAATCAATCTATATTTTTCTTTCTATTATTAATGAACTATTATCTTGTGCTAACACATGCAGGTAATGGTTTACATGATTAAAATACTCCATATGTCCCAAAAAGTTAGTCTCATTTTGATTTTTTATGGTTAACAAAAATGAACTTTGACCAACTATTGGTGACTATCTAATCATTCTAGTGAAATTTAAAATTGTAATTGATAAATCATTAAGTGATTTATCAATATCAATTTTAAAAATTTCATTGTAATCATTAAATTGACACCAATATTTAGTCAAAGTTTATTTTTGTTGACCATAAAAAGTCAAAATGAAATTATCTTTTTATGATAGAGGGAGTATTAAATTGGGTGGTCAAAGTAGGGGAATTTTAAAAATGATCATAAAGATGATGACGGTGACTACTGAAGTATCATTTCAGTGGTGAGAGGGGTTACTTGATTTTTTCTTGACTTTTTCAACTTTTTTTCTTTTTCGATCTCCATTTTGTATTGGAAACAATATATTTGGATCCAAAACTGTTAACCCTCGTCCGTTACAGCTTGATTTGCTGGATTTTTGAAATCATTCCAAATTTGTGGTTGAGCTTTTGAATGGATTCCTAATTTTCGCCATGACCTTTGCCCCAAAATAAATGACTAAACTTGTGTTTAATCAAAAAATAAAAATAATCCATCATTCATTTTGATACATTAGGGGTAATTTACAATTAATATTGTTTCATTTTCATCAAATATACACTTCCCTAATCACCACTGCCCGTGTCATGCCTGAAATGAGAATAAACACAATCTTGTTAAGAGTCTAAACAATTAATTTGATGAAAATACATAAAGTAAGGTTAATGCTGTTATGATTTCAAAACTCAAAAAGAAATAAAGTACCAATGCAGTAATAGAAAGGAAAACATTCATGAATCACAGTGTCCCGTCATGGGCTCAGTGTCAATCGTCTCTCGTTTACGCCTCCGGTCACAAGTGCCTGACCATTATTGCCGTTGTAAGATACAATACTTTTAGACTGTGTGAGCGATTAGAGTTACATTACTCCTAATGATCAACCAAATATTGACAACGATAAACATATTAATTACTCCCTCCGTCCCAAAATGATCTTCTCATTTGTCATTTTTCATTGTCCCATAAAGTTCTTTACATTTCTACATTTTAGGCTTAAACAAAGCATGGCCAGTGAAGCAAGTGTTAATATCCTTAAAAAATTGAATAGTCAAACGCGAAAATCATTTAGGGACGGAGGGAGTACATATTATAATACATCAAAATATTAATAGAACAACAATTGGTAAATAATAATAACTCACCTTCGGTACTGTATGAGTATTTTCACACAATGGTTTGAATCTGGCCATGATAATAGTTGGTAAGATTGCATACCTACAATAAAATTGTAAATGATAAGTTGTACTCCCTTTGTCCTAAAATGAGTGTCCATTTTCAAAAAATATTTGTCCCAAAATGAGTATCTTTTTTTAGCATAACTTTCTCCCTAAATGTTTTTTTTCGATTTTTTTTCACCGGTCTCTTTATACGTGCAAAACTAAATGTTTGTAAAGGAGATTACAAGATTATATATGAATATTTTATTGGAACTTGTGAGGGATTATGGAAAATCAAAGGTGTTTATTGGAAATAGAGCTTTCAAGGTTTTGGAGATTTTAGGCGTGTGGGCTAAAATGAGCATAACTTTTGATTCTGGATGAACCACGGAACGCACCGAATATCAAATCGAAGCTCTTTTCGAGACGGACAAAAGTCATCGGGCATGGCCCCATGAAACACATATTTCTAAATCAAAAGGCTGCTGAAACTATTATAAATAAATATTAAGATTTTTAATATTATTTGTAAATTCTTTTTGGATATTGCAAAACATTTTTCAACTGTTTTCAACTGCCACGGCAGTTTTCATTAGGCAGTTATGTTGGTTTATACAGTTGTGTCTGTACAACAAATCCAAAACCTATAAATAAACACACTTGCAGATTGTGGAATACACAGAAAATTTTGATCATCTTCTTCCTTCTTTCTCTTCTGATACACATAAAGTAGATTTGCCAGGGACAAGTTCTTTTGATTATAAAATTTAAAATTGTATGTAATGGTTTGTAAGTATGATTGACATGAGCTAATTAGTGATTACGCCCTACTTAAAAAAATCCAATTACAACTGAAGGATTTTTGCTTTCAACAACAACAAAAAAAAATGATGAATTTTTCATTGACAAAAAATATTGCCTAACAATAAAGGAATAGGTGGGGATTGAAGATGATTTCTTAGCGAGACATGGCACATTAGCACAAATAAATAACAAAATTGTAACCTCATCATAGCATGTTTCCTTCTTTTACTTTGTTCTTGTATCCACCTTGATTTCCGACGACTTCTTCAGCATTCTGAAAAAAAGAGTAAAACAAAGCTGTTTGTGAGAAAAATAAGAACGCGATGACGAAGGTTAATATTCGTAAATTATATATAGATTATAAAAAATATAAAACACGTTAAAGTATGAAACTGATAAGTTAAGATTTTAAAGTATAAACTTAATAAGTCAAAGTTTTAAATATGGAATCAAGTGAGTATAAGATTGTTGGTGAGTTCAATAGAAATTGAATAGCTAGAGCTAAATAACAATCATAGCAGAAAAGTTATATGGTAAAGAACAATTATGACAATCAAAAAAAAAAAAAATTACTAAACTCACACTAAAAATTCATATCAATACCTAATTGAGACTAACATCAACGCAAAATCTTAATATCAACCAAAAACTAACAATCATTGCTATAATAAAAACAAAATAATTAAAATTAAATCACTTTTTTCATTAAATAGAAAACTAAAAAGGGTTTCATTACCAAACCCAAAACTAAAATCAGGAGAAAAGTCTAAGAAGAGAAGAAATAACTTTCTTACACAATTTGTGGGTCTATCCACAAGCAACTTGCATGCTTTGACAGTAAATGTTTCTGCAGTTTAGGATGAAGAAGAAGCAGCTCGAGTCCATGAAGAGCTTTGTGTTAAGGCAATGGTTTAATTTTAATTAAATTTGAAATGATTTGTGATCATCTTTATCTAAACTTTAAATTAAATTAAGCGAGAGGATATCCTATTTATTAATTTGGATGACCATAGAAGAGGGAAGACCATACTTTTGCGGATGATATCACTTCACATGGATTGTTAATATATAAAAAAAATGTAGCTTGAAATTGATATATGGAAAAAAAATCTTTAAGATTGTTGGGTTTCGTAGTAACATGCGCAGCGGAATTAAGCATTTAAAATTTAATGAAACCCAAAGCCCATATGTCCATTCATATGATTAAGTCAAATACAACATAATGAATACTAGAATACTAACCCTTGAAGCCTTTGATTTTGCAACCTTGAATTCGATGGAGGCTTGAAATCTTGATCACGATCATAGCAAGAATCACGAACTTTGAAGATGATAAGTTTCTCCCTCTAGCGGTATCCACACGCGAACGAATATCAAGAACACTTGATCTTGGTTGCTAGACCAAATCATGAAACACGCTTTCATGATGTATAGAACTATATGGAATTATGATTATGTATGTATATGATATTCTTGTTCTTCAATCTAGGGATGTCTTAGAACAAGAAATTCATCCTCTCAAACCCTTGGAGGCTCTCACAAAGTTACATAATGCTTTTTGGGCTGCTTCTGGCCGAATTAGGGCTGTTTAAATACAAGTTAGACCTATTCCAAATAGGTAACTTATGTCTAAACCCGAAAGAAAACGGAATAGGAAAAACCCTAGCCGAACATGCATGGTCTGCCCGGGTCAACACTGAGGTCCGACCGGGTCATTCATAGGGTCCGGCCGGGTCCTTACCAAGGTCCGACCGGACCTATGCAATTTCCTGAAATTCTTTTCTTGCTCCTTTATTTTCCAAAATCCCTCAAAGGTCCTTCGACCCATTATTCCAATTAAGTCCTTTTAGATTCGTTCTATTTGTGTGTGACCCTCTAGGATTACACTAAGTTCGCAATGGGTTCAAACATGAATCCATAAGATATGATTAGGTTCTAGCAAACCGTCATACCTACCAAAATAGTGTAACTAGATACAAGTTCGCATTCCTTTAGAACATGTCATAATCCCTTTGTCCACGATGTCTTTGAACACAAGTCATGGTCAACAAGTCAACTTGTTTTGTTCAATACTTTCTCGATTCCGAATATGTTGATAATCCAAATGACATTAATCCAATCAATCCATTTGAGTTTGGCCAAACATTTCATCAACATCATTCCTTCGAGGGGCCCAAGCTTGACATCTCTCCGAAGAGGGATAAATCCATTTAGCTTATTATTCTTCCCTACGTGAATCCGATTATGCCAATCATACCCTTTATAGCTACCTGGTTAGGGGTAACGTTTGAATATGTCAAACATAATCTTCATCAAGTGGAAGACTATAATAACTTCATGTCTAAGGATTCAAATGACATAACTAATATGAGATTTATATATATGACATTGACCATGACATAAATCTCATACCGCGGGTCATGTCCAGTACCTTGTTCCAAACAAGTACCCATAAATCTAACATGATCACCCCATGATCATTTAGCCTTTATACTAGTGCTTAACAAGCTCTAGGGACGGAGATTATTATAGGCAAACATGAGCAACAATAATAATCTTATTATCTCTTTATCATCATGAATAAAATGATAACTTTATACAAAGTTTAACAACCGTGCCTAAGGCACCAACACCAACAATCTCCCACTTGCCCTAGGCCCAATTCCCTAGGTATCCAATACCCATGGACCTAACATGACCATCATGTTTAGCTTGTGGAAGTCCCTTTGTTAGCTTGTCCGTAACGTTATCATTACTAGGTACTTTGCATATACGTACGTCTCTCTTATCAACGATTTCTCGGACGACAAGAAAACGCCTAAGCATGTGTTTGGATTTATGATGTGCCCTTGGTTCCTTTGCTAGATCAATAGCACGACTATTATTACTAATAAGGTCTATTGGATTAGCAATGCTAGGAACTATCTTAAGTTCACCAATGAACTTCTTAATCCAAACAACTTCATTTGCAGCATCCAATGCAGCAATATACTTAGATTTAATATGTAGAATTTTAGTGAATGTACTCTGCTTGGAGCCATTCCAATCTTACAGCTTCACTATTAGACACAAAACTCGATTGCGATCATCTACCATCTTTGTTAGTTTGGAAGCATGCATCCGTGTACCCATATACGACGAGATCATCTTCCATCCCTTCCATAGATTAAAAACAAATCTTTAGTCCTTCTAAAGTACTTTAAGAATTGTCTTACAGCCATCCAGTGATTCTCACCGGTTGTCGGATTGATATCTACTCGTCATGATCCAAGCATTTAGATATATCCAGCTTAGTACTTATCATGGCATGATGGATCCAATTACCGAAGCAAATGGCATCCCATCCATATTCTTATGCTCATCATTTGTCTTAGGACATTTGAGTCTTTGCATAGAGAAACTCCATGTAACACTGACAACTGTCCTCTCTTAGAATTTTCTTTGCGGAATCTTCTAATGACCTTGTCAATTTAAGTACATTGGCTTTAAACTATTTTGCTTCCTTGATGCCAAGGACATATGCGGTTTCATTCATATCTTTCATTGCGAAGTACTTTCCCAGCAAAGTCTTTTCAGACTGACGTGTAGGAATGTCATTTCCAATGAGCGATACGTCATCCACATATTTAAATAAGGAATAGCACTATGCTCCCACTAATCTTCTTGTGTATACAAGGTTCTTCTTCGTTCTTGATGAAACCAAACTATTTGAATCATCAAAACGGAGATTCCAACTCCCATAAGCTTGCTTCAATCCATTCAATGGATTTCCGCAACTTACATAATTTATTAGAATTTTCTTTGACTGTCAAAACCTTTAGGTTGTATCCAATACATCCTTAAGTTAGTTCCCGTTGAGGAACGCTTGTTTTGACATCATTTTGTCAAATTTCATATTCCAAATATGAACATATGACTATGAGAATTCTAGTAAGTTTCTCGCTACCCATGTAAGTTTTCTCCAAGAAAACTCATTCCTCTCCTTTGGTTTTTACACCTTAGGTTAGAATGATCAAGTTCCAAACTTGATTATTACACATGGATTGCCTTTTAGACTTTATGACTCCAAGTCAATAATCTAAATGTGGAGCGGGCATTGCATATTTAATAGGTGGTAAATACTTCATTCTAAATGAACTTTACCTCAATACTTTCTATTTCGAAATATCCAATATTTCTTGTCATAGATTGTATCCTATTATTTACGCAAGTACCTTGTATAACTTGAACGGACTTCTCACGACTCCTTGTGAAAACTTGTTCAATTTCCATCTTAGGTTAAATAATATTTTCTAGGTCTCGAACCATTCGATATATATATATTTTACTCCCACTGGTTCTTTTAGAGATAAATGACTTATTAAGAAAAGCACCATCATAAGTAACAAACCATTTGTTTCTTATGAGTAAAACATTATCCTCAAGTTTCCTTAGGATATCCCATGAAAAAGTATTTATTAGATTTAAATGTGAGTGTGTCCCAAACAGCTCCTTTCCA
Source organism: Campanula takesimana (assembly GCA_026119855.1). NCBI lineage: Eukaryota > Viridiplantae > Streptophyta > Magnoliopsida > Asterales > Campanulaceae > Campanula > Campanula takesimana. The sequence goes on along the minus strand of JAOWBW010000270.1, from coordinate 797,193 downwards.
AAAGGTCTCACCATCTTAAATCTTTATGAAAGACAAACCGAGTTTTTCTTTCACCATTTAACTTCTTTTGATGGAACTCAAATTAGTGTAGTTATAGCGGTTTGTAATACATAACCCCAAAACAAATAATGGAAGATCAATTTTGATTTTATCATCGTATGAACCATATCCAATAAGGTTCAATGCCTTCATGTAGACACATCATTCCAAATGGTGTTCTTAGTGGAGTTTGTTGTGAAACTATTTCACAATCTTTATGATAACTATCAAATTCTTGGTTCAATTATTCATCATCTTGATCTAGTCAGAATCTTTGAACAAATTTACCAAGTATAACCAAACTTCTCTTTCAGCATTGCTACTTAATGTACCATATACATGGACATGTATTAGGTCAAGTAAGATATTAGCCTTTTACCAATCATAGTAAAAAATGTCTTGATCCAAGTAAATAAGATTTGCATAAATCATGTGATTCCAAATCATATGACTTAAAACCCCGTCCCATGGAATTTTAGATATGCACCTTTTATTTATTTGATCAAAACAATAATGCATAAAGAATTTGATTATTTATATTATAATCCTTTATTACTTTATTCTTTAAGATTTAGGATATAAGATTTATTTATATGATAACACAATGAAGTAAATCATAATAAATAAAGCACCATTTTCTTATTCCAAATAAGAAATAAATATCCTTCATTATCTTATAACAAAATAATATTTTCTACTTCATAAGTAAAGTCACTTTACAGGTGTTCCACGAACAATGTTGCAACCATTGCATCATTACCATTCGTAGGTCTAACTTTACTATAAGTAGTCTTTCATCTTACTAATTATTCTGGTATCCAATACCCAATAATTAAATTTTAGAAAGATTAATTTATAACATAAAATTTCCAAGTGGTAGTCCCACTACCATTCCATTTATTGATTATCCAGAATTTTGACTACAATTCTAAATGGTCAATCCAATTGCCATTTTACCAAATTGCATCAATTAGAGTTATTATTTTAACCATAATTATTTTATTTAGGTTTGACAATGTCTGTCTTACCTTTCCTTTGGCACTTGGCCTCTTTCCATCATGAACCATGAGCACTGGAGAACCATTCTCCATTATCTTCTTTTCCACAGTTCTAGCACGTTAATGCAACTTGGAGAGATTCTTATTCATTCCATATATTTTATAGTTCATCACAAAGTGATTATAACTCTCAGGCAATGAATTAAGAATAAGATCCATGGCTAGCTCCAATCCAATTGGACGGCCAAGTTTCTCAAGATACTCTACGTAGCCTTTCGTTTAAGCATGTGAGGTTCCACTTATTGCCCTTCACTCCTTTTGCAAGAAGTGAATGCAATAATGGTTTTATACCTCTCTTGCCTAGATTGCTCTTTTGAAACATATAACTCAACTCCACGCCTATCTAATAGGCTTCCACTAGTTCCAAACCTTGTTGGAGTTTTGAGTACATAATCGCGAGCATGAGACAACTCACATTCCTAGAAACATACTCATGTCTCTTGTGATTGTCTTTCTCTGGCATTGGGTTCTTTAGGAATAGGTCCATCAAGAATGTACAACACATCTTCTTGCCTTAGAACGATTCTTAGGCTCAGGATCCAATCCATGAAGTTTGTACCATTCTCTTGAAGCATTATCCTTATCAAGGATTGATCAGAATGATTTTAGTTGTCATCTACAACTTATGCAAATTTTCCAAAATTTTTACAAGTACCAATCTCATTAAAGAGATAAATAATGTATTTTCCAAAAATACTCCCACTGAATTATATAACCTTCTTATACATCCAATGTATAATATAATTTAAATGGGCTAAGATCCAACTTTAATTTAACTTTGAGTCCACGGAGGCGGATCGCTCAAAACTAAATTAATTAGGTAGAGAACCCTCTCAATCATATCACATATGACTCTTAGATCCTTTTATGAGATTCCTTTTAAAATTGGGCTAAGATCCAACCTTAATTTAACTTTGAGTCCACGGAGGCGGACCGCTCAAAATCAAATTAATTAGGTAGACAATTTATTGTCAATCATATCCAATATGATTCTTAGGGATCTAATTTTCAAAAGCATGTTTAATCTCATCTTTGCCTAGGCTCAAAACTGTTTTGACGCCTTATTAAGTCCAACCATTTTAAACGTATAGGAACCATTCAATTTAATGCACCTCGCGGAGGCGAGCCCACATTAAATTAATGAACCTCATCTTGCTCATACATGAATAAAATTAATGCACCTCGCGGAGGCGAACCCACATTAAAATCACCCATGTACTAACAAGTGTTTTAATCATGGCATGGCAATGAAGGATTTAAAACTTTCTTTGAAGGTTTATTATCATATAGCATACAACACATTTTATGAGCACACAAGATAAACATGTTACACATCAAGTTTAGCCACTAAATTAATCATCATTAATTTAAGCATAATATTTATGTGTCATTAGTTTCTCTATAATTATGAGGATGAGACTCTTTGAACTTTGGTTATCATCTCCAAATCAAGACAACAAGAAGTGCGGCCGAAACTAAGCCATAAGGCAACCACAATTCCGCACTAATTCAAGAAACCAAGAAAGTAGTCCATGTGGCCGAAACTAAGCAATAGATGGTCTCGATGAACGTACGCCAATTGCATCCACAATTCCACATGGATCTCCAATCTTTGAATCAAGAACTTTGTTTCTCAATTTTAGCAATTATGAACCCTTCATAATTCTAATTTCGTTTTATCTTTGAAACTTTGATTGCGATCAAACTTGGGAAACACAATCTCGATGAACGCAGATTAGCCATCCAAACCTTGATCCAATCTCAGAATCAAACGACTAAAACAAATAGAAAAATTAAACCCCGGAAGATCCACACCATAACCACATGCATGAACCCCAACCAGACCAGAAGGTCCGGCCTGGTCTATGCATTAGTCCGGTCGGACCCTTCCTGAAAAACCAATAATTTTTCTTTTTGTTCGAACCAAAACCAAACGCCAGAACCACGCTCCAGACTCAAGGGTCCGGCCGGATCCTGGCTATGGTCCGGTCGGACCTACGCTGAAAAAGCCCAGATTTTTAAAGTTCCAAAATTTTGCTCAAAATTGTTTTTCCCGATTCAATTAGGATTTGGTGTTCTTGATGATCCAATCATCATGAACATCAGAACCTTGAATGAACAATTCATGAATCCTTAGATTATCAAAACTTTGATCCAATCAAAAATTGATAACCCAAACAATTTTAAATCCACCATAATTTTAATTGCGATTGAACAGTGCGATTAAAGTTCATCAAACAATAAACCACATAAAACGCATAGACCACATAAACATCATAATCCCAATGTTCATATCATGCTAGGCACATAAACAAACAATTTATATACACACAACATGATTATGTATTGAAATAATCAACATGAACGGGGCTCTGATACTACTGTTGGGTTTTGTAGTAACATGCGCAGCGGAATTAAGCATTTAAAATTTAATGAAACCCAAAGCCCATATGTCCATTCATATGATTAAGTTAAATACAACATAATGAATACTAGAATACTAACCCTTGAAGCCTTTGATTTTTCAACCTTGAATTCGATGGAGGCTTGAAATCTTGATCACGATCATAGCAAGAATCACGAACTTTGAAGATGATAAGTTTCACCCTCTAGCGGTATCCACACGCGAACGAATATCAAGAACACTTGATCTTGGTTGCTAGACCAAATCATGAAACATGCTTTCATGATGTATAGAACTATATGGAATTATGATTATGTATGTATATGATATTCTTGTTCTTCAATCTAGGGATGTTTTAGAACAAGAAATTCATCATCTCAAACCCTTGGAGGCTCTCACAAAGTTACATAATGCTTTTTGGGCTGCTTCTGGCCGAATTAGGGCTGTTTAAATACAAGTTAGACCTATTCTAAATAGGTAACTTATGTCTAAACCCGCAAGAAAACGGAATAGGAAAAACCCTAGCCGAACAGGCATGGTCCGCCCGGGTCAACACTGAGGTCCGACCGGGTCATTCATAGGGTCCGGCCGGGTCCTTACCAAGGTCCGACCGGACCTATGCAATTTCCTGAAATTCTTTTCTTGCTCCTTTATTTTCCAAAATCCCTCAAAAGTCCTTCGACCCATTATTCCAATTAAGTCCTTTTAGATTCGTTCTATTTGTGTGTGACCTCTAGGATTACACTAAGTTGGCAATGGGTTCAAACATGAATCCATAAGATATGATTAGGTTCTAGCAAACCATCATACCTACCAAAATAGTGTAACTAGATACTGTCTTTGAACACAAGTCATGGTCAACGAGTCAACTTGTTTTGTTCAATACTTTCTCGATTCCGAATATGTTGATAATCCAAATGACATTAATCCAATAAATCCATTTGAGTTTGGCCAAACATTTCATTAACATCATTCCTTCGAGGGGCCCAAGCTTGACATCTCTCCGAAGAGGGACAAATCCATTTAGCTTATTATTCTTCCCTACGTGAATCCGATTATGCCAATCATATCCTTTATAGCTACCTGGTTAAGGGTAACGTTTGAATATGTCAAACATAATCTTCATCAAGTGGAAGACTATAATAACTTCATGTCTAAGAATTCAAATGACATAACTAATATGAGATTTATATATATGACATTGACCATGACATAAATCTCATACCGCGGGTCATGTCCAGTACCTTGTTCCAAACAAGTACCCATAAATCTAACATGATCACCCCATGATCATTTAGCCTTTATACTAGTGATTAACAAGCTCTAGGGACGGACATTATTATAGGCAAACATGAGCAACAATAATAATCTTATTATCTCTTTATCATCATGAATAAAATGATAACTTTATACAACGTTTAACAACCGTGCCTAGGGCACCAACACCAACAAAGATCATCCCAAATTTTCAAAAACGAAATCTATAAGATTATCAAAACCGTTGAGATCATCAATAAAATTTCAAAAATAAATTCCTAGATTTATTAAAATTTCAAAATGGATATTGCTGTGTAGAATTGAATTATGGAAACTGTTGTTCAAATATATGTTTAGGACTTAGAATTGCTTAATCCCAATCATGTTTAAACACTTAGGATCCCCCAATTTTGTTAGAACCTTTTTAGGTACCCTTAGGATTCTTTGTGACCAGCACAGGTGTATTACAACTCTTCAAATCAAGGCAATCCAAACCAGCCAAAGGAAGCAAATCAGCAGATCAGAGTTCAACCTGCCGATCAACTTACAACTTAAGATGCCGATGACACATTCAATCAGCAAGGACAATCTGAACCTTACTGACAGTCAGGTTTTGTTGCTCTATCTCAAAGTCAACTTACTGATTGTCTCTGTCCTTTCTGTACTGTCTTATCAAAAAGTTGTTGAACTGCTCTGTTATGATTACTGCGCCGTCTGACACATAGCTAATTTTAGCTATACTATGTCTCTACTTGCTTTTGCAGGTAACCGGTTGAGAAAAATGGGTCTTTACCCATCAGACTTTTGCAAGCATGCTTGTACTCCATATCTTCACCATTAATGCTGAAGATATCGCATTTAATGCTTCTCAACTACCTGCTGGAAATTCAAATTTGTAAAGCCTTCTTCCTCAACAAATGACATTGACTCCACCTATAAATAGAGGACTTGGTGCATTGAAGAAGGTTGGTGAAAATAGAGCATTGAAGAGAGTTGAATGTTTTAGAGTATTCATTGAAGCTCAAACATTCTGTCCAGATAATCATTAGATCATTTAATAGGACATACACTTGTGCACAAACTCAACAACATTGTTAGTATTCCTGAACTAGATCATTTAAGGAATACGTTGTTTGAGTTATTCACACACCCACCTGAGTGAGATAAGTTCTCTTGGACTTGCTGCTCAAAAACACTTGGTCAGTATTTGTTTTACGATCCATTAGTAATCTCTAGACTTTAGTCTTTGTTTCCGGCAAAGCCGTGCTTGTAATAGACTAGGGATATCTAATAGTGCTCTTAACCCAAATCCAAGTTCTGACCAAACTTGGTAGAAGACGTAGCAGTATTTACACTGTGAACCTATCCAAATACTTGTGTCCCCCTGTTGTTTACTTTGTCCTTGCCGGTTGGAACTCTATCACCGGCACATCATTATTGTTCTTACTGATTCATCATTATTTCCTTGGATCAATCTCTTGAAACTGCATTGAACTTTTAGAAACTATCTTGTGTTTAAACCAAGCTCTCAAAACCTTTTCTTACTGATTTGGTGTGAGTAAAACTAAGTCATATCTTCTCCGCTGCGCTTACTGATAATAGTTTGCATACTGATAAGTGACTTCGCATTTTTTAAGTGTTTCTTTGAAAAAGTATTAAAATAGGCTATTCACCCCCCCCTCTAGCCTATTTTCCTACCAATTAGGCCTAACAATTGGTATCAGAGCTTGGAATTTTGAAATAAATTTCCAAGCTTTGCAGCTTGTTTGCCGATACCTTGGCAGGAAAAATCATGCAGTCATTCAACATCACCATCATTCCGTTGTTGAATGTCAACGAGTTTGGTGTTTGGAAATCTCGTATGATAAAGTATATGAACTCAATCGATGATCGGTTGATGAAGGTCATAGAAGGTGGTCCAATCATTCCGTTAAAAGTTTCAACCACCTACCGACCTATTCCCTCCACTCCGCTGACACAACATGCTGATCGTGAAACTGAACAAGAAACCCATGTTCAGATTGAAGAAACTTTGGTTGAGAAACCAAGAGATAAATGGACTGATGACGACAAGCTTTCAGCCGCCCTAGATGGAAAAGCATGCCACATTATCTCTTGTGGTTTGGATGACAAGCAATACAAACTGATTGACTTGTGCTCCACGGCTCAAGAATGCTGGAACAAGCTCCTTGCATACTTTGAAGGTGATGAGAAGGAGAAGGACAACAGACTCTACGATTACATTGCCGAGTTTGAATCCTTCAAGAAACTAGATGGTGAGTCACTCAGAAGTGCCTACGACAGATTTTGCGAGGTAAGTAATTTATGTGCTTCATTAGGTAAAGTATATACTATGAAAGATATAAATATTCGTTTTCTAAGTTCTTTGGGAAATGAGTATCATACCAAGGTCACTGCTGTTAGAGAAGTGAGAGACTTAAACAAGACTTCTATTCAGAATCTTGTGTCTAGTCTATTTCTGTATGAGAGAGAACTGCAAAAACTTAACTTTCTCGATAAAAATTTCAAAAACTTGTCTCTATCATCTCAGTCACAGATATCCTTTCCTTCAAACAAATTCCCTCCTATAGATCCCCATCAAACACCCTGCAGTTCCAATACCCCTGAAATAACCTCAGATAAACCTATGGAAGAAGACGAATTTGCCGCATTCGCTAGGAACTACAAAAGGTTTAAAGACTTCAAAAGAACGCAGAAAGGAAGCTACCAGCAACCAAAACCCTTCACACCATCATTTCAGAAACCAGCAAGCTACAATAAACCATCTACAAGTGCTGCCGATGGAAAGAACAACAAAGGTGATCTTGTCTCCTTCAACTGCAGAAAACCTGGTCACTTTGCTTCCAAATGTCCTCAACCAAAATATGAGTATGTGAGGAAATCATTCACCAAGAGACATCCTAAGTCTCGAAGCTTTGTTGCCGATGAAAGCACAGAAAAGGCCTTGCCGGTTTGGTGTGAAACTGACTCAGACGAAGATGCTGATGAAGATGAAGATGCTGATGTTAGTTTTGTTGCCTTAGACTTGGAGGATGCCGATGTATCATCATTGCCGACTCCAGTCTACCGAGATCCATCCCCTTCAAGAACTCCAGTCAGAGAAGAAGCTGCTGGAAGACCTCAACCACACTTAAAGAAATAAGTGTCAAAGCAGAAAACCCAAATGGATAAAAAGTTCACCAAGTGGGAACCTCACTCTATGGGCAGTATAATCCTTCTCACTTCACTGCCTTTAAACCAAAACCCTTACCGATAACCAGAAAATTCTCATTTACTGAACACCCTAACATTGTCAAAAACCTATCAAAACCCATCTCTTCCCTACCAGATTTCTCTCCTGAACTCATTACCTCTGCCTCTAAAATTTTAGCTGATCCCTGTCCAGAAATATCCAAAGCTGAAATGGTGGAGACAATGGATGAACTTTTTATTGATCATGAGAAGCTGAGTAGCGTTCATAAAGTGATGGCTGCTGATTTCAATAGAATTTCTGCAGAGAATGACTTGCTTATGTCTGAACTTAAAGTTCTCAAAGGACATGAGCTTGAGTTCGTTCTTCTTAAGAAAGAAAACCTGGATCTCAAATGCCAAGTAAAAGTATTGATAGCTCAGATCGAAGATCTTGTGAAAAGAAACAATCTTCTAACCATGAAGTTTGATTCTTACGCAAAATCTAAAGATACTGTTGAAACAATCCTTCAGACCCAAATGTCATTTAAGGACCAATCTGGGTTACGATTTGATTCTAGCAGTAGTAGTTCTACTGAAACTTGTGCGACCGAGAAAAAGGATGAGAGAGCTGAATGTAGTTCTGTTAACTCAGTGCATGTGAATGCTAAGCCTGTAGTATACAGTGCTGTGGCAATGAAGTATCCTAAGAACCAGAACCCAAGGAAAGATAAGCAGAAACGAAGTCAAGTTAAGGTTGCTGATACTGAGTCTGCCGATAACGGTATTCTTGGTGATATCAGCAGAGCTAATGCTGTCGATCTAACTACTTCTGTTGCCGATGGACAAGTGCCTAACAAGGTAACTGCCAAAGGTAAACAGAATAGAAAGAAAGGTAACACTAGCACCTTTAAACTTACTAAGTTTGTGCCTGTTCAATCCTCTAGATCTGCCGATGCACTGACTAAACAGAATGATGTTCTGCCGACTTCACAGCCTATCAATCAAGTGAGATGTTCAAATTGTTCTGATTATGGTCACAAGGCTCATGAATGCCTCTTGAAGCACCTATCTGGACCCACTGAGGTTACATCCTCTAGTGGTGGCTAGATGTGGTTGCTAAAGAGGAACTAACACTCGGACCCAAGAATAAGGGGGACCATAAGCGTACTGTTTTATTTCAGGAATGCTTCATGGCCTCAAATGGTGCAAGCAAGGATTTGTGGATTCTAGATAGTGGCTGTTCAAGGCATATGACAGGATTTGCAGATCTACTTGCCGATATTATTGAAGCATCAGGCCCCCCAGTAGTTTTCGGTGATAATGCGAAAGGAAAAATCATTGGTATTGGTACCATCAAGAGAGGTGCATTTACTGTACAGAAGGTCTCTCTAGTGGATGGTCTGAAACACAACCTTCTATCTATATCACAATTCTGTGATAAAGGAATGCAATGTGTATTTACTACTTCCAGTTGCTATGTGAAAGACATTGCTTCCAATGAAACTGTTCTCACTGCCAAACGTAAAGGTAACATTTATGCAGTAGATCTAAATGCTATTACTGGTGTTGCTAATATTTGTTTTGTAGCTAAGAACATCAGTGAGAACTCATGGCTATGGCACAAGAGACTCAGTCACTTGAACTTCAAGTATCTATCTAAGCTTGCCGGTTCAAATCTGGTTATCGGTCTTCCTCAAATGTCTGCTGATCAAGCAAAGAAATGCAAGGCCTGCCAGCTTGGAAAACAACATAAGTCATCCTTCCGAAGCAAGCCCTGCATGTCAACTTCTAAGTGCCTCCAACTGCTACATATGGATCTATTTGGCCCCACTACTACAGCAAGTATTGGGGGAAGTAGATACACTTTGGTTGTAGTAGATGATTTCTCTAGATATACTTGGGTAGAAACTTTCAGCCACAAAGATGACACCTATGGCGTTGCTACCAAGTTATTCAGACTACTACAAACCCAGAAAGAAAGCGATATCATCAGTATGAGATCAGACAACGGCACTGAATTCAAGAACAATGGTATTGCTCAGTACTGTGATGATCATGGCATAGACCACAACTTCTCAGCTGCCGGTACACCACAACAAAATGGTGTAGTTGAGAGAAAGAACAGAACTCTCATAGAAGCTGGTAAGACCATGATTGCTGAAGCTAGGCTGCCGAAATACTATTGGGCTGAAGCCATCAATACCGCCTGCTTCACTCAGAACAGATCTCTTATCAACAAATTCCATAACAAGACTCCTTATGAACTCTGGAGAGGCAGGATTCCCAACATAGGATTCTTCAAAATATTCGGCTGCAAATGTTATGTACTTTACAACGGTAAAGAGCATCGAGGTAAATTTGATGAGAAAGCTGATGAAGGAATCTTTGTTGGATACGCTAAACACAGTAAGGCCTTTCGAGTTTTCAATAAGAAACTTTTGAAAATTGTTGAATATGTTCATGTAACCTTTGATGAATTTGATTTATTAGAGTCTGACAAGGCTCCAAATAGTACTAATGTGTCTAATGCTTATGAGATAGGTGAATCCAGTAACACTAACCATACAGATCAAACTCCAGTTGCTGATCCAGTTGTATCAGCAGAAGAATCAGCAGATGCTTATTACTTTCCCTCATCGGCAGAACCAAAACCTGCTGATGAATTTCTCAATCCATTTGCCGATGGAAATTCTGCTGATCATACTGAAAACAGATCTAACCCTCAACCAATTTCTGTTATAAGACCTAACCCTTCAAGCTCTCATTCACCTCACAACTCCAACTCTTCTCTTCCACCATCTGCTGACCATGATCCACCTCTAGAATCATTACAGCAAGAGTCAGTAAGACATGATTTGCCGAGAGAAGTTAGAGCAGTTCGTGATCATCCATTAGAAAATGTGATTGGTGATGTCTTTGGTCCCATTACCTCTTCAATATCTGGTAATAGTTGTTTATATTGCATTTGCTTATCTTAGAACTTGTTTAAACTAACTGGTTCTAATTCGTGAAGATTCCTTGAGTGATTTTGCAGATAATGTCGAGCAACTAAAAGGGTATCTATGGAGGCTATGTTGACTCAATGTTCTTCACTGACTCAACCGACGGAGATTTCTTGAGGAATTTGTTGATCGGTTCTCTTCTGGACTCATTCATCACTCCAACTAGTGTTGAGTTCCTGTTCTTAAGTCAAGTTCAAGAATTCTTCTCCAACGCCTCTGTCATCTCTGCCCCAAATGATTCTTCTACTTTCGTCTCCATCAACTCTACTGTTGCCGGCATTCCTATCTCCATCTCTCCATCCTCTATTCATGAAGTATTTCCTTTACTTGGTAATGAGGGTATGGATGCACTCACTGATGATAAGTCCTTGGACAAGGCATGGACCCTTATGAGGGGAGCCGGTCCCAGGCTTAGTGGAGACAACCATCTGAAGGCTCATTATAGAAGGAGGTTCTACGCTCTTGCTGAGATTGTGGACAGGTGTTTAGTATGCAGATCTGGCTCTTACAGCCATGTAACTGATATTCAGTTTGAAGCGATGGCAGCCATTGTGTTGCAAGAAGAGTTCAACTGGTGTGCCTACCTGTTTAGAGTTATTGCAATTGCTGCTGTCAAATATAAGGAGGATAGAAGAAAGAACAAAGCTCACCCTGGGAAGGGATGTCACTACATGCTGATTAGCATCATTCTGAGAAACAATTCAACAATTGTTCGTGCATCTCCTTCTCCACCAAGCTTTGACTTCACCAGTCTTAAGTCTTTCAAGCTTACTGATTGGAATAGAATCAGCAAGAAGGCTTCTACCGGCACTATAGTTGTCCAAGCTGCTGGTACTCCAAAGAAGAAGAAGGCAAAGAAAATTGTCAAGGTTGCTGTTGTTGCCCCTACCGACGTATCTACTCCTGCTCCGTCTACCAACAGGATTCTTGCCGATTCTACTCCAGCAACTCCCAGTTGGTCAAGGCTGCCGATAAATCCCAAGTCAAAAATTCAAGGGTTTTGCCTGCTGATGAACCTTCTGCCGTTCAAAAGCCAAAGTCTTCTGCTGCTCAAATTCCTTCCATTCAAATTCCATTTACCGATCCAAGAGCCAAGCAGATCAGGTTTACTCCGTCCTTTCTTGTAGGTGCAACACTTGCTGCTCCCTCTGTGATTGTCAAGCATGAGGAAGATGTTGCCGACGTGCCTGCAGATCCTATTGATGAAGTGTTGAAGAAATCTGCTGTTGTAAGAAAGTGCAGACCAATCAGAAACCCTACCTTTCATTCATTCTACAGGAATCATTGGTCATTCACCAATAAGGTATTGCCGAAGAACTGGGTGTTTCCCATTGATCATCTTCACCCCTTCGTTTGCCGTTTGCTCCAATTCCATGAAGAAAGGAAGGAGTCAGTACCTGCTGGAAAGCTTTCTGATTATGTTGACTATAAGAGTCTGAATACTCTTACTGATCTATACAAAGAAAGGTTTGTTCCCCTTCAAAAATTCCAGAAGCTCCTAGAAACTGAACTCAGATTGAAATTTGAGAGGTACTTTGATTTGTTACCGCTTCCCTGGAATCAAGTCTATCTCTTCCAAGATAGAATTCGTCAAGACTTGATGGTCCAGAGTGTCTGGGTTGCATATGCTGATGTGTATGGTCAGCAATCAAACTTCTTAAAAACTGATCCCTATCAAATGGGAAGACCAGAAGATGATGAAGACTTGCTGGTATACAATGATAGTGAAACCAATTCTGCTGGTCATCTTGCTGATCAATTCTTGAAGAAAGTTAAGAATATCACTGTTGACCTGATAAAAGAATCTGCAGCATTTCTTACAAGGACTCCTGCCGAGCAACCAGCAGTCACTCCAATTCCCTCCCCCAGTAGCTCTGTTGATGTTACTGACTTTGTGTGCTCTCACAAGTCTGCTGGTGAAACTCTTACATCCTCTGATTCAATCGATGAGGACAAGATGCCCATCAGCATAATATTCAAGAAGCCATCAACTGATCAAGATAAGTCTACTCAAACTCCTACTACTGCATCATCTGCTGAAGCATTTGCTGATTCCGTTTTAGCCAGTGACGGCTCAGAACGCAGTCAAGGAGGAGGCAGTTCTGTTGATAAAGGTTCTGCTGATAAAATCGGATGAACAGCTAGTTGAGAAAACTTCAGAAACCCAACCTGCTGATGAAGCTAGTGTTGCTGATGAGCCCTTGGTAAATCAAGTTGAGGAAACTATGGAAACTCAAACCTCTGATTATTGAAGAAGACCAACCTGCACCTGTTGAGGAAACTATGGACACTCAACCATTGGATGATGTAGTTGCTGATGAAGTAGTTGACATATCTATTTCAGGAGGAGTTGATGCTGAACATGAGACTGATGAGCAAACTGCCGACACTCATCTTGCTGAGCAAACTACAGACACTCAGTTAGTAACGGTAACTCCTGGGTTACAGATTGTTGAACCTACTGGGATTAAGTAGATTGTTAAGTTGGGAGGAGGTGCTGCTGATAGAGTTACTGATCTTGATGCTGAAATAGCTGCAAGTTTGCAATTTGAGGAAGTGCTACTGCAACCGTTGCTCACCTTGCCGACTGCTGATACCCCTCTTCTTTTACCTGCTCCAACTGCTGCTCATACCGATGATGATAGTGCCGACGAGATTGATCCTGCTGATTATGTGGCATTGCCTGTACTTATGAATGCTAAGCCACCTGTTCCTGCTGAAGCTGATTCTGCTCCACCTCCTGAGTACAATTACGAACTTTATGCCAAGGAGATGATGAGTTCCAACTGGTACACTACAGCCATCTCTATTCCTATAAACAGTTTTGGCCAACAGTTGTTTCCCATTCATCAACCAATCAGGTCTTTCCGATCTACACTTCAGAGAATTACCTATCCCTTCGGCAAAGAACATCCTCATTTCACCAAGCATAAATTTCTTACTGGTGAATCTGCTGATGAAGGCTTGGTTTTCATGCCTTGGGTTCTACCAGACTTCAAGAGGAGGAAAGGAAAGGCTCCTCGTATTTCAAGATTGAAGCATAGAGTGGTCTATGATCCTCTTTACTGCCGACCTGGGAATCTGAAGATTGGTGGTAAGATTGTCCTCCCTGGTCTCTCTCCCAAAGAAGTTTGTATTGTTTCGAAGGGTTGGATGAGGAGATGCCTAATGATCAATGATAAACTCATTAACATTCTTGAATGGCGTCATATCGATCCTCGTGCCTTCTGCACTTTATCAAATCTGCCGCCCTTGCCATCACTCTGCCGATGTTCCTGAAGAAGCAACGTGCTGATCATTTGGTCTATACCTCAAGGCTGATGAATGCCGGGTTGATGATCATGATTCTTGAAGGTCGTGCTTGTCTGAACTTAATTTTGGCTATCTATCTTTCTCTTGAAGACAATGGTGTTTTTCATCTACCGTCTGATCGTGCAGTTATTGTTCATCCACTATTTCCCTTGCCGAATTTCCATGGTGTTGCTGCTGCCGATCTCATTACCTCAACTTCTGTTCCTGCTGACTTCTTTTTATCTGCTGATGATGCTGTTCTCCAACGTTTCTTACTTCCTTCTGCTCCTGTTCCTCCCTCTCCATCTGAACCGATCATAATTTCCTCTGATGATGAAATAGATGTTGATGTTGTTCTTGTTGAGGATGCTGATCTGCACAATGAAGACTTTTTCCCTTCAATGGTGATCCCTTCGTCTGCCAGTATCTTCCAGCCGACCATCGTTAATAGCCTGTATGAGTATTTGAAGCATGGATATGGTGATTTCTCAAATCAGCAGGTGCCTGCCACTCGTGCTGATGTTGGTGATATGGGACTCTCTCTTGCCGACCTGATTAAGGATGTTCACAAGGATATTGTTAAGCGGATGCTTAAGTCCAAACAGGAGGAGGATGATGTTATCCGGATTAAGAAATTTCTTTACATTGATTTGAAGAATCTGCTGAAGGACAGAGAAGAAAAGTGTTTTGAGCTCTCAAGGCTAAATGGATCATTGATCGCAGAACAGAAAGATCTGATCAGAAGCCTCAACTCTCACCAAACAGACTTCAAAAATGTTGTGAAGACTCTGAAAACTGCCCAAACCGATCTTGCCGAAGCTCAGAAGACAATTGCTGCTCTTACTGCCAACAATCAGATGCTGACTGAAAGGTTACAAAGTGCTAACAGAAGGCAGAAGAGAAAAGCTGATAAAGAAGAAGCTAGGGCAAAGAAGAAGGCTAAGCGTATTGATTCTACATCAAAGGCTGCTAACCTACAAAAAGACCCTCCTGTGTCTTGAGTCAATATAGCCAATGATATAGATATCCTGAAGACCTTCAAAGATATATCCAACAGATTTTTGCTAACATTTTTTTGTGTGTTTGTTTATTTTCATGTTATGTGTTTATAATATATCTGCTGCTCTTCATGCTAACTTTGTTTTGCAGATTATTATCTCTCTGCTGATCATTGCTATCAGCAACCCATATTCTATCTCTATCTTATTTACCTTATTGTATTTTTATTTCTTTACCTCTACTTGACATCTCGTGTGACTTGGCTTAGGGAATGAAAATAAATAGACATTGGTTGAAACCATTCTTTTACTAAGCTAAGATAGATGTTCTTGTTTAGGGTGATTGGACTTAAGCAATTAGGAGGAGATTGTTGTTCAAATATATGTTTAGGACTTAGAATTGCTTAATCCCAATCATGTTTAAACACTTAGGATCCCCCAATTTTGTTAGAACCTTTTTAGGTACCCTTATTATTCTTTGTGACCAGAACAGGTGTATTACAACTCTTCAAATCAAGGCAAACCAGCCAAAGGAAGCAAATCAGCAGATCAGAGTTCAACCTGCCGATCAACTTACAACTCAAGATGCCGATGACACATTCAATCAGCAAGGACAATCTGAACCTTACTGACAGTCAGGTTTTGTTGCTCTATCTCAAAGTCAACTTACTGATTGTGTCTGTCCTTTCTGTACTGTCTTATCAGAAAGTTGTTGAACTGCTCTGTTATGATTACTGCGCCGTCTGACACATAGCTACTTTTAGCTATACTATGTCTCTACTAGCTTTTGCAGGTAACCGGTTGAGACAAAGGGGTCTTTACCCATCAGACTTTTGCAAGCATGCTTGTACTCCATATCTTCACCATTAATGCTGAAGATATCGCATTTAATGCTTCTCAACTACCCGCTAGAAATTCAAATTTGCAAAGCCTTCTTCCTCAACAAATGACATTGACTCCACCTATAAATAGAGGACTTGGTGCATTGAAGAAGGTTGGTGAAAATAGAGCATTGAAGAGAGTTGAATGTTTTAGAGTATTCATTGAAGCTCAAACATTCTGTCCAGATAATCATTAGATCATTTAATAGGACATACACTTGTGCACAAACTCAACAACATTGTTAGTATTCCCAAACTAGATCATTTAAGGAATACGTTGTTTGAGTTATTCACACACCCACCTGAGTGAGATAAGTTCTCTTGGACTTGCTGCTCAAAAACACTTGGTCAGTATTTGTTTTACGATCCATTAGTAATCTCTAGACTTTAGTCTTTGTTTCCGGCAAAGCCGTGCTTGTAATAGACCAGGGATATCTAATAGTGCTCTTAACCCAAATCCAAGTTTTGACCAAACTTGGTAGAGGACGTAGCAGTATTTACACTGTGAACCTCTCCAAATACTTGTGTCCCCTGTTGTTTACTTTGTCCTTGCCGGTTGGAACTCTATCACCGGCACATCATTATTGTTCTTACTGATTCATCATTATTTCCTTGGATCAATCTCTTGAAACTGCATTGAACTTTTAGAAACTATCTTGTGTTTAAACCAAGCTCTCAAAACCTTTTCTTACTGATTTGGTGTGAGTAAAACTAAGTCATATCTTCTCCACTGCGCTTACTGATAATAGTTTGCATACTGATAAGTGACTTCGCATTTTTTAAGTGTTTCTTTGAAAAAGTTTTAAAATAGGCTATTCACACCCCCCCCCCCTCTAGCCTATTTTCCTACCAATTGGGCCTAACAGAAACAATCTTTAATATTATCTTATCACATCCCAAAATTTCAAAACTTAGATAAAAAATTATAATAAAAATAGAATTTTTAAAGGTAATATGCACTATGAATAGATTAAATTGTTGAAAAAGATTTGATTTTTTTCTTCCTGAAAGCATGGAACAAATTTGATTTGGTAAATGGTATTTTTGGTAATCAGTATTTATATGAATAACAATTTCCAAAACAATTAATTTTTTTCTTACTAAAGTATTATTTATTCCTTACCTCCCAAAAAATGTGCTGACCAATCAAATGGCGCCACGTGGCTTTATGACGTGGCATTATGACGTGGCGCGCTGTGAGGCCATGAAATGTTCCTGCTTTTATATATTATATAGATTTACTACAACTCCCTGAACCTTCTTCTTCCATGTTTCAAGTCGGTCCTGGAGTACTTTTGGACTTTTGGTGCTGGATTTTGGCTTGTTGGCTGTTGGCCTGTTGCCTTGTTGGAGGCCTGAGTGTGTTGAGTCATAGGAGGAGGAGCTGGAAGCTTGGGAATGGATTTTGTTTCAAGCCTGTTCTGGCAACATCAAACTTTGAATTGCTGCTTTTTTTTTGTTTGAACAAACTTGCTGTCACAATTAGTATTGTAGGATATTGTTTCAACTATTATCATGACATTTTCTAGTATTTTTATGATGCTTATGTAATGTCTAAGTAGTTGGATTTGCGTTTTTTGTTATAAACATTGAATTATGTTATTTTGAGTGGTGGCCTAATGCTCACTTCAACTTGAAAAATTGACATTTTTTGTGATCGGGTGATCGCGTCAACTAATCCCGTATTTGTCCCGCATTGTCCCGCGTCCCGAAGTGATTTGGGATGGGACGGGGAATTTCAGTCCCGCGATAAATTCGGGACGTCCCGTCCCGTATAGCTTGCGAGACATCATAGTTTTATCCCGTCCCGTCCCATTATCCCGAATTGACGGCTCTAGCCCCTAGTATTATTCTTTACATAATTGTCTTCTCTAGTATCATTATGTGTCTCTTTCAGTGTTAAAAAATGTCTTCTCTTATACTCTCTCTCTCCCATTTTAAGAGTAAAAAATTTCCTAAAAAGGTCTCTCATTTTAGGAGTCAAAATCCTAAAATAGAAAGTGGGTCCTACACGTCATACTCACAACAATTATCCACTAACTCTTCTCTACCCCATTCTCTCCTACTCAACTATTAACACTCACAACACATCACATTTTCCTTAATTCTTGAACCTACCCATTTTTTGACTCTTAAAATGGGACGGAGAGAGTATTACATTTATAAACCATTCAACCGACACTTATAAACATTCAAACAAACACTTTTAATAGTAATGTTAAGAATGCTTGTCCTAGTATTACAAACTGCCTTCTCTACTAATGAAAAATGCTTCTTACATTGTCAACATATGCTTGGTGATTTTTTACAAGTTCAAAAAACAAGTGCCTTCTATAGTGTTAAAAAGTGCAAGCTGTACTAATAGAAAATGCCTCCTATAGTATCGAAAAGTGTTTGCTATTTTTTCAAAAATGCCACCGCGCCTTGTAAAAAATATTTTGATTATTTACAAAAAAACCACTCCGTATATAAAAAACACGTTTTACACTAAGGCTCCGTTTGTTTCGCGTAAAACAATTTCCGGAAAATGATTTCCCGTAAAATGTTTTCCGGAAAATGAAAATGTTTTCCGGAAAATGACATAAACATGTTTTTGGTTGTTTGGTAAATCTAAGGAAAATGTTTTCCGAAAATATGAAAATAATAATAATTTAATATGAGGAAAAGAATAATTATGAGAAAAAATTGAATGTGGGTGGAGATTTTGGGTTGGAGTGGGATGGGTGGTTGTGGGATGGGGGTGGGGGGGTAGGGGTGGGTGGGTGGGGTAGGTGGGGGTGGGGGAGGTGTTCAAAAATAATTTTAATATGAGTTCTTTTTTTAATTTTTTTTTTAGGGGGGTGGGTGGGGTGGTGAGGGTAGGGTGGGGGTAGTAGGGTAGTTGGGGGGGTGGAGGTGTTCTTTTTTTTTAATGAATGAAAAGAAGTTTTTTTTTTTTTTTGTGGGGTGGGGGGTGGGTGGGTGGGGTAGGGTGGGGTGGGGTGCTGGGGTAGTTGGGGCTGGTGGGGTGGGGAGATGTTCATTTTTTTTTAATATGAGTGAAAAGAAGTTTTTTTTTTTTTGGTGGGGCGGGGTGGTGGGGTAGGGTGGGGGTGGGGTGGGTGGTGGGGTAGTTGGGGGTGGTGGAGATGTTCATTTTTTTTAATATGAGTGAAAATATTTTTTTTTTTTTTTGGTGGGGTGGGGTGGGTGCTGGGGTAGTTCGGGGTGGTGGAGATGTTCAATTTTTTTTTTAATATGAGTGAAAAGAAGTTTTTTTTTTTTTTTTGGGTGGGGTGGTGGGGTAGGGTGGGAGTGGGGTGGGTGCTGGGGTAGTGGGGGTGGTGGAGATATTCATTTTTTTTTTAATATGAGTGAAAAGTTTTTTTTTTTTTTTTTTGGTGGGGTGGGGTGGTGGGGTAGGGTGGGGGTGGGTGCTGGGGTGGTGGGGGTGGTGGATAGGATGGATGAAGAGGGTGGTGTTAGAGGTGTAGTGGGTAGGGTGGGGTTTTATGGAGAGTTGGGTGTGATTGAGAGAGTTAACATTTTCCGGAAAATGATTTACTTAGTAAAAATCCGTAAGTCATTTTACTTAGAAAAGAGGGAAAACCATTTTCCGGAAAATATTTTCCTCATTTTTCGGTGCGTAACAAACACCGGAAAATGGGGAAAACATTTTCCGGAAGTTATTTTACGCGAAACAAACGGAGCCTAAGACGGTGTAAAATACGTTTTTTGAGATTTTCACTCAAAAATGGAAAGTTTTTAATAATTTTCAATTAATGGGACCCACTTGTCATACTCATATCAGCTAACCCACATACTATTCCTTACCTCACTTTCTCTTTTATACCCAACTATTTACGCTCACAACACACTACCTTTTTCCCTAAGTTCTTTTCCTATAACATTTTTTTGCAATTTGATATGGGCCGGAAGTATAGTAAAAACGTAGAACTCAAAGTAGGATGATAGGCTGACCGCTGACACCTGGTAATAGGAAAACGCTGTGAGGAGCAGCAGACTATTTCCGTCGCTACGCCTAACCATCTCCACTTGATAGAGGGGCAGGGGCACCGCCAGTGAATTTTTCCATTTCATGTTCCGAAATTGCTTCATCCATTTCAACTGTAAGTACCCCTTTTCATAATTTTCCGAAATTGCTTCATCTATTCCTTACTCCACTGTAAGTACCCCTTTTCAGTTTCTTGAAATTAGCTTGTCGAATTGAAGGTAATTGTGATTTAGGGCTAATAGATTTATGAACGCTTTGGTTTGTATTGATTTTATCAGTTAAAAACAAGCTGTATCCCTACTTCATCTTCTGAGATCAGAAGACAACGGTTTGTTTTGATTTCGTGTTTTTTGAACTCATGTTCATATTTCAAAGAAATTAGGTTGTTGATTGAAGGTGACAATGATTTATGAAATCTTTGGTTTGAATTGATTTCACCAGCTAAAACAAGTTAAGTTTGTCCTTTGTGGGGAAGACAACAGTTTGGTTTGAATTCATGTTCATTTTCCGGTTTCTTGAAATTGGGTTATTGAAGATGATTAAAAGAGTTTTTTTTTTTTTTTTTTTTTTAAATTCCGTTGGACCAGTTAAAACAAGTTGTATGCTGAGTTCATCCTCTGTGATTAGAAGGCAACAGTTATTGATTAATTGTTTGGGAGGTTTGAGAATGCAATCAGTGATGAGTGGGTCGGGTTTGGAGGCGGATGCTCTTAGCATTGTCAGGTCAATTACTCCTACCCTTGACACTACGAGGCATAAAGGTCAAGCTGGTAAGTCCTCTCTCAAACAATTTCATTATCCATCATTCTCAAGTTTCTAATGGTATCTTCGGCAGCTGAAAACCAAGCCATGACATTAGGATTGGAAGAGTAATTTTCGTTCAGTGGCATTTTGTTTATTCTTCCAATTCCAAGTCCATGTTTTAAATTGAAGTTTGCCAAAACCCTAAATTCTTTTTATTCTACAAAAATTCAGCATAGCTATCTATATGCAAAAGTGGTACTCCCTAGTTCCTCCCCTTTTTGAGTTTCACTAAAAAAAAACGTTGACTTTGATTCAGTTTACTGTTATGTGAATGCCTTTAATGCTAGGATGGTAACCCATGTCTACATTATGATAATACTTACTGATCTTAGACTACCATGTGTTCGCCCATGATGTGCTGGTCCCAAATCTATAGAAAGCTTTTATTGAGGACAGGGAGGACAACTTTTTTAGGCTATGAACCACTGAAATTTTAGGCCTGTTTTTGGATCTCTACAAATCATTTTTTCTTTCCTCTTAACGGTTTGGAACCACTGGATATTTGTTGCTTTGCAGTGCAAACAAGGACCTGATAGTTTGCAATGGTGAATTTAGTTAATCGTAAAAAGTAAAATCACTTTGGGGTGAAGAGAATGGCATGAAAAAGTTCTGTTGTAGTTGTTCCAAAAAGAGACACAGTTGCATTTAACTATCGGTTCCAAATATCGCTGTAGACCTACGAGGCAAGTTGTGGTTGTAGTTATTCAACTTCCTTCTTGCATTTGATTGCTTATATCATCGTAATACATAACAGACATGGTGATATCTCGATAACAAACCAACAAGTAATTTCCTTCTTTCTTGTCCTGAGATTCAGAAACCATTGGTTTATATTACAGAATAGTAGCTTTGCATATTGGTTTCTTTAAGTCTCGTTGGTTGCAGCTTATTGCTGATAACTTATTGCTGATAGCTTATTGCTGAAGGCTGATTAACATATAACTGATTGACTGAATACTGTTTGTTTTAGCTGTTCTGAAACAACTTATACGTTGTTAAAAGTTAATTGTATCTGTTTGTTAAATAAGCTAAAAATTGATGAATTAAGATAAAAATACCAATACACCCTTAATGCATAAATTAACTCATATACATATATAGTATAAATCCTTTTTGTTGAACTGAAATATAGTCTTATACATTTATTAAATTAATTGAATTAGACATTAATTTAATTTTAATTTTATAATTCAAGAATAATATATGAATTCATAATATATTTTTTTAACAAATGCGACTATTTTTGTGAGATGGATACTTGTAACGTTGTATCAAAAGAAAATTTAAAAAAATATTGGATGATTAATTTTTTAGTCTTCAATCAAAATTCAATTAAATAACTAAAATAATAATACTATTTTACGGAACGAAGGGAGTACTACCCAACTCCTCTCAAGTTTCTTGAAAATTTAATCAGCAAATTAACATAACAAAAAAATAAATATGATGTGTTAATGAATTCAACTAGATTTTTTTTTTTTTTTTTAACAATTCTCAACCAAAAATATTTGAAGTGAAGAACAGGATTGTACATCAAATCTGCATAAGTAATACAATTCTCCATTTGGCGTGGACCTTAACAAACACATAATAGTTGTATATCGAAAGGGAGGGTAATTTGGGTTATGAATTTTTCATCAGATTTGAATAGAGGCGTGTTTCCATTTTTAAGTGGGAAAAAGTGATATTTTTTGGCTTTTCACTTATGTAAGCTATAATTGGGTTGTACTTTACTTATGAGCTTTTGGCTTATAAGTCAAAACAAACATTAATATTATAGCTTATTTTAAGCCAAAAGTCGATGGAAATAAGTGAAAACAAACGACCACTTACTCGACATGAGTTTTACTTGTGTAATCTTTTCCGTCCCCTAAATACTCTGCTGAGTGTGGAATGGCTTAAGTAGTATGCTACTCTCTCTGTCCCAAAATGATCTTCACACTTTTCTTGCCCTAATTACGTAGGAACTTTGAGCAGTAACTTTACGTTGACTTAATTATATTAATGATAATCTAAAACTTGTAATTGATAGATCATCAACAATACTATCAATAACAAGTTTTAGATTTTCATTAGGATAATTAAATCAACCTAAAAGTATTGCTCTTCAATGTACAACAAAAAAGTGTGAAGATCATTTTGGGACAGAGGTAGTAGGTTATATGACGTTCATCCATTTTCCAAGCACATCTGTTTACATAATAATCTTTCTGTTCATCAATCAGGGAAGATAGCTGTTGTTGGAGGTTGCCGTGAATACACCGGTGCTCCATATTTTTCGGCTATTTCAGCTTTAAAAATTGTTAGTTTCCTCATCTCTTAGTTTCTTTGAATACGTTAATCTTGCAATATAAGCAGCTACTTTGTTCTTTTTATAGTAACACAAATCAGCACTTATGAAATTTTTCGTAGGGGGCAGATTTGTCGCATGTTATATGTACCAAGGATGCAGCTCCAGTTATAAAAAGCTATAGTCCCGAGTTGATTGTTCACCCTTTATTAGAAGAATCATACAGTGTCAGGTCAGCACTCATTAGTTTTCTTCCCTCTCTTTTGATCGACTATCGCTGATTCTTGTAAAGTAATTTATTCAGGGATGAGGATAGAAAATCAATATCAGCTAGGGTTCTTACTGAGGTTGACAAGTGGTTGGAAAGATTTGATTGTCTTGTTGTTGGCCCCGGACTTGGAAGAGACCCATTCCTCCTGGTGCGTCCTCATTCCCCAACTATTTTGAAACTTGAAATTTTATTTTAAGGTTCATTTTACTACCCAACTCATAAGCCATCTTTGTGAATTAAATAAATAAAAGATAAAGCTCACATGTCAACTTTGTATATTACATTTGATGTTTTTATTTGTTCTTATTAATGCTCATGCTTTATAAATGAAGGATTGTGTGAGTGAAATCATGAGGCACGCGAGGCAATCCAACGTTCCAATGGTCATAGATGGGGTATGTGATCTCAAAGATTGAATTTGTAAGATATGGCCGTGATGGTCCCAGTCAATTTATATAATTTAGACTTCTCTCATGTGACTTTCTTGGCTAATTATTTGATTTCATTGCAGGATGGGCTCTTTCTTGTTACAAGCTGTCTTGATCTTGTACGCGATTACCCCTTAGCAGTCCTTACTCCCAATGTGAATGAATATAAACGACTTGTTCAAAAAGTATTGAATTGTGAAGTAAATGACCAAGATGGAGCTGAGCAGCTACTGGCCCTTGCTAAGAGGTAGACTCTTCTTGGCACATGCGAAGCCACACCTACACTTAAGGGGGCAATTGCCCCCCTTCATATTTTCAAATTTACATATTAGCACTAATTTTTTTTTTGTTTAGAAAAATGACATGCTAGTGTTACAAATCATATTTTTATCAGTTTTGACCCTTTGTATTGAGAAAAAATCACACAATCTTATAATTTTGCCCCCTTTTAAACTTTATATATATAATTTTCTGAAGTCAAAATATTTTTGTGCCCTTTACGAAAAATCTTGGCCTCGCCATTGACTCTTGCTGCAAATTTTCGTCAACTCCGCCCCTCCCCCTTGGCGCAATTCATATTTATAACTTGTGCTGAAGAGTGCAAGGGATAGACAAGAGAAGAAGAAAAAATCATTGAAGGGCGTATAGTAGCTTAGAAAAGTAAGGTCTCACTGCACTTCATATACTGTTTTTGATCATGCAACAGAAGTGTGTAAATGATGATTTTACTAGTGCTGACAACCAGGCTGCCCTTTGATACTGAAAGTAAAGTTTTATTAAAATTAAGCCCCAGCATCACTATATCATTTGGTCATAAAATGTATTATTCATCAGCATGTCTGCTGTTTTGCTGTACATATAGACGTTCAGATTTCTGTTGTGTAATGAGCTGACAATGGAAACCCCCCCTTATATTTCAGGATTGGCGGTGTGACAATTCTTCGTAAAGGAAAATCTGATTGCATCAGTGATGGTAAAACAGGTATCTCTATTAATAACTCACCAGCGTGTTATTTGTTCTTATGTTTCGTTTCTTAGTAGTTTTGAGGTTGCTAAAATCTTTGCACATGTATAGTCCTGCCCGTGGAAGATTTGGTTTATCCCTTGAAATATGTTGTAAACTTGGCAACTTTATGCCCGACTAGATGGAGAAATTATCCAGTGAGATGAGGGGAATGTCCACATAGATAACTTATCCTGGTCAGTCATGCCAAAGATTAGCCACAAAAAAGGGTCTTATCATCTACTTCTCTCGTTATAAAAGCAGTGAAACTTTTCCAGAACTGCCCAACAATCTCTGTCCCGCCTCAATCTGTATCTGAACCGACTTCTGCTTCATAGACTGCCTCTAATCCTTCTCGTTTTCATGACTTCCTCTTTTGTTTGGTAATGGGGCAATTTTCCCATAATTTGTAGTGTTTGCACTTAGCAAAACATGGTGGTTGATGATGGCAGCTTGTACTGCAATTCGCCAGAATCTTCAAGCTTCAATTGTCAGTTCATTGTCAAATTGTCAAAATCTCTAGATTTTCCTCTCCCCCTATGTATCCAAGAACCTCTATGAAAATCAGGATTATTAGGGTGCTGATGTGAACCTTGAAAAAGTGGAGTATTATAATTTGGTTTTTAGGACTATAGACAGGAGCGACAAGGCGTTTGAAAAATGTCTGGCTGATGGCAAGTGGGATAAGGTTGTGCATATGGCTGCTTCTGAGTGGTCATTCACACCATGTCAGCAAGCTGATTTTGTCTGATGGGCTCACTTGATTATTTCCCCATAGACGATTGAGTGAATATTAGCCTCTCAGCTCGAAAGTAAGGCCTTAGACAGCGGCATGTAACACGCTTTGTGTTTCTTTACATTGCCAGTTTCTAAACTCAATATGTTACCAACTGGTGTTAAATAGGGTTTTCCTCCTTTTTGGGTGTTAATAGATTTCAGCCGACTCCAAATATCAGATAAATACTCCCTCCGTCCCAAAGTGACTGTCCCATTTCCTAAATTAAGGCTTCAAAATCACTGAATTTCCTAAACTTATAATGTCACCTTTAAATATTTGAAAAGTCAAACAGGGCTATATTTTTGGGACGGAGGGAGTAGATGACTACATTCTGCTGATTCCTTACGGTATGTGCAGTCAAATCGGTGAGCATATATGGTTCCCCTAGGCGCTGCGGTGGACAAGGTGACATACTATCTGGAGGGTAAGTTGAGATATCAAATTCCAGTAAATTCATCAAGAAATGGTGTACAGAGAAAAGACTTGTTCTCTTTTGGTGGTTTGTTTTTTTTTTCTTTTTGTTTCAAGTTTAAAGCAACTTTCTTTTATATGCCAGTGTTGCAGTATTCTTATCTTGGGTTCGTAAACTTACGGGTGAACATGGAGGAGGACCAGTCATGAATCCAACGATGTTGGCCTCCATTGCAGGCTCTACTTTGATGAGAAAGGCAGCACTACTTGCTTTCGAGAATAAGAGGAGATCTACCCTTACTACCGATATCATTGAGTGCTTGGGAAGAAGGTAATCTTCTACCCACCTTCCGTCCCAAAATGACTGTCCATTTTTGCTCCTGATCAAGGAAATGGACATTTGTTTTGGTACGGAGGTTGTATATTACTTTGCTGCATTCATTGGAAGAAACACTAATATTATGGTTTCTATTTTGCAGTTTGGAGGAAATATGTCCAGTCAGTTAATGTTGTAATATGCCAAACATGACGGTTTGTACCTTCCTTTTGGGTCCCTTCGCTAACTAGCCTTCACATTCTCATCCTTTTTTTCCTTTTATAAGTTTTTTATGAGAGTAGTCTCAGTTGTTAGTTGTCACATACTGTATTTCAGTAATTGCAATAAATTTTCATGTTTTACTTAAAAAATACTCCCTCTGTCTCAGAAAGATAGTCTTATTTTGACTTTCTATGGTCAACTTAAATGAACTTTGACCAACCATTGGTGTCAATCTAATGATCACAATGAAATTTAAAAAATTGTTGTTGATATATTACTTAATGATTTGTCGATTACAATTTTTAGAATTTCACTAGAATGATTAAATCGACATCAATGTTTGGTCAAAGTTCAATTATGTTGATCACAAAAAGTCAAAATGAGACTATCTTTTTGGGACAGAGGGAGTATCAAACTGCTGTCAGATCAACATCAAAACCCCCCAGAATAATAATAATAAAAAAGATGATACAATTGGAAAAATAAAAGTAGGTACGCAAAACAGCAAAATGTAACCTTAATCAGTCCCCCGGAAAGAAGCTCACGTAGGCATAATCATTCTTCTGAAATGAATGTCCGTTTTTGTTATGTGGGGACGGAGGTTGTAGAAAATAGCACTCCATTTTTATGCCTACAAACAGTGTAAATGAGGATAAAATGTTCTTGGATAAATAGATGGAACTCTTTATTTTGCTCCTTTGATCAAGTTTTCATCTTCTCATGCCTTGCTCTACTGCTGGGGGAACTTGGAACACCGCCTCCATCGCCAGTCTTTCTCTCTCCTTATTCTTCTCCCATCCTATATACAAACCATACAAGCGAATATTCATTATTTATACGGTGGGAGAGATCAAGAATGAGAGAGGGAGAGAGAGAGAGAGAGAGAGAGAGACCAATAGAGACGTCAAAGCCACGATGCTGAAGCTCGCGATACAATTGACACAAGGCACACGGCTCGCACAAGCAATGAAGAACGCAATCTCCCAATCTGCTTCCCTCCAGGTCATACATACGCCTCACCCTCGCTCTATAGCACGATGAGTACACACACGCCGGATATATTACACATACCACCAAAAACGCATAGAAGAATGCCGGTTCGTACCACGCTGCATCCACACCCAAAAAACATCCTCATTAACCGACACAATTTCAATCAATTAAACATGTCTCATTGTTATCGCTCCATACATTGCCACTTACGCGTATTGCCTTTCGTTACAATCTCCGCAATTTCTCCAAAAGTCATCCACGGACAAAAAGTTGCCATTAAACCTGTAATATCGGTATTCAATAACATATGAACGTAAATTCAGTGACAAAGCCAAAAATTTAGTAGGAGAAGGTCAAAATTATTATATAGTGTTAGTTTTTCTTAAATTTAAAAGGGTCAAAATCGCAAAAATTAATATTTTCAGTGTAAAAATGTTATTTTTTATGAATTTGAATAGGGTAAAATGATAAAACTCCAAAATTAAGGGGGTGATCCCCATCATCCAAGGTGGCTTCGCCACTGTGTAAATTAGTTGTGACCTAAATTGAGATTCTTATATACGTACAGCTTCTGGAATCCAAGAGGCAATCGAAAAGACCCGTAGACCAAGGCTCTCCGAAGGAATGCTGAAGTATATTGTTATTTGGTCCGGCTCGGCTCCAATCATATATCATGGGGACATTCAATGTCGTTGTCGCATCTTGATGGTAGTAATAATGTTGGGGTGGTGGTTGGCAATATTGTGGTGGTGGTTGGAAGGTGAATTGTGGTGGTTGGTAGTGTAGAGGTGGTGGTGGCTGGATGTGGAATGCGGGCGGCATTAGCGGAGGAGTGGTTGCCGATGAAGGCCGTGAAATCGTGTCGCTTTGACTTTGGTTTGATTCATCCATAGCTCTAATTAGAAATGGAAACCGAGGGAGAAAAAAGGATTGAAGAATGGGGAAGGGAAGCATATGTAATGTACATTTATTAATGGCTGAAAATGGAGAAGAAAAATTAGTGAATGAAAAATGAGGTCCTATTTCCTTGTTCAGAGACTCCCACATCAGCAGCCACAAATTTGTTTGAGATTTAATCTAACCAACGTTCTAAAAAACGCTAGGCGGTCGCTAAGCGCCTAGGCGAGATCTAGGCGGGGCCGAGAATTCAGAAATAATTATAATATCCTAGACGTGACCTAGGCGTTTCATGAACGCCTAGCGCCTAGGCGGGGCCTAGGCGGCCTAGACGGGGGTCTTTAGAACACTGATCTAACCCATTCATTTTCAATGTCACTGCCATTGGACACAACACAGTACACAATAAGCAACAGTAATAGTTGGCACCACCAATATTTTACACACATTAAGTTTAATTAACATCCTTCTAAACCACACAACTGAAATAAAAGCATGAAAGATAGTTGATACTCCTCTATTAATGCTTTTAAACACCTGGGATTAGCTAATTTAAGTTCACGATTCATCTATTTCGGTATGCTGCTCTCTTGTGCTCAAATATCCAGCTAACTTCATCACCAAAAGCTTCTGCAAGTTCCATTTCCACCCAAATCCATCCGTTAAGTTTGATAGCAAATCCAAATTTTAGCAGTTAAAAAGGGTAAAAATGTCAGAAAAAATACTCACATCGTCATTCACATATTTGGCACACCTTAAGAATCTGAAGGGGGCTCTTGTGGTGGTTGCTGTGGCCACATATAGGGACGAGGCTGCTGACCAAAAAGGGCTTGAGGATCCACGGGTTTACCCATGTACATTCCCGAAGCTCCAACCTGTGATGGCGGCATATAATAGTAAGGTACACCCTCAGTTGGGCCTCCAACAGGCATGGGCCCACCTCTAGGCATTGTCGAGGCAAGCACCTCGTCTTTCAAATCCTCCCTAGGAACAATATCAACCAAGAAATCAAATATATCTGTCCTCGTGATTGCTGCAGCAATGTCGTTCTTCTGAAGGGTCCTCCTCTTGTTCTCCTCCGTGTGATTCCATGACCTCAAAGTCAACTCGAGGATGAACATTTCACAGGCCCGTGCGAATATGACCGGAGCTTCAGCTGATATCATTCTCACGTCTTCATCAGCTTTCATTATTTTCTTGATCCGTGCCAGAGGGAGGCTATGGTTCTTGAAATCAGTGGTTTGCTCGATTTCTTGGTACTGACTTTGCCAGAAGTTTTGAAGTTGTTGTGTTAATTGCTGTTGTTGTTGCTGGTGGATGTGCTGATAAGCTAGTTGGTGTTGTGCAAGTTGAGGTGGAGGGGAAGAAAGGCCAGCTGTTTGGGGAGATGACTGAATTGATCCTCCGACTGAAGACGGAGGAGGGGCCCCGCCCATCATTTGATTGCCTTGATATGGAGCAACATTGTATGGCATCTGAGCTGGGGGCGACCCGTGCCCTTGTTGATCCATTCTGGGTGATGTACTTGGTAGAGCCTGTGTGTCAGCGACAAATCATTGGGTACATTAATAAATGATACTCCCTCTGTCCCGTAAAATTAGTCCCTCATTTTTCATTGTTAGTTTGAATGAACTTTGAGTAATTATTTTGGTGTATCAATAACAAGTTTTAGATTTTGACAGTATGGTTTAAGGCTTCCTATCACCAAACACAAAACTAAGAAACAAAAAGGCACAATATCAGCAACTATTTTTTACAAAAGATGGCAACCCATACACGTTGAACAGTGATGTAGATATGTTTCAGTGCATGAAGATAGATGGTGTGAAATTCTATATCCAGGATTTCAGACAAAATTAAAATGCGAAACCAAATCAAGAGACATGGCTTTAGCAAGCAACTCTTGCACAAATATTGTGATATCTTAATTAACTAAGCTATCAACTATAGAATTTCTATCAACATGATGAAGACTGACTTCCAGATCGAATTATTATAAATTTTCAGACAATATGGTTGGAACAGTCTTACTGTAACCAATCATGATCCTCGGTATGCCCATCACAAAGACTATGTTTCATATCAAGCAATCCATTTAAAGTGACCTATCAAAGAGTTTCAGAAAGGAATAGTAGATTTAATTGTTCTAATGGAAATCTATAACTTGTTATTCATCATCAACAATACTATCAATACCAAGTTTCAGATTTTCATTACGACAATCATATCAACCTACAATTATTGTTCAATGTTACTTCGCAATAGCAGCGAAAAAAGTATGAAGATCATTTTGGGACGGAGGGAGTATTAACCAAGAAGATTTAGGGGCAGTCCACTATCGTTCGCACCTGCTACAGATATGACTGTGTTACAGTAACCACCATAATCCTCAAGCAACTGGTTCATACTTTCAATCAGCTGTGCTTATAAAGAAGCAACTGGCCCCAATGAGCATCTACTGACCAACATAAGCATGCGAAGGGAGGAACCTTGTTCCTTCCCAACTGGATCCCCTAATTAAGCACCCAAGGACACAATTTCCTAAACATACGTACAGTGTGTAATCTAAGTATAACTGGTTCAAGGCTTTTGTATTGCTACAGCAATGACAGAAGGTGAAGAACACTCGTGTTTGGTTATAATACCGTATGAAACCATGAGGCTTTGACAGGAAAACTTTACCTAAAAGTAGACGTTGTCTCTACACTCTCGCACTAACATATACTCCCTCCGTCCCATAATAAGGGGCATAAAATTTAGGGTGCACGGAAATTAAGAAGAGTGTATGTATGGATATTTAAAAATATTGATAGTGAAGTTGATGTTGCGAGTATGAAAAGTGAGGTAAGAGAGAGAAAGTGAGGTACGAAATTGTGAGCGGATAGTTGTTATGTGTGTGACAAATGGATCCCATAAAATAAAGAAGTATTATAAAGTTTCCATTTTGGGCATTGTGACTTACCAATGGGACACCTAAAAAGGAAATGTGTGCCCCTTATTATGGGACAGAGGGTGTGCTATCATAAGAAAATCCTACTACAGGAAGTAAACATAACAATATGTAATAGAGAAGCAAGTTACTCAATTACGCAAGTAGGCTAGATTAAATATGATGAAACTGCTTAATACCCAACACGTTGATGCCTTTCATTTCAGTTTCTTTGGTACTTAATAATGTGGCAATCTGTAATGAAGTACGCTTGAAATACATATTTATATGACTAACTATTAGACATTCATGTCAGTTAAGAAACAGTTTACGAAGTTTAATGACTGAACTAGAAATCCAAAAGTAAATGAGAAAATGAACATGGAATCGTCATTATGTTCAACGTATCTTCCAACTACAATTATTTTGATCGTGATAGATAAGTTCCAACTCAATACCCACTGGGAACCAATATCATCAATGGACTTTTGAGTGGGCTTGTGGTAAACCAAGTGAACCCAAGGTGTTTGTGCTCAGTGCGTGGTGCTTATGTAGCAACCAGGTTTTGGGGCTCGGGTCATTACAAATAATCCCCTCATCTTTTCTGAAGAACCCCACAACTTAACCCAGACGCCTGAATTTTATATCTTAGTACGATAGGTGGCTTTGTTCATCCCCAAACGTTAATAATCTGATGGGTATTGCATTTCTGTGCATATGCATAAGAATAGCTGCGAAAGCCAAATGGCCTCAAAAATATTTCATGCCTCAGTCAAAAATGATATAAGAAACAATATGATCAAAGTGTACACTCACCCCAATTCAACAAGAAACAAACCAGCCAATACCAAGAATGCAGGGTTTAAGATAGAACAAGAGTTTATCAGGGAGAGGGAGAGAGAGAGAGAGAGATGAAGGGGACGCAAGACAAGAAATCCTTCCAGCATAATGGATGACCGAATGAATGAAAGAATGTGTACAAAGGAGCCACTACGTAACGCAACTCAAGCCAATATAAAACTTTCAGAAATCACGTGATAGGGATTGCAAAGCAACTGAATTACTTTCATTTAAACGTTTCATACTCGTACTTAACTAAGACTCTTGACATCAAAAAGTCCTTGTCCTTCCAATTTTCTGGAACTAAGAAAATAAAGGCACCACCAACGTGACATCATTTCCACCAGTGGTAAAAGGAACCATTTTGTACAAAATCCATTGGACAGGGCGGTTCTTAACATCACTTCAGGATCAATGGAAGTAATAACTACAAATCTCTTACAATCCATAAGAATCAGAGGAGGGATCGTCAAAGGAAGGGGTGGGGAAGTTTAAATGGAAGGAAAACTGGATTCTTCAAAAATCATTAAATAAGAAGTAAATACTCCAATCCAAAAAAACTAGTTAAGTTTCAGGAAAATACTACTCCATCCACGTCCAAAAACATATGTCCAATTTTATTTTTTTCCAAATTTACTCTTAATCTAGAGTGAATTTGGACATTTTGGACATTTGTTTTGCGACGGAGGGAGTAGTATCTATAGCCGAAGCACTGCCAAAAAAGCCTAGCAGTCCTATGAGATTCCACTCATCCAGAAACTTGGGTGAAAACTGAAAAGGCAATTACAGAAACACACAAACTTATACTATTCTTCAAGCCATATCTACATAAGGCTAAGTAAAAATCTGCCAAACAAACCATCATACCATTTCCTAACCCAATCAAATTCATCAGCACCATCAAGCCAAGTAAAAACTACCAAAAAGCACCCAACTTGTCAACTAAATCCTCCCCCAATTTACCAAACCCCAACAGTTCTTATATTATTCTTCAAGCCATATTTACATGCACAAACAAACAATTACAGAAACACACAAACTTAAGCAAATAAAGTAAGAAAAAACCCTCCAAATTTATGGGAGAAAACTGAAAAGGCAACAATAAATCACATACCTTGTACAACTAGCTTATCACAACTTCAAATCAATATTTTTCCCAAAACAACCAAACCCTAAAATCAAAAACTCAAATCATTAATTGTAACAGACCAAAATGAAATCGAATCAAAATGCAAAATCAAACAGACATATATGTTCACCCAAGTGAGAAATTGGAACAGACCACAAAATAGAATAGCAGATCGAACCTGCGTGTAGAATCGAGAGGGAGAGAAAGGGGTTTATGAGCTACAGTTTGCTGAATGAAAGCGAAATATTTGACGCTAAATCAGATACTCTATTTCTTTCAGTCAGTCCTGAACTACTACTACTAGGGAGTTCTATATAAAGTAAAGAGCCAGTTCGGTTTTCCATTTATTTATATTAGGGTCAGTGACCTAAACAAAACTTTTTATTAGGCCACATCATTTTCAAATTCCTCAAACACTCCCGGTGGAAAATATCCCAAGCAGGCAAGCACCAAACAAAACGTATGTCACTAAATCGTGATTTGCACGCTCTGAAGTGTGAACTGTGGAGTAATGCTCATATAGTGAACCGGAGAAAGGGGTTGAAGATGGAACAATTCGAGATAAAAAAAGAAGTGGAAAATCACATTTTTTTGTCGGCACGACCGTGCTTGTAAATGAGCACGACCGTGCCATTGATGTCGACAAAATCAGCCAAACACCAATTTCCGCACGGCCTTGCCATTCCTGAAGCACGACCGCGCCAAGAGCCATGGTCCGGCCGGACCTCAGTGTATACCCGGTCAGACCCCTCCATAAATCCGGTCGGACCTCCAGCATGACTAGGCCGGACCGCATGAAAATCCCCTTTTCTGGACACTTGGTCCGCCTGGACCAATCTCAAGACCCGCCCGGACCTCTTCTGCGCCTGTTCTGAAGCATTGTATCCCAGAAGTGCCTTTTGGTGTTGAATTTGGGAAAAGGCACCCCTTTTAGCCCCAATGCCTATAAAAGAAGGCATTTTCAGCCTTAGAATCTATTTAGAAATTATTGTAAGATTACTATAGCAAATTCTTAAGTCCAAATACATTTATACTCAGCATTTGTGAGAATCATAAAAAGGGTTCTTAAGGAAAAATTCTGAGTTTGAAGCAATATATAGTGAAGTTTATTTTCAGCCTTTTGTCTTTATTTCCCAATCTGAATAAGTATCTCTCATCTCTTCTTATTTATATATTTCTTATTCATATTGTGTCATAGCAATGGCTAGTGAGTAATCCTCCTTTTTCTTGGGATTGGATACTCAACTTAATGTGTTCATTACTTTAATTCATGCTCTTATTTCTTTCTCTTCATTTTAAACAATCTTTTTGTATTATACTTACAACGCCTACGACCATGATGACGTCCATGATTCGTATGAATCTCAGTTAATCGAGAGAAGGACCTAGCGGTGAATCTCGATTAACGGAACCATATGAAGGGACTGGGTTTCTATCAATCACGAGAGTAGATTAATGCCCTAGGGATGTCCTTGAGTGGAAGTGCGTGGATTTTCATGAACTTAATGGGTTTTTACTAATGAACGGAACCATCGAGAGAAAGGCCGTGTTAGTATTAAAACACGTGTGTTTTAAGCCTTGGTTAAGAAGTTGACACAACATAGCGTACCATCCTTGTTTTAAAATGAATCTTTAAATCTTAAGAGCATGATTAATTTATGAACACATGAATGTTTGAGTCCCAATCCCAGGAATTCTTTAAGCATAAGAGTTTTCAATCCCAATTAGAGTTTTTACAATATATTTCTAGTTAAGTGACAAACCATAAAACCCCCAATTATTTCTTCTTTTTACTATTTATCTATTAAAGCAAAGATTTTCATAAAGTAACCCTGTCCTCGTGGGATCGACCCGTACTTGCACGTTACTATACTAACAATAACCCGTGCACTTGTGGTATTTTATAACTAAGCCTTCGTTTAGGCCCAACAATAAGTTCATATACAGTCCACCAATTTGGGGGTTAATGGTCCATCCCTTTATATGTATAAATAAAAGATTGAGTTTTATTAGTAGAAAGTAGTTGCTTTTTCTAAATTTATAACTTTTCCTTTCTTTAAAAATATAAATAAAAAATGAAAAAATTAGGACTTAATTTTTTATTTAGTAAAAAAATTTACATTTTATTTATGTAATATTACTTTATGAAATTGTGTTTAGGAATCATTATTTTACTATTAAATATTTTCTACTTCATTTAATTTAATTTAATCACTTTTATATTTAAATAATAATTGTCATATCATATTTATTCCTTTATGAAATTATTTATTTGAAAGTGAGATATTTTTTTGAAATACCTGGAAAAAAAAATTACCCCAATGTCTGTCATTGTTCAAAAATACCTGAAAAAAATATAAACAAGATAGAGAAATAAAAGGTGTGATTTATAATGTAGAGAGAACCAGAGAGATAGAGTGGAATGTACTATTATATTTCATTCATTATGTAATATGAAATAGGACAGATGACCTATATGAAAATGATTGAAGATGTATTTCTGTTTGATGCAATGTTATTTATGATGTTTTATTTATGTAGTCGGTCTTCTAATTGTTTCGTTGACGCCATAGTAATTTAGTTTATTTTTAGTAAAACTCTTTACTTATAGCAAATATACTTAAAAAGACATTATGTTAGCAATATTTATTATATAATTATGTGGATTCCATACCATAATAAGTTTTTATTGTATGAGACATTAACCCATGTTAACTGAAGAGTATTTTAATATAAAAAGGTAAAGAATTTCGTTTGATGTGTATAAATACAAATTTTTCTTCAAAATTTTTAATTTGTTTTTCTAAATTTTATTTTTAATTTTCTGAGTATTATTGTAAATTTTTATGTTTATATAGATATTCTTTATATTGATATAATAACATTTTAGGAAATATATTTATTATACGGGTTTTTGTTTTAATTTTTTTTTTAAAAAAATCATATTCAGATAAACACTCAGTTTTTCAGGCAAGATATGCCCGTGCATCGTACAGGGGTTACACTAGTTAGAAATTACAATGAGAAATATGGAATATAAAAATAGAATAACAAAATAAGTAAAGCATGAAAGAAACCAAAGTTTAGATACTATGTGGTTTATAAACTTGACTGCATACTGACTCCTGCTATTAATCTGCTAAGAATATAATCCTTGTAATCATTGACCTTAATCAGTCTATGTCTTCATAGTCCTGACAGAAGTTGATTCAAATGCCTTTGATGTCTCAGTTTCTAGATAATGCCTAATCCTCAACTGCACGTCCCATGGCACAGGCTCATGCCCAGAGTGAACTACATACACACTACCACCCCTTACTCCTGATAAAACTAAAACAAAAATTGAGCCAGTTCCCTTGCTTGATAACATGCATAGTCCTTAACCACCAGCTACAAATGGGTTATTTCTTTTCTTTATACTGTAACAACAACAGTTAATTGAAAATGGGGAAGGGGGGTATCTGGAGAATGAGTTATTTAGGGCGTAACCGATATTGGTGCTTGCTTGAAAGTGGGGTTGGGCTATTAGATGGAGAAATAATAGGATTATTACTATCATAATATTTAGACCAAAATTTTAATAGAACTTCAGTTAACCCAACAAACTACTATTTTATCATCATCTACAATGGAACCTTACTTAAGATGTGCAATAACAAAAGTTAAAGGAACGCCAATATCAACCTTGTAGTTAATCATTCTAGAGATGTACACTTGGTCATTCAAAAGATGTACGTATACAGCTATAAGCACCAAGAGAAATACTGTACATAAATAATTCAAATTGGTTAGGAGATTCACATACGAAGGGCAACATATCAGTAAAATTCAAAAACCGAAAACAATTCATATCAGTTTTGCACATTGATGATTTAAGAGCAACCGTGACTACTGGCTGCATGTTAGACAGAGAGAAAGATATTTAGACTTTGGAAAGAAAAGACACAGCAATTGTGAGAACAATGCAAACTCTCTGTGTGTATTATTGATCTCTTGATGTTGAATATATACATGAGATATCCACAGTCTTTACCATACAAATAGTCCTAATACAAAGAGTCCTACTATACAAAGAGTCTTACAATTAATTTAGATACATATCTATGAGAAGTTTGAACAACTCTGAACCACAATAGATACCAAGATTAATTACCTGCTTACACCCCCCCTCAAGCTAAGCGGCACGGGAGCGAGCTGTAGCTTGTCGGATAAAAATGTTAAACATGGACGGGTGAGAGCCTTGGTAAACAAATCTGCAATCTGATCTACTGAGGTAATGTAGGCGAGACGCAGGAAACCATGGTGATAAAGATCACGAACAAAGTGGAGGTCAATTTCCACATGCCGTGTACGAGCATGGAATACCGGATTTCGGGCCATGTGGAGTGCTGAAATGTTGTCACAGTAAAGGTGAGGTGGACTGAGAAACAAGCCAAGTTCTCTAAATAGAAATGAGAACCAACGAAGTTCAGCTGCTGTAGTTGCGAGAGCACGGTATTCAGCCTCACTGCTTGAACGGGCGACGGTCGTTTGTTTCTTCGCGGTCCAGGAAACCAGGTTTGGACCAAGAAAAATACATGAGCCCGTGGTGGACTTACGATCGATAGGGGAGCCTGCCCAGTCTGAATCTGAGTAGGCACGAAGAGAGAAATCTGAGGACTGCGAGAAATGTAGTCCATGATAGATAGTCCCTTTAACATATCGTAGGATACGTTTGACTGCAACTAAGTGAGAAGATCGAGGAGAATGCATGAATTGACAAACTTGGTTGACTGCAAACGCGATGTCTGGACGCGTAAGAGTTAAATATTGAAGTCCGCCAATCATGCTACGGTACTCGGTAATGTCTAAAATCGGATCACCATCATGAATGGAGAGATTAGAACCTGGAACAAGAGGGGTGGTTGCCGGTTTGCAGCCTTCCATCCGGAATTTGTGAAGAAGGTCAGAAGCATACCGAGACTGACTAAGGATAAGTGAGGAGTCAGACCGATGTGTTTCAACGCCAAGAAAAAAACCGAGAGAACCCAACCGACGACTATCAAATGATGCACAAATGCTGTCAATTACCTTAGTAACTTCTGTAGTAGATGAACCAGTGATGATGAAATCGTCAACATATACCAAAATCGCCATGATGGAAGGACCGGAGTGACGAATGAAGAGAGAACTATCCGATTTGCTGTTGAAGAAGCCAATGGAGAGTAAGAAATCATGTAGTCTTTGGAACCATGCCCGAGGGGACTGCTTTAACCCATAGATGGAACGATGAAGCCGGCACACGTGATCAGGATGGTCCGGATGAGAAAACCCTGGGGGTTAAGACATATATACTTCTTCTTGAAGAATCCCATTGAGGAAAGCATTTCGAACATCTAATTGTTCGATTTGCCAAGACTTGGAATGTGCCAAGGCCAAGAGGGTCCGAATAGTTGGAGTTTTGACGACTGGACTGAAAGTTTCATCGTAATCGATCCCCTCTTGTTGCTTAAAACCTTGTGCCACAAGCCGAGCCTTGTGTCGTTCGACTGTTCCATCAGCCCGGCGCTTAACCTTATAGATCCATTTACTTCCAACTACATTCATAGTAGGAAGTCGAGGTACAAGAGTCCACGTACCATTTTTGTGCATCGCAATAAGCTCTTCTGCATGGCCTTTTGCTAGTGAGGGTGAGGGGCTGCCTGCTTAAGCGTTCGGGGTTCAAATTCTAGAGAGTCCGAAAGTACTGCAGATAGAGCGAAAGGTATTGGATGCTTGGCATAAATTGTCTTGATGTCCCGTTACCCTTGAGCTGGTGGAGAGGTGAGAGGAGAATCACCTAGAGTACAAGGTACAGGACTATTAGAAAACGCTTTACCTTTCGGAATTGTGTGGGGAAGAAGCTGATCTGTCGGAGCAGCTTGTGAATCAGAGAGTGGACTGCTGTAAAGTTGATCCGTTGGAGAGAGTCTGGACTGTGTTGGCTGGCCCGATGCAATAGAAGCAGGGCATGTGCTACGTGGAACAGGAGTTGAGACATTGGGCCTAGCTGAATAATTTTCGGGCTGGTCCAACTGAAATGGGGATGGCTGCACAAAAGATTCAGAAGAAGAGCTTGAGATTAGCTGAGTTTGTTGATCAGTCCCAGCTGGAGTGGACTGGGGTGGAACAGATGGGCCATGCTGGTTGTTGTTAGGAGCAAACAGATTTGTTCCAATTTGTGGTGGGCTGTAGTGTTGTTTCAAACTGGTTGAGGTACCTGTGGAAGATTTCTGTAGCATAGGAAAATAATCCTCGTCAAAAAGCACATGGCGAGAAATATAAATTTTTCCCGTGGATTGGTCAAGACATCTGTACCCCTTTCGAAAGCTATCGTATCCAAGAAACACGCACGTTGTGGATTTGGGCATAAGCTTGTGAGTGTTATATGGAACCAAGTGGGGAAAACACAAGCACCCAAAAATTTTAAGAATTTTGTAATCCGGCTCACGCTTCAAGAGCTTTTGAAAAGGGGAGATAAAACCTAATTGCCGCATAGGAAGTCTATTTATCAGATAAACTGCTGTATTGAAAGCTTCAAGCCAATAAATTTGAGGAACTCCAGAATTAGCTAGCAAACAAAGACCCATGTTTACAATGTGACGGTGTTTCCGCTCTACTGTCCCATTTTGCTGTGGGGTATGGGGGCATGTGGATTGATGACGAATGCCATGAGATTTAAGAAAAACAGTAAACTGGCGACTCATGAATT
The DNA here is from genome assembly GCA_026119855.1 of Campanula takesimana. NCBI lineage: Eukaryota > Viridiplantae > Streptophyta > Magnoliopsida > Asterales > Campanulaceae > Campanula > Campanula takesimana. The sequence goes on along the minus strand of JAOWBW010000270.1, from coordinate 757,036 downwards.
CGCCCCCCCCCCATCGGTTTGAACAGTTTTAATTGTATGGATGGCAGAAATCTTATGACTTAACTGGTTTTCTATTTGAAGTTTAAAGGTAGAAAACACATCAAGAACATCGGATTTGCGAAACAAAGGGAATAACCACACATATCGAGAAAAATCATCCACAATGCTTAAATAGAAACGAAATCCTTGATTTGAAGTTATAGGGGAAGGACCCCATACATCCAAATGAAGTAATGAAAGAGGTACATTTGAATTAAAATTTCTAGAAACAAAAGGAAGACTGCTTGATTTGCCTAGAGGGCAAACATGACACATAGAATGAGAAGTAGGTCCACTAACTGGAAGGTGGACTTTATTAACTAAAGACCTGAAAACTTATGACGACAGATGACCAAGCCGAGCATGCCAAGTGGATGATGAAGCACGCTCGCCAATGAGAGCCAAGGGATTGAGACTGGCAGCGGAATAAAACTGAAGGGTGTAGAGACCATTCGAGCTACTGCCAGAGAGAATAATCTGCTTCGTGATATTGTCCTTCACACGAAAACCAAAACCATCAAACTCAAAAAAAAATTATTATCTATGAAAAACGACGAATAGAAAGTAACGATTTATGCATTTTAGGGACACATAAAACATTAAGAAGATGAAATTTCCTATTGCGGTGATAAAAAGAAGAATGACCGACAAAGGAGATAGGAATTTTGTTACCATTGGCTATTGTGACAGAGTCGGTACCTGTGTAGGGAGAGATATGCGATAGACCCGTGGTTGAAGAGGTCATATGGTTGGTTGCCCCAGAATCCAAAACGATGGGCGGAGCCATGGAAGATGAACTGGTACCCAAATAAGAATTAGGAGCTGCTTGCGGAAGGTGTGATTGTTGGTACCCACTGTAGGTGGAATCAGATAGATGAGACCCATAGAGAGCATAATTTCCACGGTCAGGACACTGAGGAGCTGTATGATCTGGTTTGAAGCAAAATTGACACCCTGACTGCTCAACGTGAGTGAACGGATTTGGTGGCCTATATGGGGTGAACTGACGGTTGTTGGGTGTAGGTGGCCTGTGGGCAGTGTGCGGAGCAAACAAAGGCTGATGAAAAGGAGAAAAGTTAGGGGTGGGGAGTATACCTCGACCACCACGACCACCTCTGCCACGGTTGTTGTTCCTGCAACCCCGTGCACGTGATCCACCACCACGACTAGCACTATTAGAAGACTGAACAACACCAGATTGACCATGAGATGCACCAGGTGGGCGACATGATGCAACTAGGGCACTAGTGGGGTTGAGAGAGACATGATTGAACTTGGTGAGGAGATCCTCTTCTTGGAGCAAGAGATCTTGGAGATCATCCAACGATTCAGCAGGTCGGTTATTCTGCGATGTTATAAACTCTTTGAAAGACGGACCAAGCCCCGACACTATTCTTTGTTGGAGATCTTCATCAGAGACTACTTCTCCTGCCTTTGCCAACGCATCCGAGATAGAAATCGCGGAGAGAAAATAGTCGTCAATAGTCATGTCAGGTTTCTTAGACAGAGAATTGAGATCGCTCTTGAGTTTTTGAATGTGAACTCTCGAACGACCACCAAACCTTTTCTCAAGAATCACCCATGCCGCAGGAGCTGTCACGCAAGGGGTGAGCTGAGCCAAGATCTTAGGAGAAACGGTGGCCTTAATCCATCCTAAAATTAGACTCGAGGCTTGAGAAAAAAAATTATAATCAGGGTTTGCAGTACCGTCAGGTAAGTACTCTAGAGGAGGAGTGGTGTTTGTGAGGCTGTCCGTGAGTGTGTATGTGGTAAGAACAGTGAAGAGGATAGAACGCCAACTCATGAAATTGTCGTTGGTAAGATGGCAGTGCCCAAGGTAGGATTGAATGTTCAGATTCAAGGGTAAGGAATTTGGGTTTGAGACAACAGAATGTTCAGTTGTTGCAGAAGAAGAGGAATTGGTAATGGGTGTACCAGAATTATCGTCCATGGCTCCGGATGGAGCGACTGATACCATGTTAGACAGAGAGAAAGATATTTAGACTTTGGAAAGAAAAGACACAGCAATTGTGAGAACAATGCAAACTCTCTGTGTGTATTATTGATCTCTTGATGTTGAATATATACATGAGATATCCACAGTCTTTACCATACAAATAGTCCTAATACAAAGAGTCCTACTATACAAAGAGTCTTACAATTAATTTAGATACATATCTATTAGAAGTTTGAACAACTCTGAACCACAATAGATACCAAGATTAATTACCTGCTTACACTGCATGCATAAGGTAATCAACTAAGAAGATATCTCTATATCAACTCTACAATTGGAATTTGAATATGTTGGGTTTCGGAGTAACATGCGCAGCGGAAAATAGCATTTAAAATTTTAATGAAACCCAAAGCCATAGATCCGTTCATATGATTATATCAAATACATACAATATGAATACTAGAATACTAACCCTTGATGACTTTGATTTCTAGCCTTTGATCTTGGTGGTGAACTTGAAGCTTTGATCACGGACAAGCAAGAACACGAACTTCGAAGATGATAAGCTTCACCCTCTAGCGGTATCCACACCTCGAACGAATATCAAGAGCACTTGATCTTGGTTGCTAGACCAAATTAAGAAACACGTTTTCTCAATTGTATTTTGACTATATGGAATATTATTTGTGTATAATTTTGTTCTTCAATCTAGGATCTCTTAGAAAAAAATAACTCTCTCAAAAACTCTTTGAAAAACTTCACAAAACTTCAGTAGTGATTTAGGCCGAATTAGAGTTGTTTAAATACTAGTTTGACCTATTCCAAATAGGAAACAAGTAGCCAAACCCGCAAGAAAACGGATTAAGGAAAGTTCCTCTCGGAACCGACTGGTCCGGCCGGGTATAGGCTTGGGTCCGACCGGACCCATCATGGTCCGCCCGGGTCTATAGCCTGGTCCGACCGGACCTTCCTCAATTCCACTTTTCTCCTTCTAATTCCTTAAATCTCTCAATGGTCCTTCGACCCAATATTCAAATTTAGTCCTTTTAGGATTCGTTCTATTTGTGTGTGACCCTCTAGGATTATACTAAGTTGGCAATGGGTTCAAACATGAAACCATAAGATATGATTAGGTTCTAGCAAACCGTCATACCTACCCAAATAGTATAACTAGATACAAGTTCGCATTCCATTTAGAATATGCCACAATCCTTTTGTCCACGATGTCATTGAACACAAGTCATGGTCAACAAGTCAACTTGTCTTTGTTCAATACTTTCTCGATTCCGAATATGTTGATAATTCAAATGACATTGATCCAATCAATTCATTTGAGTCCGGCCGAACATTTTCATCAACATCATTCCTACGAGAGGCCCAAGCTTGACATCTCTCCGAGGAGGGACAAATCCATCATAGCTTATTATTTTTCCCTACATGAATCCGACTATGCCAATCATACCCTTTATAACTACCCGGTTAAAAGTAGCGTTTGAATATGTCAAACATAATGTTCATCAAGTGGAAGACTATAATAACTATATGTCTAAGGATTCAAATGACATAACTAATATGAGATATATATATGACATTGACCATGATATAAATCTCATAAAGCGGGTCATGTCCAGTACTAAACAAGTACCCATAAATCTAACATAATCATCCTATGATCATTTAGCCTTTATACTAATATCAAATAAGTACTAGGGACGGAGATTATTATAAGTAAACATGAACAACAATAATAATCAAAACCATCTCTTTATTGATATGAAATAAATGATAACAATTACAACGTTTATTAAACGTGCCTAGGGCACCACTACCAACAATCTCCCACTTGCCCTAGGCCCAATCTCCCATGTATCTAATACCCATGGACCTAACACGACCATCATGTTTAGCTTGTGGAAGTCCCTTTGTTAGCGGGTCCGCGACATTGTCATCAGTAGGTACTCTGCATATATTCACGTCTCCCCTATCAACGATCTCTCGAATGATATGAAAACGCCTAAGTATGTGTTTGGATTTCTGATGTGCCCTTGGTTCCTTTGCTTGAGCAATAGCACCATTATTATCGCAATAAAGGTCTATTGGATTAGCAATGCTAGGAACCACTTCAAGTTCAGTGATGAACTTCTTAATCCAAACAGCTTCCTTTGCAGCATCCGATGCAGCAATATACTCAGCTTCCGTTGTAGAATCAGCGGTTGTACTTTGCTTGGAACTCTTCCAGCTTACAGCTCCACCATTTAACATAAACACAAAACCCGATTGCGATCGACTGTCGTCTTTGTCGGTTTGGAAGCTTGCATCCGTGTAAGAATTTACGACGAGATCATCTTCCATTCCTCCATAGACCAAAAACGAATCTTTAGTCCTTCTTAGGTACTTAAGAATCGCTTTTACAGCCATCCAGTGATTTTCACTGGGGTCGGATTGGTATCTACTTGTCATGCTTAGAGCATAAGATACATCCGGCCTAGTACATATCATGGCATACATGATGGACCCAATTGCCGAAGCATATGGAACATCATTCATTTTCTCACGCTCATCTTTTGTCTTAGGACATTGACTCTTGCTTAGAGAAACTCCATGTAATACTGTCAAGGTTCCTCTCTTAGAATTTTCCATGCGGAATCTTCTAATGACCTTGTCAATGTATGTACTTTGGCTTAAACCAATTAGCTTCCTTGATCTATCTCTGTAGATCTTAATGCCAAGCACATATGCGGCTCCACCCATATCTTTCATTGTGAAGCACTTTGCTAACCAAGTCTTTACAGACTGAAGTGTTGGAATGTCGTTTCAATGAGTAATATGTCATCCACATATAAAATAAGGAATAGCACTATGCTCCCACTAATCTTCTTGAATACACAAGGTTCATCTTCGTTCTTGATGAAACCAAATTCTTTGACCGATTCATCAAAACGGAGATTCCAACTCCTAGAAGCTTGCTTTAATCCATAGATGGATCTCTGCAATTTGCATACCTTAGAATCTTGTTCAAAACCTTCTGGTTGTGTCATATACACATCCTCTTGTAGTTTTCCATTTAGGAAAGCGGTTTTGACATCCATTTGCCATATCTCATAGTCATGATATGCGGCAATGGCAAGCAAAATTCTTATAGACTTGATCATTGCTACGGGCGAAAAGGTTTCATCATAGTCAATACCATGAACTTGCCTATAGCCTTTCGCTACAAGTCTAGCTTTGTAAGTATGCATCTTCCTATCCATGTCAGTCTTCTTCTTGAAGACCCATTTGCATCCTATGGTTTTTACACCTTCGGGCGCATCAATCAAGTTCCAAACTTGATTATCTTGCATGGATTGTAATTCGGATTCCATGGCTCCAAGCCACTTCTTCGAATCAGGAGAAGACATCGCCTCTTGGTAGGTGGTTGGTTCATCATCTTCAATGATTTCCACCTCATTACTATCCGTTACGAGAAACCCATATCTCTCGGGCTCGGATCGTAACCTACCAGATCTGCGAGTTACTTGTGTACTTTGAACAGGTTCCACAATTCCTTGTGGTTCTTGTTCTTGTTCCACTATCGGTTCAATGTCATTTTCTGGGTCTCGAATCTCTTCAAGATTTATTTTACTCCCACTGATTTCTTTGGAGAGAAATTCTTTCTCTAGAAAGATACCATTTCGGGCAACAAAAACTTTGTTGTCCGTTCGGTTGTAAAAGTAATATCCTTTAGTTTCCTTAGGATATCCCACGAAAATACATTTATCAGATTTGTGTGCAAGTTTGTCTGAGACAAGTCTTTTGACAAAAGCTTCACAACCCCAAATCTTCATGAAAGACAAACAAGGTTTCTTTCCACTCCACATTTCATATGGAGTCTTTTGAACCAATTTAGTTGGAACACGATTTAGTGTGAAAGCAGCGCTTTCTAGAGTATAACCTCAAAAGGATAAAGGAAGATCAACTTGACTAATCATTGATCGAACCATGTCTAACAAAGTCCGATTCCTCCTTTCGGACACACCATTCCATTGTGGTGTTCCGGGTGGAGTCAATTGTGAAATTATTCCACAATTATTTAGATGATCATCAAATTCATGGCTCAAGTATTCTCCACCTCGATCCGATCGAAGTGCCTTAAGACTTTTACCAAGTTGTTTTACTACTTCATTTTGAAATATTCTAAATATCTCAAATGCTTCACTTTTATGTTTCATTAGGTAAACATACCCAAATCTGCTATAATCATCAGTGAAGGTTATGAAGTATTGAAATCCTCCCCTAGCATTGCTACTTAATGGTCCGCATACATCGGAATGTATCAACCCCAATAAGTCGCTTGCCCTTTCACCTAGCTTGGTAAAAGGTGTCGTAGTCATTTTTCCAAGAAGACACGACTCGCAAGTATCATATGACTCAAGTTCATATGAACCCAAAAGTCCGTCCCCATGGAGTTTTGAGATACGCTTCTCATTTATATGACCAAGACGGCAATGCCACAAATAAGTATGATTTACATCATTAGGTTTAGATTTCTTATTTATATGATAGACTTTTTCATTATTTTCATTCTTGACATCCAAGACATAAAGGCCATTAAATGAACTTGCAATACCATAAAGCACATCATTTAAATAAATAGAAAATTTCTTATTTTCAATAAGAAACTAAAAACCTTCATTATCCAAACAAGAAATTGAAATAATATTTCTACTTAAATCCGGTACATAATAGCAATTGTTCAAAACAAGTATTAAACCGGAAGGTAAAGTGACTTCATAGGTTCCTACGGCTAATGCAGCAACTCTTGCTCCATTCCCCACGCGTAGGTCCACTTCACCCTCTTTAAGTAGTCTCCTATTCTTTAGTCCCTGCACATTTAAACAAATGTGAGAACCACATCCGGTATCCAATACCCAAGAATTAGTGGTAGAAAGGAGAATATCTATCATATAGATACCTGAAGTTGATGCAGTCCCACTGCTCTTCTTCTTCTTTTTCTCTTCCTTAAAAGCCTTGCAATTACGTTTCCAATGACCAATTTCTTGACAATATATAATATGAGAGGCAATCTCAACTCAGCAAGCATCACATAATAGCTGAAGTAAACACATTACAAAGGATACGGGATCAGGAAAACCCTCTGAATCATCTTCAATGCACACCTTATTCCTCCTCTCGTACATGTACTGTATGTTCAGCACCCACACGCTATATGTGTCGCATCCACTTGCTAAGACTGTAGCACTAAATTGTGAACCGGTATTCGTATTCACGCCACGTGACGTGCTGGCCCCTACAGCCCAGCAACTAGCCACGGGAAACTAGCTTACCAAAGTTACGCTATTGCTATAACAGTGGGGCTATAAACCCCAACCGTGGCCATCAAATGGTCTTCGTTTGTTTGAACTACGGAGACCTGAGCCTCTACACTGGAGGAATGTAGGCAACCTTCGGGTGCGGTCTAAAAATATAAACAAATACCCAAATCATTTCAAATTAACAAGATGCAATTTTATTCATTACTTGAATCATTTTTTATCATTACAACGGAAATGTTGAGCAATAAAAGACATAAAACATTAAATCCTAACAAGTGGTCTATTAATTGCAATCTCGAGGTACAAAAGAAAAATCTAATCTTTCTTAGGTTTGGGAACCCATTGTTTCTTGATATGGCCCTTTAATCTTCTTGGATGGGGGCGGAGCATTCTTGAGACCACCAAGACGAGAGAAGACACTAGGACGGGACGGAGCTTCATCAACGGCTTTCCCTTTACCTTTATCAAGCGGAACCTTAGCGGGAACAACCATGGGACGCTTCCACACATGAGAAGAATTTCCCTTACCCTTCTTCTTCTTAGGCAAATAACGGGGCCTATAATCCCTCACAAGGACCACCGGCTTCACAGGATCAACGGCAACAACACCCTCATTTGGTCTTCCCAAACGGTCAAAGACGCTAGGACGTGCCTTCACAATTGGGGCAATGGGGATGGACTTATCGCCTTCGGGGACGGAAACTTTGACTTCAAAAGTAAAGGTCATCGGGGCCATCGCTACAAGAATTTTGAGGTATAGAGGAAGGGAAAAGGTGCAGAATATTGTTGTGTGACCATTCTGGTCGAAAATGGTTTAAATTTATAGTTGTTGGAGTACTCTGCTCAGAAAAGAAAGAGGCTGGAATTCAGCAAGCCAGAAGCGCGCGCCTCCGACAAGCGATGCAAGACACGCGCGCCTCCCATTTCCAAGTCCAGGCGCGCGCGCCTTTGACAGCAGTTCAGACAGAAAAGGCCTTTGTCAGTTCAGAACAGAACCCAGGCGTTCCAACACCTTCAACCTGCAGAAAAGATCAATCCCAGCAAACCAAAGAAGCTCAAACGACAACGGCAAACACACTTTGGGCACACATTTGTTTGTAAAGAGTCGACACTTAGGGCCAAGTCTAGATAGACAACTAAAAAAGTATAGTAAATAGCTAGGATTGTGAATACGTGCTATATGTCTATTACATGTATATAAAAGTGTTTTTCAGTCTCTCATCCTCCCCAGAATATCAATTAGAAGCATCATCAACGGTACTGTGCTCACCCCCTGCTGCCGCTCTCAGTCTCATCATCATCATCATCATCATCATCATCATCATCATCGTCATCATCCTCGGACACGGACTCCTCAGCCACTATCACATGCCGGCTCCTCTTCGGAGCTCTCCGTGAAGAACTGGTCCCTCCTCTGCTCTGGCCACCACCCCTGCTCAGACTCCGGCTCAATGACTGGGCCGCCAAAGAGATAGCCTCACCAATGTCTAGTCCCGCACCTCTACGAACACCCTGGGCAGCTCCTCTGGTAGCACCGGCAGCACCACTGGTCAATCCTGCCATGTCACGACACAGTCCCAGTACTCGCTCCTCCAGCTGGCGCAACCGGCTCCTCATGCCTTTGTTCTGCCTGCCCAAGTGTCGATATGCGGCCACTGGTATCTGTTACAACAACAAAAACAAGAAGCTACATCAATACAGAAAGGTGCGAAAGACTGAACTGAAAGACAAAGACTGAAATGAGAAAAGTACAAGAAAGTCATACCACAGCTGCCTGTGCCGGAGGCTCTCTCTCCGGCGATAAGTCCTCAGGGATGATCTCCCTCTGCTCCTCGACAACTCCGAAGGTCGAATAAGTGTAAAATGAAGGAGGCAAAGGTGGATCAAAGCAATACCCAGCGCCAGTGGGATAGAATCGAGCCGAAGTCTGTGGAACGGCAGATGTCTCCCTCGGATCAGCAAACATGAAGCCCTGTTGGAGGTTATGCTCCCTGAATAACCCATAATCCTGCTCTAGATTAATGAAAGGGGTAGCATCAACCCCCGCAATGTAGACTGCCCGGTCTGCCTCTGAAAGAGCCCTTCAGTTACGAGGACAGAAGCGAGGAACATCAGGAACCGCTGGCCTAGGAGGGTGGTGGAAGTCCGTCACCTGGCTGCCATACTGCTAGAACACTCTCTCTCCAAGATACATCGCCATGCACTCCACTGAGCTCATCAGAAGCCTCGAGCGGGTGGGAATCAGAGTGTGCTCAATAAAAGCATAAATAGTCCTCCACGGGAACAAAGAGGAGGCGACAGCCTCTGGCCTCAAGGCATCCAAGTGACGTCGAGCCGAAAGCAGGCTAATGGGAGCAGTGCCAGTCCGCACCTTCCTCTCCCTATACGAACACCTCATACAGTCTGGATACTGGGGCTGGCCCTCCCTGTTAATCTTGAAGTCCCTCATCTCCAAGACGGCGAAGGCCCATAGCTGCAAAACAGAGACAAGAGCAGAATTAATGACAGTTCAAAGATACAGTAGAGCAATGACAAGGAAGCTGAAAAGAAAAGGGAAAGCGGTATACCTCCCACAACAGACTGAAACCCGTGACCAAGCTAGTGGTTGAACGGCTGGTCAGATCCATGCCGTGATAACAAGCAGCTAAGCCCACTGCGCCCCAGTTATACTGGCCGACCTGGTCCAAATCTACTAGCAAATCAAGGAGAGCCAAAGAGGCCGAGGATCCTCCACTGGCAAACAGAGTATGGGACAGCAGGTACCATATAAAACAACGGGCCACAGCATCGACCCGCTCAGCAGTAACACCCAAAGGCTCGGCTGCAAGAATGCTAAAGTATCGACGGATGCTCCCCCAAGTGACCCGGTAATTCTTCACCGGGAAGCCACCGTCAACTAGGGCCAACAACTCGTCAGCAGTCCGAAGAGTCCCTCTCAAAACACAAGGGACAGGCTCCCCCACAAACGGCAGACCAGTCAATGCCGTGAAATCAGCGGGCGTCATCGTGACCTCTCCCATGGGTAGATGAAAAGTGTGGGTGGTGTCCCACCATCTCTCTCTCAGAGCCTGAATAACATCCGGATCATTCTTCAATGCCGGCAGACTGGTAATAAAAAGGCCGAAGTGGGTGGCCTGAACTCGAGCCCTGACGTTCTCGGGCAACTTGCTCCAAATGGTAACCGGACCATGAGCTCCTCCTCGAATCTCCGACAGGCGGCTCCACTCCTGAAAAGAAACAAGGAACAACGAAAATTTCGTCAACATAACGGCTAGAGAACGGACAAACCCAAAACAAAACTTTCAACATGCATGCAAGTGTGTGGGCATGAAAATGGGTATCCGAACATGTTTCTTGCAATGAATCAACAACAACAACAACAAACAGCAAGGATCCACAAAAGAAGTTGCAGCGAAAAATACGGGTAAAATAGAGCAGCCCCAAAGCGCAAAGAGAATGACAGATTCTTACCAATCCCGCTATGACAAAGTGGGAGATATGGGTATGCGGCTGGTACTTGAGCAAAATCGGGTCCATTGCCTCAATTCCAACCTCGGGCTCCTCACCCTGTGGCATCTCGAACGGAGGAGATTGTTGACGATCCGACATCGTTTCTATGATAGAATTGCTCCTAGAACAACAAGAAAGTGTTTTGGGGTGATTTCTCCGCGAAAATTTGGTTCGGAATTTGGAGGGTTCTTTGGAATTTTGAAAGCTCGCCGAAAACAGTGAACAGTCTGTTTATATATGCTGAACTTATGCACAAGGCGCGCGCCTACCGCCATATTCATCCGAAGCGCGCGCATCTCATGCTGATGCCCCGACGCGCGCTCTTCCCATCACCAGACAGGTTCAGAAGCAATCTCCCATGCAAGAATCCCTACACAGTATCAATGTCTCTCCACGGGTTTCAAACTCCCTGAGTTCTGTGACGGGTGCCATTTCCTCTCAAAGGATCAGTTTTGACAATTCATCCCCAGCAGAAAGCACTCCGCAGTCAACTGTGCCTGCACCCCACCAAAGTCAAGGTCAAGCAGTCAACATCAAAAAGCGACTCACGGCAACAACTTAGTCCTGGGTGAGCCACAAAAATCACCACCTTCTCATCATGCAAAGTCTACACGCACTCAAGCAAACGGTCCTCTGGGTCCCGCACTCCAGCAAACGAATCTCGCTATCAGCAAACAGGTCCCGCTTCCAGCAAACGGATCTCGGTACCAGCAAACAGGTCCCGCTTCCAGCAAACGGATCTCACTAGCAGCAAACAGGTCCCGCTTCCAGCAAACGGATCTCGCTATCAGCAAACAGGTCCCGCTCCAGCAAACGGATCTCGCTATCAGCAAACAGGTCCCGCTCCCAGCAAACGGATCTCGCTATCAGCAAACAGGTCCCGCTCCCATCAAACGGATCTCGCTATCAGCAAGACAGGTCCCGCTTCCAGCAAACGGATCTCGCTATCAGCAAGACAAGTCCCGCTGTCGACCACGGTGGGCCGCCTCATGCCACCGAATCTTTTATTATCAATCAAGCCGCTCACACAGGGAGCACACCTCTATCCCTTGCAGTTTCAAATTCTTGCTTTTATCGAGTCTTTTCTTTTTCTTGGTGATGTCCTAGGCTGATGTTTTGTTCTTTCGTCGGCGCATTTGCTTCGCAATCCACGCCGCCGAGGGGCTCTGTAGACACCCCGCCTTGGACCGCTCACCCCGATTCCACACTTGATTTTGTGTTTCTCCCTCTTTTAAGTGTTTTTTGTTAGTTTCTGTTACTTTGGTTAAGTTCTAGACGGGCTCCGTTAAGTCCAGGGACCAAACTGAATAACAGTTCTAACTTTCTAGTCCATTCTGTCAAAAACCACTTTTCAGAGTCGCGCGCCTCCGCCCCTAGAGGCCAGACGCGCGCGCCTTCCGCCGCCTAGGTGGGATGCGCGCGCTTCTGGGGCGTGTCAGTTACAGATTCTGCCTAAGAATCTCTCCCTTGCTCATTATACATGATTTTGCCCAGGAAAGATTTCTTGGAGACTCCGTTTGGCTCCAAAAACACACATTTTTACAACTATAAAAACCCCTCCAATCCATCATTGGAAGGGACCTTGGATTTTGAACTTTGGCACCTTAAAAACTCTCTAAACAAAACTCTAGGCAATTACAAAAGATATTCTCTCCAAGTATTCAACCTCTTCTTCAAGACTTTTCAAGAGGTTCTCTTCAAAGGATATTATAGGTAAATGTCTTAGTTTTACTCTTTATCTCTCCTTCTTCTAATTCTTCTTCTTCTTCTTCTTTTCCAATCAAATGTGCAATCACCCCAAAACCATTTGGGACATGACACCAAGGGTCCTTTCATTACATTGAATTGGCCTAGGAGTTATCTCCCTACATTCTAAACAATAAAACCTCCTTTTATCATCATTCAAATAGGAAGAACACATTTATCTCTAAAGTGAATTATGAACAAACAAGACCGACGTTGCTCGGGCGAAATGGGTGTTTAAGTACTTCCCATTTCGTAACCTAACCCCCGAACCCCTCATCCCTAAGAATCTTTATTTTCGTAAATCAAACTTAGGCTCATAAAACATTAGGTTTTCTTACGTTCCTAAAAAACATGGGTGGCGACTCTTTAAAACACCAATTAGACATCCTAGGATCGATCCGCCGCTCTAGCCAAAGCACGCGGGCCCCTCCCGGGGTATCTACAGAGTCCTACTTTCCATTTTGGTACGTCCCAGAGTAAGAGTCCTATTCCTAAAATGGCAAAGAATCTTTACTATTCACCCCACTCATTTTCTCTCCTATTTTACTTTTATACTCACAACACCAATCAATTCACTATTCTCTCCCACTCATTCTCTCTCTTACTTTACTTTTACACTCACAACATTTACATCACTTCCAATATTTATTAATAAGCGTGCAAATGAAGGGTAGGACTCTTACTCCGGGACGGAGGGAGTATGACTTTTAGATCTTTTATGGGATTTGGTCATCTTATGTCACAACATGTTTTAATCCCATCTTGTGCCTTAGGCCCAAAACTTTATCTTTTGATAGCCTAATTAAGTCAAACAACTTTAAACGTATAGGAACCACTCTTTCACTCATCATGCTCATATAAGAATAGAATTAATGCACCTCGCTTTGGCAGAGCCCACATAAAACTACCCGTATACTCACATGTGTTTTAATCGTGGGTTGACACATGACTTAAAATTTTCAAGAAGGTTCTTCCATATAGAAACATGCATCATATATTTAATTATGTCAAACATAATATAATATAGTATTTGCATAATGGATGTTAACTAATCAAATTAATTAACAGAAGCAAAATCTTGTGATTCAATTATGAAGCAACATAATGGGGGACGGATACTAAATTTTCTGTAAACAATTTACAGATTGGATATTTCATTCGCATTCCCAGAAACAAGGCGCAAGCCTGTCATTGGTCTATACAATGAATTGATCCAAATTATTTTCCTTCTCTGCAAACAATTTGCACTTTGTTTATAGGGATAAATTCTGAAGCTTTTGTATCTGCAGAACATCTATAAACTGAGAGCACAAAACGTACGGCCAAAATTAAGCCAAAAGGCATCCACATTTCCGTACTAAGATCCAGAAACCAAGTAACTTCTCTATACGGTCGAAACTAAGCCAAAAGGCATCCACATTCCCGTATAGATTGGTCACTTGTTTCAAGACCTTTTCATTGTCTCTTAATCTCACAGATTATAGCAATCCTAAACTCTTTAGAATTATGATTTCTGCAACTTTTCTGAATTCCTCGATTGAAAATTGTTTTAGGAAACACAGTTTCGAAAACCAGCCGTCTGAAAGCAGTTTCAGTTTCCAGATTCGAATTCTGTAAACAATTTACAGAACAATCTGAACACCAGAAAACAGAACAACTTTATGAAAACGGATCAGGAGCCGTACGGCGCCATAGCCACCGTACGGGGCTGAACCACCTTGTCCAGATTCCAGATTTCCATATTTTCTTAAATTCGATCGATTCCATTATCGTGTTCATACATAATCAGATTATAATAACACGAATTTACAGAATACGAATTTTAACCAATCTAATTCATATAATCAATAACCAATTTATTCCACATACAAATTAGATCAAGATCATCAATAAATATAATCCAATTATAACATGAGAATCTAAACATGCGATCATACATATGAATCAAATTAATACTACAATCACATAATCCCCATATTCATGCTCATAAACCCCAATCACATATTCATCTTTATCATCATGCAAAATTATATAATCGAATTAAATAATTTAAACATGATGTATTAAAATAATCAACGATGAACAGGGCTCTGATACCACTGTTGGGGTTTTGATGCATCATGCGCAGCGGAATAAACATAAGATCAAACACCCATGAGCCCGGATCCGTGCATGTTGTTTATGTTGGGTTTTGGGCAATCATGCGCAGCGGAAGAATAACATGAAGAAACCCAATAGCCTAGATCCGTTATGATCAACAATTCATAATATGAAGATGAAAGAAACTAACCCTTGTAGATCGAGATATGAAAACTTGGATTCAGACGCTAAGAGAAACGCCCTCTACCAGTGATCCACACAATGAACAGATTTCAAGAACGCCTTCTTGAACTTGACTGCTAGGTCTTCGGTTTGAAAAACAATGGTGAAGAACGATTCTTCAAAGCTCCTAAAGATTATTGTGATTTGATAATTGGGAATAATCAAATACAATGATCCTAGTATATTATGTGTATTCTCTCTCTCCAAGAAAGAGTTTGTGATTTCTCAAATCAATGCATTGGGAACTATTCCCGTCTGTCCACATTATATACAATGGGTTTCCAAAACCTTTTAGGACTTAGGTCTTCTTGTCCAACAAGAAAAGACATAAAATAAACTGGTTGCCAGGAAAGCAGTCGTACGGCTGATCTGGAGCCTTACGAGGGGCATCCAGCCGTACGGTGGCTGAACAATTTCATTGTTTTTCGCTCATTTTAATTATCCGTTCTGCGTGTGTGACCCAATAGGATTATACTAAGTTGGCAACGAGTCTGGACCATTTAAACCTCGTAAGTCATAAGCGGACTCTAGCAAGCCATTATGACTACCAATTAGTATAACTTTGAAATCCAAAGTTTCCTAAATAGAACATAACACAATCTCTTTGTTACACGATGTCTATTGAACGTAAGCCATGGTCAATGGTCAACTTACCTATGTTCAATGCTTTCTCGATCCCGAATGTATTGATAATACAAATTATATTGATCCAATCAATTCATTTGAGCATGGCCATGCATTTCATCAATACCATTCATCGAGTGGCCAAAGCTTGACATCTCTCTTGACGAGGAACAAATCCCATCTTGGCTTATTAATCTTCCCTACATGATTCCTATTACGCCAATCATATTCTTTATAGCTACCCGGTTAGGGGTAACGTTTGAATTTGTCAAACGTAATGTTCATCACGTGGAAGACTGTAATAACCTCAGGTCTAGAGATTCCAGTGATATAACTATATGAGACTTAATTATGACAATGTGACCATGACATAAATCTCATAGGGGTCAGTCCAGTATTTGTTCTCCAACAAATACCTTTAAGTCTAATTGTATTGTATACACATAATCATCATATGATTATCTATTAAACTTATACTAATAACTAATCATAATTATCAGGGACGGGGATTATTATAATTAACATGCAAAAGATATAATAATCAAACATTCAATATCTTTATTAAAGCATTAAGCAAATGATAACATTAATCGTTCAAATAACGTGCATAGGGCATACACACCAACAGTTTAAATTAAATACAAGATGAAAGAAACATACCCTTGAAGATCGAATCCATGAACACGGACATTAGGTGTTGAAAAGCGAACACCCTCTACTGGTATCCACACGTCGAACGGACTCAAGAACACCTTCTTGATTGATTGCTATATCCAAGGCTTGATGAAGAAACGATTTCATCATAGGAATTATTTTGCTCTTTGATTATTGAGTTTTGATGATTCTAAATCTCAAAACTAATAATCCTACCTCTCTATATTTTATTATTTCTAAAACAATGTGTTGTGATTTCTCAAATCACCATTAGAGGCTGTCAAACCCGGCTGCATATATTTATATGAGGGTTTGACCTAATTACATTTGGGATCGGGATTTCTTGACATTCAAGAAAACTGAACAAACTGTACAGAATCGGGGAGGCAGCCGTACGGCTCACCAGGAGCCGTACGGTTGCTTTATTTAATTCATTTGGGTACGGCCGTACACTATCATCAATCTCACTCATCGAGTGGCCAAGCAGATATCTCTCTTGAGAGAGGGACAAATCTCATCTTGACTTATCATTCTTCCCTACAAGAATCCGATTATGACAATCATAGCCTTTATAACCACCCAGTTAAGGGTAGCGTTTGAGTACGTCAAGCATAATGTTCATCATGTGGAAGACCATGATAATATCAGGTCTAAGGATTCAAATGGTATGACTATTATGATATTTAATTATGACATTTGACCATGGCATAAATCTAATAACAGGTCTATCCAGTATATTGTTCTCCAACAAGTACCCACAAGTTTAATTCACATCATATGCACCATAATCATCATATGATTATCCATTAAACTCATGCTAGCCCTTCATAAGTGCTAGGGACAATGATCATTATAATAAACATGCAAAAGATATAATAATCGGGTTTGTTATCTCTATAACAATGAAGCTATAATGTAACGCATAGGCCTTTCTCAAGGGCCTAGGGCATAATATCCAACAATCCGCTCATGATTTATGAGAACAAATGTGTTTGGACTCATTACCAACTTGATATAATCCTATGGGGTCACACACAATAGAACGAATTGTTAAAAAGGCAAAAAGGGTGATTTTTGGTCTGGCACGACCGTGCCAATCGGCATGACCGTGTCAATATTAATCAGGCGGGGAATGGCCGTGTGCACCAATTCGCACAACCGTGCCAGTTTTAGGGCACAACCGTGCCAAAGGTGCCTGGGCTGAATTCTTGAAGTTTAATTGGGTGACGGGATTTAGGTCTTCTAGGTTATTAAGGGTTAATGAATAGGGACTATAAATATATCGTTTCTCCAGCCATTAAACTAATGCAACCCAATATGTTTGAAAAACATAATTCTTGATCTAAGATTGAGAATCAAAGATCAAGAACGCATAATATTCATATAGCCTTTTTGATAGAAAGAGTTTCTATGGGATCTAGCAGTCCAGATCTAGAATTGTTCTAGATATTCGTTCACGTGTGGATACACATAGAGGATGCTAGCTTTAGGATCTCAAGTTCGTGTTCCTGTGATCGTGATCTGAAGAATGCGAAGAACGAGGAGATCAAATTTAAAGCTTGAAGACTTGAAGATTTGAAGATCCGAAAATTTTAAACGCATAACAACGGTTAGTTTTCTAAATTCATCTTCCTATTAATTTAATTATCATGAATGGATCCATGGGCTCATGGGTTTTGTTGATTTTATTGCCATTTTCCGCTGCGCAAGGACCCTAAAACCCAACAGGAAGATCGAGGGGGACGCCACGGGCGACTACGTTGAGAGATGAAGGAGAGCATACGGGGCTGCCAGAGGTGTATGAAGGAAGGAGAAGGCCATACCTTCGTAGTTATCAAGTGGCTTGGTGAATACTGTATTTGTGTTTCGGGAAAGAAGCGAGAGGAGTGACGAAGTTCCTGAAAAGTAACGGTGTCTTGGGCAGTGTAAACTGTAAACCTCTTTCCTATCCAATAATTAACTTACTTTGCTTTTACGTGTTAAAATGGAGAACTTGGGCCATCGACATTTCCGTGTAAGACATACACAACAGTCCAAATTGTGACGGGGTTAATGAGACTCCAGAACCAACCAAGACAATTTTATTTCTGAAAATGACCTTATGCTGTAAATGAAATACCGAGTGTGCCCTGAAGTTTTGGCGGGATTCCGCCAAATCCCACGCCTTTTATATATATATATATATATATATATATATATATACATGTAGGGTCCTGCTCCTGTGAGAACCAAATTACATGAGAACCATGAGAACCATTAAGAGCCTTTGGATTAGAAATAGATGAACGGTCCAGATTAGAGAAGGAAAGAAAAAGGAGCGGTGGCAATTTTGAAATTAAAGGAAACGCGAGGGCATAATGGTCAAATCGCTTTATAAACATAACGGGCGCTGAAAGTCGGCAAAGGCGAGTTCCATAGATACAGAAGGTATTTTCTACTGTATCCAATGTTTACTTGGATACATTTAGGCAAAAGCAAATGTATCCAATGTTAACTTGGATACATTCATTGGATACATTAGGTCAAAACTAAATGTATCCAATGTTTACTTGGATACATTTAGGCAAAAGCTAATGTATCCAATAAATGAAACATGATACTATGTTTCAGCCATTGGATACACTCACCATTGGTCTTAGTGTATCTAACGACTTATTACAAAAATGCCACCGCTTCCCTTTCAGTTATTGGATACACTCACCATTTGTCTTAGTGTATCTAACGACTTATTACAAAAATGCCACCGCTTCCCTTTCAGTTATTGGATACACTCACCATTTGTCTTAGTGTATCTAACGACTTATTACAAAAATGCCACCGCTTCATCGCAGAAGAACATAACGATACAAATACCTGTTTTGCCCTTGAAGTTCGGACTAATTTCAAAATTGCCACCGCATGCTCAAACTTAAAATTGCAATCTGAACCGTTCTTTTTTTTCTAATCTAAGGGCCACTATTGGTTCTCATGATTCTCATGATATTTAGATTCTCATTTGAGCACCTACCTATATAGGTATGTATATATATATACATGTATGTATATATATAGATTATAGATTCCAAGAAAACTCAATTCTCTAAACCTAGTCAAATATAAAATATCAAGAGCTCATAACTCCAATTCAATTTCATATCCCTTCTTGATTTTGGCTTCAGATTCAAGTCATACATTCCTAACATTAACTTATTTCTAAAGATCATCCTACCCTGCCCTACCCCCAATCCAACCCACACCGTTTAAAACAATTTATTTATACTCATATTTAAATTATTGTTTAACACCCTCACTCCACCCACCCTATTTATTAGGGATGACCAAACCGGCCCGGAACCGGAAAACCGGATCGGAACCGGAAAATCGGACCGGAGAAGCCTGGAACCGGAGCAAACCGGCGAGTAAACCGGAACCGGAGTAACCGGAACCGCCAGTCATCCGGGCCGGTTAAGGTTCACATAAATGGCGAACCGGACCGGACCGGAAATCCCTTGTTTTTCAATAATTTTTAACTTGTTTATTCATTATTTGTAACCGGAACCGGACCGGAACCGTACCGGAACGAAACCGGATTGTGGTAACCGGAACCGGATCCGGGGTAAGCAAGGGCCGGTTAAGGTTCACCTATATGCCGAACCGGAACCGGAACCGGAGTTGGCCGTCCCTGCTATCTATCTAATTTATTATTATTATTATTATTATTATTATTATTATTTATTTTTTTATTTTTTTAATAAAAAAAATGTTACTCTAATTCAATCTCAACCTCGAATCTCGACCCACCTAACCACTCACCCAAAAAAAAAAAAAAAATGTATTTAATAAACCATAATGTTACTCCAACCCACCCTCGCCCAGCCATTCTCCCCCCCCCCACAATCCCCCACCTTCACCCCGTCTAAAAAAATTATTACTTTTTCTTTTAAACAATTATTGTTACTCATACTTCAATTACTAACGTCCCCATATCACCACCCGCTAGACATGTCCAAACGGTTCCGGTTCCCGGTTCCGGAACCGCCGGTTCCCGGTTCTCAAATGGCCGGAACCGTATTCGAACCATCTTAATCCGGTTCCCGGTTCTATCCGCCGGTTCCGGTTTCGGTTCCGACGGTTCCACCGGTTCCATCTCACCATCTAATAAGTATGTAATACTCCCTCCGTCCCAAAATATTTGTAGTTTAAAATGTAATACTCCCGCCATTTCAAAATACTTGTAGTTTAAGGAGTTGAAGTTTGTCCCAAAATATTTGTAGTTTTGCTATTATCTATACATTTTTGAGATTGTTTATCAAATATACCCTTATTTATGATAGTGTTGTCATTGTAAAAGTATTAAATTGTCTTGATACTTGAAATGCTCCAAGAGTAATATAGTCCATTACACATGTATTAAGTTTTTTTTCTTAATTTGTGTGAAAATCCTAGAACTACAAGTATTTTAAGACGGAGGGAGTATGTATATCAGTATATATATTAGCTAGCAGCCAACCTACCATAATGATCAAACATCTTTAAAGTCCTCTGATGCAGAGAACCGTTCGGTTCCCGGTTCTCGGTTCCAGTTCTCGGTTCCCGGTTCCGCCGGTTCCTCGGTTCTGAATATGTTGGATTCGTATTCGAACCGTTTCAATCCGGTTCTCGGTTCCGTTCGGTTCCCGGTTCCGGCGGTTCCCGGTTCCCGGTTCCGGTTCTACCCGCCGGTTCCGTCGGTTCCCGGTTCTATTTGGACATTGTCTACCACCCGCCCCTCATTCCACCCCCAACATGTCTATTTTTTTTTTGTTATTCGTTCTTAAATTGTTTCAAAATAAATGTATTCCAAAACGAACTTCCTAAAGTTTACCAAACAATTTAAAACATTTAATTACATTTTTCTTAAAGTATAAAGTTTTTTTTTTTTTTTTTTTTTTTTTCCAGAAAGCTATTTTCTGGAATCCATTTTCCATGAAAAAACATAGTCCAAGTGAACCAACAAAAATTATGAAAATCTATACTCCCTCCGTTCCACCTCACTTGAGACCTAAGAGGTGGGCACAATAACTAAGGAAAAAGAATAAAATAAAGAAAATGTGTGGTAAAAATGAAGAGAGAGAATGAGTGGGGTTAATAGTAAGTTGGTTGAATGAATTGTGTGGTGGAAAATGAAGAGAGAGAATGAGTGGGTGGTGTAGATTGAAAATAAAATTATAAAAAGATTACCATTTTGAGAAGTCTCAAGTGAAGTGGGACGTACTAAAATGGAAATAAGTGTCGCGACCCCCGACCCCGCGGGCCCGGAACTCGCGAGCTGGACGTCGACTTAAAACCAAAACTCTAAAATATAGAAGTTAAAAATTCCATTTTGAACCAAAAGATGATAACACAAGGTTTTACAAATCCAAGTTTAAATCAACAAAGTACATCTAACATAAGCTCTACAGCTTATACCCAAAAGAATAAAATATACAATTCTTAATGACGTCAATAATGGTAAAACTATCCCCAAAAGGTTATACATTTAAATAATGTAAACCGATCCATAACAACCTGCCTCAAAATCTCAAACCTCTCGACGTCCTCCTCGATCCGCGAATCCTAATCCTTTTCCTCCTGGGGGGGTTAAGGAAAAACAAAGATGGAAATAAACGGGGTGAGATAAAATCTTAGTAAGTTACTAATGCAACTACATGACATGCTAATATGCAATGACCAATAGGAATTAACATAAGACAGATAGCAGCGGAATGATGAGTGACATGCTGTCGAACAGTAACATCCAATAACCAATCATATAAATAAACATATAACAACAAATGAGAGGCTCCCTATCGCCAACCGTCCCATACCGGTTGGAAATAACGACCAGCTCATCATGCTACACATAAAGCTGAAATAAACAATCATAAGTGGATACATAGCCAAGGTTTCACCCAACTGAAGGACCAAATAAAGGTCGCTGCGCAGCTTCAATAATCCACAATTCGTCATCTTCATAATAGCATGAAAGCCGAAGAGAAATCCCCGGTCAGAAGCGACCAATCAACCCATCAATCAAACAAACCATCTTCATAGTAGCATAAAAGCTGAAGAGAAACCCGATACCGGAACCAATAACCAAATGAAGTGTCACAAGGGACGGGAGACATGCCACAAAGTCATGCTCCAAGTAAAGCTAAAATGCACACAAAGGAGCTAGCTCTTCTCACATCCAAGGCCAATCTGGAGGAGGGTAATAATGGGGAAAAACAATAGTCAACATCACAATGGACTTGGCTGTGCCATCATAATGTTTCGCATCGCCCAAACACACACAAAATACCAGCTGGACTTTCAAGTAAAGGCTAAGTAATAAAATACTAGCTCAAATAAACAACTAAGGATTCCAAAGTAGGGAACCATACCAATTAATCACCATAAAAGATGCAAACGATTACTCAAGAAGAGTTCAACAACAATAAACATAAGGAGTTTTTCATAAAAGAGTCCAACAACATTGACCATTAAAACATAATGATTCCAAGATAAGGCACGTACCAAATACATCCTAAATATGATACCCACAAGTTAATCATAAAGAGCACAACCCAAACGGTCGCTCACAAATGGCACAATGACTATTATCAAAATGACCCTAACATTTACTCATAAAGATATACTAGGACTATGAACTCAACCATCTCATCACACCTGGAATTCCAAAGTAGGAAGTCAGAATGAATACGCCGCAAGGTTAATCAAACCGTAAGTACCCAATCGCCAATTCACGCTTTACCTCCGTCCATAACGAACCAATTCTAAACACCCCAAACGAATCCAAAAGGTTACCCTCATTAGAACATGATCACGACCGGACTAAACCCTACACTTTAGTGTCCCAAAACAACCCTCTAGGTACTATAGGATATCACCTAAAACCTAGACCAAGTCTTATTCTAAAATCAATCCGATCAGTAAAATAACTTTCAATTAAAGGGTCTCAAAGTATGAAATCCTCACTTATATCACAAAGATGATCATAACAACTCAATAAAGTCACTCAATTGGATTTACAAAACTTGTTCACAATGGATCGATACAACTCCTCTTAACCTCAAACACCCAATAAAATCCCGAAGTATAAAAATTATAACTTAACTGAACAACCTATACCATCTTGTAGTACTCGAAGAGAGCTTCGAAACGATAGTTTACACGCCTAAAACGGAGTCCGGATGAGAAAGTTATGGCCTCCGGAAGATCGAACGAAAAACGGACAAACTGGAAAAAGAGGGGTGCTTACTTTTAAGTTATAAACATTTATGCCTAAAACAGGGGTGCTCGGCCGAGCAGTTCTATATGACTCGGCCGAGCAACCTCGGCTCCAAAATTATGACTTTCTGGTCTGCTCCGCTCGGCCGAGTCAAGGGACGTGCTCGGCCGAGCACCTCCTAAATTCAGAAAAACGCAGAAGAACCCAGGTAACCAAATCAAACCAAATTTTACCCAAAACTTCACCATTTCTCTAATACTCAAAATCAAGACTTCCAATAAGCATAATGATGTACCAAAACAACTTGTGAACTTGAAATGGACCTAAATAACAACATCTAGCTACCCAAAACAAGATTCGAATCCCAACATTCAAAATATCACAAAATCAACCAAAAATGGAAACAAGTTCATAAATCATCCAAGAAGCAATATATAGTAAACATATCATCATATCAACATGGAATGACATTTCTAGCATAAAAATGGGGGAGAAGCAACTTACTCGGATTTTCTCAAAGGTGACGGAACTCAAAATTTCTTGGCTTCCTACGATCCTATCGACGATCTAAACAAGATTCATGTTTTAAGAAATGAGAAATAACAAGAGGAAGATGAAGAAAATGAAGAGAGAAGGAAGAGAGAAAAACTCACCTTTTCTATGGAAGAGAGAGAGAGAAATGAGCTGGGAGAGAGGTGAGAAGTGAGGGTGAAATGAGGGAGGAAAGGGGAAAAGAGGGAGTAAGTAGGAGGATTAGAGAATTTACACATTGACCCCTTCCCCTACATACTAACACAATAATCTTACACTCCCCACTAACAACTAAGACCCAACACTCCACACTAGCACAAATAACCAATTAAGTGCTAGGCATAATTATTATGAAACATAAAATGCACATATAAATATTTAAATAAATAAATAAGCAAATAAATAAATAATAATTATTTATTACCAATAAAATAGAGCCTAGTTTTCGGGTCGTGACATTCACTCCCCCTTAAAGAAAATTCGACCCGAATTTTAACGAGACTTACCCGAAAACCAAATAGCTACGGATACGATAGTTCCACCATTTCTCAAATTCCTCAATTGTCCAATCTAATCCACTACAAGGTAACCTTAAATAATGTTTACGATAACACCACCTCTCGAACCGAATCATTCCATCATTATCTTCATTACTAATCAAAATTCATACTCAAAATCGAAGAATCCGAATTATTTCCACGCATAATTCTCGAGATATCTCAAACTCGCCTTATTCATAACCTTAACTACACCGCAAAGGTACTTCCATTTGTAAATCGCATATTTAGTATTATTCCCCAGAAATTCAAAACACTACCATCTCGAGCTTAATTGGCTTTTAAAATATGAGAAGCTAAAGAAATTTTCCATCCCCATAATATTCACCAAAGGCTACATCTCTAAGGATTCCCATTATAGTGCTTTCACCTTTGATGGCACCTTAACTAGAGGTACAGTGTAAGCCCAAAATTTTAATACAAAATGTTTACTTAAATCCACGCTATACTTTCATCATCACATTACTCCAAACCTCTGAAAGCCTAAAACAATTACAATTACTCAGTAATCCGAAAAATAATCCAATTTTTATCGTCAAGGGATTTCCTCTAATTCCTTTTCTTGAATTAATAATCCGCGCTTCTATACCCCAAAGGAGTTTAGCGATCCCTAAATCTCCAACAGCTGACCCACATTAGACTTTCACGTATACATTCATTAACTTAAAGATACTTAGGCTCAATAGTACTGCCATCATAATAAACCCATTAGCTAGTCACATTCCAACTGACCCAATACCAAATCATAGTATTCTTTAATATGCCCGAGTATTTATACTCAACTTTCTTCAAATATTTGTAATCCAAAACAAGAAATGCCACCAAGACAAGATTTAGGACCATAGAACACCCCTTTAACTAAAACTCAAAATGCCTTTAATATAGGTCGCAATTTATTACTCTCCCGAAATGTGCTTAGTCCTTTCAAACTTAACGCGCTCACCACTATTGATGATTATAACTTCCATAATATACTCATATCCCATAACACATCATGCTTTTCTTCATACTATCCAATTCCGATGCGCTCGCGTAGATGCACTACAAGTAAACAAAATCTCCTATCCAGAAATCCTCAATTTGAATCCTCAACTCTTATAACCCAACCGATGCCATAAGGACATTGATCTAAATATTAGCACTACAACCTTGTACCACAACAATGCAATTTAACCCCAAGCTTCTCCTCAAACACTAGGTACTATTCGGAAGAAAATGAAAATCTTACGAATGATAAATACACCCAACAAATTGACCGAAACTAAATACTCGGATTTCAATTAAGAAAAGATAGGTATAACTCTACCCAAAGGAACGGTCTCAACCAGTTTTAAGAAATTAGAAATGGAGAATATAACAATCCCCCTACAACAATAGACTAAAGCAATAGTAACATCAAGATCTTGTAATAGCAACATGGCTACTTAGCAGGTGAGACATAACCATACTTAAGCACATCATAAGCACATAAGACTTCATCGGATACCCTACACTCCTCCATAGGAGTAGACACCGAAAACACATAAGTCAAAGACTCAAAAGAAATAAATGCAACTAAATGCACAGAAACATATGAATGCAATGATCCTAAAATGCACGCGCTCGCTCTCACGACGCAAAATAATACCTCCTGAAATTTATCTGTTACCTGGTGAGTGCTGATTGATCGTAATTACTCTACCCTATACCTTAGGGTTCCCCGAAGCATCTCTCTTCTGACCCGGTGAAGTACTGGTTTCTGTTCCTGATGCTTGAACCTTAAACCTCGGACAATCTTTTATAAAGTGACCCAGTTGACCACAATTGATACACTTTCCCTGCTTCTTCCAACACTTATCCTCCAAATGGCCTTCCCTCTGACAGTAAGTGCAAAGCCACCTACCTTGTTTCCCTTGTTTCCCCGGAGTAGTACATGGATTCCCTAGCGCGGTTTGTTCCTTAAACTGAGATGGTGCTCCCAAATTACCTCGGTTATCTGAACGGTACTGTGGTTGAAATTTAGCATGGATTACTTGTTTACCCGTATTTGCAACCTCGGTCTTCCTCTTATGCTCCCCAATATCTTGCTCGATCAAGTAGGCTCGATCCACCGCATCCTGAAAAGGTTGAATTCTTTGGGCTAAAAGTTGAGTCCTAATAGCTGTCTTCAATCCCCTGATCAATCTCATCGCTTTCTGCTCCTTGGTCCGCACAAGGTATTCACAACACCTGGCTAATTTTGTGAACTTAGCTGAGTACTGTGCTACTGAAATCATGCCTTGCTCCAAGCTGAGGAACTCGATCTCTTTCCGCTTTTGATTCACTAGAGAGATAAAATGATCCATGAATTTCCTCACGAACCACTCCCAAGGATATGGTATAAGAGTCGCATCCCAACTGGTCTTCAGTGCTTTCCACCAATGTTCCGCAGCCCCCACGAGCTTATAAGCTGAAAACAGAACCCTATCCTCATCAGTGCAACCAAAGACATCGTAGATTTTCTCCATCGATTCTATCCATAGCTCGGCCTTCTTCGCATCAGGCTCACCGTCGTACTCACTTGGTTTCAACTTCAAGAACTGTTCCAACCCATATCGCGGAGGTGCTACATGTTCCTCTCTCGGCCCTGGGTCATGAATTTCTTTCAAGGCCGCTTCAAACCTGCCCTGAAACACTGCACGGTTTTCTTCCCGTAGACCATTCTGATTCTGAGCCCCACTAGAACTTTCACCCGTTCTTCTTCTAGCCATCACAAACAAATACCTGCATAAAATACTAGTCGTTACTCACTCCGAACACAACTACCCTCCTAGGTCATTCTAGTCCACCTATACTTATACTTAGAGCTAAACCATAGCTCTGATACCAACTGTCGCGACCCCGACCCCGCGGGCCCGGAACTCGCGAGCTGGACGTCGACTTAAAACCAAAACTCTAAAATATAGAAGTTAAAAATTCCATTAAGAACCAAAATATGATAACACAAGGTTTTACAAATCCAAGTTTAAATCAACAAAGTACATCTAACATAAGCTCTACAGCTTATACCCAAAAGAATAAAATATACAATTCTTAATGACGTCAATAATGGTAAAACTATCCCCCAAAAGGTTATACATTTAAATAATGTAAACCGATCCATAACAACCTGCCCCAAAATCTCAAACCTCTCGACGTCCTCCTCGATCCGCGAATCCTAATCCTTTTCCTCCTGGGGGGGGTTAAGGAAAAACAAAGATGGAAATAAACGGGGTGAGATAAAATCTCAGTAAGTTACTAATGCAACTACATGACATGCTAATATGCAATGACCAATAGCAATTAACATAAGACAGATAGCAGCGGAATGATGAGTGACATGCTGTCGAACAGTAACATCCAATAACCAATCATATAAATAAACATATAACAACAAATGAGAGGCTCCCTATCGCCAACCGTCCCATACCGGTTGGAAATAATGACCAGCTCATCATGCTACACATAAAGCTGAAATAAACACTCATAAGTGGATACATAGCCAAGGTTTCACCCAACTGAAAGGACCAAATAAAGGTCGCTGCGCAGCTTCAATAATCCACAATTCGTCATCTTCATAATAGCATGAAAGCCGAAGAGAAATCCCCGGTCAGAAGCGACCAATCAACCCATCAATCAAACAAACCATCTTCATAGTAGCATAAAAGCTGAAGAGAAACCCGATACCGGAACCAATAACCAAATGAAGTGTCACAAGGGACGGGAGACATGCCACAAAGTCATGCTCCAAGTAAAGCTAAAATGCACACAAAGGAGCTAGCTCTTCTCACATCCAAGGCCAATCTGGAGGAGGGTAATAATGGGGAAAAACAATAGTCAACATCACAATGGACTTGGCTGTGCCATCATAATGTTTCGCATCGCCCAAACACACACAAAATACCAGCTGGACTTTCAAGTAAAGGCTAAGTAATAAAATACTAGCTCAAATAAACAACTAAGGATTCCAAAGTAGGGAACCATACCAATTAATCACCATAAAAGATGCAAACGATTACTCAAGAAGAGTTCAACAACAATAAACATAAGGAGTTTCTCATAAAAGAGTCCAACAACATTGACCATTAAAACATAATGATTCCAAGATAAGGCACGTACCAAATACATCCTAAATATGATACCCACAAGTTAATCATAAAGAGCACAACCCAAACGGTCGCTCACAAATGGCACAATGACTATTATCAAAATGACCCTAACATTTACTCATAAAGATATACTAGGACTATGAACTCAACCATCTCATCACACCTGGAATTCCAAAGTAGGAAGTCAGAATGAATACACCGTAAGGTTAATCAAACCGTAAGTACCCAATCGCCAATTCACGCTTTACCTCCGTCCATAACGAACCAATTCTAAACACCCCAAACGAATCCAAAAGGTTACCCTCATTAGAACATGATCACGACCGGACTAAACCCTACACTTTAGTGTCCCAAAACAACCCTCTAGGTACTATAGGATATCATCTAAAACCTAGACCAAGTCTTATTCTAAAATCAATCCGATCAGTAAAATAACTTTCAATTAAAGGGTCTCAAAGTATGAAATCCTCACTTATATCACAAAGATGATCATAACAACTCAATAAAGTCACTCAATTGTATTTACAAAACTTGTTCACAATGGATCGATACAACTCCTCTTAACCTCAAACACCCAATAAAATCCCGAAGTATAAAAATTATAACTTAACTGAACAACCTATACCATCTTGTAGTACTCGAAGAGAGCTTCGAAACGATAGTTTACACGCCTAAAACGGAGTCCGGATGAGAAAGTTATGGCCTCCGGAAGATCGAACGAAAAACGGACAAACTGGAAAAAGAGGGGTGCTTACTTTTAAGTTATAAACATTTATGCCTAAAACAGGGGTGCTCGGCCGAGCAGTTCTATATGACTCGGCCGAGCAACCTCGGCTCCAAAATTATGACTTTCTGGTCTGCTCCGCTCGGCCGAGTCAAGGGACGTGCTCGGCCGAGCACCTCCTAAATTCAGAAAAACGCAGAAGAACCCAGGTAACCAAATCAAACCAAATTTTACCCAAAACTTCACCATTTCTCTAATACTCAAAATCAAGACTTCCAATAAGCATAATGATGCACCAAAACAACTTGTGAACTTGAAATGGACCTAAATAACAACATCTAGCTACCCAAAACAAGATTCGAATCCCAACATTCAAAATATCACAAAATCAACCAAAATGGAAACAAGTTCATAAATCATCCAAGAAGCAATATATAGTAAACATATCATCATATCAACATGGAATGACATTTCTAGCATAAAAATGGGGGAGAAGCAACTTACTCGGATTTTCTCAAAGGTGACGGAACTCAAAATTTCTTGGCTTCCTACGATCCTATCGACGATCTAAACAAGATTCATGTTTTAAGAAATGAGAAATAACAAGAGGAAGATGAAGAAAATGAAGAGAGAAGGAAGAGAGAAAAACTCACCTTTTCTATGGAAGAGAGAGAGAGAAATGAACTGGGAGAGAGGTGAGAAGTGAGGGTGAAATGAGGGAGGAAAGGGGAAAAGAGGGAGTAAGTAGGAGGATTAGAGAATTTACACATTGACCCCTTCCCCTACATACTAACACAATAATCTTACACTCCCCACTAACAACTAAGACCCAACACTCCACACTAGCACAAATAACCAATTAAGTGCTAGGCATAATTATTATGAAACATAAAATGCACATATAAATATTTAAATAAATAAATAAGCAAATAAATAAATAATAATTATTTATTACCAATAAAATAGAGCCTAATTTTCGGGTCGTGACAATAAGTCTCAAGTGAGGTGGGACGAAGGGAGTATATATTAAAAGCTGAAGCGGAGGGATGTGGATTCGCCACGTGGACAGTTTTTGCTAAAGGTTGCTTTTGGTGAAGCCATGTCATCACCACCTTAAACTTTAAGTGACTTTTGATATTCTTCTTATTAGTTAATAATATTAGTTAAAGATATTAGTTATTATATAGGTTAACTATTACTATTAATAGTGTTACTTAACATTAATAGTTACTATATAAGTTAACTATTACTATTAATAGTATTAGTTAAACATAATCGTTACTATTTAAGTTAACTATTACTATTAATAGTATTAGTTAACCATAATAGTTACTATATATGTAAGTTAACTATTACTATTAATAGTATTAGTTAACCATAATAGTTACTATTTAAGTTAACTATTACTATTAGTAGTAATTAGTTAACAATGATAGTTACTATATAAGTTAACTAATACTATGAATAACATTAGTTAACCATAATAGTTACTATATAAGTTAACTTTTATTATTAATATTATTAGTTAATTATAATAGTTATTATATATATTAACTATTATTATTTATAATATTAATTAACCAAATCTTACGTCTCATGAAACGATGTCAGGATTGCCCCTACAACTAAGAGGCTATTTATTTTTCTCATTCTTAGCTAATAGTATTAGCTAATTTTATTAGTAACTATTTAGGATATTATTATCTTTAATTTATTATTTTAAAAACTATAAAAGACTAATTCTACTTATAGTTTTCTTCTATAGATGCAATACTCATATATATAATCTAGAATAGAAAATTGAAAGGTCAAAAGTTAATACTAAATTTATTGCCAGCAATCATTTATTTATTAATAATTAATTTTAATATATTATTAAATTTTGAAGGTTTCCAATAGTCATACTTTGATAATCCATAATACTAAATTAACAAAATCAAACTATTATGACTTAAGCAATTACCACTTCAGTTACAATCACTGGTCATAAAATTTTAAAGGTTGAAAACATGTTAAAGATCATGAATTTTACATCGAATGTATAACAATATCTTCAATGAATGAACCACTAAAGTTTACGTTCATCTAAAAATAAACCAAATATAGTATATTAACTAATCTCTACACATAAATGAATGGTCTCATTAATTTTTGATAAACAACTTAAACTTTATCGAAAAGATTTTTGATTGTTCACTCTCCTCATACTTCAACGTTATTGGCTTGCAAGTCAACCCCAATTTTTTATACTGAAATTCAAATAGAGAACTTCTCAAAGACATGGGTAAAATTGTCATTTGTTTGGTGTATCTCATTTTTTTTTTGAACTCAAAATCTAAGAAAAATAGTTTACTAATCTTTGTCATCCCATTTCTTTATGTGCTCTCAATCCATTACCGTGCGGAGCACGGCTGTATTACTAGTACAGAGGAAAAGCCTTTCTTGATAAAAGGCATCTTCGGTACACAGATTTTGCAAATTACAAACCATACTTTATTACAAAGGAAGTCTCACTGTACACAAGTTGAGGTAACAAAAAATGTTACCCCAGAAAAATTACCAAGAAAAAAGTATAGAATCAAACCACAACCATCCTAATTTACATCTCTCAGTCTCATTCTACAAACATTATTGCAATAACCCCCCAACCCCCCCCCCCCCTTTCCTCTCTCTCTATATGTAATTTACACATGTGACCTTATAGAAAGAGAGAGAGAGAGAGAGAGTGATAAGAAAGCATCTTTAGTACTCTGTGGCTGTAAGAACTGCTGCTGGGCCTTCAACCTGAAAATATCAATCACCAACTTTATAGCAAGCAAGATATATGTAGTTCAAAATGAATATCTTTCTCCAATGAAAGTTTAAATTGGAGCAAATAATGCCTCATTGATTATATGATTATGAATAGAAAACGAAAGCATTTTATTAAGCACGATCGAGTCACTGACTTCTGTGCTGGCCAATTATTTAAGTTTCGCGACTGTCATTTTCAATTTTCTGTATGAAGGAAATTTGTGGAGGAAAGATGATTCTCTTAAATGGGATGGATTAGCAAAGCCATAAATCTCAAACCCCCCTCTAATTTAAAAGATGTTAATTAGAAAAATTTCCTACAATCGTTTGAAAAATGAGCAAAAATAAAATGCTTCCTAGCAAACAAGTATATATCTCGTGATGTAAAAAATTAAGAATAAGAGAAAAGGAAATTATACTGGAAATCACTTTAATTACCATGAACTTTGCTCCCCAGATTTCTTCCTCATTGGCAGGAATGGATGTGACTTTGTTTTTGGGATTTTCATAGCTTCTCAGTTCTCCAAATGCTGTGGAATAATAGCATCCTGCAAGTATCCAAATAAAATCATTACACCTACGATTTTGTAAGCAAAATTTGTAACTATTTTGTGCCCCTAGTGTTACTCTAAGCCTTTTGTCAAATAACTTTTAATAACGACCCGAGCCCGAAGGCCCGACCCGCTACAAGGGGGTCTCCAAAAGTCCAATGGATGATTTGATGCTTAGTACTTAGTAGGAGTGTATGCGCCTTCTATATAGCACATTCAATTCCCATATATTTCCGATGTTGGATGAGGGATATCACATTCTCCCCCACTCAAACCATTGCCGTCTCTGGCAATGTCAATCAATACCCAGATCGTACCCCGGGCTAGCTCGCAAGCCTTAAGGCCGGGGTTCCGCTCTGATACCATTTGTAACGACCCGACCCCGAAGGCCCGACCCGCTACATAGGTAACACACTAGCCCACCAAGCATCTCATCAATTGGGTTAACCACAACCCATCACAGGCCTCCAAAAGTCCAATGGATGATTTGATGCTTAGTAGGAGTGTATGGGCCTTCTATATAGCACATTCAATTCCCACATATTTCCGATGCTACAGATGCTGTCAGACATGTATGAGAAGCTGTCTAATATCAATAAGGTGCATTTGATAAAGAGGTTTGCGAATGCAAAGATGTCAGAGGGGCAGACAGCAGCGAGTCATATCGGCAGTTTCAAAGGTATGGTGGACCAATTGAAAAGTGTTGATATTACTTTCTCTGATGAAGTGCTAGCATGCTTTCTTCTAAAATCGTTGCCGGATCGTTGGGAGGTTACTGTCACAACGATTAGTACGTCGAAGGCACCATTGGTGTATACGGAAGTTAGAGATCTCATCCTTCAAGAGGAGTTGAGAAGGAAAGAGAAAAGGGGAGAATCTTCCGCGGATGGGGCTGCACTTAGGGTGGAGAGAAATAGGGGAAGGGGAGGACCGAAAAAGGGGAAAGGTAAATCGGTCAAGTGCTACAATTGTGGCGCGATGGGTCATATTAGTTATGACTGTCCGGATAAAGATGGTGATGCACACATGGTGGATGAGGATGTATTAATCCTAGGAGAGGAGCAGTCGGGTGAAGATTGGGTGTTGGATTCTGGAGCTTCTTGTCATGCTAGTGGGGATGCAGAATCAATGGAGCGGTATAAACCGGGAGATTTTGGGGTTGTTTATCTTGGTGATGATCAACCATTGAAGATCAAAGGTAAGGGGGATGTGATGATGAAGACACCTAACGGGGCTGTTTTACAACTACACGATGTGATGCATGTTCCGGACTTGAGGAGGAGGGTGATTTCCGTTGGACAACTTGATGATGAAGGGTATGGTGTGACCTTCATTGGTGGGTCTTGGGAAGTCACAAAAGAAGCTAAGGTGATAGCTCATGGAGTCAAGGAGAAGATGTTGTACTCTACCTACAATGTCGATATTCGCTCGGGTGGGAGCAAGAGGTGAAAGAACCGGCCTATTGGTGTAGAAAGGAGAGACATCAAGAAACGGTATGTTAGGGGGGAGAAGGACACAAAGTTGATCAACGCGGTGTGGAAGTCCAAGTGCCCTAACAGAGAGCGTGTTCAGACCAAGAGAAGACGATGCAAGAAACAAGGTATGTCCAAGTTTCAAGGGGAAGCATTGAGAGGAAGGTGGGTCTGGAGGGAGAAGGCGAAGTTAGACTTGCGGGGAGAAATCAAGGTAGAAGCTGATTTGGGGAGGCAAGAACTATCTAACACAGAGGGGTTGAAACGTCGCTTGGTTTCAACTCGCCTTAGTACTTGAGCGGGAGGCTCGGTAATGTCAAGTCAATATGGGAGTAAAATGTGTTCGAAGGTGTTCATTCCGAGGTGGGAGTTGATGGGTGTTTCTGTGCTTATGAGTTTAGTCTCCAGGTGGGAGATTGTTGGGATTGGATCCTAAACTACGACGAAGCAAAGGAGTCTAAGTCGTGGGAGTTGGTGAGATCAAGAAGGAGTTCAAAACGGAGGAGGATTTCTGGGCGGGGAAGCAGGCGGGCGCCTGCCCATGGCCAAGCGAGCGCTCAAGCAGGCAGTGTGTTGGCTCGCCTGGAGAATTTAATTCAAGCGGGCGCCTGGTGGGGGGGCGAGCGGGCGCTCGGTCTGTCGGCCAGAATTTATTTGTTTCCTATTTTGATGCAATCTCTACCAAAATCGACCTAGGGCTTCCTTGTACTGCTATATAAGCATAGATACGACCTAGAACACATTGTAGCAGATTATTAAAAGGTGTTTAATAATATATTGACTTGGCAATTGCCCCCGGACGTAGTTCATGTGTTGAACGAACCGGGTAAACAATTCTTGTGTGTGTGATTCTCTCATATTGTGCTTGTGGGTTTTGTGTTCTTGATCTAGATTGCTATGGGGTACCACTAAATTCCCAACAACGTATTCCATGTAAAAAGGTTATGTGAAAGGTAAAGCCCATTGACTCCATCCATTTAACTATAGCGATATGTTCAACTTCTATGGTCAAATTGGCCATGTTTTACATTGGTGTTTGGTGTTATGTAGTTTTATAAATACAGAAATGTATGTGAACAGTTCGTTAGAGTTAGATTGCACATCACAAATGCAAATAAGCAATCTCTTTCGCTTTAAATCAACAGTGTTTGTATTTTTACCTTTAATCCAACACCATGATTAATTTACAGGCTAAAATAAATAGAATATTGTTAAAGTAGCGCACCTTGTGGGAAAGAAGCAAGTGACTTGCCACAAGCACCTTTAAGCAGATTAGCATCATTAGCAAATGCCACATACCCATCAGCAGTGATTCCCCAATATAGCGGAACCTTACCAACTTGATCCTGTCAATATTACAAACCAGCCCCAAATTGTTGGTAAACTCCTCATATTGCAAAATAAGATCCAACACGAAATTGAACGGGTATTTAAAACTTACAGCAGCCACGAACAATGTTGAGGTTGACTTGTCAAAGACAACAAAGGCGAAATTACCCTCAAGATGTCCGACAACATGGTTAGGAGGATAAGGGGCACGGTCACGAAGGGCCTTGTACGCCTCGATAACCAAAACTACCTCGTTTGCAGACTTGGAAAGGCCATATTGTTGCTTCAAACTACCTAAATTGTCAAGTGCTCCCTCAAACAAACAGAATATCTCATCCTTAACTGCAAATGACCTGCCAAATTTCACGTACAGGGTTAGTTACAATCTTCTAGTGTAATTGACCGTATAGTTCGAGTCAACTGTGCCCAGAAAGTATAACTAATTAATTAAGGTGACGAGAAAGATAAGGAGATAACATGGGTCCATCAAGGAATCAGTTCTTGTAAGGTTCAATGTTTCAAATTGAAGGGGTATATTCATGGAGTAAGCCACTGGGGACAGTGATGGATTACCAGACCAACCTATAAAAAGAACAATAATAAAGGATGGGCATCATGCGTGCTTTGATCAGCGTAGCTCATACTTTGACAACTATTTGTAAGTTGATTTAAACATTAATATATAGTTTGAAAAAAATAAGAAATAGGTATGGTCTATAAAAAAATAATATTATAAAATCATGTTCAAGTGGAAATTAATAAGCCCATCAAGATTGAATTTATTTAATAGAACACTATTGCAATTAATTTAAAAGAGTAAATAAAATTTGAAATTGTTATGTAAGGGGATGTAGCTCAGATGGTAGAGCGCTCACTTAGCATGCGAGAGGTACGGGGATCGATACCCCGCATCTCCAGATGTTTTTTAATATTGAAACATCATTATTTCATTTTTCAGCAGTAATAGGTGAATCACTATGATATTAACTTCTTGTCTTGTTTACACAAACTTGGGCTGCGATACGTTAATAACTTTTTCCAATTTAACTAACTACAGAGGGTGTTTTTTTTTAGTAAAACTAAATACGGAGTATTGAAAAGCATAATTGAAAAAAATAAAAGGACTTGGAACTGCACATGCCAGTACTAAATGTATATGTAAACTAAGACCATGTACAATGGGGAAAAAATGAGGGTGTTGAATTGAAATTCACACAAAATTCATGGTTGAACCCTTGCAATGGTCCGTTGAATTGGAGATGAAATTGCAATTTTGTGAATAGAATTCACACCCGTGAATTCAGAAAATGTCGGGAAGGACGGCGACGCGGCGGCCTGGCATTGGACCGAATTTGGCGCGTGCAATACACGCGCGAGTGAGGCGCGTCATTGCGGGCGGCGGCCCCTTTTTTTTTTTGTTTTTCCTGCTTCCGCCACGTGTTGGCTGGTGATTGGCTGGCCTTTTTTTTTTTTTTTAAGTGGTGGGGTATAGGATGATGAGTGGGAAAAGTGTTGAATGGGGGATTAAACAAACCATTGTAGGGTGTTTTGTTGAATGAGTGTTGAATGGATGAGTTGGAAGAGAGAGAAGCTGATGTGGAGTGATAAAGTGGGTGTTGAATGGTTTTTTTTGTTGAAACCACTGTGGATGGTCTAAAAGAAGACTTAATTACTTTAAGGTAAAAAATGGACTCACACCAATTCTACCACTTTTTTCTCGTGAAGCACAATTCCAGAAAAAGTAAAAAAAAAAAAAAATAAAAAAAAAATAAAAAAAATGTTAGATTCATTGAAGTATCAGGACCCATACCTAAGACGAGTTAGTCAATTTTGTCATAATTCAATTCGAGAACCCATTTGATTAAAATTTCAACAGGGTGATCATCTTCATCCATCAGATCATTGATAAGGAGTGTTATAATTATTACGCCTAAAACTTTTATTAGTCTCATTAATATGGAGGGGAGGGCACTTTATGTGAGAATAAATAATGTTAATTAGGTTGAATTTTGACAAATCATTTATGGATCTTTTATACACTCTTTCCGTCTCCAAATTTTCTTCTTATTCTTTTTAAGCAATTACTTTGAACAATAATTTTTAAAGTTAACGTATTTATTTTTTGAAACAACCTTGATAAAATAAAATTCAACAATTGTTAACAATTGAACTAATAAGTTTCAAAATTTTCATTAAAATAATTATGTACTTTAATATTATTGCTCAAAATACCTCTTAGTAGTAGCGAAAGAAGTGAAAGATGAAAATATATTTTGGGACGGCAGGAGTATTATTAATAATTTTAATCGAAATTCATTTAAATTGGCTGAAAAATATTCGAGTGAGAATACTATCAGTCCTCAAATTACAATACGGGGTACACTTTCTAAAATTAAATTATCGATTCAACTATTAGGACTATTAAATATATACGAGAAATAAATTACAAAAGAAAATTCATCAAGATATAAACAAATTTACCACTTAATTAAAAACAAATTATTGTTGAGCTTGTAGTTTTCGTCATCAGTACACTTCTCATCAGCCAAACATAACCTTTGATCAGTCAATTGATCAAGTAAATTGATAAACATTCATCGACTGTCAGATCGTTTCATTTCAAAATTTATTTTCGAATTACAGGTTAATCGACGTCGTTCCTTAAGTGATCGCAGCAATTTTGATTTAATTGATTTGTCAATTAATTAATTACCTGGGTGCGGAAGGGGACTCGTTGTGATGAGTATAAGCCAACTGAACATCGTCGCCGACCTGCATGGACACCGCGGAGGGGTTGTTTTCCAGGAACCGATTGACCAGCGCCGTCGCCTTGATCTTCGGTGACGGCGTTCGACTGCCGGCGGCCACCAGCTCCTCCGGTGGTGATACTATTGAGCTGCTAAATACCCCCAACATACTTCCACTATACCTCAACTTACAACTCTCTCTCTCTCACTCTGTACGTATATACTGTATGTATAGGCAATTACACTGAGAATGAAATGAAAGGGTAAAAGAAGAAGAAGAGATGGAAGAGTGATCGGAGGGAGGGTGTGGATATATAGAGACAAAGGATGGGGGTATTATTGTCATTTAGGGAAAATGTGATCCAATAAAAAGGAAAAACTGGTCATGTGTTTTTGGAACCCACTTGGGGGAGGGGCCGAGGGCGATGAAATCTGTGTGTCAGAAACGACGCATGTGGGTCCTACTTGGTCCCACCATTTCTTAAGGGAGTGAAAGATCTTAGTCTGTGGGCGGCTGCACTTACCCGAGAGTGCGGAAGTCCGGACTTTGTGCCATCTATCCACCTTACGTATGCTATGGACAATTCCGTTTACAGGGAACAATTAGACGATTTTTTTTGGTTTACAGTTTAGGGCTGAACTCTATATAGGCCGTTCTCCAAGCGAGGCTCTAATATATTTTTGTTTTTTTGGTAAATTAGGATTCATTATGGGTTTTTTCATCAATCTAGAGATTTTTGATGGAAATCATTACAAAATACTATTAAGTCCCATGTGCTCGCCCATGATCAAGAAATTGGATTGACTTAGAAATGAAAATTACTCACTCCGTCTCAGAGTAAGAGTCTTATATTTTATTTTGGGACGTCCCAGAATAAGTCTCATTCCTAAAATGAAAAGAAATCTTTATTATTCATCCCACTCATTCTCTCTCATACTTTACTTTTATACTCACAGCACCAATCAACTTATTATTCTCTCTCACTCATTCTCTCTCTTACTTTACTTTTACACTCACAACACTTAAATCACTTCCATCATTTCTTAATCTCCGTGCATTTGAGAGGTATGACTCTTACTCTGGAACGAAGGTAGTACTTATTAGATGTCAAACTGTAAATTCTGCAATTTAAAGGGTAAAACCATATTGATTTTTTCTTACAATATTTAATATTCATTTGTTATTTACTTAACATAAATTTTATATTTTGTTCAAAAAAAACATAAATTTTATATTGGAAATTAATAAATCAAATATTAAAGTTTAGTGATTTTATATCAATTATTTATTAATGTACAATATTTTCATAAACAATTTATCGTATTAAATTTTAAAGTTACTGTTTTTGAATGTACAAAATTTTATGCATAATTTGGAATATTAATTTTGAACAAATTGAAAATATTAAATACTCCTTCCGTCCCTGTAGGTCACCATTTTGAGAGTACACAAGAATTAAGAAAAGTGATGAGTGGGAAATGGGTTGTGAGAGAGAAGAAGTGAGTGGGTATGACAAGTGGGACCCATAGTTTAAATGTGTGAGGGAGAAAAGTTAATGGGTATGACAAGTGGGGACCACAATTTATGTACTTATGTGAGAGGAAAAAGTGAGTGGGGATGACAAGTGGTGCTTAAATTTATAACCATTTTAGGAAAGGTGAAGCAATCAACGGGACATCCATTTGAGTAATAAATGAAGCTTCAAATGGGACGGAGGGAGTATTAACTTCCTTGTTTTTTAATTAATATTTTTATGCCTTATTTAAATATCTATTTTTTAAAGTATAAACAAAAATTATTGTATATAATTAAATTTAAGAATATATTGTATTGTAGATGCTTACTATACAATTTTTTTTTTAAAAAAATACACTTCCTAAAATATTAAAAGAATTCCACATTCTTCTTAAAAAAATAAAAAATAACCATACGTCTCTTTTCTTCCTCTTTACCGGCAATTACCGCTACCACTATCCAATTCTCAACATCACCACCACCAGCCCACCTTTCCGCCACCACTTCATGTACCCACACCGACCACCATCATCAACCGCCTAAAAGAATCAAAATACAATCACCGCCAATGACAGCCACCTAGGGGGTGGCAAATTGGATGTTTTGGGTTTACCCATTAAAGTTAAAATATCCGGGTATCCAATGGATTTTTAACTTTAATGGATAAACCCAAAACACCTAATTTGCCACCCTACAGCCACCCACCGAACGGAGAAACTGTAGATACCCCGGGGAACCACGGCTTGGCTAGAGCGGTGAATTAACCTAGGATGTCTACTTGATTTTAAGAGTCGCCACCTATGTTTTAGAGGAACATAAGAAAAACCTAAAGAATGCCAATTTTTGTACGAAAACCAGAGATTCGGGAGAGAAAGGGTTCGGGGGTTAGGTGACGGAGTGGGAAGTACTTAAACACCCACTCCACCCCGCTTACGCGGGTCTTGCTACTTTTGGTGTTCTAATGTTAAATGTCCTTCAATTTAATAATAAGAAAAATGTGCTAACAATTATAATGAAAGAAAATGGAAATTTATAGAGGAAAAATAAAGGAGAATTGCTTATTTATTGATTTATGCTAAATATTACATGTCGAATTATCGCTAGGTAATTACATTAAGAAATGAGAATGTAAATTAAAGTGGAATTAAAATGTTGGGATGTAACCTTGACCAAACTTCAATAGTGAAGTGGCCTTTTGGTTGTATCCCTTTTTTATGGAGATTGCATACATTGACTAGACATGAATGAAATAAGAAGAAGAAAAAGGGAAGTTGTACCTTAAGAAGAAGGACTTTAAACCTTGACTTGAAGATGGTGTTGTTGTAGAGAAAATGTTGTGCAACACTTTGTGTAGTGTTTTGTAGAGAAATCTTGTTGAGAGGATTTGTGTATAGTGTATGTGTAGAGAAAATTCAAGTAAAAAAAGAAGGTCACTTTCCAAGGTAGGAGATGATGGTTTTTATATGTAAAATTAGGAGGGAAAGGTTGGAGGGAAATTGGTCAATCCATGTGAAATGGAATTGACCAATCAAGAAAGAGATAAATAAAAGAATTAATGAAAGAAATAAAAGAAAATCGAATAATAATAAAATGAAATATTTTGTTTTTATGGAGAATGGCTAGAATAAAGGATTTGGGAGTTATGAAATAAGGGGGAATGAATGTGGATGTAAAAGGAGGTGTTTGTGATCAAGAAGAGATTTTCTAAATAAGAAAAGGGAGGGAAAAATGGTGCTATCCGTTACTGCCAGAGTGGGAAGCGCGCGGGTCCGGCCTATTGGACCAAACGCGCGCGTACCCCATGACTATTACGGGAGGCGCCCGCGGGTGAGAATAACAGAATGACTCTAAAAAGTTAACTCTGTTATGCAGTTTAGTCCAAAACTAACGGAATCAGTTAGGAACTTAACGGAAGTAACAGAAATTAACAAAAACGAGTTAAATAAAAATACTATGTATGCAATCGGGGTGAGAGGTCCAAAGCGGGGTGTCTACAGAGCCCTCGGCGACGTGGATTGCGAAGCAAAACGCGTCGACGAAAGAAAGACAACCGCCGAGGACATCGACAAGAGAAAACAAAGACTCGATAAAGCAGGAATTTGAAATTACAAAGGATAGGAATGCGCTCCCTGTGAGAGCGGATTTCGCGGATGGAAAGGATGTGGTGGCTTGAGGCGGCCCACCACGGCCACAAAATTTTAAAAAGGTGTGGTGGCTTGAGGCGGCCCACCACGGCCAATTTTTTTTAAAAAGGTGTGGTGGCTTGAGGCGGCCCACCACGGCCACAAAATTTTAAAAAGGTGTGGTGGCTTGAGGCGGCCCACCACGGCCACAAAAATTTAAAAAGGTGTGGTGGCTTGAGGCGGCCCACCACGGCCGCAATTTAAAGAAAGAGGGGAATTTTGAAATTGTGAA
Organism: Campanula takesimana; assembly: GCA_026119855.1. Classification (NCBI taxonomy): domain Eukaryota; kingdom Viridiplantae; phylum Streptophyta; class Magnoliopsida; order Asterales; family Campanulaceae; genus Campanula; species Campanula takesimana. Next base: position 714,903 of record JAOWBW010000270.1, on the reverse strand, counting down.
AGATGGGGGTGCACTCCCTCTGTGAGCGGCTTTATTGATATAGAAAGGATATGGCGGGATCCGTTTTGTAGAAGCGGGATCCGTTTGCTGAATGCGGGATCCGTTTGCTGAGGCGGGATCCGTTTGCTGAAGAGGGATTCATTTGCTGATGCGGGATCCGTTTGCTTGATGTGCTGATGCGGGATCCGTTTGCTGAATGCGGGATCCGTTTGCTGATGCGGGATCCGTTTGCTGAATGCGGGATCCGTTTGCTGATGCGGGATCCGTTTGCTGAAGCGGGATCCGTTTGCTGATGCGGGATCCGTTTGCTAATGCGGGAACCATTTGCTGATGTGGGATCCGTTTGCTGAAGTGGGGTCCGTTTGCTGATGCGGGATCCGTTTACGGATGGCAGGAACCGAGGCTCCGTCTGTCTATATGTGATATTGTTGTGTTGCTTGATGGAAAGGTGGTGATTTTGCGGCTCACCATGGACCGATTTGTTGTCATTGAACTGTAATTGTTTGACTCTGTGGGATGCAGGCGTAGTTAACGGCGGATCACTTTCTGCTGGGGATGAAGTGCCTTGAGTTGCAGATGCTGTTGACCTTGTGGTGGTACCTGTTAAGTGTGTGCTTTGCAGGTATATGTGCTTGTGCAAGAAGATGCATGAAGTGTGAAAATTGTGCTCGTGGTGCAATGTGATTTGAAAGCAGTTTTGCATGAGGGAGAAGTAAAGTGATTTTGTGTGCGGTGTGATTTGAGGAAAGCCTAGGATGTGTTCATACCTTCACTTACTATTGCCGTTGGATTGGAGATGGATTGCTGAAGGATGTTGGTGCTTTTGATGAAGAATGTCCATGCTTTGGATGGAGAATGATGATGTTGATGGTGATGAATTGTTCTTGCCTTTGAAGGAGTGTTGGCGAGATGGTATTCTGGATGATGGGTTAGTCGTGCAAAAGGCTGCCTACGTATCCCTTTAATAGAATCAGAGCAGCGTAGTTCAAGGATGATGGAGAACGCTGGGGAAGAATGCTAGGCAAAGCAAAGAAGGAAACACATAATTTTGCGCAAGAAAAGTTTTTTTTTTTTTTTTAATTAGAAAGAAAAGAATATGCACACATTTGACAAAAAGTTTTTTTTAGTTCGTGGGTGAACCATTTTAACCATCGTGTGTTTGTAAAGCCAACCCAAGATCAAGTCATGTTCAATCGAAGTCCGGATTGCCTCGTTTGAATGTTGTCGCCGCGGTGTCCAACGAAAATTGATGTCTAGCCCCAAGAGATTTGTCGTTTATGGGGCTTAAAAAGGACTATTGATGCCGAGATGCCAAGGGGTTGCTGACTGTAAAGCCCCTTGAATGCTGAACTTTGAGTGGCTTATGAAGCCCCAAGATGAATCAACTCTTAGCCCTTTCAAATAAACTGTCTTTTGTTGTCGACATGGGCAAGCCCCAAGAGAAGATCATTGATACCAAGCTTTGAGAGATTGCTAAGCCCCAAATGTCACGGGCTTGTAAAGTTTGTAGATGGCAGGATGTGGAGATCTTTCGGTGTGAAGCCTCAAATTGGCTTAGCTTTGTATTGAGAGCGGATGCCACATCAGGTAGGGATTTTGAAGGCGATCTCCTTCTTTCTCTTACTTGGAGATGGATGGCCCTTTTGTGGTTGATACCCAAATGGCGGAAGGTCCGTGTTGAAAATGTAGTACGGTCTTCGGGAGACGTCTCGTGGGAGGTGGTGATGTTGTTGCAGATGATAAGGTCTTGGCGTGATAAAGTCTCGAACGGTATGTTTGCTCGAGTCTTCTTGAGTTGAACCGACGGCGGATCTTCGGATGCAGCCTGTGCTTTTGATCTTGGAGAAGGGGGTGCTGTATTGCAGAAACATTGGGATTAGCCGTAACTCTGCTTATAGAGTTAACATATTGGCATTGCCCGCTATAACTCAGCCGGGTGAGTCTAGCATATTGAATCTTTTTCCCTTTCTCTAAGACTTCCTTCAGAATCTCGCTGTGAGTTCTAACAAGAATCATCAAATTCATTCATATCATCGGAGCCTTCATTTAAAACCAAGAGGCCTTTTGACTGGAAGTGCTGAGGGACCATTGAAGTTTGATCCCTTTCATGGAGCCATAAGACTACTCCCAAATTGCATTGCTCGGTACCACTGCCCAAAAGCTTGTTAATTGCGAAGCCCCAATATTGCCCTTTGCTTGTATCACTGTAATGTCGTAGCCCAAAAGATTGTAGATTGCGAAGCCCCTTTGAGACCTTTCGGTATTGAGCTTCAAATGTTGCTGGAGACAATGAAGTGAATTGCTTCTTGCCGAGGGAGCCTTTAAGACTTGACCGTAGCCCCTAGAGTGCCATCATTGATTGCAAGAAAGGTTCATCATTGATTGGGGGAATGAGTACGGGCACACATGACAAGAGGGCATTTTGACATCCATTTTGAGAGACTTTGAGGATAGTCTCACACATCTTTCTCGAGCATAGCCCCTAGGGCTTATTGATTGTCAAATGAAGCAAAAGAAGCCCTTGTTCTTGAGTCACATAGCCCCTAGGGCGTCACCATTTGTTGAGCAAAGCAAGAGTGACTCATCCTCGTGCGAGGGAACAAATATGAGAGGACATGGAAAGAGCTACTCCATTTCTCGGGAGCCTTTCGGCGTACTTTAGAAGCACATACTTGCAGAAGCTTTGAAAACTGAGACATATGTTGTTGCTATTTGCTGCCCAAGCCAATTGACTAGCTATGGATTATTTGTGCAACCTCGTGCCCTTTTATGATGGGCTCGTTCTCGGATGGGTCTTGGTTACCACGGGCCTTCTATTCATGAACCCAAAAATGCACACTGCTGGAGAATGATGCCAATAACCCAAGACAACCTTTGATGGTGCCATATCTTGTCGAGCCTTTTGCAATCCCAAAGTTGACTCGGTGGGGAATTGATTTGTTGAGGAGATCCAATGTAGAACTCGTGTAGTTGTCTTCTTTAGAAGCCGGGGATCTCCATTTATCTTTCCCTTCTCCCTCTCACTCTCTCATTTTTTTTATGACTCACCCTGTTTTTTGCCTAGACTGCCATTTCGGGTTTTCAATCTAGCGGGCATCTCTTTTGCGTCTTCTTTTTTGACTCGATTAATGAGGAAGTGTGCATTGACTCTAGCTGAGGAGATAAGACATGTGATTTTGCGGTGAAGACCTCTTGTCACTAAAGATGAGTGACATTGACTCGACTAGGAAAGTGTCCCTAGTATTGACTTTGCATATATTAGTTGAATGACTCACGAAGGCAAGTAAGCCATTAAGAGAGAATAGAAGGGAAGCCCCAATTTGATTGCAAGAAATTGGGAGTATGCAGAAAGAATAGAATCCCTAGACTCGACAAGGAACGGAAAGCGATTCCAATTCTATGAAAGTTGTTCAATCTTGAGGTGATTAATTCATTGGCAAATGACTCGTACAAAGATGTCTTGACAATTTCGAGATGAAGGCCAATCACCATAACGCACTAGGGCTAAACATATCTTCTTTTTTGCATGAGACCGGACCCGAAGGTTGCCTACGTTCCTCCAGTGTAGAGGCTCAGGTCACCGTAGTTCTTGTGGATGCTCCATTCGTCGTGATGGGGTTGTTGCTTCGTCGTGATGATTGTTGATGTCACTTCGTCCTTCGTTGTGGAATGATGTTGATCCTTGGTATGAACTTCTTTGAATGAGGGGGATTTTTTTTTTTTTTTTTTTTTGTGCTCTAACTTTTGCCTAGGTTGATTTGAGGATTTCAACCTAGCGAGCTCTCTTTTTTTTTTTTTTTTATATCCCCTTTTGAAAACTTTGCTTTATGATCATTGTTCCACCTTTCTTTGTCTTGATTTCGTCGTTGTTGATGTCTTTGTTGTTGATGCCGTCGCCGATGTTTAGCTCCTAGGCATTCAAGTGATAGCCTTCGTTCTAAAACGTGTTTAGACATCTTTTCATCATTTTACCAAGAATTAAATCGAACAACTTGGAAAAGTGTATGAGGACAAGAACGACTTTTTATTTGATGATTCAATGGACTCGAACATTTAACATAGGATGAGAGAAAACATTGATGCACACTTAAGAGGACTTTCGACTCGTTTTTTTTTTTTTTAATCCTATTTCTAGGTAGAGAAAGAGAAACAGAGATTGTTGTTGCCGGCCTTGTAGCATGATCTCTTGTTGAAACCCCATTTCAAATATGAGCCTCTTCCGTGATGAGTTCTTGCATGTTGCCATTCTCTAACTGTTGTTCTTCACCCACGGTAAATTCACCATTGTCAATCAAGTCTTGGATGATGTTGCGGATGGAGAAGCAATCCTCGGTGAGGTGACCGCTGCATAGGTGATAGTCACACCACTTGTGGTGGGCATCGTTGCGACGTAATGGTTGTGGTTGCTTGTACCCTTGGAGAGGAGAAACTTGTCCCTTGGTTTTGAGAGCTTCGTAGGCCTCGGTGACGGTCATACCTTGGAGGGGAGTGTAGACACGGTCGTTGGTAGAACCTTTGTGACTTTTGAGAGGCAAGCCACTTGAACATGCCTTACCGTTGACCTTTGCCTTGTTGTCAGTGAGCTCTTGCAAACGAGCCTTAAGTTCGGACACTTCTTCCTTGTGAATTCTCCTCTCGAGATCAAGACGGTCTTGCCACAAATCATCCTTGCGGCGGGCATCCTTGACAAGTCTATCCATTTGTTCCCCCATGGCTCTTATTATGTTGAGGAGCCTTTTGTTGGACACAGAGATGTTCTCACCCTTGTTGTTGTTGCTGTTGGAAGCCATTGGACCTATTGGGAGAACACGGTCGGTCTTAGGTTGGCCCCACAAACATATTTTGAGTAAAATAATTAACCCACAAACAAAGGAAGAAGACTTAACCACATAAGAAAAATGACTCTTTTTTTTTTTATTATTTACAAAAGTCGGAAGGACGTAGTCCTTTTTGGGGTTTCTAGAAAAATAGTGGAATCGTCACACTAGTATATAGACCTTCTCGCGGTCCCATATACTCATCGGATTCCACCACGTTTGTGAATCCTACATGTGTCGGGATTAAACTAAATTAATGTAGTAAATCATACATGCGGGGACGGATTTTTATTTTCGTCCATAATAACCACTTGGGGACGGAGTTTTATTTCGTCCATAACAACGAGTGGCATGTATGATTTGAAGACATTAGTTTAGGGAAATCTCGGCACATGGAAACCGACTTGAGTCACAGAGTGTTAGACCCTAACTAGAGTTGTGTGGTTTGTGCTCGGCTAAAGAGAGGCTTAAAGGTCACCCCCGGCATGTAGTCGTGAACTACGCCACGGGCTGAGGTTTACCGCTTCGGAAGAGTCAAGGTCGAGTGGAGCTTGAAACTTCCTAGGACGGGCCTCGACGGGTTTGGGGTTGGACTTGTGCGACTCGATAGTGAGCAGTTGATAAGAATTGTGCGCGTAGTGTGAGGTCTAACAAGTGACAAAATATTTTTTTTTCAAAGGAAATAAAAAAAAAACAAATAATCACGTAATTTACAACTTTCGAATCACGTGTGACCGATAAAAATGAATAAACAAAAAGTAAAAGGGGTGTATGCAGGCCCGGTGCCCACACACTGTCAAAACTGCCCATTCTGTTCACTGTTTCTGTTTCTGGGAAATTCCCAGAAGCGCGCGCATTCAAATGCCTACTCGGGAGGCGCGCGCGTTAGACTGAGAGAAGTGGAGGCGCCCGCTTCTGGGCAGTACCTGCAAATCAGCGGGTTCAAGGGATTGCCTTGACTCTAAATAAAAAATTCTTTCCCCTGCAGGCATTGTTAGCACAGAAACATGGAATTGAAGGACAAGACGGAAGGCGGGCGATTCTGGTAATTGGGGTCGGACGCGCGCGCTTTAGGCCAAGAAGTCCGGAGGCGCGTGCTTCCTACCCTTTTTACCAGAATGCCCAGAAAATAAAATAAAAGGACACCAAAAATGAAAAATGCAAGTTTAACCCTCTATATCCCCAGCGGAGTCGCCACAGTAGATACCCCGGGGAACCACGGCTTGGCTAGAGCGGTGAATTAACCTAGGATGTCTACTTGATTTTAAGAGTCGCCACCTATGTTTTAGAGAAACATAACAAAAACCTAAAGAAAGCCAATTTTTGTACGAAAACAAGAGATTCGGGAGAGAAAGGGTTCAGGGGTTAGGTGACGGAGTGGGAAGTACTTAAACACCCACTCCGCCCCGCTTACTCGGGTCTTGCTACTTTTGGTGTTCTAATGTTAAATGTCCTTCAATTTAATAATAAGAAAAATGTGCTAACAATTATAATGAAAGAAAAGGGAAATTTATAGAGGAAAAATAAAGGAGAATTGCTTATTTATTGATTTATGCTAAAGATTACATGTCGAATTATCGCTAGGTAATTACATTAAGAAATGAGAATGTAAATTAAAGTGGAATTAAAATGTTGGGATGTAACCTTGACCAAACTTCAATAGTGAAGTGGCCTTTTGGTTGTATCCCTTTTTATGGAGATTGCATACATTGACTAGACATGAATGAAATAAGAAGAAGAAAAAGGGAAGTTGTACCTTAAGAAGAAGGACTTTAAACCTTGACTTGAAGATGATGTTGTTGTAGAGAAAATGTTGTGCAACACTTTGTGTAGTGTTTTGTAGAGAAATCTTGTTGAGAGGATTTGTGTTAGTGTATGTGTAGAGAAAATTCAAGTCAAAAAAGAAGGTCACTTTCCAAGGTAGGAGATGATGGTTTTTATAGGTAAAATTAGGAGGGAAAGGTTGGAGGAAATTGGTCAATCCATGTGAAATGGAATTGACCAATCAAGAAAGAGGTAAATAAAAGAATTAATGAAAGAAATAAAAGAAAATCGAATAATAATAAAATGAAATATTTTGTTTTTATGGAGAATGGCTAGAATAAAGGATTTGGAAGTTATGAAATAAGGGGGAATGAATGTGGATGTAAAAAAGAGGTGTTTGTGATCAAGAAGAGATTTTCTAAATAAGAAAAGGGAGGAAAAAATGGTGCTATCCATTACTGCCAGAGTGGGAAGCGCGCGGGTTCGGCCTATTGGACCAAACGCGCGCGCGCCCCATGACTATTACGGGAGGCGCCCGCGGGTGAGAATAACAGAATGACAGAATAACTCTTAAAAGTTAACTCTGTTATGCAGTTTAGTCCAAAACTAACGGAATCAGTTAGGAACTTAACGGAAGTAACAGAAATTAACAAAAACAAGTTAAATAAAAATACTATGTATGCAATCGGGGTGAGAGGTCCAAAGCGGGGTGTCTACAGAAACCATTAACACAACCATAACAAATCAAAAGTCCCAGACCTAATTTCAAAACAAAATAACAAGGAAAGAGGGATTTTTTCTTCCTCAAATAAATTTCTAAAACTAACAATAAGACAAAAAATCCAAGCCCTAACCAGATTCAAAGTTCTAAACAAAAAATTTGGAGATATTGTGAGAGAGAAAGAGGGATGTAAGTTTGATTTCAAATTAAATCCAGATTATAATCGACTTGTAGATGGTTTGGTTGAAGTCGTTTTAGGCGAAAATCTTTGCTCCGGGAGATTTGAACGTCGCTGCCGGATCAAATCCAGAAAATTTGAAGACCGCTCTGGAAAATCTCTTCTGTTGGGCATGATCGGAACTGGGGGTGGAGATTTTGGATGCAGTAATAAGTGGTGGCATGAGGGTGGCCTCCGGTGGGAAAGAAAAACGGCATGGAAGGTTGGGGAGGAAGTGGTGCCGGCGATTGAATTGGGGACGACGTGAAGTGGCTGTGAGGGAGAATGGTGAGGGGTGGGAAGAGATAATTTTATTCTAGGGTTTTAGTTTTCCACACAGCTCCCCTTATTTTTGAAATCTTGCTTTGACCCCTGATAACTAAATTTCGTTTCAATTTAGGGAAAATTGCAACTTGGTTACCCATGTTTTGTCAATAGTTGCAATTTGGTTCCCAACAGTGTAAATGTTGCAACCTCATAGCCATGTTTGTCATTTTGTTGCAAGTTAATATAAATCCCATTAAAAACGTAACTCCCATTAAAAACGTAACTCCCATTAAAAACATAACACATGTGCCTCGCACATGATTTAAGAGGGGCAAAATAGATATTTTCCATAGCAAATGACTGATAAATATCAATTTTGGGATACTTGAATGGTTGCACTTACTCTTCTCTTCTTCTAAAATGCGACCACCACTATGCCCCTACAGTCGATTTACAGTCACCGGAGTCTCTGCAATGATCCCAACATCGGCGGCCTCTTCATCAATCGTCCACTTTAGTTGCGGGCCAAGCGCCGACGACCATTTCATGACCCTCAATTACCGGTTGCTGCACTCTGATTCCAACTATCGTTCTGAAATTGGCGTTCTTGCTCCTGTTATCCACACTAGATCCAACAAAATTAGATTGCCCCTTCTCAGTTATGTCCCACAACAACACTGCAAACCCACACTCCTCCGTCATCCCTGCTGCAGTAGGTCGATTAACCTAACTCCAACCTATCACGAGGGATGCCCCTTTCTGATCTTTTTCTCCAATGCTTGTTCATCTGGGACACAATTCGAAGTGCCATTTTTGTTGGGGATACCTATAATTTCTTTATAAAATCCCAATGATATTAAGATGGGATGAGCGTTAATTGCCTTTGTTTGAATTCGTTCCTCTTTTCTTAAATTTTGCAATAGGGACATTGATTAGTCCATGTTTGGGATGGAGCACCTTTATGTGCTATATCAACACCATTTAGATCCAGATTCGAGTTTTATTTGAATATTTATTTCCACCATGGTCTGCGTAGTGTGTAAGTGTAGACACCCCATTTTGGACATTCATTCATAATCACACTACTTCTGTGTCTCGCCTTTGATTTGGGTCGAAACTCGTTAAGTTGGACATGTTTTGTTAAGTTTCTGACTGACTCCGTTAGTCAGGGGCCCAAAATGAACATTAAAACTACTGCAGAGGGCAAAAAGTGAATTCCGGCACTGAGATGTCTTATACAAGACATTGATGTCTCATACGAGATATCCCCCTTGACAGTCGGGTTTTAGGTCAGTTTACTTGTTGATCTTAACCCCGTTTCTTGGCAAACACTCAAGAAATCCGGGAAAGACCTAATGAGCGATCCTAGAGTCCAAAAATACCTCCTTAGAGATCAGGTCCTTGATTCCCATCCAAACTTACCTTCTTGGCTAAAACCCTAGGTCAAGAACTCCTATAAATAAAGAGGTTCTTGAATCGAAAAACCTCTAGAATGGTCATTAACCCAAAACCACTCCAAATCTGATCGAAGAGGTCCTTATAATCAGCCTCTCATCCTCACCCACGAGATTGAAGTCTTTAAAACACCATTCAAGCCAAGTTCATTGGATCTTCAAGGCCTTTAGCCAAGGCCATCCATAGGATTCTCGAAGAACGCTTAGGTAAAACTTCTGGTTTTCTACCTTCTCATCCTCTTCTTTGTTTTTTGAAGTTGTGTGATTCCATCAAAGGATCAACCTAGAGCCTCTCCAATCTATGGAGATGGTCTCGAAGCATATGATCCGACATCCCAAATAAATAAGAAATTATTTATTTGTTTGTTTTCTTATTTTGTACATGAATGCATAATATTAATAATGATGATGATGATTTCGTAAGCAAGACCGATCCTAGATCGGGTGGATTGGGTGCTCCTTGACCTTCCCAATCCATAACTTAACCCCCGAACTCAAGAATATCACGGCCCGTGTCCGTTAAACATGGTGGCGACTCTCAAGATCAAAAAGGTAAAGCGAGGAACGACAACACACCAACAAGAGAGAAAACCCGCGCGCAAACAGTGGCGACTCCGCTGGGGACGATCATCATAAGAGGGTTAGACTTATGTTGAAATCATCGTCGTTATTCTTAAAATTCTGTATTCTGTACTATAATCTGTTCCCAGACTAGGATGCCTCGTACGAGGGATCACTTGTCTCGTACGAGACATCCCAGTTCTGCCCAGCTGATCTGATTCTCTGGTTATAAAAGGATTTTTGTTTGGTTTAAACACGTACACAGGGTTTCAGATCTGCTCCCCCCTCTGTTTTTGAGTCTTAGGACCTTCCTAGCGATGAAGAAACTCCCCATGTATCGTAAAGCTAACATTTGTTTTGAAGGAGTATTTGCTAATTGATTTTATTCCTTGCCTTACTTGCGTTTCTTTTACGTGTGAACTACGACGGCCTGACTTCCTCCACAAGAGGGAAACGTAGGCAGCCACTTGGCCTGGCCATTGCATGTTTTTGTTTTGCTTTAAAAAAAATATCTTATTTTCTCTTTGCCACCTAGATGTTGACTCTCACACACGTGCACACATGTAGATTAATTGCACTACATACTCTATAAACCCGGGTCCCAATCGGAGGACGGATGTCGGTCAGCACCCCCATTCTAACGAATGGCCCTCGCCAGTCTCTCCAAAGATGGTGTACCCACTCCGTGACACGCTCCTAGACTGTGTTCATGGGGAGCCTTAGCCATAAGCCTTTCATCAACCTCATGAATACATACTAGTTAATAAGACACTCCTTGAGACCGTCGGTTCGATTCTTAGGGTTGTTTTAATCTTTGCCCAAGATAACACATTTTCTACAATCTATAAATCTCCCTTCATGAATTCCTGACGATTGTCCTTTCTGTATAAATTGTTAGACAAAGGGTTGAGGTAATTTGATGAGAATTTTTCTATGAGGATTCGAGTCTAGTCTCTCTCACCATTAAAACCCTGCATTTGACAATGTCCCTTTCAGTTGTCCCTTACAAGAAGTCACAAGGTTTGATTGCATTAATGCGTTGTTTAACAAAGTGAAAAACAAATACGGAATCACTTAGGTTTGGTTAATTGAATGGTGGATTCCGATGAGAATATGAGATCTTTGCCCGAATTGTCCGTTTGGGAGAGTGCAATACAGGTGAAAAACAAGGGGCTCATATTCTTGTTGGGTTTTGAGGAAACATGCGCAGTGGAAGAAAGCGATAACAATCAACAAAACCCTAAGCCCCAAGATCTGTTAGCAAGATGAATTTAGAATACTAACCATGATGGAGCTTTAAAATTTTCGGATCTTCAAATCTTCAAATCTTCAAGCTTTAAGATTTGATCTCCTTGTTCTCCGTGTTCTTTGAATCAGGATCATAGGAACACAAACTTGAGATGCTAAACCAAACATCCTCTATGTGTATCCACACTCGAACGAATATCTAGAACCATATTAGATCTGGATTGCTAGACCCATTAGAAAACACGATTTTCTAATCTTCAAAGGCTATATGAAATTATAGGTATTCTTGAGCTTTTTGATTCATAATCTAAACTCAAGAATATGTTTTAAAAACACATGGAGGATACCAATAATGATATATTCTGATTAGGTTAATGCCTTGTAAAGAGAGGTGTATTTAAACTCAAAAGTCCTAAACATTTAGGAAATTTAGTCCAAATCCCGTCAAAATTCGAATCAAGAGAAAAACAAACTTTCTGGAGGGGTGGTCCGCCCAAGGCACCAAATGGGTTCGTCCTGACCAATCAAAAGATCCGCCCGGGTCACCATATAGGTCCGCCCGGACCAACCCTCTAGAAATCTTATTTTCTCAAATTTCCTTAATTCCGATTTTACGCTCTTTTACGCAATTCCAATTTTAGCCTGTTCTTTGATTCGTTCTTTTGTGTGTGACCCTGTAGACACCCCGACTTGGACCTCTCACCCCGATTGCATACAAAGTATTTTTATTTAACTTATTTTCATTAATTTCTGTTACTTCGGTTAAGTTCCTAACTGATTCCGTTAGTTTTGGACTAAACTGCATAACAGAGTTAACTTTTAGGGTCATTCTGTCATTCTGTCATTTTTCACCCGCGGGCGCTTCCGGCACTGCCAGTGAGCCGCGCGCGCGTCCCGCCCCAAAAGCCGGACCCGCGCGCTTCCCACTTTGGCAGTAACGGATTGCACCTTATTTCACTCCCTTTTCTTATTTACAAACATCTTTTCTTGATCACAAAAAACCATTTTTTTACATCCACATTCATCCCCCCTTTTCTCATTAACTCCCAATCCCAAATTCTAAGCCTTTTCCCAAAAACTAATATTTCTTTCATTTATTATTTGATTTCTTTTATTTCTTTTATTTTTCTTTTATTTTTCTTTTATTCATTTATCTTATTTGTGATTGGCCCATTCCATTTCACATGGATGACCAATTTCCCTCCATCATTTCCCTCTCTTTTTTACCTATAAAACCATCATCTTCTACCTTGGAAAGGGACTTCTTTTTTGGACTCCAACCTTGATTCACCAACTACATTATACACAAATTCTCCCAACAAGAGTTTTTAGTAACAAGACTCTACACAAATTGTTCTACAACAATTTCATTACAACAACAACACTTTCAAGTCAAGGTTCCAAGTCCTCTTTCTCAAGGTACAACTCCATTTTCTTCCTTTGTTTTCTTCTTCTTGATGTATGCAATCCCCATTAATGGGACATGACCAACATGACTACTTCAAATATTGAAGTTAGTTAAGGTTATCTCCCTACATTTTAATCTTAACTTTAATTCACCATGTTAATTTCTCTTCATCTTTTAATGTAATTCTTTAACATTACATGTTACATGTAATCTTTATCATTAACTAAATAAAACAATTCTATTTTATTTCCCCTTTATTTCCTCTTTTCTTCTCATCACAATTGTTAGCACATTTCTATTTAATTAATTGAAGGACATGTAAATATTAGAACACCAATAGTAGCAAGACATGCGTAAGCGGGGCGGAGTGGGTGTTTAAGTACTTCCCACTCCGTCACCTAACCCCCGAACCCTTCTCTCCCGAATCTCTGGTTTTGTACATAAATTAGGCTATTTCTAGGTTTTTCTTATGTTCCTTTAAAAACATAGGTGGCGACTCTAAACACATCTAAAACAAGTTAGACATCCTAGGATAATTCACCGCTCTAGCCAAGCCGTGGTTCCCCGGGGTATCTACAGGCGCAAACTCTGTCTACGGATTTCCAAGTGATTGACATACCGTCATCTTTCACCATATTACTAGGGCGCCCTTGGCTCCACAAATCTAATGCAGTTCCATCCTCCTTACATCAGTATGTCAAATTCCAGTCAGGGAATCAAGTGACAGTTATCTACAGCGACTTAGTAACGGCTCAAGGCACCGACACGAAAGGAGTACCTGTGTTACAGATTCAGCATGACGAAGATCGCCGGCTCTTCAGAGGGTTTGAGATAGTGGCACAAGACCAGTTATGTGACAAAGACCTCACCAGAAGCTCCGACAAAGTACAACCTGTCTACAAGATACTTCGAAACATGGGCTTCATACCGGGACTGGGCTAGGTAAGAACTTACAAGGTCCCACACATTTGACTGAAGAAGTAGATCACAGAGGTCTATTTGGGCTAGGGTACATACCAACCCCTACAGACAAGGCAGATCAGAGTCAGATAGAGGTACTCAAGAAGAAGCAACTCCCTTACAAGAAGTCATACATGAGACCTTACCGCCTTTCCCTCAACAGTTACTATTTGAAAGGAGGGGAAGAATATTCAAACTTCGAGTTCGCAGACGCATGGTTCGACCACAACGGAAAGCTGGAAAAGGGTTTTGAAATCTTTAGAGATGTCGAGTTCGACTGGGCCAATCTAGAGCTAAGGTATATGGAACCTCGAAAAACTACTGGCAGAGTTACTACCATCCAGAATGAGTACTGCATCAAGGTGAACAAAGACCTGACTTATGATACTGAATTCGTGTCTCTCGATGAACCATTGGTCGGTGAAGCTAAGGAAACGAAGTCGTGGGACGGTCAAGATTTGTTCCAGCACTTGAGCCTAGAAGATGATATCGTGGCTGTTATCGAATGCGGACCTGTGACTACTGCTATCGAGAATCTGGGGCTGGTCAGCTCGCCCTTTAGAGAGTCGATTCCCCCTAGGTCAGTTAGGGCCCCCTTTCTCACTTATGAGTTCGTGTCTCCTTCCAAGTCTAATGACCTCAAGTCAAAAGACTATGATGTAATCGCAAATACTGTCTTCCCTCGTGCATTAAATGAAAACCTCGATCTTTCCGAGTATCCCGCTATCGCCCTTCTTCCTCTCACGCGCGCGCCTTCTGCATAGGCAACCCAATGCGCGCGCTTCTGGGCGCATTCCCAGAACAGAACAGTGCACAGAAACAGAACAGAATGACAGTGTGTGGGCACCGGGCCTGCATAAATTTCTTTTACTTTCTGTTTATTTTTATCGGTCACACGGGTGATTCGAAAGTTGTAATTATGTGCTTATTTGTTTTTTTATTTCTTTTGAAAAAAAATAAAAAATAAAAATGTTTTGTCACATGTTAGACATCACACTACAGGCACATATTCCTATCAACTGCTCACAATCGAGTCGCACAAGTCCAATCCCAAACCCGTCGAGGCCCGTCCTAGGAAGTTTCAAGCTCCACCCGACCTTGACTCTTTCGAAGCGGTCAACCTCAGCCCGTGGCGTAGTTCATGACTACATGCCGGGGGTGACCTTTGAGCCTCATATTCAAGCCGAGCACAAACCACACAATTCTAGTTAGGGTCTAACACTCCGTGACTCAAGTCGGTTTTCATGTACCGAGATTTCCCTAAACTAATGTCTTCAAATCATACATGCCAATTTGTTGCAATGGGCGAAATAGAAATCCGTCCCCAAAAGTGGTTATTTTGGACGAAAATAGAAATCCGTCCCCGCATGTATGCTTTACTACATTAATTTAGTTTAATCCCGTCACATGTAGGTATCACAAGCGTAGTGGAATCCGATGAGTATATGGGACCACGAGATGGTCTATATACTAGGGTGACGATTCCACTATTTTTCTAGAAACCCCAAAAAGGACTACGTCCTTCCGACTTTGTAAATAAAAAAAAAAGAGTCGTTTTTCCTTATGTGGTTGAGTCTTTTTTTTTGTTTGTGGGTTAATTCATTTTATCCAAAAGGTGTTTGTGGGGCCAATCTAAGATCAACCGTGCTCTTCTAATAGGTCCAATGGCTTCCAACGGCAACAACAACAACGGTGGAAATGATTTCGTGTCCAACGAAGGGTTACTCAACGTAATGAAATCAATGGGGGAACAAATGGATAGGATTGTCGAGGATGCCCGCCGTAAAGACAATTTGTGGCAAGCCCGTTTCGATATCGACAAGAGGATTCACAAAGAAGAGGTTTCCGAACTCAAGGCCCGTCTTGATTATGAAAGAATAATTCACAAGGAAGAGGTTTCCGAACTCAAAGCCCATTTGCAAGAGCTCACCGAAAGCAAAGAAAAGTTCAATGATAAAGCATGCTCAAGTGGCCTGACCCTCAAAAGCTACAAAGGTACCACCAACAACCGAGTTTTCACTCCTCTCCAAGGAGTAACCCAAGCCGAGGCATTTGAAATTTTGGTGGCAAGAGGGAAGATCAAACCTTTGGAGGGGTACAAGCCGAAGGCGATACTGAAAAATCATGCTCATGGTGAATGGTGCGGCTACCACAAGCATAGTGGCCACACTACCGAAGGGTGCTTCCTTCTCCGAAACATCATCCAAGATTCGATCGACAACGGCGAATTTACCGTGGGTGAAGAGCAACTCATCAAAGAAGTGGCTTGGTTTTGAAATGGGGCTTCAACAAAGAGGACGACGACAACAATCTCCGTTTCTCTTTCTCTACCTAGTAGTAGGAATAAAAAAAAAAAAAAAAAAAAAAAAAAAGAGTCAAAAGTCCTCTTTTGTGTGCATTAATGTTTTCTCTCGTCCCATGTTAAGTGTCGAGTCTTCTTATCAAATAAAAGTCGTTCTTGTCCTTATACACTCTTCCAAGTTGTTCGATCTAATTCTTGGCAAAATGATGAAAAAATGTCTAAACAAGTTTTAGAACAAGGCCATCACTTGAACGCCTAGGAGCTAAACATCGACGCCAACATCAACGACGAAGCCAAGACAAACAAGGTGGAGCAACAATCATGAAGAAGTCAGGCAAAGTTTTCAAAGGGGGATTTAAAAAAAAAAAAAAAAAAAAAAAAAAAAAAAAAGAAAAAAAAAGAGCTCGCTAGGTTGAAACCATCAAATCAACCTAGGCAAAAGTTAGAGCACAAAAAAAAAATAAAAAAAAATCCCCCTCAATCAAAGAAGTTCACATCAAGATCATCATCATCATCCACCAACGAAGGACGAAGCAACAATCCATCCCGAAGAATGGAGAATTCACAAGAACTACGGTGACCTGAGCCTCTACACTGGAGGAACGTAGGCAACCTGCGGGTCCGGTCTCATGCAAGAAAGAAGATATGTTTAGCCCTAGCGCATTATGGTGATCGGCCTTCATCTCGAACTTGTCAAGACATCTTTGTACGATTCATTTGCCAATGAATTAATCACCAAAAAGATTGAACAACTTTATTAGATTTGGAATCATTTCGCGTTCCTTGTCGAGTCTAAGGACTTCTATTCTTTCTGCGTACTCCCAATTTCTTGCAATCAAATTGGGGCTTTCATTCTCTTCTCTCTTAATGACTTACTTGCCTTCGTGAGTCATTCAATAAATACATGTCAATACTAGGGACACTTCCCTAGTCGAGTCAATGTCACTCATCTTTAGTGACAAAAGATTTTCACCGCAAAATCACATGTCTCTCATCCTCAGCTAGAGTCAATGCACACTTTCTCATTAATCGAGTCAAAAATGAAGACGCAAAAGAGATGCCCGCTAGATTGAAAACCCGAAAGGGCGGTCTAGGCAAAAAACAGGGTGCGTCATAAAAAAAAATGAGAGAGTGAGAGAGAGAAGGGAAAGAGAAATGGAGATCTCTGGCCTCTAAAGAAGACAACTGCACGAGCTCTACATTGGATCTCCTCAGCAAGTCAATTCCCCACCGAGTCAACTTTGGGATTGCAAAAAGCTCGACAAGATATGGCACCATCAAAGGTTGTCTTGGGTTATTGGTATCATTCTCCAGCAGTGTGCATTTTTTGGTTCATGAAAAGAAGGCCCGTGGTAGCCAAGACCCATCCGAGAACGAGCCCATCACAAAAGGGCACGAGGTTGCACAAATAACCCATAGCTAGTCAATTGGCTTGGGCAGCAAATAGCAACAACATGTGTCTCAGTTTTCAAAGCTTCTTCAAATATGTGCTTCTAAAGTACGCCGAAAGGCTCCTGAGAAATGGAGTAGCTCTTGCCATGTCCTCTCATGTTTGTTCCCTCGCACGAGGATGGGTCACTCTTGCTTTGCTCAACAAATGGTGATTCTCTAGGAGCTATGTGACTCAAGAACAAGGGATTCTTTTGCTTCATTTGGCAATCAATACGCCCTAGGGGCTATGCTCAAGAAAGATGTGTGAGACTATCCTCAAAGTCCTTCAAAAGGGATGCCAAAAAGCCCTCTTGTCATGTGTGCCCGTGCTCGTTTCCCCAATCAAGGGTGGACCTTTCTCGCAATCAATGATGGCACTCTAGGGGCTATGGTCAAGTCTTAAAGGCTCCCTCGGCAAAGAGGAATTAACTCCCCAGCAGTATCCCTAGCCAAGTCATGTGCAACATTGGAAGCTTCCTCAATTCGGCACCGAAGGTCTCCAAGGGCTTCGCAATCTACAATCTTTTGGGCTACGGCATTACAGTAATCCGAGCAAAGAGCAATATTGGGGCTTTGCGACCGACAGTCTTTTGGGCAACAATACTCTAGCAAGTGCAATGTAGAGTAGTCTTATGGCTCCATGATAGCAATCAAGATTCAAGGGTCTCTCAACACTTCAAGTCAAAGGCCTCTTGGTTTTAAATGAAGACTCCGATGTTATGAATGAAGTTGATGATTTTTGTTAGAACTCACAGCGAGATTTTGAAGGAAGTCTTAGAGAAAAGGAAAAAGATTCAATATGCTAAACTCTAATCAAAACAGGGTTATAGCGGGAAATGCCACCGCCAATCCCAATGTTTCTGTAATTCAGCACGCCCTTCTCCAAGATCAAAAGCACAAGGTGCAGCTCAGATAAAGTTGGGCCACAGCATCAGTTGCATCCGAAGATCCGTCATTAGTTCAACTCAAGAAGAGTCAAGCAAGCATACTCATTTGAGACTTTATCACGCCAAGACCTTATCCTCCGCGACCTCGACGGCACCGCAAGACATTACTGCATCCTTTGACATAAGCCCTCAGCCATTTGGGAATCGACCACAATGAGGCCATTCATCTCCCCAGTAAGAGCAAGAAGGAGATCTCTATCAAGAATTCTACCAAACGGTACATCCGTTCTCAATGCCGAGCCAATCACAAGATAATTTGGGGCTTTACAATGAAAGGTCTTCACATCCCGCCATCTACAAGCCCACGACACTTGGGGCTTTGCAATCTCTTGAAGCTTGGCATCAACGATCTCCTCTTGGGGCTTGCTCACTACAACAACAAAGGGCGATTTACTCGAATGGGCCAGGAGCTGATTTATCTTGGAGCTATGCAAGTCCCTCAAAATTTGGCATCAAAGGCATTCTAGGGGCTTTACAATCAGCAACCCCTCATCTCGGCATCAAAAGCCTTTTGAAGCCCCATAATCGACAAATCTCTTGGGGCTAGACATCAATCTTCGTTGGGCACACCAGCAACAACAAAATTCAAGCGAGGCAATCCGGACTTCGACTGAGCATGACTTGATCTTGGGTTGGCTTTACAAACACACAATGGCTAAAATGGTTCACCCACGAACTAAAAAAAAAAAAAAAAAAAAAAAGATTTTTTCTTTCTTTTTTCTCCTTCTATGTGCAAAATTATGTGCTTTACTTTGCTTTGCTCCTAGCTTCTCCTCCAGCGTTCTCCATCATCCTTGAACTACGCTGGTCTGATTCCCTTCAAGGGATACGTAGGCAGCCTTTGGCACGACCAACCCATCATCCAAAGTACCATCTCGCCAACCCATCATCAAGAGCGTTCTCTCATCAACATCCAAAGAATGGACATTCTCCATCAAAGCATCCTCCGCGGACATCAGAAATCCATCTCCACTCAAGCGGCAATGGTAAGTGAAGGTATGAATACATCCAATGCTTTCCTCAAAATCACACCTCACACAAGATCACTCTCTACATTCTTACTTCTCTCTCATTGCAAGGGTGTTCCAAAATCCCATCACACCACGAGCACAATTTCTCTCTCTTCATTTCACACTTCATGCATCTTCTTGCAAGAACACATATACCTGTCAAGCACACACATAACAGGTACCACCACGAAGTCAACATCATCCGCTACTCAAGGCACTTCATCTCCACCAGAAAGTGGTCAACCGTGCCCACACCCCACAAAGTCAACAACATAAGCAGATACGGCTCCAAGTCGGCAACTCGGTCCATATCGAGACAAGCTCCCATGAGCTCCAAGTCAGAAACTCGGTCCATATCGAGACAAGCTCCCATGAGCTCCAAGTCGGCAACTCGGTCCATATCGAGACAATCTCCCATGAGCTCCAAGTCGGCAACTCGGTCCATATCGAGACAAGCTCCCATGAGCTCCAAGTCGGCAACTCGGTCCATATCGAGACAAGCTCCCATGAGCTCCAAGTCGGCAACTCGGTCCATATCGAGACAAGCTCCCATGAGCTCCAAGTCGGCCACTCGGTCCATATCGAGACAAGCTCCCATGAGCTCCAAGTCGGTAACTCGGTCCATATCGAGACAAGCTCCCATGAGCTCCAAGTCGGCAACTCGGTCCATATCGAGACAAGCTCCCATAAGCTCCAAGTCGGCAACTTGGTCCATATCG
This sequence comes from Campanula takesimana, assembly GCA_026119855.1. Classification (NCBI taxonomy): domain Eukaryota; kingdom Viridiplantae; phylum Streptophyta; class Magnoliopsida; order Asterales; family Campanulaceae; genus Campanula; species Campanula takesimana. Next base: position 695,077 of record JAOWBW010000270.1, on the reverse strand, counting down.
AGACAAGCTCCCATGAGCCCCAACTCAACAACTCGGTCCATATCGAGACAAGCTCCCTTGAGCTCCAATACAACACTCCAGCAAAAGACGCTCACACAGGGAGCGCACCCCTATCTCTAGCAATTTCAAATTACTGCTTTCATCGAGTCTTTGCTTTCTTTTCTTTCTTTTTCTTTGTCGATGTCCTCGGCGGGTGTTTTTACTTTCGTCGACGCGTTTTGCTTTGCAATCCACGTCGCCGAGGGGCTCTGTAGACACCCCGCCTTGGACCTCTCACCCCGATTGCATACAAAGTATTTTTATTTAACTTATTTTCATTAATTTCTGTTACTTCGGTTAAGTTCCTAACTGATTCTGTTAGTTTTGGACTAAACTGCATAACAGAGTTAACTTTTAGGGTCATTCTGTCATTTTTCACCCGCGGGCGCTTCCGGCACTGCCAGTGAGCCGCGCGCGCGTCCCGCCCCAAAAGCCGGACCCGCGCGCTTCCCACTTTGGCAGTAACGGATTGCACCTTATTTCCCTCCCTTTTCTTATTTACAAACATCTTTTCTTGATCACAAAAAACCATCTTTTTACATCCACATTCATCCCCCCTTTTCTCATTAACTCCCAATCCCAAATTCTAAGCCTTTTCCCAAAAACTAATATTTCTTTCATTTATTATTTGATTTATTTTATTTCTTTTATTTTTCTTTTATTCATTTATCTTATTTGTGATTGGCCTATTCCATTTCACATGGATGACCAATTTCCCTCCATCATTTCCCTCTCTTTTTTACCTATAAAAACCATCATCTTCAGCCGTTAGAGATTCCCGAGTGGAAATGGGAGCATGTGACTATGGATTTCGTTACGGGACTACCTCGTACCCGTAGGAAGTATGACAGTGTTTGGGTAATAGTGGATAGATTGACCAAGAGTGCCCATTTCTTGCCTATTGACATCAGATATTCGATGGAGAAGCTTGCGACCCTTTATATTGGTGAGTTTGTTAGATTGCATGGAGTTCCGGTTAGCATTGTGTCAGATCGAGACCCGAGGTTCACTTCTAGATTCTGGAAGGCGTTTCAAGAAGCTTTGGGTACAGATTTGCGATTCAGTACGGCTTTTCATCCTCAAACCGACGGTCAATCCGAGAGGACTATTCAGATTCTTGAGGATATGTTGCGAGCGTGTTCGATAGACTTTTCTGATTCTTGGGATTCGCACCTACCGTTAGTGGAATTCTCTTACAACAACAGTTATCAGGCTAGTATCGAGATGGCGCCGTTTGAGGCCTTGTATGGAAGGAAATGTAGATCGCCTATTTGTTGGGATGAGGTTGGTGAAGCGAAAGTTTTGGGTATTGATTTGCTTCGGGATTCGGTTGAGAAAGTTAAAGTTATCCGGGATAGATTGAAGACAGCCCAGAGTCGACATAAGAGCTATGCAGATAACCGAAGGCGAGATCTTAGTTTTCAGACCGGTGATTTGGTGTTCTTGAAAGTGTCCCCAAAGGTGGGTATTCGTAGGTTTGGGAAGAAAGGCAAGTTGGCTCCGAGGTTTATTGGTCCGTTTGAGATTTTGGGAAAGGTGGGACTTCTAGCGTATCGTCTTGTGTTACCGCCATCCTTAGACCGGTTTCACAACGTCTTTCACGTTTCTATGCTTCGGAAGTATGTTCATGATCCGTCTCACGTGTTACCGAGGGTACCGGAGGATATTGAGCCCGATATGTCTTATGAGGAACGACCGGTTCGAATCTTAGATTCCAAAGTCCAAGGGTTGAGGAGCAAAAGCATTGCGTTGGTTCGAGTCCTTTGGAGGAATCATAATATCGAGGAGTCGACTTGGGAGCTCCGTGATGAGATCGAGAGGAAATTTCCGTGGCTTTTTGTTTAAGGTGAGTCTCGTTAAAATTCGGGTCGAATTTTCTTTAAAGGGGAGTGAATGTCGCGACCCGAAATATAGGCTCTATTTTATTAGTAATTAAATGATTTTTATTTAATTAATTGCTTATTTATTTATTTAAATTATTATTTATTTAAATATTTATGTGTGCAATTTATGTGTCATAATAATTATGCCTAGCATTTTATTTGGGTCATTTGGGCCAGTGTAATATTGTTGAGTCTTATTTGTTAGTGGGGAGTAATTGTGTTAGTAGATGGGAGGGGGTCTAGTTGTAACATTTCAAAATAATTTCCCCCTACTCCCTTAACCTCCCTCACCTCCTCCCTCACCCTACTCTTTCATCCTCACACTCCACCCCTCCCCCCATTCTCCTCTCCCAGACAACTCTCTCTCTCTCTCTCATCCATGGGTAAGTTTTCTTCCTCCTTCTTCTCTCTTCATTTTCTTCCTCTTCCTCTTGTTATTTCTCATTTCTTAAAACGTGAACCTTGTTTAGATCGTCGATAGGATCGCGTAGAATAAAAAAGAATTGAAATCCATCAACTTTGAGAATTTGCAAGTAAGTTACTTTTCCCCCATTTTAATGCTAAAATGTTCATATCATGTTTAGATATTGTTTGATGTGTTACATTTGAAGTTTGGATGAGTTTTGAATTTGTTTGGAATTTATTTGGGTTTTTGGTCAAAAATGGTGATTTTTGGAATGATGGGTTTGATTCTTTGTTTTGGGTCGATGAATGGTGTATTGGAGTCCCCACCCTAGTTATAAATTGTTTTGGTACATTAGTACATGAGTTGGAAGGTTTGATTTTGGTTGAATGTGTTTTGGGTTTGAAAATGGAAGAACCCATGTTGTTCTTCCCGATTTCTGGCAATCCGGAAGATTGGGCGACCGCAAAAAATAGCCTGGGCGACCGCACATCTATCTGAATGCTTTTGTTCTTGTTTTGGGTCTTTTTGGGCGACCGCACATACCCGTCTGGGCGGCCGCACAGATCTCTGAAAGTCCAACATTTGTCAAAATTTTGTGATTAAAGAACGTGTTTTGGTCTAAGTCTTGGGTGTCCTTCTAGTTGACCTTAGTGATCATTGTAGTACACTTTAGTGATAGAATTGGGTCCTTTGTGATCAAGTTTGTGTTTGAAATGTCATTAATGGTTAATTGGGATTTTGGAACACTTTAATTGTGCGTTGTTGGTATATTTCACTTTCTTGGTGACTTCTTGGTATGGTTTACCTTTGTGGTAATTTACTTGGATTGGTTCCCTACTTTGGAACCTTAAGTTGTTCATTCATGCTAAATTATTATTACTTAGCATTTATTTGGAAGCCCAGCTGGCATATTTGTTGCATCGGGCGATGGGAAGGATTATAATGGCAAAGCCAAGTCCATTATAATGTTGACCATTGTTTTGCCCTTACTATACCCCTTCTCCAGATTGGCCTTGGAAAGGATAAGTCAGCGTTCCTTTGTGAATGTATCTGGCTAACAGGCATGACTTTGTGTCATGGTCCTTGTCCTTTGTGACACTTTTATGGTTATTGGTTCCGGTACCGGGGTTTTCTCTTCGGCTTTCATGCTATTATGAAGATGATGATTTGTTGATTATTGAAGCTGCGCAGCGATCCTTTATTTGGATGTTCCGGTTTGGAAAACCTTGGCTATATCCTTTGTTATGTGTTTATTTCCGCTGATATCTGTTATGTGATAACTGCTATGTGCTATCTCTGATTTATTATTGTATATTGCATCATAGCATGTCATGTAGTTGCATTAGTAACTTATTGAGATTCATCTCACCCCCTTTCTTTTATCCTTGTTTTTCCTTAACCCCCCCCAGGTGCTAAGGATTAGTCTCGCTGATCACGAGAAAGAGGACGTCGAGTGTGGATACATTCTTTTGGGGAAGGTTGTCATAGGTTGGTTTACATTATGTAAATGTGTAACCATTTTGGGATAGTTGTACCAAACAATGACGTCACTAAGAATTGTATATTCTATTTTGTTGGGCATAAACTTGTGGAAGTTTATGATAGTTGTAATTGGTTTTTATCAAACTTGGTTTTGTAAAACTTTGGATCATTACCTTTTGGTATCAAATGGAATTTTTAACTTCAGTATTTCTGAGTTTTGGTTTTAGAGTCGACGTCCAGCTCGCGGTCCCGGGGCCCGCGGGGTCCGGGGTCGCGACAATATTGAACATAAGTCATGGTCCACATCAACTTATATTGTTCAATGCTTTCTCGATCTTGAGTAGATTTATTATGATCAAATGACATTGATGTTGTTGTTGGTGCCCTAGACACGTTTATTAAACATTGTATAAGTTATCATTTTATTCATGATTATAAAGAGATATTTAGGTTATTATTAATGCTCATATTTGCTTATAATAATCTCCGTCCCTAGAGCTTGTTAAGAACTAGTATAAAGGCTAAATGATCATGGGATGATCATGTTAGATTTATGGGTACTTGTTTGGAACAAGGTACTGGACATGACCCATGAGATTTATGTCATAGTCAATGTCATATATAAATCTCATATTAGTTATGTCATTTGAATCCTTAGACATGAAGTTATTATAGTCTTCCACTTGATGAAGATTATGTTTGACATATTCAAACGCTACCTTTAACTAGGTAGTTATAAATGGTATGATTGGCATAATCGGATTCACCTAGGGAAGAATAATAAGCTAAATGGATTTGTCGCTCTTCGGAGAGATGTCAAGCTTGGGCCCCTCGAAGGAATGATGTTGATGAAATGTTTGGCCAAACTCAAATGGATTGATTGGATCAATGTCATTTGGATTATCAACATATTCGGAATCGAGAAAGTATTGAACAAAAACAAGTTGACTTGTTGACCATGACTTGTGTTCAATGACATCGTGCACAAAGGGATTATGACATGTTCTAAAAGGAATGCGAACTTGTATCTAGTTACACTATTTGGGTAGGTATGACGGTTTGCTATAACCTAATCATATCTTATGAGTTCATGTTTGAACCCATTGCCAACTTAGTGTAATCTTAGAGGGTCACACACATTAGAATGAATCTAAAAAGACTTAAAATGGAATTTTGGGTCGAAGGACCTTTGAGGGATTTTGGAAAATAGAGGAGCAAGAAAATAATTTCAGGAAATTGCATAGGTCCGGTCGGACCTTGGTAAGGACCCGGCCGGACCTTCTGCATGACCCGGTCGGGCTACCTTGTGTACCCGGTCGGGTAAATTGGTTTCGGGCCAGAAACTTCCTATTCCGTTTTCTTGCGGGTTTGACCACTTGTTACCTATTTGGAATATGTTAGACAAGTATAAAACTCTCCACTAGTTGCCCTAATCAGACCTATGCATTATGTTATGTTTGTGAGTGCCTCTAAGGGTTTGAGAGGATGAATTTATTGTTCTAAGACATCCCTAGATTGAAGAACAAGAATATCACACACATAATATTTCCATATAGTTCTATACATCATAAAAGCGTGTTTCATGATTTGGTCTAGCAACCAAGATCAAGTGTTCTTGATATTCGTTCGTGGTGTGGATACCGCTAGAGGGTGAAACTTATCATCTTCATAGTTCGTGATTCTTACTTTGTTCGTGATCAAGATTTCAAGTCTCCATCGAATTCAAGGTTGCAAAATCAAAGGCATCAAGGGTTAGTATTCTAGTATTCATTATGTTGTATTTGACTTAATCATATGAATGGATCTATGAGCTTTGGGTTTCATAAAATTTTAAATGCTTAATCCCACTGCGCATGTTACTACGAAACCCAACAGTGGTATCAGAGCCCCGTTCATGTTGATTATTTCAATACATAATCATGTTGTGTGTATATAAATTGTTTGTTTATGTGCCTAGCATGATATGAATATTGGAATTATGATGTTTATGTGTTATATGGATTTTATGTGGTTTATTGTTTCATAAACTTTAATCGCACTATTCAATCGCAATTAAAATTATGGTGGATTTAAAATTGTTTGGGTTATAAATTTTGATTGGATCAAAGTTTGATAATCTAAGGATTCATGAATTGTTCATTCAAGGTTCTGATGTTCATGATGATTGGATCATCAAGAACACCAAATCCTAATTGAATCGGGGAAACAATTTTGAGCAAAAATTTTGGGACTTTAAAAATTCTGGGTTTTTCGGCGTAGGTCCGACCGGACCAGAGCAAGGACCCGGCCGGACCCTATGTTCTGGAGCGGGGGCCAGGCGTTTGGTTTTGGTTCGAACTTAAAAATATGGATTTTTCAAGGCAGGTCCGACGGGACCAGTGACAATACCCGGCCGGACCTTCTGGTCTGGAGCGGGGATTGGGCAGTTGGTTTTGGTGCGGATCTCGGGGTTTAATTTTCCTATTTGTTTTGATCTTGTGATTCTGAGATTGGATCAAGGTTTGGATGGCTAATCTACGTTCATCGAGATTGTGTTTCCCAAACTTGATCGCAATCAAAGTTTTAAAGATAAAACGAAGTTAGAATTATGAAGAGTTCATAATTGCTAAAATTGAGAAACAAAGTTCTTGATTCAAAGATTGGAGATCCATGTGGAATTGTGGATGTAATTGGCCTACTTTCATCGAGACCATCTATTCCTTAGTTTCGGCTACATAGACTACTTTTTTGGTTTCTTGAATTAGTGTGGAATTGTGGATGCCTTATGGCTTAGTTTCGGCCACACTTCTTGTTGTCTTGATTTGGAAATAATAATCAAAGTTCAAAAGGTCTCGTTCTCATAATTATAGAGAAACTAATGACACATAAATATTATGCTTAAATTAATGATGATTAATTTAGTGGCTAAACTTGATGCGTAACATATTTATCTTATGTGCTCATAAATGTGTTGTATGCTATATGGTGATGAACCTTCTTAAATGTTTTAAGTCCTCTTGCCACGCCATGATTAAAACACTTGTTAGTACACGGGTATTCTCATGTGGGCTCGCCAAAGCGAGGTGCATTGATTTTATTCTTGTATGAACAAAATGAGTGAATAAGAGTTTCCTATGCGTTTAAAATGGTTGGACTTAATTAGGCGTCAAAACAGTTTTGGGCCTAAGGCAAAGATGAGATTAAACATGCTTTTGAAATTGGATTTCTAAGAGTCATATGGGATATGATTGACATGTTTGTCTACCTAATTAATTTGATTTTGAGCGGTCCGCCAAAGCGGACTCAAAGTAAAATTAAAGTTGGATCTTAACCCAATTTTAAAAGAATCTCAGAAAAAGGATATAAGAGTCATATGGGATATGATTGACAGGGTTGTCTACCTAATTAATTCGATTTTGAGCGGTGCGCCAAAGCGTACTTGAAATCAAATTAAAGTTGGATCTTATCCCATTTAAATTATATTATACATTGGATGTATAAGAAGGTTATATAATTTAGTGGGAGTATTTTTGGAAAAATACATTATTTATCTCTTTAATGAGATTGGTACTTGTAAAATTTAGGAAATTTTGCATGAGTTGTAGATAATGACAACTAACTTCGTTGCGATCAATCCTTGATAAGGATAAGCTTCATAAGAATGGTATAAACTTCATGGATTGGATCCTGAGCCTAAGAATCGTTCTAAGGCAAGAAGATGGGTTGTACATTCTTGATGGGCCTATTCCTAAAGAACCCAAAGCCAATGCCCCTATGGCAGAGAAAGACAATCACAAGAGACATGAGTATGTTTCTAGGGATGTGAGTTGTCTCATGCTCGTGACTATGTGCTCAAAACTCCAACAAAGTTTGGAACTTGTGGAAGCCTATTGGATAGGCGTGGAGTTGAGTTACATGTTTCAAAGAGCAATCTAAGCAAGAGAGGTATAAAACTATTGTTGCATTCACTTCTTGCAAAAGGAGTAAAGGGAAACAAGTGGAACCACATATGCTTAAGATGAAAGGCTACATAGAGCATCATGAGAAACTTGGCTGTCTAATTGGATTGGAGCTAGCCATGGATCTTATTCTTGATTCATAATCTAAGAGTTATAATCACTTTGTGATGAACTATAACATGCTTAGAATGAATAAGAATCTCTCCGAGTTGCATTAACATGCTTGAAAACTGCGGAGATGAAGATAATGGAGAAAGGTTCTCCAGTGCTCAAGGTTCATGATGGAAAAGGGCCAAGTGCCAAAATAAAGGTAAGACAAAAGTTGTCAAACCTAAAGGAAATAATTGTGGTTAAAATTATAACTCTAATTGATGCAATTTGGTAAAATGACAATTGGATTGACCATTTAGAATTGTATTCAAAATTTTGGATGATCAACAAAAGGAATGGTAGTGGGACTACCACTCGGGATATTTATGTTATAAATTAATCTTTCTAACTTTAATTATTGGGTATTGGATACCGGATATGGGTCCCACATTTGTATAAATGTGCAATAATTAGTAAATTGAAAGACTACTTATAAGTAAAGTTTGATCTATGAATGGTAATGATGCAATGGTTGCAATATTGTTCGTAGAACACTTGCAAAGTGACTTTACTGATGAAGTAGAAAATATTATTTTGTTATAAGATAATGAAGGATATTTATTTCTTAATTGGAATAAGAAAAGTGCTTTATTTATTATGATTTACTTTATTGTGTTATCATATAAATAAATCTTATATCCTAAATCTTGAAGAACAAAATAATAACTGAGACTATAACATGAAAATTAAATTTCTTATGCATTATTGTTTTGATCAAATAAATAAGAAATGCATATTTAAAATTCCATGGGACGGAGTTTTAAAGTCATATGATTTGGAATCATATGATTTATGCAAGACTTATTTACTTGGACCAAGACTTCTTTTACTATGATTGGTAAAAGGCTAACATCTTACTTGACCTAATACATTTCGATGTATATGGTGCATTAAATAGCAATGCTAAAAGAGAATTTTGGTTGGACTTGGTAAAACTATTCAAAGATTCTGACTCGATCATGATGATGAATAATTGAACCAAGAATTTGACAGTCATCATTGAAGTTGTGAAATAGTTTCACAATTAACTTCACTAAAACACCATTCTAAATGATGTGTCTACGTGGAAGTATAAGAACCTTATTGGATACGGTTCATTAGACGATAAAGTCAAATTGATCTTCCATTATTTGTTTTGGGGTTATACATTGGAGACCGCTATAATTACACTAATTTGAGTTCCATCAAAAGAGGTTAAAAGGTGAAAGAAAACTTAGTTTGTCTTTCATAAAGATCTAAGACCGTGAGATCTTTTGGAAAGAAGTTGTCTGGGACACACTCACATTTAAATCTAATAAATATATTTTCATGGGATATCCTAAGGAAACTTGAGGATAACATTTTACTCGTAAGAAACAAATGGTTTGTTGCTTATGATGGTACTTTTCTAGATAAATGGTTTATCTCTAAAAGAATCAGTGGGAGTAAAATATATCTCGAATGGTTCGAGACCTAGAAAATATAATTTAACCTAAGATGGAAGTTGAACAAGTTTTCACAAGGAGTCGTGAAAAGTCCGTTCAAAGTTATACAAAGTACTTGCGTACATGATAGGATACAATCTATAACAAGAACTATTGGATATTTCGAAATAGAAAGTATTGAGGTAAAGTTCATTTAGAATGAAGTATTTGCCAACTATCAAAGATGCAATGTCCACTCCACATTTAGATTAAGGACTTGGAGTCATGAAATCTAATCTAAAAGGCAATCCATGTATAATAATCAAGTTTGGAACTTGATCATTCTATTCCAAGGTGTAAAAACCAAAGGATGTGATTGAGTTTTCTTAGAGAAAACTTACATGGGTAGCAAGGAACTTACTAGAATTCTCATAGTCATATCTTCATATTTGGAATATGAAATTTGACAAAAGGATGTCAAAACAACGTTCCTTAATGGGAACTCACTTAAGGATGTATTGGATACAACCTAAGGTTTTGATAGTCAAACAAAATTCTAATAAAGTATGTAAGTTGTGGAAATCCATTGGATGGATTGAAATAAGCTTTTGGGAGTTGGAATCTCCGTTTTGATGAATCAAAGAATTTTGTTTTATCAAGAACGAAGATGAACCTTGTATACACAAGAAGATTAGTAGGAGCATAGTGTTACTCCTTATTTCAATATGTGGATGACATATTGCTTATCGGAAACGACATTCCTACACGTCAGTCTGTAAAGATTTTGTTGGGAAAGTGCTTCGCAATGAAAGATATGGGTGAAACTACATATGTCCTTAGCATAAAGGAAGCTAATTAGTTTAAAGCCAAAGTACATACATTGACAAGGTCATTAGAAGATTCCGCAAGGAAAATTCTAAGAAAGGACAGTTGTCAGTATTACATGGAGTTTCTCTTAGCAAGATTCAATGTCCTAAGACATGATGAGCATGAGAAAAATGAGTGAGATGCCAAATGCTTCGGCAAATGGATCTATCGTGCATGCCATGATAAGTACTAAGCCCGATATATCTAATGCTTGGAGCATGACGAGTAGATATCAATCCGACCCCAGTGAGAATCACTGTATTGCTGTTAAAGCGATTCTTAAGTACTTGAAAAGACTAAAGATTTGGGTTTTGATCTATGGAGGTATGGAAGATGATCTCGGATGCAAGCTTCCAAACCAACAAAGATGATAGATGATCTCAATCGAGTTTTGTGTCAAATAGTGAAGCTGTAAGTTGGAATAGTTCCAAGCAGAGTACAATCACTAAATTCTACATACTAAATCTAAGTATATTGCCGCATTGGATGCTGCAAAGGAAGTGGTTTGGATTAAGAAGTTCATTGGATAACTTGAGATGGTTCTTGTAGACACCCCGCCTTGGACCGCTCACCCCGATTGCACACTTGATTTTGTGTTTCTCCCTCTTTTAAGTGTTTTCTGTTAGTTTCTGTACCTTGTTTAAGTTCCAGACGGGCTCCGTTAAGTCCCGGGACTAAACTGATTAACAGTTCTAACTTTCTAGTCCATTCTATCAAAAATTGCTTTTCAGAGTCGCGCGCCTCTGCCCCTTGAGGCCAGACGCGCGCGCCTTCCGCCGCCTAGGTGGGATGCGCGCGCTTCTGGGGTGTGTCAGTTACAGATTCTGCCCAAGAATCTCTCCCTTGCTCATTATACATGATTTTTCCCGGGAAAGATTCCTTGGAGACTCTGTTTGGCTCCAAAAACTCCCCTCTTTCAACTATAAAAACCCCTCCAATCCATCATTGGAGGGAGGACTTTTAGACCTTGGAGATCATTCCTTTTAGACCTTTTTCTCACTTATTTTCTAGACTTTTCCTTGGGACTTCTTTGAGACCTTTGTCAACTAAGCATTCAACCTCTTCTTCAAGGCTTTTCAAAGGATACTATAGGTAAATTTCTTAAGTTTCTTCTTCTTCTTCTTCTTCTTCTTCTTCTTCTTCTTCTTCTTCTTCTTCTTCTTCTTCTTCTTCTTCTTCTTCAATCAAATGTGCAATCACCCCAAAACCATTTGGGACATGACACCAATGGTCCTTTCATTACATTGAATTGGCCTAGGAATCATCTCCCTACATTTTAAACTTTAAAACCCCTCTTTTATCATCATTCGAATAGGAAGAACACATTTATATTTAAAGTGAATTATGAACAAACAAGACCGACTTTGCTCGGGCGAAATGGGTGTTTAAGTACTTCCCATTTCGTAACCTAACCCCCGAACCCCTCATCCCAAAGAATCTCTGTTTTCGTAAATCAAACTTAGGCTCATAAACATTAGGTTTTCTTACGTTCCTAAAAAACGTGGGTGTCGACTCTAAAACACAATTAGACATCCTAGGTAATTCACGCGCTCTAGCCAAGCCGTGGTTCCCCGGGGTATCTACAGTGGCGACTCCGCTGGGGACTACTTTAGGGTTAAACTTGTGTTTCTGTTCATAATTCTCTTTTCTGGGCATTCTGGAAATTGACATGGGAAGCGCGCGCCTCGGATCTTCATGGTCCAAAGCGCGCGCGTCCCGCGTCAAATTTCAGAATCGCCCGCCTTCCATGTGTTCTTCCTATTCTTCCTATTATTTCGTGCTAACAAAAAATTGCAGGGGTTTCATCACACAATCAGGACCAAGGCAATCCCCTGAGTCCATAAGTTTCTGATAATCTGACAGGTTAGCCCAGAAGCGGGCGACTCCCAGATACAATGCGCCAGGCGCGCGCTTCCCACAACACTAGCCCGAGGCGCGCGCTTCTGGGCCAATTTCCAGGGCAAGAACAGGTTTCAGTGACTGAACAGAGCAGTGGGGTGTGGGCACAGTTTCCTGCATCAGAACAGAATTGAACCCTTGGACTGTTTAATTTTGTGTTTATTTACCGGTCACACGGGTGTTCGGGAGTTGTAATTTACGTGCTTATGTGTTTTTTTTTATCTTTTCTTTTCAAAAAAAAAAATTTGTCACGTGATAGACCTCACACTACGCGCACAATTCTTATCAACTACTCACTATCGAGTCGCACAAGTCCAACCCCAAACCCGTCGAGGCCCGTCCTAGAAAGTTTCAAGCTCCACTCGACCTTGGCTCTTTCGAAGCGGTAAACCTCAGCCCGTGGCGTAGTTCATGACTACATGCCGGGGGTGACCTTTAAGCCTCTCTTTAGCCGAGCACAAACCACACAATTCTAGTTAGGGTCTAACACTCCGTGACCAAGTCGGTTTTCATGTACCGAGATTTCCGTAAACTAATGTTTTCAAATCATACATGCCAACTTGTTGAAACAGACGCAATAAAAATCCGTCCCCAAAAGTGGTTATTTTGGACGAAAATAAAAAAATCCGTCCCCGCATGTATGCTTTACTACATTAATTTAGTTTAATCCCGACACATGTAGGATTCACAAGCGCGATGAATCCGATGAGTATATGGGACCGCGAGATGGTCTATATACTAGTGTGACGATTCCATTATCTTCTTAGAAACCCCAAAAGGGACCCATTCCCTCCGACTTATAAAATAAAAAAAGAGTCTTTTTCTTATGTGGTTCGAGTCGTGTGCCCAACTGTGTGTTCTCAACCTCTTCATGGACCGAAAGTGTGAACCGAGACTGAGAAGGGCTACTTCTCCAATTATAGGTCCGATTGGTACTCTTCGCATCTACAGGGATTCATCCAACAGGCTTGTCCGTGAACCGATCACTCCAACAGCTTCTACATCATCAATGGCCGGCGACTCCAGCACCAACAACGCCATGACTCTCGAACAGCTTTCTGCCATGGTTCAAGCACTCCAACAACAAGTCTCTACCCTTAACCAAGAGGCTCAAACCAAAGAAGCCTTGTGGCAAGCTCATGTCGACAGTCAAATGGAGGCCCACGAGGCCGAGGTTGACCAATTGAAAGCCAAGCTCCTCAAGCTCTCCAAGAGCAAGGGGGTTAATGACAATGAAGAATCCGAGTGGACCGAGGGTTGAAAGCCCATATGTCAGTGCCCGTACCAAAAAAGTGGGGGGACCAAGCACCGACAACAACGACCCCAAAATGGTCGATTCCATCATGGCCTACATTGATCAGAAATTCGACGGCCTTAACATGGGAAAAGGCTCCAACACAAGCCTTTATCAGTCATCCATCCTCATGAGCACGATGGCCGCTCTCCCCGACAAATTCAAGATGCCCGACATTAGCAAGTTTAAGGGCAACTCATGCCCGATGGCTCACATCGAGACTTACATTTGGGCTATGGTTCCGAAGAAGGTCTCCCCAAAAGTTATGGCTCAATGCTTTCCTCTCACCCTCGAGGGGACGGCAAAGGATTGGTATGCAACTCTCCCGCTCACTGTCCGTCTTGATTGGGATGCCGTTATGCTTGCCTTCAAAAATCAATATCAAGGCAACACCACTCACCGGCCCACAAGGAAAGAGCTCGAGAACACCATTCAAAGAGACAACGAGACCTTCATTGAATTCACAAGGAGATGGAATGACAAGCTCTCTGAAATTGTTGAGAGGCCAAACACAAAAGAGAAAATGGACATCTTTCTCAAGTGTCTCAAGATTGATCTCCGCACCTACCTAAGTGGGGTTTGCTACTCTGACTTCTCCCAAATGTATGAGGCGGGGGTATGCATGGATGACTTGCTCAAGGAGATTAAGAAGGCCACTCCTACCTATTGTTACAAGGCCGCCTCTAATTCAAACAAAGAGGCTTCTGTCAATGCCGTTACTACCGACAAGGGGAATTACAAGAAGGTCCCTCCACCACAAGGCAAGCGGTTCAAAAACGACCGCGTCTACACTCCTTTAAATGGCATAACCATCACCGAGGCCTATGAAGCTCTAAAGGCCAAGGGACAAATCACTCCTCTTCAAGGGTACAAGCAACCACAACCGCTCCGTCCCAATCATGCCCACCACAAATGGTGTGACTACCATCAATGCACCGGCCACCTCACCGAGGATTGCTTCTCCATCCGCAACACCATCCAAGACCTCATAGACAAGAAGGAATTCATAATCCCTAATGAGGGTGGTGTCAATGTAATAGAGGTAGGAGAGTTTGAAGGAACCACTCATTCGATCCCAATTGTGAATGAGGGCTCCGATGATATGAATAAACTTGATAATTCTTGTTATGTTGTGACTTATGATGAGATTATGAGGGAAGTCTTAGAGAATAGGAAGAAGAAGCTACACGGGACCGTGAACGTGCTCACTCACAGTGGCTGAGTAACAACGATCACAATCCCTCCCAATACCGCAGCAACCAACACCTCTTCTCAAAGATTGCAAACACGCGACGTACCCGAAGATCCTTTGTTAACACAACTCAAGAAGACGCAAGCCAACATATCCATATGGGTCCTAGAAACACCGAGACCTCGTCATCAAGAACTTGGATGACACATCAGTCTCTCCCGACATGACTCCCGAGGACCTCACAGCAATGATAGGTCACATTCACTTCGGCAATGTCATCACTTTCGCCGACATGGAGCTCCCGCCATTTAGGTCCGAACACAATGAAGCCATCTACCTCAAAGTAAAAAGGGGGAGACCCATCTCAAGAGTTCTAGTAGACGGTGGTTCTGCACTCAACTTAATGCCGAGCCGAGTCATGGGCATACTGGGGCTCAAAAGCTCCAATTTACAACCCTCCGCAAAAGTCATTAGAGGGTACGACAGCACTGCCTGTACAGTCATGGGAAGGTTAGAAGTTGATATCGAATTTGGAAGCATGATCATGTCCGTCCCATTCCAAGTACTTGATGTCCCTGCTTCATTCAACTTACTTTTGGGCCGACCTTGGATCCACAGTTCTAATGCTGTCCCTTCCACTCTCCATCAATGTGTCAAGATCAGAAATGGGGACGAGATAGTCACCGTCATGGCCGAGAATGTCACCATCCACAGAAATGGGGGACAACCCGTTCACCAAGTTCAACACGGGATAAAAGATGCCACTCTCTCCGGCACCACCATTGACAAAGACGGGGGAAACAGACAATGGACCCTCGGCAATCCTAAAATCCTCCGCATGATGAGGAACATGAATCACTTTCCCGGTCTAGGCCTAGGGAAACATCAACAAGGGATATTGCACCCCGTAGAAGTTCCTTTTGTCAAGAACAAGTTTGGTTTGGGATACGAGCCTACCGAAGATGACTTGAAATATGAGCAAGCAGTCAAGAATCAAAAGACCCAAGCTCGCAAAGAAGGTCGACAATATGAAATCCCCAACTTGAGGCCTTACCGCAACACACTCAACGGATATTTTGTTCGCCAAGGGGAAGATGTTCCGTACATGATCTTTCCCGAACCATGGGTTAACAACAAGGGTGTCAGAAACCCGGTCTCGAGATCTTCACTGACTGCGAAATTCCGACACAAGAAAGGGAGTCTACTCCAATGTCACCCCGAGAGTGGTGGGGAAAGAAAGTGACTATAGAGTCCGAGGTAGAGATTACCGTGGGGGAAGAACTATCCGATCTAGCCTCCATGTTCGAAGAATTTGCCATCATGGACGATTGTCAAGTCAACGCCATCTACGACACCGTCGTCAAAAAGGAAACCGTCAGTGAGATCCCGCCAAGCTCCGAACCAATCAACAACTGGTATTCAACGAAGGGGCCCATAGTATCCGAGGACTTCTTGATCCGAGAAATGGGTTGCATACCCCGTACAGCAACAAAGGAAGAGAGGCTCACACTTACATTCGAGTTCGAGAGTGTTTCTAATGCCCTCACCCAAGAGGATATGGAGGCAATAGCCGAGCGTGTGTTTCCTTTCTTTGTTAATGAAAAATTTGATGTTTCTGAGTACCCCGAGATTGCAAACATCATAAAAGATGAATTAACTAATAACGAACTTAATGAACAAGTTAATAACGATTCAAATTATGATGAAATAGACCACGAAAACATAACATACCTAAATGAACTAGCTCAACAGGTTCGTTGTCATGGTGAAAATGGTCGAGGGGCTGATGAGGAATTGCATGTTGTTAATCTGGGTACCGACGAAGAGCTGAAAGAAACGAAGATTGGCAGCTTCTTCAAGGGGGAAGATAAAGACAGATTGACTGCACTGCTCAAAGAGTTTGTGGATGTATTCGCATGGTCGTACAAAGACATGCCGGGTTTGGACAGAAAGGTTGTGGAGCACAGAATTCCGATCAGAGAGGACACCAAGCCAGTAAAGCAGAAGCTCAGAAAGATCAAGCCAGAATGGTCTCTACAAGTCAAAGAAGAGATTGAAAAGCTCCTCAGTGTGGGTTTCATCAAAGTCATTGAGTATCCGACTTGGCTAGCCAACATTGTGACAGTCAGAAAGGCAAACGGCAAGGTTCGAGTTTGTGTGGACTTTCGGGATTTGAACAAAGCTTCCCCAAAAGATGATTTTCCACTACCAAACATCGACATGCTCGTCGATTCAACTGCCAACTATGAAGTCCGCTTATTTGTGGACGGTTTTGCCGGTTACAATCAGATCCTCATGTCCGAAGAGGACCAACACAAGACAGCTTTCACAACACCGTGGGGCACTTTCTGCTACACAGTCATGCCATTCGGACTAAGGAACGCTGGGGCTACCTACCAGAGGGATGTTACGGATCTATTCCATATCATGATTCATAAAGAGATCGAGGTCTATGTAGACGACATGATCATCCATTCGAAAGGAACCAACGGTCAACATTTGATCGATCTTCGCAAGTTCTTTGAAAGACTTCGACAACACAACATGAGACTCAATCCCGAAAAGTGCACTTTTGGGGTCGTCAGAGGAAAGGTTCTCGGTTACATGGTTACTGAGAGGGGAATTGAAGCCGATCCCTCCAAGATCAAGGCAATCATTGACATGCCTCCTCCAAAGACGCAGAAAGAAATCAAAGGTTTCATGGGCAGACTTCAATACATCAGTCGGTTTGTGCACCAACTCACTTCCATATGTGAACCGATCTTCAAGCTACTCAAGAAGAATGTGGCTCTAGAATGGACCGATGCTTGCCAAGAAGCCTTCGACCAAGTGAAGCATTACTTGACATGCCCTCCAGTTTTGGTTCCACTGCACAAAGAGAAGCCTCTCTTGCTCTATCTCACTGTCAATGATGAAGCCCTAGGGGCTATGTTAGCACAAGAATAGCGAGACTCCACAAAAGAGAATGCTATCTACTTTGTCAGCCGCCGGTTTCAAGGAGCTGAAAAGAACTACTCTATCTTAGAGAAGTCTTGTGCTGCATTGGTTTAGGTTACTCAAAAGCTCAAGCATTATATGGAGGCCTTCCCAATCAAGTTGGTAGCAAAAGTGGACCCGCTCCGCTACATCTTCGAGAAGCCTTTCATGTCAACAAGAATATCCAAATGGTATTTCATGCTCGCCGGCTACGATATCACTTACGTCACACTCAAATCCATCAGGGGGAAAGTGTTCAGTGATCAGCTTGCTGAATTTTCGTGTGACGAAGTGAAGGGGGAAGATGTACAGTTCCCCGACGAGCATTTAAATTGTGCTACAACAGAAGAAAATAAGTGGCAACTTTTTTTTGATGGCGCAGCCAACAAGCATGGATATGGCATAGGGATGTTACTTGTTGATACAAAGGACATGTATACTCCAATCGCTATCCGCCTCGAATTTGAAGCCACCAACAACACCGCTGAGTACGAAGCATGCATAGCGGGGCTCTAAGCAGCCCTCGAGAGAAATGTCACAAGTTTAGAGTTATTTGGTGATCCTTTGCTCATCATCAACCAGACATCTGGAAAGTGGAAGATTCAAGACTCGACTTTACAACAGTATGGTCAACATCTCGAGGAGGTGGTTGAACAATTTCAAGAAATCACCTTCAACTACCTGCCAAGGGACAAAAACCGCTTTGCTGATGCACTAGCCACTATCGCTTCACTAGTCAAAATACCTGAGGGTAAAATGGTGAAACCCTTCAAAATTTCCTGAAGGAATAGTCCGGCATACTGCATGAGTATTGAGATTAATGAGGTCCAAGCAAACTCCCCCATGGTATGCGGATATCATAAACTTCCTCAAGGATGGTACTTATCCTGAGAATAGCAATAAGAAGCCTCAAATGGCATTACAAAGACTAGCCTCCCGATATGTATTGATTGGGGACAGAGTCTACAAAAGGCACCACGAAGGGATCAATCTCCTATGCGCAAATGAGACCGAAGCTCAAGAAATAATGCATGAGATCCACGAAGGTGAATGTGGGCCCCACATGAAACGGGTTTATGTTGACCAAAAGGATACTCCGCATGGGTTATTATTGGAGTACCATGGAAAGGGACTGCATCGAGAAAGTCAAAAGGTACGCCAAATGCCAATTCCATGCCAATCTACAGCACGCTCCACCCTCACAGCTTTACAATATGACCACGCCTTGGCCTTTCTCTTGTTGGGGCATAGACATCATCGGCAAAGTTCACCCTACTGGCAGCAACGGACAATCTTTCGTCCTAGTAGCCATGGACTATTTTACAAAATGGGTCGAAGCACAGGCTTACCGAGTTCTCAACGCCAAGAAAGTGGCCGAGTTCGTAAAAACCCACATCATGTGCCGGTACGGCGTTCCTCATGAGATCATCTCAGACAATGGTTCTCACTTTGAGAAAGAGATGGACGCGCTCCTGGTAGAATACAAGATTACTAAGCACAAGTCATCTCCATACCGCCCTCAAGCAAACGGCGCGGTCGAGGTAGCTAATAAGATAATCGAGACTATTGTGAAGAAAATGGCCTCTACCAGAAGGGATTGGCCCGAAAAGCTACCTATAGCATTATGGGGCTACCGCACCTCAATACGGACAGCAACTGGAGAAACTCCTTATGCACTGGTATATGGTTCCAAAGCTGTACTCCCAATAGAGCTCGAAGTCCCATCCCTATGGGTCCTCCTCGAGAACCAAGTCAATGAAGCCGATTGGATGCAAAGTTGATATGAACATCTAGCCCTACTCGACGAGAAAAGGCTAAGGGCAATCGAACGTACGAGGGCCTATTAACAAAGGATGGCTAGGGCTTTCAACAAAAAGGTGAAGCCCCGAAACATCAGTGTGGGAGATTTAGTCCTAAGACAACACCCTCCTAATGCCATGAACCCCCTTGGAAAATGGGGACCCCGATGGATCGGTCCGTTCGTAGTCAAGAAAATACTAAGCGGCGGTGCAGTCTGACTCGTGGATTTAGACGGAGATCAGCTGCCTAAGGAAGTCAACCTCGACAAGTTGAAGAGATTTTACGTCTAATAAACGAAGACCAAAAAAAAAAAAAAAAAAGCTCGCTAGGTTGAAAACCCGTAAGGGCGGCCTAGGCAAAAATTAGAGCACTTGCAAAAAAGAAGCCCGCTAGATTGAAAACCCGAAAGGGCGGTCTAGGAAAAAAACAGGGTGCACAAAAAAAAAATGGTCTTCGTTTGTTTGAACTACGAAGACCTGAGCCCCTACACTGGGGGAACGTAGGCAACCTTCGGGTGCGGTCTAAAATATAAACAAATACCCAAATCATTCCAAATTAACGAGATGCAATTTTTATTCATTCCTTGAATTATTTTTATCATTACAATGGAAATGTTGAGCTATTAGACTTAAAACATTAAAATCCTAACAAGTGGTCTATTTTACTTGTAATCTCTTAGGGGTACTAGGAAAAATCTAATTTCTCTTGGCCTTTGAAGGACCACCCGAACGACCATCAATCCTACTCTTCTTGGGAGGCCTAGGAACACTGATGCGGACCGATACTTTCTGCACAACAGAGCGCCTTCGAGCATAAAAGTCATCCAAAGGGGTACTGAAAGAGTCGGTCAGAATGTTGTTCACATCAGCAGCAGCCTCCTTGTACCTCAAGGCACTGCTAGGCTCAAAGTCCTTTCCTAGCAATTCAGCCCGAAGAGCATCTACCCAAGTAATGCCACGGTAGACGGTACCAAGCAAGTGATCCAAGTAACTCTTGGGAAGGAAAATACTACCCCAGTGCAATGGAGCGGAAGCCCAACGGTTACGATCATCTCCCCAAGCCAACTGAACCTCATACGAGAAGTTCGGACCCATATAAGAAACTGGACGAAGCCTCCCGTTCCTCGGAAAAGGAATTATCTGTTGACGACCAAATTGCCTCAGAACCCGTTCTAGTTGGTAAAACGAAGAATCTCTCAACCCGGGTAAAACCACGTACTGAAAGCCAGACGTCCACTCCACAAAAGGGCAAAGACCCCAAGGGTACCACTCAACGTCAGCTGTAAGACGAGAAGCAAAAAATCTCCTCCAACACTCTTCGGTCAAATCTCTAATCAGCAACCGTCGCCTATAAACAGCAAAAGGAGAAAGGTCGCCATCTGACGCATAAAGCTTGAAATGCCCCCGAAGCCATATGGTCAAAAGCAAGGGGCTTCCTCGTCGCATCTCGCCCGTACGGTGCAATTCATCCAAACCATTAAAGGTCTCTCCTACAATGAGCGGCATTATGCTAAATCGCTGTCCTTTCGCCTGCAACACGATTTCAGCCAACTGCGCATCCGCAGTACCCATAGGAGTGACAAACAAAACCTGAAAAGGTAGACAGCCATGGCATTTCTCTTAAAGGACTGAACTGCGACATCTTCCGAATGCAAACTGAAAAACATCGGAAGCTCAGTTATGTCAACAACGGTCCCGTGCTTCATCTTCTTTACCTCTCCAACAGGGAGATTCAGAAGGTCAACCCAAGAATCAACAACACCGCGGTGATACTTAGGGACAGCAATCTGACCGGCCAAAGGCATACCCAAAATGGCCCCAAAATCATCGATAGTCGGCATCATTTCATTAGCCGAAAAGTTGAACGCATGGATATCACAATCCCAGAAGGCTCCAGCAGCCTTCAACAGGTCCCAATCCGGCTTCAATGTTCGCAAAGTGAAAAGAATTCGAAATCCGAAATCTTGGATGAAAGCATTTTTGGGATGGGTCTTGAAAGAATAAACGAATGTCGATAAATCCTTCTCGTAACTCTTGACAACCTCGGCACCAAGACTAAAAAGGTTAAAGGCCATGGGAAAGAAGCTTAGAAGCAAAATTGGGCAATAAAATGGTGTTCTAAAATGGCAGAAGAAAGCTGTTGGAATCGAATTACCGACCAGAAGCTGATATTATAGCTGTTGGGGGATCTTTTGGTCATCAAAAATCAGGCCCTGAATTTTGCCTCGCAGAGGCGCGCGCTTCCCGACACCGGTCTACAAGGCGCACGCGTCCCATCTCCAAGAGAGGAAGCGCCCGCGTCCCAGGTAGAAAATGCTCTAGAAATAGCCTTCGTCAGTTCAGAACAGAATCCAGGCGTTCCAATGCCTTCAACCTGCAGAAAAGATCAATCCCAGCAACAAGAGAAACTCAAACGACGACAGAAAACACTCAGCTGGGCACACATTAATTTGGTCCGCCCTTAAGGCATGTCTAAAAACTGAAATAAGATAAAAACTCCCACTCAAAGTAGGGTGTCTGTTATTTTCTCAAAAATCATTTTTTACAATTCATCCCCAACACAAAGCACTCCGCAGTCAACTGTGCCCGCACCCCATCGAAAGTCAAAGTCAAACAGTCAACATTAAAGTACGACTCACGACAGCAACTTGGTCCGGGGTGAGCCACAGAATCACCGCTTCCTCATCAAGCAAAATCTACAAAGCAGATGGTCCTCTAGGCCCCGCACTACAGCGGACGGTCCTCTAGGCCCCGCACTACAGCAGACGGTCCTCTAGGCCCCGCACTTCAGCAAAAGGTCCTCCGGATCCCGCACTTCAGCAAACGGTCCTCCGGGTCCCACACTTCAGCAAACGGTCCTCCGGGTCCCGCACTTCAGCAAACGGCCCTCTGGGTCCCGCACTCTAGCAAACGGTCCTCCGGGCCCCGCACTTCAGTAAACGGCCCTCCGAGTCCCGCACTTCAGCAAACGGTCCTCTAGGCCCCGCACTTCAGCAAACAGCCCTCTGGGTCCCGCACTTCAGCAAACGGTCCTTCGGGTCCTGCTACTTCAGCAAACGGTTCTCTAGGCCCCGCACTTCAGCAAACAGTCCTCTGGGTCCCGCATTCAAGCAAACGGTCCTCCAGGTCCCGCTTCCAGCAAACGGATCTCGCTATCAGCAAATAGGTCCCGCTTCCAGCAAACGGATCTCGCTATCAGCAAACAGATCCCGCTTCCAGCAAACAGATCCCGCTTTCAGCAAACGGATCCCGCTATTGATAAAGCCGCTCACACAGGGAGCGCACCTTTATCTCTCAAAGCCGCTCACACAGGGAGCGTACCTCTATCCCCTGCAATTTCAAATTCCTGCTTTTATCGAGTCTCTTCTTTTCTTGGTGATGTCCTAGGCGGATGTCTGTCTTTCGTCGGCGCGTTTGCTTCGCAATCCACGCCGCCGAGGGGCTCTGTAGACACCCCGCCTTGGAACGCTCACCCCGATTGTACACTTGATTTTGTGTTTCTCCCTCTTTTAAGTATTTTCTGTTAGTTTTTGTTACCTTGGTTATGTTCCAGACCGACTCCGTTAAGTCCTGGGACTAAACTGAATAACAGTTCTAACTTTCTAGTCCATTCTGTCAAAAATTGCTTTTCAGAGTCGCGCGCCTCCACCCTTTGAGGCCAGACGCGCGCGCCTTCTGCCGCCTAGGTGGGATGCGCGCGCTTCTGGGGTGTGTCAGTTACATATTCTGCCCAAGAATCTCTCCCTTGCTTATTATACATGATTTTGCCTGGGAAAGATTTCTTGGAGACTCCGTTTGGCTCCATAAACTCCCCCCTTTCAAATATAAAAACCCCTCCAATCCATCATTGGAGGGAGGACTTTTAGACCTTGGAGATCACTCTTTTTAGACCTTTTTCTCACTTATTTTCTAGACTTTTCCTTGGGACTTCTTTGAGACCGTTGTCAACTAAGCATTCAACCTCTTCTTCAAGGCTTTTCAAAGGATACTATAGGTAAATGTCTTAAGCTTTTCTTCTTCTTCTTCTTCTTCTTCTTCTTCTTCTTCTTCTTCTTCTTCTTCTTCTTCTTCTTCTTCTTCAATCAAATGTGCAATCACCCCAAAACCATTTGGGACATGACACCAATGGTCCTTTCATTACATTGAATTGGCCTAGGAATCATCTCCCTACATTTTAAACTTTAAAACCCCTCTTTTATCATCATTTGAATAGGAAGAACACACTTATCTTTAAAGTGAATTATGAACAAACAAGACCGACTTTGCTCGGGAGAAATGGGTGTTTAAGTACTTCCCATTTCGTAACCTAACCCCCGAACCCCTCATCCCAAAGAATCTCTGTTTTCGTAAATCAAACTTAGGCTCATAAACATTAGGTTTTCTTACGTTCCTCAAAAACGTGGGTGGCGACTCTAAAACACAATTAGACATCCTAGGTAATTCACGCGCTCTAGCCAAGCCGTGGTTCCCCGGGGTATCTACAGTTCTTAGTATTGCTAATCCAATAGACCTTATTAGTGATAATAGTGGTTGTTGGTATGCCCACTTATATCTCAGTTTCAATGTAATAGGATTGATTAGATTTGATTGATCCATCACCTAAGTTTTATTTCATGGACTTTAGACCCACATGTAAGAAGTATTTATATTTCATTTTTTAGGTTGTCCATTGTAATAGAATAGTCTTAGGAATAGGGCAAGAATATCAAGATTCAAGAAAATCACGAGTTTGAGCCAATTCATGCGCCATGCGCCCAAGCGCCTCACTCACGCGCCGCGCCGCGCTACGCGCCTCACAGTACGCCTGTGCCACTTATGCGCCCGCAAAGTGTAACGCGCCTCTCTTAGCTCACGCGCCTTATAGTGATTTATTCACTCAGTGATTTAATGAAGACTAGAAGACTTGAAGAAGATTCAAACTACGCCAATGATCCAACGGTGGTTAAATAACACGTATGCACCCGCATCTAAGGACACCTGTCCATAACGGTCATATTTGTGTTATGTGTCTAATGGCTATAAAAGGACACGCGCTCCACTGAATGAGCGACAGCACATCCGTCCTTTCTCTGACTCACCATGGATTTCCAACGGCTAGTTTTTGGGGTTCTACTATAAATACCCCATAACTTCAACCATTTGAAGTTGCTAAGAATTTCAAGAATATCTCTCTCAAGCATTTGTTGAAGATTTGAAGATTGCCCTTGTTATTTCCAGAATTCTCAAGAACATCTTCATAACTTCATCCTTAACCCAGATCCTCAAGCAAAAACACTTTAGTTTTCTTGTGCTCTCAATCTCAAAGATCTAAAGATCCTTGAATCTAAAATCACACACGCACCTCTTTAAGTTTGATCACTTAGATCTTTCTTTTAGAGATACACCGGTTATTGTCTAGGATTTGTTCTTTCATAGAATATTAGATCTTGAGTTAGTGTATAAGCTCAAACGATTGTAATTTGTAATACTCTCTCATTATATAAGATCTCCAGTAGAAATCCAAGACTAACCATCTTGGTAGAGGACGTAGATCATTTTCCCGATCGAACCTCTCCAAATAGCGCGTACTTACTATCTTGCTATTTCCTTTCAAGTCATATCATATCTAACTATTTGATTGTTTATTCATTGTAGATTGATTGATTGAACTGTATTGTGTTTGTTGTATCATTTGCCTTAGTTTCTTATTTCACCCACTTTGAGCCAAAATACTTAGAGTGTGTGTGCGCCCCCTTTATCATACTTTGGCCTATTTACATTACTAAATTCCGTTGTGCATGTCACTTACTCACATAGGCGCATATCATAACACTTATTTGATAAAGTGCGCATTTCAATTGAGTTTATTAAGGGTACGAAAAGAATTTTAAAATAGCTATTCACCCCCCCTCTAGCTATTTTTCATACCCTTGTTGCCCTTTGGGGACCAACAAGTGGTATCAGAGCAAACACCTTTATAAAACACTTCTGTTTTTCAAGCTTAACAGCTTGGGTGCCGATTCTAAATGGCAAACTCAAAACCTATGGCAACTGCAAACTACACTCATGTTCCGGTCTTTGATGAAGATCATTTTGACGTGTGGAAATTCAGCATATTGACCCATCTCAACTCAATCGATGAAAGGCTTCATGACACCATGGTTTATGGACCTTACATCCCTATGAAAGCGAATCCAAATCCGCGCACCAATGCTGCTCAATCAACCATCAAGAAACTAAGGGAAGAATGGACTGAGGAAGAAACAAGAAGAGTTGCAAATGATGGCAAAGCAAGAAACATTCTCCTAAGAACTCTAAGCACGACTATGAAACAACAAGTCATGCATTGTGCAACTGCTAATGAGCTATGGGATGCTATTGAAGAGCATATAGAAGGAGATACTGTTTGTAAGGAGAACAAGAAATATGAAGTGCAAAAGAGATTCAACAATTTCTCTCAACTCCCCGGTGAAACTTTAAGAAAAACTTATGAACGCTACTGTGAAATTATAAATCTATGTATTTCACTTGGCATGAAGTTTTCAAACAAAGATTTGAATGTCAATTTTCTCCAAGCTTTTGGATCAAGATACCTACATAAATCCAGCGCTCTTGAAGACGCCGGAACTTTAGATGTTTGGACTTTAAGGAACCTTTATGCAAATCTCAAAGTTTATGAGCTCAAACTCCAATGAGTCAGTGAAACTGAAGGAAAGTCTAAATCCATAGCAATGGTGGCGCATAGAGAAGAAGCGCATGCGCCTGCACCGGTTCAAGGAGAGAAAAGTTCTGATCCCAAAATTTCTACCTCTGAGCTACTAGACATGGATGATGAAGACTTCGCTTTATTTGTGAAGAAATTTCAAAAGTTCAGAAAATTCTCAAGACCCCGCTCAACCAGCAAATTTCAAGGATCTACCAGCAGAGCTCCTTCAAAGTTCATGAGGAGCAGTGATTCAAAAAGAAAAGAAGACCTTGTTTGTTTTAATTGCAGGAAACCAGGACACTTTGCTTCAAGCTGCCCAACTCCAAAATTTGAATATATGCAGAAGAAGAGCAGCCATACACCCAAGTTCACTCCCAAATTCACTCATCACAAGGGAATGGTTGCTGAAGAAGAATCTCCAGCAAATGAGCAGAACACTTGGATTGAAACAGACTTAGATGAGAGCGATGAATATTCCGATGATGGACTCGTTTGTTTGGTGGCAAATGATGATGAAGTTGAAACTTATGATTCGGATGATGACTTCTCGAAGGATGTTCCTGATATGAATGTCTTGAATAAACCTATCAAGAAATCTACAAGTTTTCAAGAATAGAAAAGGAAGAGATGACCAACCATCAGCGAGCTCGTTGAACAAGGATTTCTCACTTCGGCTCAAAGCGATGGTGGATTGTTATTCTCACGATGTGATCTAAGTGCAAGGAACAAGTTGAGAAAAGGAGCTTACATCAGACCTCAAGTTGAACCAGCTGCACCAATTCCTAAAATCAACGATGATAAAATTGTTGCTGAACAAGAAAAGTTATTCAAAAAGGCTGAAAAGGTAATCAGTAGATTTGATAATATGAAGGAAGCTTTAGCACTATCATGTGATGAACTTTCCCAGCTTAAGACTGAGAAATCTCTACTTAAATCTGAACTCACCCTCCTTAAGGAGAAGATAAAGAGCATGACTCTTCTTACTGTCAAAAACACTTTTCTAACAGAACAGAACACACTTCTTAAAGTTCAAAACGATGAATTGGTTGCTCAAATTACTGATCTTAAAAAGATTACAAATAAATGGTCCAATTCTCGTGTCACTATGGAGAATATATTTGAGTCCCAAAAAGTCAGTGGTGATAAAAGTGGCTTGGGATTCTCATCAACTAGTGACAACTTTAAATGTGATGTCTGTGCTGAAAGAGATAGTGAATTTACAAACCAGCAAACTTTTGAAATTCCCAAGGTAAAACATTCTAATTCAATGGGTAAAGGACAGGAAAAAGTCAAGAGACAAACATTCCATTATGTCTACCCAACTAAGCAATTTGGGAAAGCTAATGGGAAAGATATAGCTACAGATGAATCATCCTCTAGCAAAATCCCTCTTGAAACAAAGCGCGCTCATTCTCCGAATGCTCATTATGCGCCTAGGAGCCACGCGCCTCATCGCCGTGCGCCTCCTAGCCCTATGCGCCCTCCTAGATCAAGCGCTCCAAAATTTCAAAAGAAGGATTTTGTTAAGGCTAGTCCATCTGACCCAAAGAAGAATGCTATCCCAAAGAAAAGTAAAGAGTTTGTGAAAACTCATGTGATTGGTGGCTTTCATCATTGTTCCATTTGTGATTGTTCTGGACACAAGGCCGTGGAATGCCTTTTGTGATTCACTCCCAATGCCAAAGGACGTAAAAACCCTAAGGTTAAGCAAGAGTGGGTTGTCAAAAGTTGCTAACCCTAGGACCCAAAAGGAATAAAGGGGACCTGCTTAAATGTCTATATTTCAGGTTCTTTGTTTCATGGCTGGATCTTCAAAAGCTAGAAATTATGAATGGATTCTCGATAGTGGGTGTTCAAGACACATGACTGGAGATGAATCCTTATTAGAAGATGTCCATGAAGAAAAAGGTCCCTCAGTAACATTTGGTGATAATAACAAAGGTCAAGTTGTTGCATATGGAAAGCTCAAGAAAGACAAAGTGTGCATTGAAAGAGTCTCTCTCGTCGAAGGGCTCAAGCACAACTTATTATCCATATCTCAATTCTGCGACAAAGGATTAGAAGTCCATTTCACCTCAACTCAGTGTCTTATCAAGAATGGCAAAACTGGAGCTACATTACTCACGGGATATCGTAAGACAAATATTTACATTATTGATTTCTATAGTATGAACTCTAGTACTAATCTTTGTTTTGTAGCTAAAAGTGTGAGCGAAAATAGTTGGCTATGGCACAAGCGCTTAAGTCACTTGAACTTCAAATATCTATCTAAACTCAGCAGGAATAACCTTGTTAAAGGACTTCCCAAGGTTGCTGATCATCATGACAAGAAGTGCGCCGCGTGTCAACTTGGCAAACAACCGAAGAAATATTTCTCCAGCAAGACCAATCCTTCAACTTCTAGATGTTTGCAACTTCTCCACATTGATCTATTTGGACCAGTCACCACTGCAAGTATTCGAAAGAACAAGTATACTCTAGTTGTGGTGGATGATTATTCAAGATATATATGGGTGGAAATGATGATCTCAAAAGACGACTGTTACGACATTTTGACCACCTTATTTCGACTGCTCCAAACCCAAAAAGAAGATGACATCGTTAGTGTTCGATCCGACAATGGAACAGAATTCAAGAATAACGGTGTTACTCAATATTGCGACGATCATGGGATAGATCACAACTTTCAACCGCTGGAGTTCCTCAACAAAATGGTGTTGTGGAAAGAAAGAATATGACGTTGATTGAAGCGGGAAAGACGATGATAGCTGAAGCGAAATTGCCTAAGTACTTTTGGGAAGAAGCTATCAACACAGCATGTTTTACTCCAAAATCGTTCCCTCATCAACAAACTTCACAACAAGACTCCGTATGAACTTTGGCGTGGTAGAACTCCCAACATTGCATTCTTCAAGATCTTTGGTTGCAAGTGTTATATCCTCTACAACGGAAACGAACATAGAGGTAAATTCGATGCCAAAGCCGACAAAGGTATTTTTGTTGGGTATGCCAAACATTCTAAAGCATTTTGCGTTTTTAATAGATCTACATTAGTGATAGTTGAATCTGTACGTGTTACATTTGATGAACATTCTCTCTTTGCGCCACATTTAGCTCCAAATGTTGCTGATGATTCTATTGAGCTTAATGATACAGGTGCTCCTATTTATGTTGCGCCTACTCAAAATCAGAATCTATCAACTCAAGGAAATCTATCCACATCAGTTGCGCCTAACTCCTCATATAGCGCGCCAAATGGATCATCAGCTGCGCCTCACTTACATGTTGCGCCTCTTGATTCCTCTCATGCGCCTATATCTACTGCTGCATCTGGTGTAAACCCAAGTTTCAACTCTACACCAATTCAACCCCCAAATTTTGATGATTTAGAATCTGGTGAAGATGTACCAATTGAAGACCTTCAAGTTACTATGACTCAACCTAACTTACCTCCTGAAATTTGAGAAGTTAGAGGTCACCCAATCAATAATATCATTGGTGATCTAAACGTTGGTGTTCGTACAAGGAGAGCTACAAACTTTGATGCTTACACTGCTTTTATCTCTCAAATTGAACCGAAGAAGGCTGATAAAGCGCTCCAAGATCCTAATTGGGTTGTTGCTATGCAAGAACAACTCAATCAATTTGAACGATGTAAGGTTTGGACTCTTGTTCCAAGACCAAATGATCAAGGAGTGATTGGTACGAAATGGGTGTTTAGAAACAAGATGGATGAGAATGGAACCATCACAAGAAACAAAGCAAGATTGGTTGCACAAGGCTATAGGCAAGAAGAAGGAATTGATTACGATGAAACGTTTGCGCCCGTAGCAAGACTTGAAGCTATCAGATTATTTCTACCTTACGCAGCTCACAAGAACTCCAAGTTATATCAAATGGATGTGAAGAGCGCGTTTCTAAATGGTGAACTCCAAGAACAAGTCTACATTGCTCAACCACCTGGGTTTGAAGAATCTCAATTTCCAAATCATGTGTACAAGCTTCAGAAAGCTTTGTATGGGCTCAAACAAGCACCAAGAGCATGGTACGATACACTATCCAAGTTTCTCATCGAAAAAGGATTCACTCGCGGTAAAATCGATACAACTCTTTTCATTGCCAAACATAATGGTCATAAATTACTTTTTCAAATTTATGTTGATGATATTATATTTGGTTCTACTAATGAATTGTTGTGCAAGCGCTTTGAGAAACTAATGAAGAGCAAGTTTGAAATGAGTATGATGGGAGAACTCACATTCTTCCTCGGGCTTCAAATCAAGCAAATGAATGAAGGCATATTTATCAATCAAGCCAAATATACAAATGACTTAATCAAGAAGTTTGGACTTGACAATGCTAAACCATACGATACTCCAATGGCTACCGGCAACAAACTCGACAATGATTTAAAAGGTAAACGTGTTGATCAAACGCTCTATCGAGGTATGATTGGCTCGCTCCTTTATCTTACTGCTAGTAGGCCTGATATTATGTTTAGTTTTTGTGTTTGCGCTCGTTATCAATCTGACCCTAGAGAAGCGTACTTAATTGCTGTGAAGCGTATTATAAGATATCTTTCCGGTACTGTTAACCTTGGACTTTGGTACACCAAAGATTTGAACTTTAAACTTGTAGGTTATTCAGATTCGAATTATGCAACGTGCATAATTGATAGGAAAAGCACAAGTGGCACTTGTCATTTCCTCGGATATCGACTTGTATCATGGGCGAGTAAGAAACAAGCTTCAGTATCTGTCTCAACAACCGAAGCTGAATATATAACTCCGGGAAGTTGTTGCTGTCAAATACTATGGATGAAGCAGCAATTGGTAGACTATGATATCATCGAAGAAAATTGTCCCATCTACTGCGACAAAACTTCAACCATTGCCGTTTCTGAAAATCCTGTCATGCACTCCAAAACCAAGCACATCGACATCAAATATCACTTCCTCAAAGACCACGTGGAGAAAGACAATATTCATTTGGAACACGTGGGAACCGACTATCAAATCGCCGACATTCTAACGAAAGAACTTGACGTGAAACGGTTCATCTTTTTGAGAGGTGAAATGGGTATGCTTGAACTCAACTAAAATTCAATACAGTTTTGTCAATACTAATGATTTTGTTTTAGTGAGTTATGAGTATACTAGGTTTTATATGTTAGATCATTTTCATAGTTTCAAGGAAACTCCCTGCGCGCCCCATTCTTTGCGCGCCTAGCACTCTTGATTCCCCAAATCCTTACGCACGCCTAGAAAAAATTATGCGCCCCTTATGCGCCCACTTATGATCGCGGCTCAATCAATGCTCAAAATTTATTATTTCAATGATTGATCGCATTCAATTTTCACAAGTACCAGTTAAGTTATTCTAATCATTTATTATAGGAATTTTTGTCTTTTGACATTCCCATAATTGATCAAGGGTGCTTGTGCAATTAATTTTTCCCTCGTTTTACGTTTTTCAATTTTTTTTTCTTCTGGGGATATATTTCTTGCACCCTAAACTTACACCAAAACAGATGTTTTTTGGAGTTTGTGCAAAAATTAGTCAAAATTGCTCATACACTTATACGGGAAGTGGAGCAGTTTTTCTTTACCCAATATATCACATCTAGTGTGCTTTGGGTCTTTCAACCATTAAATAGCCATCATTTCATAAAAACCCCTCATTAATGGTTGTCCTTTCCTAGTCAAATCACCATAAATTCACATCTCTTCATCTTCTCTTTTTGGAAACCCTAAACCTATATATACCTAACCCTAATTCTTCCCATCATCACCTACACTTATTCTTACCAACTTTTTCTCTCTCACCAACTCTCTCTTTCTAATACCGACTCTCCATCTCTCTCTCTCAGTTCATCTCTCTATCTCTCTCGGTTTCTCTCTCTTTCTCTCTATATATATTTCTCTCTTATTTCTTAAATTTCATTAATGGGTTCAAAGAGAACAACCAAAGCAAATCAAGACGGAATGGTATAATTCCTCAACCCTTAAACTCCTTATTTTCGAATTATTATTTTTTCGTTTTCTGGGTTTCTGAAGTTCATTTTTTTTTAACTCGAGATTGTATTTTCTTTGTTTAAACTTGACTCGGTGCTCCGTTTTTGAAATCGTTCGTAAGGTTTTGTTCGTATTGTGATTTAGATTCTTTATAACTAAACATTTCAACGATCAATGCATTATATTTTGCGAATCTGAAGTTTTTTCATTTTTGACTTTTCAAAATTTCGGATCTTTGAATCCATTTTCTGGATTCGTTGATGATTTTTACTTGTTTTGATTTACATATTTGTTATTCCTCGTCTTCGTGCGGTCATTTTGATATATTGTATGCTTGATTTGGTGAAGTTTCACGAATTAGGTGTTCTTGGTGTTCTTGATGTTCTTCAAGCACTCAAGCATGTTCTTCGTGTTCTTCGTTATTTTTGCATGACTTGGGTTTCAAAATTTTCAAAACTTGTTTTTCAAAATTTTCATGTTTTGATCCTTATTACTTGCATATGCATGTTTTATATGTGTTTGTGCGTTTTTGTGTGCTTTTATACTTAGTATGAATTTCACATAGATATGCGCCTAAGTGTTAATTTATGCGCCCAGTTGGTTATGCGCCCTATGACCTTATGTGCCTTCCTTGATTCATGCGCCTAATAATTGTATGTGCCCTATGCAAATACAAATGTTATGCGCCTCAATCAACTTATGCGCCTAAAGCCATTATGCGCCTAAACATTTTATGCGCCTAAATTTTACTTAGTCAAATTTTTATGTTTAATTTTTCCTTAGTATTTTTCATAGGACCATGATATGCGCCTCGTACCTATTCGCGCCTTCAACATGTATGCGCCTAATAATAGTATGCGCCTACTATTGTTATGCGCCTATATATTTCTATGCGCCTATGATTACTTAGCACATCATTATGATTCTATGCGCCTAATACACTACTAACTTCACTCAAATGTTTACTTTTCAGGATCCTGCAAATTTCAGACTGGTGAGACGATTGATCTTGCTGAGCTCTCACTTGATCCAATAGCGATTGAAATCATCTCAACCCTTCACACCGCTGGACTCACTCCTTTATTCACGTTGGATCAACCATTCTATTCTCCGCTCCTTGTTGATGAATTTTTCTCAACCGCTGCTCCAGTTGAGACTCCAGCTGATGGATACGTGCGCTACAGAATATGTGCCACTGTTCAGAACGTTTCTATAACTATCTCTACGGCCACAATCAAGAAAATAGTGAGTTTCAGCACTACTGGCCCTCAGGGTGGTTCTGGACAACCAAACTCTTACTAAGTTGCAGCGCAGAATATTGTAGCGCATACTTATCTCAAAATCCCTACTCTTCTGAACAACATCAAAAATGTTGAGATAAGGGATGGTGGTGATCTGCTTGCTCATATAGCACATCTTGTTGATACTTCAATCGTGTTCAAAACCAGCAATGTGAATAGATTCACCGTGGAGCAGTAGGAGTATACTGCTGCCATCATGGGAAAGACTAGGTTAAATTGGCCTCAGATTTTGTTCAAAACTTTGTCAGACCAGATTAACAAATACAACAAGAACAAGTCTGATGGGAAGACAAAGTTCAAAACTCACTGCAGGATTCTTACAAAAAATTTTCTCACTTATCCTGCCCTTGCCCAATTCCTTAATGAGAACCCTGCTTATAAAACTGATGATGTTCCAGTTTTTGGGAAAGACAACCTTGTCTTGAAGAGGCGCAGGAAGCGCATGGCAAAGCACGCGCCTAGGGTAAAGGGTGCTCAGTTGGTTGATGAAGCCACTGAGTCAGATGAAGGAAAAGAAGGTGGTGAAGACCGCGCACAAGATGGCGCAGATATTGAAGTTGCACCTCGCGCTGAACCAACAGCTGCTCAAGGCGTAGATAAAGGAATGGGTAAATGGATTGCTGAAGAAGGAAGTAAACCCTCTAAG
The DNA here is from genome assembly GCA_026119855.1 of Campanula takesimana. Lineage (NCBI taxonomy): Eukaryota > Viridiplantae > Streptophyta > Magnoliopsida > Asterales > Campanulaceae > Campanula > Campanula takesimana. The sequence continues at coordinate 661,103 of JAOWBW010000270.1, read as the reverse complement.
CGCCCTAGAACTGAAAAAGATGATGAAGCAGATCTCAGATGTGCTCAAGAAGCTAGCCACCTTGAGGCGCAAAGGAAAAGGGATGAAGATTATAGGCTTAAACAGGCTGCTGCCTTAGCCAAAAAGGAAAGGCTCAAAGGCACAGGCTCAAGCACTGATGCACGCGCACCTGCTCCTACTGCGCCTCTTCCTCCCCACGCGCCTCCAACAAAACCATTAATTACTCCAGTTGCTCCTGCGCCTACCAAGAAAAAATCTCATGCGCCTGCTCCAGTTATTAAACCAACCTCTATCTCACTCACTGCTGATCAACAGAAACTCAGAGATCAAATATCTACTGAGTTATTCGGAGACCTAAGTGAGGATCAAGTTGAGGGGGAGCCAGAACCTTCACTCCAGCGCAGATCTACTCCTGCGCCTCCCCTTACTGATGAACCAAGTTCAAGTACTGAATATCTTCCTTCTCCTCCACAGAAAACAACTCCTGTTCATTCTCCAACCAGGCGCCCGGATCCTTCTGCGCCCCAATCTGATGACACGCCTCCTCCTCCTAATGCTGATTTAGGTGTGGTTATTTATATGCTTCAAAAACTTCATGAAGTCCAAGCTCGCATTGAATCTCAATTTGAGCTTCATACATCTATGTTGACGAATCAGGCAGATGAGATTGCTGCCATTAAGGGGGAGATAACGCGCATTAGCGCTGATATCAGGGATAAGCATTTTTTGACCCCTCAGCAATGGAGTGATGCTATCGCCCAAATGAATGATTTATTCAAAGACACTCTTGATGAGCTTCATGAAAGAATTGCAGGAGGAATCAAGCTCACTGATGGTCAAGCTTTTATTGATGCAATTAAGCAAGTAGAGACCAGTGTGGCTGCAGATATCAAGAAGTTGCTTGACTTAGTCACTGGTGAAAGTGATAAGTTAGTGAATGTAATGGATAAGCTGAAGGAAATAAAGGATGAGCTCGAGAATGCTCCAAGCGCGCACATTGACACCGCGCCCTCTTCTGCGCCCTCTTCTAGCGCCGCGCCATTTAACTCTCGCTCCTTACTTTCAAAGTTGGATATTTTGAAGGAGTTGATTGTTACTCACTTTAATGCCGCGCACTCTAGCGCAGACAGGCGCGCAGAAAGAACTTATGCTGATATTGTCACCGCGCAAGCTGCTGTTGAAGCTAACCTTCAAATTGTTGTAGAAAATCTCTCTCAACAGCAAGCTATCTCTCAACGCACCATTGATGAGTATCAAACCATCAATGTTGATCATTTGCGCTATATCAGAGATGGTGTCACAGACACTCATGGTGTTGTAAACCGTTGTCACCAACTCTCCAAACAAATCCAGCGCTCCGTTTCAGAAATAGAAGAAGGATTGAAGGATGACGACGCGCCTCCTCCCAACCCTTAGTTTTTATTTTGTTTGTAAAGTTGTTAGAACTCCTTTTGTGATTAGAACCTTTTATTAGTGATTTAGTGCTTACATGTTTTAGCACCTTTTGTTTTTGTTCTGTTAAATACTTGTACTCTGTAACTCTTACGCCTTGAGTATTAATGAGAACAAAACATCACTTTTGTTTCAAAACTTGTTCACTCAAACTTCTTGTTTGTAGATCATTGAATGTTGTTTAAAATCATATGCATCATATTTGAACTGCTTCATATTTCATGCATTGAGTTTAAACTTTGTTTAAACACATTTCATAACTAAAACTCATATATCATTTTGATTGTGTTATAAACTGTCATTTCTATCTTTCCATTTGTAATTTTTTATCTTTATTGGAATAGATTAGAAATCTATATCTTGGACTAGTGTGTGCATGAACTTGAGACATGATTTACCAACTTCATTTATTTGGACATGTTATTATCAAGTATAATGTTTGTACCTGATATAGTGGGTAATGGCATCAATCAAATAGGGGGAGATTGTTGGGTATGCCCACTTATATCTCAGTTTCAATGTAATAGGATTGATTAGATTTGATTGATCCATCACCTAAGTTTTATTTCATGGACTTTAGACCCACATATAAGAAGTATTTATACTTCATTTTTTAGGTTGTCCATTGTAATAGAATAGGCTTAGGAATAGGGCAATAATATCAAGATTCAAGCAAATCACGAGTTTGAGCCAAGTCATGCGCCGCGCTACGCGCCTTACAGTGCGCCTGCGCCTCTTATGCGCCCGCAAAGTGTAACGCGCCTCTCTTACCTCACGCGCCTTATAGTGATTTATTCACTCAGTGATTTAATGAAGACTCGAAGACTTGAAGAAGATTCAAACTACGCAATTGATCCAATGGTGGTTAAATAACACGTATGCACCCGCATCTAAGGACACCTGTCCATAACGGTCATATTTGTGTTATGTGTCTAACGGCTATAAAAGGACACGTGCTCCACTCAATGAGCGACAACACATCCGTCCTTTCTCTGACTCACCAAGGATTTCCAACGGCTAGTTTTTGGGGTTCTACTATAAATACCCCATAACTTCAACCATTTGAAGTTGCTAAGAATTTCAAGAATTTCTCTCTCAAGCATTTGTTGAAGATTTGAAGATTGCCTTTGTTATTTCCAGAATTCTCAAGAACATCTTCATAACTTCATCCTTAGCCCAGATCCTCAAGCAAAAACACTTTAGTTTTCTTGTGCTCTCAATCTCAAAGATCCAAAGAACCTTGAATCTAAAATCACACACGCACCTCTTTAAGTTTGATCACTTAGATCTTTCTTTTAGAGATACACCGGTTATTGTCTAGGATTTGTTCTTTCATAGAATATTACATCTTGAGTTAGTGTATAAGCTCAAACGATTGTAATTTGTAATACTCTCTCATTATATAAGATCTCCATTAGAAATCCAAGACTAACCATCTTGGTAGAGGACGTAGATCATTTTCCCGATCGAACCTCTCCAAATAGCGCGTACTTACTATCTTGCTATTTCCTTTCAAGTTATATCATATCTAACTATTTGATTGGTTATTCATTGTAGATTGATTGATTGAACTGTGTTGTGTTTGTTATATCATTTGCCTTAGTTTTTTATTTCACCCACTTTGAGTCAAAATACTTAGAGTGTGTGTGCGCCCCCTTTATCATACTTTGCGCCTATTTACATTACTAAATTCCGCTGTGCATTTCACTCACTCACATAGGCACATATCATAACGCTTATTTGATAAAGTGCGCATTTGCAATTGAGTTTATCAAGGGTACGAAAAGAATTTTAAAACAGCTATTCACCCCCCCTCTAGCAATTTTTTATACCCTTGTTGCCCTTTGGGACCAACAGTGGTGCTATTGATCAAGCAAAGGAACTAAGGGCACATACTAAATCAAAACACATACTTAGGCATTTTTTTATCGTTCGAGAAATCGTTGATAAAGGAAACGTAAATATATGCAAAGTACCAACTAATGATAACGTTGTGGACACACTAACAAAGGGACTTTCACAACCTAAACATGATGGTAGTATTAGGTCCATGGGTATTAGATACCTAGGAAATTGGGCCTAGGGCAAGTGGGAGATTGTTGGTGTTGGTGCCCTAGGCACGTTTGTTAAACGTTGTTAAGTTATCATTTTATTCATGATTATAAAGAGATATTTAGGTTATTATTAATTCTCATGTTTGCTTATAATAATGTCCGTCCCTCGAGCTTGTTAAGCACTTGTATAAAGGTTAAATGATCATGGGATGATCATGTTAGATTTATGGGTACTTGTTTGGAACAAGGTACTGGACATGACCCGCGGTATGAGATTTATGTCATTTGAATCCTTAGACATGAAGTTATTATAGTCTTCCACTTGATGAATGTCACGACCCGAAATATAGGCTCTATTTTATTAAGTAATAAAGGATTTTTATTTAATTATTTGCTTCGTTATTTATTTAAAGTATTATTTATTTAAATAATTATGTGTGCATTTTATGTGTTATAATATTTGTGCCTAGCATTTTATTCGAGTTATTGGGCTAGTGTGGAAGTGTTGAGTCTTAATTGTTAGTCAGGAGTGTAAGAAATTGTGTTAGTATGGGGAGGGGGTCTAGTTGTAACATTTCAAAAATAATTTCCCCCTACTCCCTCACCTTCTCCCTCATTCTTTCACTCATCTCCCAGAAATCTCTCTCTCTCTCTCCTCCAAGTTTGGGTAAGTTTTCTTCATCTCTCTTCTCTCTTCATTTTCTCCTCCTTCCTCTCATCTTCTCTCATTTCTTAAAACGTAAACCTTGTTTAGATCGTCGATAGGATCGCGTAGAGCCAAAAAGAATCGAATTCCGTCAACTTTCATTATTTCCAAGTAAGTTACTTTTCCCCCATTTTGGTGCTAAAAGGTTCATATCATGTTCATGTGATGTTTGATGTGTTATTTTTGAAGTTTGATTGAGTTTTGAATTTATTTGAGTTCTTGGGAAGAAATGGTGATTTTGGAATGTTGGGTTTGATTCTTGATTTTGGGTTGTTAGATGGTGTTGTTTAGGTTCCCTAGATGTTTAGATGTAGTTTTGGTACCTTGGAAACTAGTTTGAAAGCTTTGATTTTGAGCATTTATGGAAGGTTTGTGTTTTGGCTCGAAAATGGAGAACCCAGCTGAGAATTCCTCCCAGTCCGTAGACCAGGCGCCCGCCTGACCCTTTCCAGGCGCCCGCCTAAATGTCATTTTCTGATGACCAAACTTACTGGACAAACAAGCGCCCGCCTGCCCCATACCAGGCGCCCGCCCGCCCCCTAGTCCAGGATTTTGACCCTTTTTACTTGGTTTAAGACTTAGAGTTTAACTAGCGGAGGTTTAATTCTTCTAATTAACTTAAGATAACACCGTGGAACACTTTATTGTGTGGATTTGGTTCTTTTGTGAATGAAAATGATGTGAAATTTATTTAAGTACCGTTTTGGTGTTGTTGGGCATCTTTAATGTGCGGTTTGGATTGGTTTACCCTTGTGGTAATTTAAATGGAATGGTTCCCTACTTTGGAACCCTAAGTTGTCTAATTAAGCTAGTATTTATTACTTAGCAGTTATTTGAAAGTCCAGCTGGTATTTGTGGTTGTGTCGGGCGATGTGAGATATTGTGATGGCACCGGCCAAGTCCATTATGGTGTCGACCATTGTTTTGCCCTTATTTTCCTCTTCCAGATTGGCCTTGGTTGAGACGTTTGGAGCATGACTTTGTGGCATGGCTCCCGCCCCTTGTGGCATATTACTTTGTTATTGGTTCCGGTACCGGGATTTCTCTTCGGCTTTCATGCTATGATGAAGATGATGATTGGTTGGTATTTGAAGCTGCGCAGCAATCCTTTATTTGGATGTTTCGGTTTGGAAAACCTTGGCTATATCCTTTGTTATGTATTTATTTCCGCTGCTATCTGTTATATGATAATTGCTATGTGCTATGTGATATTTATTATTGCTTATTGTATATTGCATCATAGCATGTCATGTAGTTGCATTAGTAACTTATTGAGATTTATCTCACCCCTTTCCTTTCATCTTTGTTTTTCCTTAACCCCCCCCCATGTGCTAAGGATTAGTCTCGCTGATCACGAGAAAGAGGACGTCGAGTGTGGATCCGTTCTTTTGGGAAGGTTGATATAGGTTGGTTTCCATTATGTAAATGTGTAACCATTTTGGGGTATTTGTACCAAACATTGACGTCATTAGGATTTGAGTATTTTGTAACTATAGTGTATAAACTTGTGGAGTTTATACTAGTTTTACTTTGTTGTTCAAATGATTTGTAAAACTTGGTTTTGTAACTTTGGACCATCCCCTTTTGGGTTAAATGGAATTTTTAACTTCGGTATTTTGGAGTTTATTGTTAGAGTCGACGTCCAGATCGCGGTCCCGGGGCCCGCGGGGTCCGGGGTCGCGACAATGAAGATTATGTTTGACATATTCAAACGCTAACTTTAGCCAGGTAGTTATAAAGGGTATGATTGGCATAATCGGATTCACCTAGGGAAGAATAATAAGCTAAATGGATTTGTCCCTCTTAGGAGAGATGTCAAGCTTGGGCCCTCGAAGGAATGATGTTGATGAAATGTTTGGCCAAACTCAAATGGATTGATTAGATCAATGTCATTTGGATTATCAACATATTCGGAATCGAGAAAGTATTGAACAAAAACAAGTTGACATGTTGACCATGACTTGTGTTCAATGACATCGTGGACAAAGGGATTATGACATGTTCTAAAAGGAATGCGAACTTGTATCTAGTTACACTATTTGGGTAGGTATGACAGTTTGCTAGAACCTAATCATATCTTATGAGTTCATGTTTGAACCCATTGCCAACTTAGTGTAATCCTAGAGGGTCACACACATTAGAACGAATCTAAAAGGACTTAAATGGAATTTTGGGTCGAAGGACCTTTGAGGGATTTTGGAAAATAGAGGAGCAAGAAAAGAATTTTAGGAAATTGCATAGGTCCGGTCGAACCTTGGTAAGGACTCGGCCGGACCTCCGGCATGACCCGGTCGGGCTACCTTGTGTACCTGGTCGGGTAAATCGGTTTCGGGCCAGAAACTTCCTATTCTGTTTTCTTGCGGGTTTGACAACTTGTTATCTATTTGGAATTGGTTAGACAAGTATAAAACTCCCCACTAGTTGCCGTAATCAGACCTATGCATTATGTTATGTTTGTGAGTGCCTCCAAGGGTTTGAGAGGATGAATTTCTTGTTCTAAGACATCCCTAGATTGAAGAACAAGAATATCACACACATAATATTTCCATATAGTTCTATACATCATGAAAGCGTGTTTCATGATTTGGTCTAGCAACCAAGATCAAATGTTCTTGATATTCGTTCGTGGTGTGGATACCGCTAGAGGGTGAAACTTATCATCTTCATAGTTCGTGATTCTTGCTTTGTTCGTGATCAAGATTTCAAGTCTCCATCGAATTCAAGGTTGCAAAATCAAAGGCATCAAGGGTTAGTATTCTAGTATTCATTATGTTGTATTTGACTTAATTATATGAATGGATCTATGGGCTTTGGGTTTCATAAAATTTTAAATGCTTAATTCCGCTGCGCATGTTACTACGAAACCCAACAATTGATCACATCAATTCATTTGAGCGCGGCCACGCATTTCATCAACCTCACTATACGAGTGGCCTCAGCAGATATCTCTCTTGAGGAGGGACAAATTCCATCTTGACTTGTCATTCTTCCCTACAAGAATCCGATTATGCCAATCATAGTCTTTATAACCACCCGGTTAGGGGTAGCGTTTGAGTACGTCAAACATAATGTTCATCATGTGGAAGACCATGATAATCTTAGGTCTAAGGATATCAAATGATATGACTATTATGAGATTTAATTATGAAATTTGACCATGACATAAATCTCATAGGTGGGTCAAGTCCAGTACTTGTTCTCCAACAAGTACCCATAAGCTTAATTTGTATCACATACACATGATCATCATATGATCATCAATTAAACTTATACTAGTCCTTTATAAGTACCAGGGACGGGGATTATTATAATAAACATGTAAAAAATATAATAGTCCAGGGTTGTTATCTCCATAACAAATCTGAACATGATGTAACGTAAGGCCTTTCTCAAGGGCCTAGGGCATAATATCCAACAATCTCCCACTTGCACTAGGCCCAATCAATGTGTATCCAACACTATTGAGCTTAGCTTATGACCATCATAACAGCATGTGGAGAATCTTATGTAGGAAGATTATCCTGGTTATCATCATAAGGTATTTTGCATATTTTGACATCTCCCATGTCAACGATTTCTCGTAGAGATGGAAATGTTTGAGTTTGTGTTTGGATCATAGATGATCCTTTAGCACCTTAACTTGTGAAATAACAATTATTTCACAACGGAGGTCCATATGATTAGTAGCACTAGAAACTATTTCTTGTTTTACTAATAACATCTATATTCAAACAACTCCCTTAGATACATCTCAAGTAACTAAATACTCAATATTATTTGTAGAATAATTTATAGTGTATTTGCTTGGAACTATTCCAACTAATAGCACTCACTTTAAACATATGTTTATACTGCGATTTAAATTAGCTTTGTCGATGTGGAAGAATGCATCTATGTAACCATTTACTAGATCATCTCCCATGTCAACAACCATCAAGAATGCATCCTTAGTTCTTCTCAAGTAGATAAGGACATTCTTGACCACTATCTAGTGACTTTCACTAGGATATGATTAGTCTGTTCTCATCATACTCCAAGTATACGAGTTATCCCGTCTAAGTACATAATATGACGTACATGATAGATCTAATTTCCGAAGCATATCGAATCCTAATCATGTATTCTTGCTCATTAGTCTTCCACTAAGACTAAGTCTTGCCAAGAACACTGTCATTAGGCAACCTTGCAAGTTATTCTCCAAGAGTCTTGCATACTGAACAATTCAGTACTTTGTCTTTATAAGTACTTTGACACAAACCAATCAACTTCCTAGATTTGTATCAATAGATATTAATTCCAAGGATATAAGCGACTTCTTCCTAAGTCCTTCATTAAGAAACTCTTTCAAAATGAATTATATGTCAACCACATATACAAGACTAGGAATTAGATTATGCTCCCACTAATTTCTTAGCAAACACAAGTCTCATCTTTGATGAATTTCAAACGATTTGAACACTTCATTAAAATGATTGTTTCAACTCCAAGAAGCTTGCTTCAATCCATCACATGGATTTCTGCAACTTATATACTTTATTAGAATCTGCCATTTGTCAAATTTTGTATTCCAAATATGAAGATATGACAATGAGAATTCTAATATCTTAAAGCATGACTACAAGTGAGAAAGTTTTATCATAGTCGAAATATGAGTCAACCTTTCACAATTTGTCTAGCTTAATTGGTATGCACCTTTGCTATCCATGTTAGTTTTCTCCAAGAAAACTTAATTCCATCATTTGGTTTTTACACCTTAGGTTAGAATGATCAAGTTCCAAACTTGATTATTATACATGGATTTTCTTTTAGATTTTATGACTCCAAGCCATTAATCTAAATATGGAGCGGACTTCGCATTTTGATAGGTGGTAAATATGTCATTCTCAATGAGCTTTACCTCAATACATTCTATTTTGAGAAATCCAATATTTCTTGTTATAGATTATATTCTATCACATATGCAAGTAACTTGTGTAACTTGAACGAATTTTCACAACTCCTTGTGAAAGTTTGTTCAACTTCCATCTAAGGTTCAATGTAATTTTCTAGGTCTCGAACCATTCGAGATATATTTTACTCCCACTGGTTCTTTTAGAGATAAACAATTTATCTAGAAAAGTACCATCATAAGCAACAAATAATTTATTTCTTATGAGTAAAATAATATCCTCAAGTTTCCTTAGGATATCCTATGAAAATACATTTATTAGATTTAAGTGTGAGCTTGTTCCAAACAAGTCCTTTCAAAAAGGTCTCACCATCTTAAATCTTTATGAAAGACAAACCAAGTTTTCTTTCATTCCATATCATATATGGTACCTTTGAACCTATTTTGATGGAACTCAATTAGTGTAATTATAGTGGTTTCCAATGTATAACCCAAAGTTAAATAGTGGAAGACCAATTTGACTTTATCATCTAATGAACCATATCCAATAAGGTTCCATAACTCCACGTAGACACATCATTCCAAAATTGTGTTCTTTGTGAAGTTCATTGTGAAACAATTTCACAATCTTAAAGATGATTGTCAAATTCTTGGTTCAATTATTTATCATCTCGATCGAATCGGAATCTTTGAATAGTTTTACCAAGTAGTACCAAAATCCTCTTTTAGCATTGCCACTTAATGAACCATATACATCAACATGTATTAGGTTTAATAAGTCACTAGCCCTTTTACTACTCCTAGTAAAAGATGTCTTGGTCCAAGTAAATAAGATTTGCATAAATCATATGATTCAAAATCATATGACTTTAAAACTCCGTCCCATGGAATTTTAGATATGCGTCTCTCTTTTATTTGATCAAAATAATTAATACATAAAGTATTTAATTATTTATGTTATAGGCTAATTTATTATTTTGTTCTTCAAGATTTAGGATATAAGATTTATTTATATGATTTAACAATACAATAAAGTAAATCATAATAAATAAAGCACATTTTCTTATTCTCAATAAGAAATAGATATCCTTCATTATCTTATAACAAAGTAATACTTTCTACTTAATGAATAAAGCCACTTCATAAGTGTTCTACGAACAATGTTGCAACTCTTGCATCATTACCATTCGTAGATTAACTTTATCTTAAGTAGTCTTTCAATTTACTAATTCTTGCACATTTTACAAATGTGGGATCTAAATCCGGTATCCAATACCCAATAATTAAAAGTAGAAAGATTAATTTTATAACATAAATATCTGAAGTGGTAGTCTCACTACCATTCTCTTTCTTTGATCATCCATTATTTTGATTACAATTTTAAATGGTCAATCCAATTGCCATGTTACCAAATTGTATTATTTAGAGTTATAATTTTAGCCACAATTATTTCCTTTAGGTTTGACAACATTTGTCTTACCTTTATCTTTTAATCATCTTTCCTTTTAGAAATTCATGAAGTCAAAAATCAAATTTTTGACTTAGATCATCATCTTTCCGTATGATAGTTCAGATATTGAGAGCACGAACACGTCTCATCAATTTAACTGATTTCAGCAATCAAGAACAATTCAAGATTATGATTTCAGTCTTCCGAATTCTGAATTGACATCACTTTTCAGGAAACACGGTTTTGAAAACCAGCCATCTGAAACTAGATTCAATCCCAGATTAATTTTGAACTTGACATTTAATTTTAGGAAACACGGTTTCTAAAACCAGCCATCTGACAATTAAATTCAACTCAAAATATTTATCATAAAAGTGATAGATTTTAAATTTCCAAAATTTTCCTTAAAATTGCTTTTCTATATTCAATTAGGAGTTGGTGTTCATGTTGATCCAATCATCCTGATCATCAAAACCAAGAATAAATAATTTATTCATGAATCTAAGATCATCAACAAGTTAATCAAACTAAATTTTGATGATCCTATTGAATATATTAATCAAATTAATATTGCAATTTAGGTTACTTAGGATTATTAAGAATGTAAAATTTCTGTTCTTGCTTTAGAACAATTCTTAAGCTCATGATCCAATCAAAGAAATTAATTTCATTCTCTTTTAACTTTGTCCTTTTTAAGAATAGATCGCAGTAATAAACATAATTAAAGTTTAAGATAATATTCTACAGAAATATGCAAATAAATATACACCTATATTTCATACCAATCATTTAAGAGATAATTATTGTATTTCATAAATACTCCCACTAAATTATATAACCTTCATATACAACAATTGTATAATATAATTCACGTGGGCTAAGATCCAACTTTAATTTAATTTCAAGTCCGCTTTGGAGATACTGGTCAAAATTAAATTAATTAGGTAGATAACTTTTATCAATCACATCATATGTGACTCTTAGATCTTTTATGAGACTTTAAGTAGACATCTTATGTCAAACATATTTTAATCTCATCTTGTACCTTAGACCCAAAATTTTGTCTTTTGATAGCCTAATTAAGTCAAACCATGATAAACGCATAGGAAACTCTCATTCACTCATCTTGATCATACACTGATAGAATTAATGCACCTCGCTTTGGCACAGCCCACATAAAACTACACGGTCTACTCACAAGTGTCTATCATGGGTTGACACATAACTTAAAATTTCAAGAAGGTTCTTTCATATAGCATATAACATGTTTATGGACACATAACATGTAAAGCATCAAGATTAGACATTAAATTAATCTCCATTAATTTAAGCATAATATTTATGTGTCATTAGTTTCTCTATAATTATGAGGGTGAGACTCTTTGAACTTTGGTTATCATCTCCAAATCAAGACAACAAGAAGTGCGGCCGAACTAAGCCATAGGCAACCACAATTTCGCACTAATTCAAGAAGCCAAGAAAGTAGTCCATGTGGCCGAAACTAAGCAATAGATGGTCTCGATGAACGTAGTCCAATTGCATTCACAATTCCACATGAATCTCCAAACTTGAATCAAGAACTTTGTTTCTCAATTTTAGCAATTATGAACTCTTCATAATTCTAACTTCGTTTTATCTTTGAATCTTTGATTGCGTTCAATTTTGGGTAACACAGTCTCGAGAACGTAGGCTAGCCATCCAAAACTTGATCCAATCGCAGAATAACAAGACTAAAACAAATAGGAGAGTTAAACCCTAAATCCACCCAACGACCCTAGCCGCTCCCCGCTCCAGACCAGGAGGTCCGACCGGGTCGCCGGCTAGGTCCGGTCGGACCCTCTGGAAAAACAGAACAGTTTTTCAAGTTTCGAAATTTTGTCTCAAAATTGTTTTTCCCCGATTCAATTTAAGATTTGATGTTCTTGATGATCCAATCATCATGATTATCAAAACCTTGAATAAACCTTTTATTCTTGAATCTCTAGATTATCAAAACTTTGATCTAATAAAAAATTGATAGCCCAAACAATTTTAAATCCACCATAATTTTAATGCGATTAAATAGTGTGATTAAAGTTACAATAACAATAAACCACAAAAACGCATAGACCACATAAACACCATGAATCTAAATTCAAATAGAATTTTAACAAATATAATCCAATTATATTATCAACATGATATTATTAAAATAATCATACATGAACGGGGGTCTGATACCGCTGTTGGGTTTTGAGGCAACATGCGCAGCGGAAGAAAGCGATAACAATCAACAAAACCCTAAGCCCCAAGATCCATTCATGATGATTAAATTAATAGCAAGATGAATTTAGAATACTAACCATGATGGAGCTTTAAAATTTTCGGATCTTCAAATCTTCAAGTCTTCAAGCTTTAAGATTTGATCTCCTCGTTCTCCGTGTTCTTTGAATCAGGATCACAGGAACACGAACTTGAGATGCTAAAACAAACATCCTCTATGTGTATCCACACGCGAACGAATATCTAGAACCATTCTAGATCTGGATTGCTAGACCCATTAGAAAACACGATTTTCTAATCTTCAAAGGCTATATGAAATTATTGGTGTTCTTGAGCTTTTTGATTCATAATCTAAACTCAAGAATATGTTTCAAAAACACATGGAGGCTACCAATAATGATATTTTCTGATTAGGTTAATACCTTGTAAAGAGAGGTGTATTTAAACTCAAAAGTCCTAAACATTTAGGAAATTTAGTCCAAATCCCGTCAAAATCCGAATCAAGAGAAAAACAAACTTTCTGGAGGGGTGGTCGCCCGAGGCACCAAATGGGTCCGTCCGGACCAATCAAAATATCCGCCCGGATTACCATATAGGTCCGCCCGGACCAACCCTCTAGAAATTTATTTTCTCAGATTTTCTTAATTCCGATTTTACGCTCTTTTACGCAATTCCAATTTTAGCCTTTTCTTTGATTCGTTCTTTTGTGTGTGACCCCATAAGATTATATTAAGTTGGCAATGAGTCAAACCAAGGTCAAACCCATAAGTCATGAGCGGACTCTAGCAAGCCATCATGACTATCCAATTAATATAACTTAACGAAGTTCGTTATCCTCATTGAACATATCACAATCCTTTTGTCACACGATATCATATTGAACATAAGTCATGGTCCACGTCAACTTATATTGTTCAATGCTTTATTGATCTTGAGTAGATTTATTATGAGCAAATGACATTGATCACATCAATTCATTTGAGCGCGGCCACGCATTTCATCAACCTCACTCTACGGGTGGCCTAAGTAGATATCTCTCTTGAGGAGGGACAGATTCCATCTTGACTTGTCATTCTTCCCTACAAGAATCCAATTATGCCAATCATAGCCTTTATAACCACCCGGTTAGGGGTAGCGTTTGAGTACCTCAAACATAATGTTCATCATGTGGAAGACCATGATAATCTCAGGTCTAAGGATATCAAATGATATGACTATTATGAGATTTAATTATGACATTTGACAATGACATAAATCTCATAGGTGGGTCAAGTCCAGTACTTGTTCTCCAACAAGTACCCATAAACTTAATTTGTATCACATACACATGATCATCATATGATCATCAATTAAACTTATACTAGTCCTTCATAAGTACCAGGGATGGGGATTATTATAATAAACTTGTAAAAAATATAATAGTCCAGGGTTTTTATCTCCATAACAAATGTGTACATGATGTAACGTAAGGCCTTTCACAAGGGCCTAGGGCATAATATCCAACAATTCTAGGGTGACAGAATTCATTGTTCCAGGATGAACTAGATAGTAACCTCTTAAAATGGATTGAATTCCGTCCGACCAATAGGATTAAAATCTATAATATGACTGTCAGGTTAGATGTCTCGTACGAGACATCTCTCCTTCTCTGTGAATCTGCCGTGTTTGGTCAACCAAATCTTATATAAGCCAACTTGTTGGGACCCCAGCCTATATTTGACACAGTTTCTGCACTCTAGGTCCGTCCCATCAGTAAAGTAGCTCCACGCTCCTGACACAATGCCTGCTCGCACGGAAATGTCTCTCAGAGAAATCTCACAAAATCTGCGCTTCAAGATGGAAGCCACCGGAGGTTGGAAGGAAGGCCTGCCCAACGGAGAGGCCCCGGAAATCAATATCATGCAAGAATTTCACTTCAGAGGGCTCAACTATGCCTCTTATTATGCTCATGACCAAGTCAAAGAGCATAATGAGCAAAGCAAAAAAGACTGGGCTGAGATCGAGAAGATGATCAACGGCAGTAAGCTTGAGATATTACAAGCCGAATACAATGAAATGAACAAATGGTACAATGCCATGTCAAGAGAGCTCAAGATTTGGAGAACAACCAAGAAAAGGTCATCAATGATGAGCTAGGTAACTTCATCATCCTGCTTTATCAAGACCTAAAGAACCAAATGGAGGAGGAACATAATCATCACCTCAATGTCATGAGGGACCACAATGAGAGCATCATGAAAATCCTAACCAACCCAAGCCACAAAGGGTCTACACCGATTTGAGTCAAATCCGACTTGGTAGGGTGTTCCGTGAGCTTGAGAGGGAAGGAAAGCTCACACCGATGAAAGGGTACAAGCCCAAGTATGAGGGAGCCGGAAAGGCCTTGCACTTGTATTGTTACTACCACAAGTGCTGCGGTCACCACACCGACAAATGCTACAACTTGAGGGATAAGATCGAAGATCTCATCGACCAAGGCACCCTCCAAATAATAGGCAATGGAATCAGCCTCGTATTGAAGAATGAAGGGTCCAAACCTCATGCTCCTTTTCCTCTCCATTAGTTAGAAATTTAATAGACTAGTTATTTACTTCATTTTAATAGATTAGACGTTTCTTTCCCTTTTTTCAATAAACTAGTTTTTTTTTTGTTTAAGGGATCCTACTCACCAGAGGATCATTGTGGGTGAGAGAACGCCCTCCAATCAATTTCAGATTTTAAGTAATAGTCAGTCTTCTTCAAGTTTCTTGCGTTTTTCTTGTAATTTACAAAAGGAAAGTAGCATAGAGATGGTAGAAGTGTACAATGAAAATGACTATTCCAAGGCGATTCCATTCTCCGGAACGCTCCCAGTACATAACATGATGGTAAAAGAAGGGTACCTCCCTGGTCTTGGACTTGGAAAGAATTTACAAGGGATCAAAGAACCACCACCCGTCGTTCTGTATCTACCTGAATGTGGTCTAGGGTATGTGTCACCACTCAAAGGCATCCCTAACGAAGATATGGATTGGACCTCATACATAGTGACACTAGCACCACCTTATCGAAAGACTCTAAACAAGTACTTTGTGTGCGAAGAGGAGAATTTGCCATATTTCATGTTCCCTGAACCATGGATCGACCATAGGGGTAAGCGCCAACCGGGCTTTGAAATTTTCAGTGATTGTGATCCGTACTCACTCCAGACAGAACTGATGCAATTCTCATAGCTACCTCGAGAATCAGGGGGTACCAAGGCCGAAGCATTTAGTGAGTGGGACTTTGTGTTGGGAGAAGACCTACTGCGCCAATTTCTCAACCTTTGCAAGCTAGAGGACACTCAGATCAATGCAATAGACAAGGGGGACGCTCCGAACCAAGACTACACTGAGCTCATCAAGAAGTGTGATGAGCCCATCCAGAACTGGTACACAACTAGGGGACCCATAACAAGTGAAGACTTCTTGATCAAAGAGTTAGGATGCACTCCCCATCCCCATAGAGAAAGAAAATTTGTAACGCTTACCTTTAGTCAGATACCGCTACCGATGAGCTCACCCAAGAGGACTTTGATGCCATCGCGAAACATGTATTCCCCTACTTTCTTAATGAAAAAAATAGATCTTTCTGAGTATCCCGAGATTGCTAACGTCATAAATGATGAATTAACTAATAACTCTAAAGAATTAGATAATAATGAGTCATATGACGGGATAGATCACGAAAATGAACAAATCTTAAAAGAAATTAACAAGAAAGTAGGTCATCGTAGCGGAAATGGTCCTATTAATGCCGAAGAAATGCAAACAATTAATCTGGGGACAGACGATGATCCGAAAGAGACCAAGACTGGCAGTTTTTTCAAGAGGGAAGACCGACAAGCCCTCATAGAACTTCTCTAAGAATTTGTAGATGTGTTCGCTTGGTCCTACAAAGATATGCTGGGGCTAGCCAATTCGATTATTGAGCATAAGATATCGCTGCTTCCCGATTCGAGGCCAGTCAAGAAGAAACTCCGTAGAATTAAGCCAGAATGGTTGGTACAAGTCAAACAAGAGATAGAGAAACTCATGAGTGTTGGGTTCATCAAAGTGATAGAGTATCCAACCTGGTTGTCTAATACTGTACAAAGAAGACACTTTCTACTATCTCCATAGAGATAAGAACCGCTTAGCAGACTCACTAGCCATGCTAGCATCACTTGTAAAAATTCCCGAATGGACCGAAGTCAAAACCATCAAAGTCGCAAGGCGAACGACTCCTGCTTATTACTCGATCATAGATCTGCATGACTGCAAAGAAGAGTGTGACTCTGTTTCTGTAAATGCCTTAGACGATAAGCCTTGGTATTATGATGTATGGCGTTTCCTCTTAGACGGAACATTCCCATCAGACGCATCACCTGAAGCGAAGATAGCCCTCAAATGGTTTTCCTCCCAATTCATTATTATAGGTGATCGCCTCTACAAGAAACACCACAAGCAGTGTTTGCTCTGTGCTGATGAGCACGAAGCCATAGAAATCATAGAACAAGTCCATCAAGGAGTCTGTGGAACCCACATGAATGGCAATATGCTAGTAATGAAAGTCATCCGACTAGGATATTATTGGGCTACAATGGAGGCCGACTGCACCAAGATGGTTAAGAAATGCCACAAGTGCCAGATATATGCTAACTTGCAACACGCACCACCATCCGTGTTATACCCCATGACATCCCCTTGGCCATTTTCTACATGGGGAATAGATGTCATTGGCAAAGTCTCACCGACAGGTCATAATGGACACTCATTCGTGTTGGTCGCCATTGATTACTTCACTAAGTGGATTGAGGCTCAATCCTATAAAGTCTTAAATGCCAAAAAGGTGGCTGAGTTTATTAAAACCCACATCATATGCCAATATGGGGTACCTCATTTGATGATATCTGACAATGGCACACACTTTGAGAAAGAATGTGACAAACTTCTTGCAGAGTATAAGATAGAGAGACATATGTCATCACCGTACTGACCACAGACCAATGGAGCAGTCGAAGCTGCTAACAAAACCATAGAGACCATCATTAGGAAAATGGCTAAGACCGGCAGAGACTGGCCCAACAAGCTACCGTTTGCACTCTTAGGCTACCGTACTTTAATCCGCATTGCCACCGGTGAAACTCCCTATGCCCTAGCCTATGGGATGGAAGCAGTGCTACCAATCGAATTAGAAGTACCATCACTAAGGGTTCTCCTAGAAAACCAAGTGAATGAAGTCGAATGGTTGAACAGCCGTTATGAACAACTAGCCCTCTAGATGAGCGACGACTTTGAGCCGCCGATCATATCCAAGCATATCAACAGAGAATGGCCCGAGCATTCAATAAGAAAGTCAAATCCAGAAACATCAAAGAAGGGGACCTTGTCCTACGCGAACATCATCCTGGACGATTCAATCCTATGGGAAAGTGGGGACCAAGATGGATAGGCCCTTACATAGTCAAGAAGATCTTCTCAGGAGGAGCGGCACAACTCGCAGACCTAGATGGAGATCAACTGCCGAAGCCAGTCAACATGGAAAAGCTGAAGAAGTACTACTCGTAGCTCCCTCCCCTATTTCAAAGAAAAAGAGAAAGCTCACTAGGTTGAAAACCCGCAAGGGCGGCCTAGGCAAAAGTTAGAGCCAAAGGCACGAGAAAAGAAGCCCGCTAGATTAAAAACCTGAAGGGGCGGTCTAGGAAAAAATCAGGCTGTGCATTAAAAAAAAGAAGAGATAGGGGACAGTCTCGTACGAGACACCTATGTCTCATATGAGACATGTCAGTCAGCAGACATATTTTTATCTTTCTTAAACAAGAACTACGATGACCTGAGCTCCTTATTTAATTGATGTAGGGCGAGTAAGAAACAAGCTTCAGTGTCTGTATCAACAACGGAAGCAGAATATATCGCTGCAGGAAGTTATTGCTGTCAGATTCTATGGATGAAGCAGCAATTGGTGGACTATGATATCATCGAAGAATATTGTCCCATTTACTGCGACAATACATCAACCATTGTGGTTTTTGAAAATCATTTCATGCACTCAAAGACCAAGCACATCGACATCAAATATCACTTCCTCAAAGACCACGTGGAGAATGGAAATATTCATTTAGAACACGTGGGAACCAACTATCAAATCGCCGACATTCTAACGAAAGCACTTGACGCGAAACGGTTCATCTTTTTGAGAGGTGAAATGGGTATGCTTGAACTCAACTAATTCCATATAGTTTTGTTATTACTAATGATTTTATGTTTTGTTGAGTTATGAGTATACTAGGTACAAAAGTTAAATCATTTTTAAAAGTTTCAAGGAAACTCACTGCGTTCCCAAGTATTTCTGCGCGCCTCACTCTCATAACGCGCCTAGGGAATTCTCGCGCCTCAGAGCTAAATGCGCCTCCCATGCACACAATAAATATTGCGGCTCAATCAATGCTCCAAAATTTATTATTTCAAATGATTGAACGTATTCAATTTTCACAAGTACCAGGTATGTTAATTCTGTTCATTTATTATGAAGAATTTTTGTCTTTTGACATTCCTTAATTGTTCAAGGGTACTTGTGCAATTAATTTTTCCCTCGTTTTACGTTTTTCAAAAATTTTATTTTCTGGGGATACATTTCTAGCACCCCAAACTTACACCAAAAACAGAAGTTTTTGGGGTTTGTGCAAAAATGAGTCAAAATTGCTCATACACTTATAGGGAAAGTGGAGCAGTTTTTCTTAACCCAAAATGTCACATCTATACACTTTGGGTCATTCAGCATTTATTAGCCGTCAAAGTCTTCTGCTCCTGCTCCAGTTCAGAAACTAACTCCAGAACCACTCTGCTGAGCGCCAAGCACTCAAAGATAAGCTATCCGCTGAACTTTTTGGCGACTTGAGTGATGATCAAGTTCAGGGGGAGACAGAGCCCTTGATTAGGCGCAAGAGCCCTTCTGCGCCTCCTCCTCCTCCTCGTGATTCTGCGCCCCCAACTATTTCAGTAGAGCCTACTTTAAGTGATGACTATCTTCCTTCTCCTGCGCTCCTACTCCATCACCAGTTAGGCGCTCCTCTTCTACTGCGCCTCAAACTACTCCTGCTCCTCCTCCTCCCACTCCTGATATGAGTGTGGTTATTTCAATTTTATAGAAACTTCAGCAAGGCCAAGCTCAAATTAATTCTCTGATGGAGCTTCATACTTCTATGCTAACTCAGGAAGCTGATGAGATTGCTGCCATTAAGGGGGAGATGGCGCGCATAAATGCTAATATCAAGGACAAACATTTCCTTACTCCTCAACAGTGGAATGATGCTATAGATCAAATGAATGAGCTATTCAAAGGTACTCTTGCTTCCCTACATGAACGTATAGACAGTGGCATCAAACTCACTGATGGCCAAGATTTCATTAACGCCATAAGGGAGGTAGAGTTGAATATAGCAGGTGATATAAGGAAGTTATTTGAGATGGTGGCTGGAGATAGCCAAAAATTATTGAGTGTTGTTGATAAACTCAAAGAAGTTAAGGATGAACTAGAAATCCTGGGTTTAACAGTATATGGTGTTGATCCTGGTGCAAAACCCAAAGCTCCCGAATCCCATGCGCCTTCAGCTCCTGAATCCCTTGCGCCTTCTTCCAGCTCTGCTCCCGGCGCTCATGTTGACATTAATTCCCTGGTCTCAAAGATTGATGTTTTGAAGGAATTAATTGTCACTCATTTCAATGCAGCGCATTCCAGTACAGATAGGCGCACAGATAGACTTTTTGCTAATATACTTACTGCCCAAGCTGCTGTTGAAGCAAACTTTCAAGCCTTCACTGAAAACTTTTCACAACAGCAGTCCATCACTCAGCACACCATTGATGAGTATCAAAACATCAATGTTTATCATCTGCGCTACATTAGAGATGGTGTCACTGATACTCATGGTGTTGTCAACCGTAATCTTCAAATATCCAAGCAGATTCAGTGCTCCGTAAAGGAGATAGAAGAAGGATTAAGGGAAGATGAATGTTGTTTAAAATCATATGCATCATATTTGAACTGCTTCATATTTCATGCATTGAGTTTAAACTTTGTTTAAACACATTTCAAAACTAAAACTCATATATCATTTTGAATGTGTTAAACTATCATTTCTATCTTTCCATTTGTAATGTTTTATCTTTATTGGAATAGATTAGAAATCTATATCTTGGACTAGTGTGTGCATTAACTTGAGACATGATTTACCAATTTCATTTATTTGGACATGTTATTATCAAGTATAATGTTTGTCCCTGATATAGTAGGTAATGGCATCAATCAAATAGGGGGAGATTGTTGGGTATGCCCACTTATATCTCAGTTTCAATGTAATATGATTGGTTAGCTTTGATTGATCCATCACCTAAGTTTTATTTCATGGACTTTAGACCCACATGTAAGAAGTATTTATACTTCATTTTTTAGGTAGTCCATTGTAATAGAATAGGCTTAGGAATAGGGCAAGAAGGTCAAGATTGAAGACAAATCACAAGTTGAAATTGAGCCTCGCGCCCATGCGCCCTCTCTTGTGCCATGCGCCCCCTTGGCACGTGCGCATGATCATGAACCTATCTTTGATCATTCAACGCGCCCACGTGCCCTAAAGGCTCAACGCGCCTCATTTTTAAATGATTCAACACTTGGTGATTTATTGAATACATGAAGACTTGAAGGAATTCAAACTACGCCAATGATCCAATGGTGGTTAAATAACACGTATGCACCCGCATCTAAGGACACTTGTCCATAACGGTCACATTTGTGTTATGTGTCTAACGGCTATAAAAGGACACATGCTCCACTCAATGAGCGACAGAACATCTGTCCTTTAACCTTATCCATAAGGGATTTCCAACGGCTAGTTTTTGGAGCTCTACTATAAATACCCCATAACTTCAAACATTTTGAAGTTGCTAAGAATCTCAGAATTTCTCTCTCAAGCATTTGTTGAAGATTTGAAGATTGCCTTTGATTTTCCAGAATTCTCAAGAACATCTTCATAACTTCATCCTTAGCCCAGATCCTCAAGCAAAAACACTTTAGTTTTCTTGTGCTCTCAATCTCAAAGATCTAAAGAGCCTTGAATCTAAAATCACACATGCACCCCTTTAAGTTTGATCACTTAGATCTTTCTTTTAGAGATACACCGGTTATTTCCTAGGATTTGTTCTTTCATAGAATATTAGATCTTGAGTTAGTGTATAAGCTCAAATGATTGTAATCTATAACACTCACTCATTATATTAGATCTCCATTAGAAATCTAAGACTAACCATCTTGGTAGAGGACGTAGATCATTTTCCCGATCGAACCTCTCCAAATAGCGCGTATTAATTTCTTGTCATTTACTTTCAAGTTATTATCTTATCTCACTATTTGCTTGTTTAATCATTGTAGATTTATTGATCTGAATTGTGTTGTGTTGGTTATATCATTTTCCTAAGTTCCTTATTTCACCCACTTTGAGCCAAAATACTTACAGTGTGTGTTGCGGCCCTTTTAATCATTTGCGCCTACTTTACTTAACTATTCCGCTGTGCATTTCACTCACTCACTTAGGCACATTTCATAACGCTTATTTGATTAAGTGCGCATTTGCCATTGAATTTTCAAGGGTACGAAAAGAATTTTAAAACAGCTATTCACCCCCTACAGCTATTTTTCATACCCTTGTTGCCATTTGGGACCAACAGTTCGTCATCAACAACAGGGCATGTTCAGAATTGGAGTCATAGAGATTGATTCCTTAGTATGGATTGCAACTGGAGACGGTTCGTCATCAACAAAAAGGAGTATATTCAGACTTGGGTCAAGGCCATTGATTCCTCAGTATGGGTACTCTCTAAACTCTAAACTTTACTTACCGCAAGTATTGTATTCAAAAATGATTTTCATAATACCTTAAACCTCAGTTTTTTTATGTGTTTTCAGAGTCGAACTACGTTTGGTCTGATTTCCTTCCGAGGAATACGTAGGCAGCTTTTTAGCACGACCATACACCCAGTTCAAAATGGCGTCTTTTCTATCGACGAAGGTACTTCATCCATAAGTATCGTCGCCGAGGGGCTCTGTAGACACCCCATTTTGGACTTTCATTTATGATCACACTACTTCTATGTCTCGCCTTTGATTTGGGTCGAAACTCGTTAAGTTGGACATGTTTCGTTAAATTTCTGACTGACTCCGTTAGTCAGGGGCCAAAATGAACGCTAAAACTACTGCAGAGGGCAAAAAGTGAATTCCAGCGTTGAGATGCCTCGTACGATCCGGGAAAACCTAATGGACGATCCTTGAGTCCAAAAATACCTCTGTGAGAATCAAGTCTTGGATTCCCACCACAACTTACCTTCTTGGCTAAAACCCTAGGTTCAAAACCCCTATAAATATCGTTGTTTTTGCCTAGAATGACTAATGGTTAACAATAGACTCCTTATTCACCCAAGGACCACTCCAAATCTGATCAAAAGGTTCTCATTATCAGCCTCTCTCCCTCACCCACAAAATTCAAACTCTCACCATACCATTCAAGTCAAGTTCATCGGAAATTCAAGGCCTTTAGTCAAGACTATCCATAGGATTCTTGAAGAACGCATAGGTAAAACTCTTTGTTTTCTATCTTCTCATCTCCTTCTTTGTCTTTGAAGTAGTGTGATTCCATTAAAGGATCAGCCTAGAGCCTCTCCAATCCATGGAGATGGTCTCGAAGCACATGATCCGACATCCTAAATAAATAAGCAATTATTTATTTGTTTGTTTTCTTTTTTACATACATTTTGCATGATTTTGAAACAATGATGATGATGTCTTAGCAAAACCAATCCTAGATTGGGTGAATTGGGTGCTCCTTGAGCTTCCCAATCCATAACTTACCCCCCGAATCCAGATATCTTGGTCCGTGTTCCGACAACAACATGGTGGCGACTCTCAAACAATCAAAAAGGGTAAATCGAAGAACGAAAAGGCACCTCAAAAACAAACAACAACAAAAAACCCGCGCGCAAACACGGTCTAAGACAATAATTTTTACCCAATCATGTCATAACAAAATGTAATTTTTATTAAATTCTCAAATCATTTTGATCATTACAACGGATAATGTTGAGCAATAAAAGACAATAAAACATTAAAATCCTAAACAGAGTGGTCTATTAATTTCAATCTTGGGTTACTAGGAAAAATCTAATTTCTTCTTAGCTTTCGAAGGGCCACCTGAACGGCCCTCAATCCTGTTCCTCTTTGGCGGCCTAGGAAGACTAAGATGGACCACGACCTTCTGCGCAGCAAGGCGCCTCCGAGCATAAAAATTATCCAAATGATTGCCGAAAGGGTCAGCCAGAATGTTGTTCAAATCAGTAGCAACTTCCTTTTACCTCATAGCACTGCTAGGCTCAAAGTCCTTCCCTAGCAATTCAGCGCGGAGCACATCAACCCAAGTGATACCGCGGTAAAGGGTGCCAAACAAATAATCTAAGTAACTCTCGGGAAGAAAGATGCTACCCCGATGAATGGGGACAGTAGCCCACCAATGACGGTCACCTCCCCAAGCCGACTGGATCTCCCTTGAAAAATCTAGACCCATGTATGATACTGGACGAAGTATCCCGCTCCTCGGGAAAGGAACTATCTGCTGGCGAGCGAACTGCCTTAGAACTTGCTCAGGCTGATAAAATGAGGTATTTCTGACACCGGGGAAGACCACATGCCCGAAACCCAAAGTCCATTCCACGAAAGGATGAAGCCCCCAAGAGGGAGGATACCACTCAATGTCAGCTGATGCTTGAGATGCGAAGAATTTCTTGCAACCATCCTCAGATGAATCCTGAATCAGCAGCTTTCTCCTATGAACATCAAAAGGAGACATATCACCCTCTGGAGAATAAATCCTGAAATGCTCCTGAAGCCATATGGTCAAAAGTAAGGGGCTTCCCAAATGTATCTCACCCGTTCGATGCAACTCATCCAGAAAATGCAAGGTCTCCCCTACTATGAGAGGTATTATGCTGAACAGTTGCTCCTTCGCCTACAAGGTAATCTCAGCCAACTGCACATCCGCAGTCCCGAGGGGTGTAATGAACAGAACCTCGCTGAAAAGGCAAACTTCCATGGCATTCCTCTTAAAAGACTAAAATGCCATGTCCTCCGAATGCAAACTGAAAAACATCAGCAACTCGGTTATGTCAACCACGGTGCCATGCATCATCTTCCTCACATCTCCGACTGGGAGGTTCAACAAATCAGACCAAGAATCAATACCAGTGGTATGCCAAGAATGGCACCAAAGTCATCAACAATCAGCACCATTTCATTTGCCAAAAAGTTAAAGGTGTGACTGTCACAGTCCCAAAAGGCTGCAGCGGCCTTCAACAAATCCCAATCCGGCTTCAAGGTCCAAAGTGTAAAGAAAATTTGTAACCCAAAATCTTTGACAAAGGCCTTCTTGGGATGAGTCTTGAAAGAATACATGAAGGTTGATAAGTCCTTCTCATAGTCACCGACAACCTTGGCATCAAGAATAAAAGAATTGGAAGCCATGGAAAATGTTGATAACAAGCAAAATCAAGCAAGAAAGAATGTTCAAGAATGGCAGAAAATAGCT
This sequence comes from Campanula takesimana, assembly GCA_026119855.1. Lineage (NCBI taxonomy): Eukaryota > Viridiplantae > Streptophyta > Magnoliopsida > Asterales > Campanulaceae > Campanula > Campanula takesimana. The sequence continues at coordinate 635,669 of JAOWBW010000270.1, read as the reverse complement.
GTTGGGAGAATGGTTTCGACCAGAGGCTGATATTATAGCTGTTGGGGATCTTTTGGCCATCAAATGTCAAGCCCCAGAATTTTCTCCCCAGAAGCGCGCGCCTCCCGGGAAGCGTCCACGTCCCACAGTCACTAACCGGGGCGCCCGCCTTTCATTTCAAAAGTGCCTCAACTGGTCCTTACCAAAGAAGGAAATCACGCAGGAATAGAGCCCAGACATTCCCAGAATCAGTTGGATTAAGACAAAAGCTCCACCCTTGGAGACACAGTTGAGTGTTGGTGTTGGTGCCCTAGGAACGTTTAATAAACGTTGTAATTGTGTAAGTACCTCAATCTGAATTTGACCTACTTTAGAGGAATTCTTGGTACCATTTAGGGATAAACCAATGGGCCAGGACCTTACTAGGATAAACCTAATATTCCAGGATTGAACTGGAATTAAACTTAGAAAAATCCAGAAGCTCGCCAAGTCGAGTCGTATGGATGGTTTGGGTACTTGAGGGTATGAGACGTACGGCTATGTTGGGCACCCTCAGTCCCTATAAATTGAACCCCATGCTGATCATTTCAGGGGGGAAGAATATTGTTTAGATAGGGGAAACTCTACAGAAATCTTGTCTAAGAGAGAAATCACCCTTATAATTGAGTGAAGGAAAGGAAGATAGACTAGAACCATCATAGGTGAAGTCCCCTTCCCCCATATTCTCTTTATCTCAACTCTATTTTGCTTTGTTAATCACATTACTTGTTCTTGTTTACATTCTTATAAGACTTGTCCTCTCAAGCAAATTTACATTCTTGCAAGACTTGTCCATTTTAAGCATACATATATTATATTACTACAAGACTTGTCCATTTCAAGCATATATATCTTATATATATATACATATAATGTGAACTAAACCATGAGCATGATTCAAGGTACCCTTCATACTTTTATGTGAAAGAGGCTCAAACCTAAGGATGATCAAGGTTTAATTTCTTGTTCTAAATAGCTTAAAGATATATTTATCAAGGTGAAAGCTCATGTATTTATATTGGTATTACACAAACTAGGCCATGATGATCATGTTGGGGGATAAGGGCTCAATCTTTATCATCCCAACCTTGATCTAGCCAAAAATCCCTAAGATTGGGTCATAAAGATTGGATCTTTATGTTGTTTTTGTTGTCCCTCAAGGTTAATCTTTCATAAAAAGTCCATTTTGATGGTAAAGTTCCAATCTTTACTCATCAAATGGCAATTTTGGCCCAAAGGGCATGTTCATCACCTTTCTCAAAATTTCCCCAATGATTGTATTGATCACACCCAAAACCTTTGTTTTTGGTGTCTAATATGTGATCAATGACATAGGGATGATTAAATCCATGTTTTGTTGAAGAAAATAACTGAAAATGATCATTTCAGTCCAGTTTCAGCAAGAACACTCTGTTTTGCCTGAAACTGGACAGTTTTCTGATAACTGTCAAAAACCCCTGGAATGCTCTCCCTAGCTGTACGGCTACTTTGGCCAGGGAGTGCATTTTACAGTCTCTTCCCTTTCTGACTGGAATGTTTGCAAAATAACCCTTTTCGGTTAAATAATTAACCAGTTTTGTTAAAATGTCAGTTTCTCCCATTTTTGAAACACACACACACATGCACGTTTGTTAACTAACGTTAGGGAGACTCGGTCCTATCCGAGGTGACTTGGGTGACGTAAAACTCTTCCCAAGGTGTAACCTGACCTCCGAACTAATAGAATCTCTAACCTTTCCATTTGTTGAGTTAGATAATTAACAAATGTGGCGACTCCGTTATGTTTTGCATGATAACCTTGTTTGGTTTTCCCCCTTCGAAACAAAAACCCCTTCGTTTCCTTCGTCACGGGGCGGGATCCTTACAGTGGTGACTCCACTGGGGATTAAATTGTTTGTAAACTTATTTTTAGAAGCATTGAGCACACTTTTGTGTGGGTCAAACTCCCGTCCCCCATTTTCGTTAACTTTTGTGTTTGTTTTGTGTGTGCTGTGTTTCTGTTTGAATCTTCTGGAGTGGAAACTGTTCTGGAAATGCAATAAACTGGGGCTTGATGATCAGAAGTTGAAAAACAGCAAAAAATAATTGCCAGGATGCTATAGCCGTACGGCTATGTTGGGCAGGGAACAGAATGTTTCAAAATTTAACAATTTTGTGCAGGGCAGAAACATTCCGTGTCCCTTTTTGCTTCTGCTTATCCAGGTTCCAAATTTACAGATTTGTTTGTGTACATTACCTTCTACTTTTTTAGCCAAAACTTGGTTTTTAAATCTTGGTTAGGCACGAGTCTTTTGGACATAAAATTGGGTTTTCAAAGCCTTCTTGTGCATAACCCATCTTGTAAATTTTTTTGAATCTTTTGTTGTGCACAACTGTAAGTACCCCAATCTGAAACCGACCTATCTTAGAGGTAGCCTTAGCACCGTTTTAGGGATAAGCTGATAGGCCAAGACCTCCCTAGGATAAGCTATAAATTCCAGGACTACTCTGGTATAAAATTGGAAAAATCCAGAAGCTCGCCAGGCTGAGCCGTACGGATGATTTGGGGACTAGAGGGGCCTAGCCGTACGGCTGGTTTGGGCGCCCTCAGTCCCTATAAATAGAACCCCTTGCTGATCATTTCAGGGGGGGAGAAATACACATTGGAGAGGTCACTCTGCTGGAATTGCCACAGAGAAAGAGTGAGAGTGATCACATACAAAAAAGGAGAGAAGAAAGGAAGATTGGCCTTAACCATCATAGGTAAAGCCACCTCCCCCCTCCTTTATCTTCATCTTACTCCTATTTTCTTTCTTATACCTTGGTTATACATGTATTTATTCTTCATTAATGCAAAGACTTGTCCATTTCAGGCACCTTTTGTTTCTTGCAAGACTTGTCCATTATCAAGCACTGCATATCTATCTATTATATTACTATCTTGTCCAAGCTATGAGAAGTTCCAAGGTGCCCTCCATACCTTGTAAGAGGTTCTAAACCTAGACACTAATAGACTTGTTGATTGTCATTTACATTCCTTATTCATTTAAATGGTATGCTTGTTTGGCCATGATAATCATGAGGATGATGAAACCTTAGTGTTCATCATTTTCCTCTTTGGTTTAGCCTCAAAATCCCACTTTTGGGTCATAAAGATTCAATCTTTATGTGTTATTTTGACTCTTGGAAGGATTTTAAGTCATAAAATGTCATCTTGGTGATAAAGTTCCAATCTTTATTCACCAAATGACCAACTTTGGTCCAAAGGCGACATTCATCAACTTTCTTGATTTTCTCCTATGATTGCTCATGATCACACCCAAACACTTGTTTTTTGGGACCAAGTGATGATCATTTAGCATAGGAATGATGTTATAAAACTTGTAAAATGATTTCTTGCAAACTGGGATCACAAAAAGTTTGTCCAGCTTCAGACAGAATACCATGTTTCTGTTCTGAACTGGACTGTCCTTGAGCAAACTGTAAAACCCCAGATTTGCCTCCTCCAGCCGTACGGATACTTTAGGTAGGAGGGAAAAATTGTCTGTTTGCCCTCTGACCTTTATCTTATCACTCAAGGCCCCCTTTTCAGTCAAGTTTTCTCAAATAAAATCAACGACATAATTTTTCCGTTAAATACACACACACACATATGCACATTTTAACTAACTTAGGGAGACTCGGCTTTGTCCGAGGCAACTTGAGAGGACGTAAAAACTCCTCCCAAGTTGTAACCTGACCTCCGAACCTTTGAACTCAAACCTTTGTCATTTTGTTGGGTTTAAAATTAACAAAATGTGGCGACTCCGTTAAATTTGACCGGTTCCCGTGTTTGGCATTTTGTCCTCGTGGGAACCTTGCTTGTTTCGCCCCGAGGGCGGGATCCTTACAGTGGCGACTCCGCTGGGGATTAGAGTGCTTTCGGACTTCTTTCTAGAAGGTTCGGGGGCATTCTTGTGTGGGTCAAACTCCCGTTCCCGTTAGTTGACTTCTTGCATATTTGTGTGTGTTTGTTGTTTCTGTTTGAACTGTTTGGAATACGTACGTTCTGGAAACACAATAAACTGGGGCTTGATGATCAGAAGTTGGAGAAACTGAGAAAAATCTTCACCCTCTTGCTTTAGCCGTACGGCTACTTTGGATAGGGGCCAGAATGTTGCCAATTAACAGTTTGGTGCAGGGCTGCAACATTCTGGGTGCCCCCTCTGCTTCTACTTGTCCAGGTTCCAAATTTACAGTCTTACTTGTGCACATTACCTTCATTCTTTTGGCCAAAACTTGGTTTTAAAAGGTAATAAAACTTGGTTATGCATGATCTTTTGTCAATAAAATGGTTTCCAAAACCTCATCGTGCATAACCCCTTTTGTAAGGGTTTTCTTGAGTCTCCTCGTTGTGCACAAATTGCTTTGTACAAAAGGGTTTCAATGTAAATATTTCTTTTGCAAAGGTTTGATTCAAAATTCTTTGTTGTGCACAACTTGGTACATGTACAAGTTTTGGTATTTGTTTGCTTATATTCTTTGATTTGTTGTGTATAGATTGCTCAATTCATGCTTGTTCATACTTGTTCATATCTTGCTTATGCCTTACTCATGATATCGAAAAACGAATTGAAAATCTCGCTTTTTACTCAATAAAGGAGCATAGAATGACTTCACACCACGCGCACTTGACCGTGCACGTTCCAAATACCCTTTAAACCCGGGGTGGATGCCACGATGCAGCTCGTTGGGCGCTCTTGTTCCCTTCAATGCGCGCAAGGGTCCATCCCACCTTCCCTTTCGAACCGAGTCAACCACACTTGTCCGTGACACACAAATACCGTGATTATGGTTGGTTTTTGGTCTAGATCACGTTACCACGTCCTTGATCCCAAAGATAATTATGGCCAAATTAATGCCCGAGTTGTGACTCCTTGATGAAATGCAAGCGTGGCCTAACCAGCCTCCAACTCGTGTGTTAGTGACGACCGCAATTAGCAAGGGCCATGTACTAAGGATAGGGTAACACTGTGTCCTTAAGCCCTAATGAACGAGTTATTTTAATCATCCTTAAGCCCATGGTCAAGGATCGAGACACCTCATTCAAAATGAGGTCATGACGGAATGTCGGCGCAGCCTTCGGTGTAGCCTTCGGGGAAAAGTCTCGATTCCGACTGGGGCTTAACCATGATTAGAATGACCCGCGTATTGGGAACCTTACGATGCACTAGACCCTAGGTTCATTTCTTTTGATCGGTGGAAGCCGCGTGCCCTATAGGACCCTCGCCCGGGATAGTCCATCCTTAGGAGCGTGCAATACATGTGAAAAACGAGGGGTCTATAGGCGTAGTGATGGCCTCCACTGATCCAGGATTTAGAATAGCTGCGAAAAAGAAGAGCAATCTTTTCCAACCAATTAGGAATAAGACATGCTTTGAGAAAAATGAAATAATGAAAGTTGAGCCCTGAATTGTGCACTAACATTTGTTTATGTGACAAAGCCGGCTAAGATAATCCAAATAATAAATGATTTTTTTTTAAAAAAAAAAAGAGGAAAAGAGAATTGCTAAATTCGTCAAAACGCTTGGCTTGGGTTTCTTCCCCCTAAAGAAGAGTCAAACTTGTTATCCCCTTCGAGTCAGTATCCCTTGTGTGTCGAGTCTTTGTCGTACTTCAAAGCATGGCTTCTCGAAAATCCTTCCACGGTGCCCTTACGGTTTGTCGGTCTTGTGAATCACTCCCCGATATGATGAGTTGATTCCCCAAACATAGAAGTCAACAACGACTCATGAAGGGACGAATGGATCTAAACGTAAAAGGGACTAAATTCCAATAATTAATATTCAGATGAATGAATGTTGTGACCCGTTGGCATGAAGGAGACCATCAATGGAAAATCTTCCCCCATACACTACCCGATACACGACCCAAGACACCTTTTTGAGGCAAACTCCCGATGCACATTAAAAGCATCCCAAGACAATGAAGAGACGAGGACGTTGTTGGTCAGCCACCAAAGTTCAGCCATAAGTGCACATACAAACTCCCCAAATTGTCAAAATCAAAGAGAGGATGAAAAAAAAAATGGCAAAAAGAAATGCTTGCACAAAGAGCCCGTCCATAGAAAAAGGGGTACACCCAAAAGGGGCCCATCTCAAAGATTTCACCCAAAGCGAAGTCAGCAATGATGTCCTCCGAGACAGCAAAAGATGCCAACCCCGGCCAAAGTGGCCCAAGAACCGAACTACGACGACCTGAGCTCCTCACATTGAGGGGAACGTAGGCAACCTTCGGGACCGGTCATAACACGAAATGAATCCCCCAAACCTTGGTCCTCCCAAAGGACCCGGCTCTTTTTCCCCGGTCTCATCAATGACCAATTCCCCGAATAACACCCGGTTCCCCAGACAATGACCAACTCCCCAGATAATGACCAAACCTCCCATAAACACTTTCTCCTCCCGATCTTGCCATTGATCGAATCTTAATCCCAATGGGTCATGACAATTATGCATACTAAGGCTAATTACTTGAATTTTGACCTAAATACTAATCAAGATCCGTTCAAGCAAACATCTTGATTACATTAATTAAGGTTGATTCCGAATGCCTCAACAAGTCTTCTTTTCCACATCTTAGGAAAGAGCCAAACACGTGAATTTATGTCCATAGGCTTCCTTTGTAACGACCCCAAAAACCCGTTCCTATTTATTTTATATTTTGGGGATTTTAATTTGACATTATGTGTGCATTTTATGTGTTGCATCATATTTTATGACTTGCACATATTGTTAGATTAATTGTGTTACTATTTTGGTTAGTAGTAATTGTAAGAACCTAGCGAGCGGTCACGCTTAGCTTAGTTCGCGTCTACTTTCATTTGGGCTTCACATCATTCTTGCATGTCATTTAGGTAGCATTTTCATTTGTTACTATTTGACGTGTTTATGATTTGGGTATATTATTTCTTGTGTTTTATATACCTTTGAAATAAGCGAAATAGCACAAAAGAAGATATTATTAAATCAAATATCGTCATTTTTGGCAGCTCGACTAGTCTGCGCTAAAACGGATGTAACTTTGTATAGAAAATTCGGATTGACGAACCGAAAATTACGTTCTGAACTAGACAGATAAGGATTTCTAAATAAGTATTATTTGTGTAATTTGATTGAGTGGAAAATTCCAGGTGAACAGTCAAATGGACTGATTTTTCAGCCAATAGAAAAATTGACACAATTTGACTTTTATTTTACTATCCTATAAGAAATTGACACCTCACCTATGTAGTTGGACTTTGTCGATCATCACATGGGCTGAGAAAAGGCTGAGAAGTGAAAATAAAAATAAAAATAGAAGGTTGGAGTAGTTATCTATTTAATAATACTATAGTGCTTTCTAATTCAATTTGTAAAAGCTATCACCTTATTAATAAGGTTGATTTGGGCAATTACGTGGCACCCATAGACCCACTACCCTTCAGCATGACTCATCCCTAACTTGTTATTATATCTCTTATCCCTTCTCAAAATCGATATACAAAGAGTGAGGAAGAGCAGAACGAAACAAAGGTTCGTTGATCAATTAACTGTCTAAAATTCATTTTGATCGATAATATCAAATCAAATACAGTACGACGGTGGAGCTCTCGAGTAGGTGATCAATTATATCCGAACAGAATTCATTTTAGACGGTGAATATTTCGAAATTGGGCAAGTTACTAATCCCCCTTTAATTATTAAAATGGTCATAATCATGCTATATATGCTTAATATGTGGTGAAATGATGTTTTGGTATACTTTTATATATACTTGTAAATTTGGGACGGAGGGAGTAGTAATAACTTATATATATACTTGTAAATTTGGGACGGAGGGAGTAGTAATAACTTTTATTATACTTGTAAATTTGGGACGGAAGGAGTAGTAATAACTTTTATTATTATGGGTATATGCTAGATGAGGTTGGCATGGTAGTGTTGTGAAGTTATAATGATGTTGTTGTGCTTTAGGATTGGGTAACAACTTGGTAATGAAAGTGAACTTTGTTAGATTTTTCCTGGGAATTGGCCATTCTGCAGTGGAGCGGCCGAGTCAATAAATTAGAGCGGCCGATCCCCTTATTGTCGAATGTTGAGTTCTAGGAGAGCGGCCGATCAAAGTAAAGGACTCGACCGATCCGCTCGGCCGAGTCAAGTAAGTAGAGCGGCCGAGCAGTCTGAGTTTTAACTACTTGTTTGTTTTTCGTTAAGTACTGGGCTAGGTCTTAGGCGATGTCCTAGGATGCCTAGATAATTGTTATGAGGTATCAAAATGATAGAATTGGTCCTTTGTGATCGGGTTTGACTTAATGTGATTGTGTAGATGGATTGTGTGGTGACTTAATGTCAAGATTGTGCACATTGTTGTGAAAACGTGTTTACTTCTCTATGATGAGCTTGTGTGGTTTCCTTCTATGGAATCATACCCTGGTTGTTGTTTTAGCAAGTATTTATTACTGTGCTCTTTGTTGAAAGTCCAGCTGGTTTGTGTGTTATCGAGTGGAGGTGGAAAGCATTATAGTGGCACACTAGCCAAGTTCACTATAAGGTTTTTCCACTGGTCCTATTTCCCAGGTTTGGGATGTTATCGAGTGGAGGTGGAAGGCATTGTAGTGGCATCAGTTAAGTGCACTATAAGGCTTTTCCACTGGACCTATTTCCTCAGTCCAGATTGGCCTTGGATGGGATGAACTCGCTCCCTCGCGTGAGCATTTAGGGTATGACTTTGTGTCATTTTCTCCCACTATTGTTGTTGTTATGTTATATGGTTCCGGAACCTGTTTCAGCTATTGATGCTGCCCGTTGTTACTTTGGCTCTGTTGGATATGATTTGGTTTTCGGGATCCTGGCTTCAGCTATTTATGCTGCTCAGATGGTTTCAGACAGATGGTCTTCTCAGATGGTTATTCAGATGGTTTTCTCAGATGGTTTTCTCTGATGATCATGTTATTTCGGTAAACCTTGGCTTGGTATCCTCGTAGGAGTGTTTACTCCTACACTATGTGTTGTATGATGAGTTGGTCGTTATTTCCAACCGGTATGGGACGGTTGGCGATAGGGAGCCTCTCATATTATGTGCTATATGCTATATGATCATTTGTGATATTGTTCCTTTATGTTTATCATATAAGCATGTAATGTAGTTGCATTTTAGTAACTTACTGAGATTCATTCTCACCCCTTATTTGTTTACTGTTTTAGATAAAAGCAAGTCCAGGGGATAGGACTCTTTGGCACGGGAGGACGTTGAAAGTGGTAAGAGTTGGGTTTTGTTTTGTCAAGGTTACATTACATAAATGTATAACCTTTTGGGTAGAGTTTCCTTGACTTCATCGTCTTGTAACACCTATATTTTGGATAATGTTGGTGTGAGTACATTGGTATAAAGGTTTGTAAGCCTTCGGGCAAAATAGTTTCGTTTGTGAAAGTTTGTTTGAAAGTCAGTGGAAGTCTTTGAACTTCAAGTGTGGATTTGTTAAACTTTATGAAAGTATATTTCGAAAAATTTTCTAAAGGTGTTTTATAACGTCTTCCAATCGTGTCCCGAGCGTGGGGCCAAGTAGGACCACGGGTCTGGGGCGCGACATCCTCTCCCAGAAAAGGGACTCACTCCCGTAAAAGCCTATGTGTGTCTACTTGTGTGAGCAAGTGTGATATGCTCTTGTCTGTGTCAAAGTTAACTTTGCTTCTGTCCATGTAGAGTGACTAGGCCACTCTTAAAGAGGGAGGGTAGAGAAAACTTGGAAAGGAGGAAAGTTCTATGGTTGGACAATCAAGGGAGAGAAACCCGAAGAGTGATTCCCAGAAAGGTGAAACATTGGGGCTGCCAAACCACGGTCGAGAAACCCGAGGATTAATCTCCGGCAAGACATTACACTGGGCTGACCAGCCGTAGTCGCGCAATGGAAAGACCGACGAAAAGTCATGCTTTGAGTAAAACAGTCTAAGTCAAATAAACCTTATCATCTGTCAAAAATTCCCTAGGAACACCCAGAAAATTTGGTCAAAAGGGTCAACCTTCTGTGTCAACCGTATGGATGGTTTGTCCTTGTGAGAATTTTCATGTCAGGAGCCCATACCAAACTGCCTGCAAGTGAGACTCACTTTCACTTGTCAAACCCTGTCAAGGTATGTCCCAGTTGCACATAATTGAGTCTAAACACGTTCCGGGTCACAACATCGAAAGCATAAGTCTTCACGAGACCTAAGCCAGGCGTAAAACGAATTTACAAGGGGTTTAAACTCAATAAAGCAACAAGTTTTCATGACTTGTTGTTTTGCAAAAATAAGACAAAGACAAAAAGAAAATTGTTCAAAGACAGGTACAACTACTCAGAATCCGGGTCAGAATCAGGGGGCGGTAAATCGGACAGACCCGGCCCCCGAGTGAAATAAGTGCTAGGGTCAAAATGGAAGAGGGATTCTGCTAAGCTCATGTCCCCACTGGTGGAAGGCTGCAAGGAACGCCAGGCAGATTGGGAAGCAGTACCGGAACGGTCAACAGAAGAGGTCTCAGGTCGCTCCAAGGTCAGATGGGCGAAAGGATCTGGGGCGATATCATGGGTACCGGAAGCCCGCAGAGAATCCCGGAGAGAGGAAGTATCCACAGCACTCATGGACTGACTGCGGACGAAGGAAGGAGGCAGCTCAACACTTGACGCCCTCTTACGAGGCCTCTCCTCACCGCTCACCGAACTCCGGCTCGGCACGAAGTCATGTTCCCTTTGAGTCCCCTTGCGAGAACGACCAGTAAAATTTCTGAACCACCTTTTAGCCCGCCCCATGAAGGTAGGCCGTCGTAGTAAAGCTCGTCCCGCAATCTTCACATGGAAATGGGAGAGTTCAGCAAAAGTGAATGAAAGGTGAGGACATGGGCGCGAGGATGGAAAAGAAGGCATACCGCGTCATCAGGAATGTCCTCAACAGGGGCTCCCCCTTCAGTAACGGACACGGCTACCATGTGAACCCGGCTGTCTGTATAGATAAAAGAGTAGTCCTGCCACACCGGAGGAACTACCCCAGAAGCCACCACCTGTGGCGATCTCAGCCTCGTGGCCACAAACCGCCCGTATGGCTCATCGGTAATCAAACCAATCGTATCTACCCCTACAAGATGCGGGTCCTCTCCCCGATCAACCACAAACATGGCCTCAGGTGGGTCCACCGGTACCCTTTGCATGAGCCCCAGTCCATGCTGCCAAAGCACCCTCTCGCCTAAATAAAAGGCCTCCCCTCGGAAACCCACCAATAGCCTCCTCTGCCGGGTCACCTCAGAGCCTCGCTCGGGTCAAAGCCCACCTCCTGCCCCTCGTACCGAGACCAAGGGAAAAGATTGAGCTCCGCTGGTATGACACCCCTCAAAACGGCCTTCACATCGGCATAACGAACAGAGACACGTCCCTTGGACCCCCTCTTCTCCCTAGCTTCCCTAGCCCAGCAGGTTATGGCCGGAAAAACCAGGTCTCGGTCAACGGCCAGTCTCCACGGATAGCTACCGAAAACCTCGTAGTACCAAGCCTGAAAGGAGACACATAAGAAGTGCCATCAGTGCAAAAGATGAGGTAAAGGGACAAATAAGACAGAGGAACAAAAGAAAAGGATACCTCGAGAAAAAATTGGAAGCAAGCCAGAGACTTGTTCGCCCTTCGGCTATATTTATCGAGCTCCATGTACAGCTCGGCCAGACCTGCTTCTCCCCAAGCAATATCCCTGATGGCCTCGGGAGTAGTGAGTGACCCAAGATGGGGAAACATGCACGTTGTGTCAGCATTGGCAAAACTGGTGTTGCCATGGAGGAGCCACACGTAAGAGCGCCCAAGCTGCTCAGCTGTGATCCGACCCGCCCAATACTCTGGGATGTTGGCCCGAATGACCCTCTCAACGTTCTGAACCAGGATGCCCAAACCCTTGGTGGGGCCCGAGAATCCGATGAGTGCCTGGATCTCTCCCTCAGACATTCTATCCCTCCAAACGACTGGATGTCCGTCAAAGGAAAGCCCAGTGATGGCAGCAAAATCAACCGGGGTCACAGTTACCTCCCCCCAACTCAAGTGGAAAGTGTGGGTTGTATCCCACCAGTACTCACCAAGGGCATTGAGGAGCCCTATACTCTTGTTGGTATTCACCAACCGGCCCACGGCCTCGATGAAGGGCACCAATCCTCTGCGTGCCACCCACTCCCTTGGACCAGGGATACCGTCAACGGACTCAGGCATGGCTTCCCACAAAGAGAAGCAAGCATCCGGCAACCCTCGAGATTTGGGATCACCGCCCTGCAGGTAAACACAGCAAAGGTATGAATAACATAGTTTACAGATACCAATGCTCGTAATGATTGCACAAGGCAAAAGGAAAAAGAATAACAAATAGGAGAAAAAAGTTCCCGTTCCCTTTAAAATTGCATAAGTCATTTTAAGGGCCATTTTTTTTGGAGAAAAGTTCCCGTCCCCTTTAAAATTGCATAAGTCATTTTAAGGGCCATTTTTGGAGAAAAGTTCCCGTCCCCTTTAACAATGCATAACTCATTTTCAAGGGTCATATTCGGAGAAATTATCATTTCGGTCTCAACAATCATATACCCAAACATGCAACAACTTGTCCTAGAAGATGCTAGCATGCACCTAGTTGCGCCAAAATGACTAGTCAAGCCTAAGGTACAAGTAGTTTATGCATAGGCCGCGGGCAACATACTTTGATTTTGGGGAGTATAGCTAGGCATGTCCAAATGAGGCTACGAGCACATACTCACGTCCCAAATGGTCCCAATGACACAAAAATGAGGTCAATTTCACGAAATTGTGTCAAGAAATGCAAAAATCTCAAATGGCATGGACAAGAACCCTAAGCCTAGGAGAGACATACAAGACCCAAATCTGAGTGCGAAGAGCTTAAGAATGCTTACCCCGTCACCATAGCACAAGTGAACGGTGGGAGACTTGTAGAAACCCGCTCCCTCATCCCGAAGATTAATAGTGTAGCCTCGAAAATTTTGAGCCATGTCTAGCCTCTTCTCCGCCCCTCTAGGGTAGCCCGCACGTGCCCGACCCGCCATGGTTGATCCTTGAACAATTAGAGCAAGAAAATTTGCGACCTGGTGGAGTTTCCCTCTCAATTTCGCCTATCTCCTTTCGGTTCTCTCGACTGAGTTTTGAAAAATATGTGAGACCATCCGTATGGCTGCTGTGTTTTGAAAAAGAAAGAGATGACCTCCACATCCGTACGGATGGTTTGGGCGAGGAAAAATCTTAGCCTGAATTTACCCTTGTGCCCCTTGCACCTTGAACAAGATTTCCCAGAATCTGGAAATGCCCTCCTTGGCTCATGCAACTTGAATCGAACCTAGAAATTTTAGGTTCCCAAAAATCAGGCAGTCCTAGCGACGTAAGCCTAGCTTTGTGAAATAAAAAATCAGGCAGTCCTAGCGACGTAAGCCCAGCTTTATGAAATAAAAAATCAGGCAGTCCTAGCAACGTAAGCCCAGCTTTGAGAAATCAAAAATCAGGCAGTCCTAGCGACGTAAGCCCAGCTTTGTGAAATCAAAAATCCGGCAGTCCTAGCGACGTAAGCCCAGCTTTGTGAAATAAATTATGGCCTTCCTAGACGTAAGCCCATGTTGACCCGGTTGACCAAGTAAGAGTCAAGCCCTTTCTGAGAACATTTAGGTCCTACAAGTGACCCTTGTCGAAAAGGCTCAGGTCCCCTGAGCGACCATTTCAAGATAAAATTTAGGTCCCCCGAGTGACCATTTTGAGAAAAGTCTAGGTCCCCCGAGTGACCATTTTGAGACGAGTCTAGGTCCCCCGAGTGACCATTCTGAGAACATTTAGGTCCCCCGAGTGACCCATTTCGAGAAAAGTTTAGGTCCCCCGAGTGACCATTTTGAAAAAAGTTTAGGTCCCCCGAGTGACCATTTTGAGAAAAGTTTAGGTCCCCCGAGTGACCATTTTGAGAAAAGTATAGGTCCCCCGAGTGACCATCTTGAGAAAAGTTTAGGTCCCCCTAGTGACCATTTTGAGAAAAGTATAGGTCCCCCGAGCGACCCTTTTGAGATAAAATTTAGGTCCCCCGAGCGACCCTCTAAGACAAAAATCCGGCAGTCCTAGCGACGTAAGCCCAGCTTTGTGAAATAAATTATGCCATCCTAGACGTAAGCCCAGTTAAAAAGTCATCATTGGCCGTCCCTAACGTAAGCCCAGTTAAAAAGTCAAAATTGGCCGTCCCTGACGTAAGCCCAGTTAAAAAGTCATCATTGGCCGTCCCTGACGTAAGCCCAGTTAAATGTCCAAATTTAGCCGTCCCTGACGTAAGCCCAGTTAAATGTCCAAAATTGGCCGTCCCTGACGTAAGCCCAGTTAAAAATTTGTTGAGAAAATATGGCCGTCCCCGACGTAAGCCCATTAGCTATGACTTAGAATAGTCATTATAGGCTAGAGCCTTTGTCCCTGCAGTCCTTAGAGGTACGTAAGACCAGTTTCACGTCAATCTCCCCAAAGATGGAGTTGACCCGGTCAAGTCACCATAGGCCGTCCCCGACGTAAGCCCAGTAAAAATCTGTCCCGTGTGAGTTAAGTTGACCATACCCACAGCAAGTCTCTCCCATAGAGCCAAGTTTACCATGTCTCGCCTCTGACCCCTTGGTGTCATGCCCAAATGCCTTAGCCTCTGACCCCTTGGTGTCATGCCCAAATGCCTTAGCCTCTGACCCCTTGGTGTCATGTCCAAATGCCTTAGCCTCTGACCCCTTGGTGTCATGCCCAAATGCCTTCGTCTCTGACCGAATGAGTGTCATGCCCGAACCTTCGCCTCTTACCGAATGAGTGTCATGCCCGAGTTCCCCACCCGACCTCGACGGTCGTCTATAGGTTTGAGTAGCCTTAAATCTCTCACCCCGAACTACGTTAGGCTTGATTCCCCGTGAACGGGATACGTAGGAATCCTATACCACTAGGTCTAGCCATGCAACCAAAATCGGTTAAAGCCGTCGTCCCGTCAGATTGGGATGCTTATTTTTATCGACAACCCCGCTCCTTCGAAGCGACGTTGCCGAGGGGCTCTGTAAGTACCCCAATCTGAAACCGACCTATCTTAGAGGTAGCCTTAGCACCGCTTCAGGGATAAGCTGATAGGCCAGGACCTCCCTAGGATAAGCTATAAATTCCAGGACTACTCTGGTATAAAATTGGAAAAATCCAGAAGCTCGCCAGGCTGAGCCGTACGGATGATTTGGGGACTAGAGGGGCCTAGCCGTACGGCTGGTTTGGGCGCCCTTAGTCCCTATAAATAGAACCCCTTGCTGATCATTTTAGGGGGTGAGAAATACACATTAGATAGGTCACTCTGCTGGAATTGCCACAGAGAAAGAGTGAGAGCGATCACATACAAAAAAGGAGAGAAGAAAGGAATATTGGCCTTAACCATCATAGGTAAAGCCACCTCCCCCCTCCTTTCTCTTCATCTTACTCCTATTTTCTTTCTTATACCTTGGTTATACATGTATTTATTCTTCATTCATGCAAAGACTTGTCCATTTCAAGCACCTTTTGTTTCTTGCAAGACTTGTCCATTATCAAGCACTGCATATCTATCTATTATATTACTATCTTGTCCAAGCTATGAGAAGTTCCAAGGTGCCCTCCATACCTTGTATGGAAGAGGTTCTAAACCTAGACACTCATAGACTTGTTGATTGTCATTTACATTCCTTATTCATTTAAATGGTATGCTTGTTTGGCCATGATAATCATGAGGATGATGAAACCTTAGTGTTCATCATTTTCCTCTTTGGTTTAGCCTCAAAATCCCACTTTTGGGTCATAAAGATTCAATCTTTATGTGTTATTTTGACTCTTGGAAGGATTTTAAGTCATAAAATGTCATCTTGGTGATAAAGTTCCAATCTTTATTCACCAAATGACCAACTTTGGTCCATAGGGGACATTCATCAACTTTCTTGATTTTCTCCTATGATTGCTCATGATCACACCCAAACACTTGTTTTTTGGGACCAAGTGATGATCATTTAGCATAGGAATGATGTTATAAAACTTGTAAAATGATTTCTTGCAAACTGGGATCACAAACAGTTTGTCCAGCTTCAGACAGAATACCCTGTTTCTGTTCTGAACTGGACTGTTCTTGAGCAAACTGTAAAACCCCAGATTTGCCTCCTCCAGCCGTACGGCTACTTTAGGTAGGAGGGCAAAATTGTCTGTTTTTCCCTCTGACCTTTATCTTATCACTCAAGGCCCCCTTTTCAGTCAAGTTTTCTCAAATAAAATCAACGACAGAATTTTTCCGTTAAATACACACACACACATATGCACATTTTAACTAACTTAGGGAGACTCGGCTTTGTCCGAGGCAACTTGAGAGGACGTAAAAACTCCTCCCAAGTTGTAACCTGACCTCCGAACCTTTGAACTCAAATCTTTGTCATTTTTTTGGGTTTAAAATTAACAAAATGTGGCGACTCCGTTAAATTTGACCGGTTCCCGTGTTTAGCATTTTGTCCTCGTGCGAACCTTGCTTGTTTCGCCCCGAGGTCGGGATCCTTACAGTGGCGACTCTGCTGGGGATTAGAGTACTTTTGGACTTCTTTCTAGAAGGTTCGGGGGCATTCTTGTGTGGGTCAAACTTCCGTTCCCGTTAGTTGACTTCTTGCATATTTGTGTGTGTTTGCTGTTTCTATTTGAACTGTTTTGAATACGTACGTTCTGGAAACACAATAATCTGGGGCTTGATGATCAGAAGTTGGAGAAACTGAGAAAAATCTTCACCCTCTTGCTTTAGCCGTACGGCTACTTTGTATAGGGGCCAGAATGTTGCCAATTAATAGTTTGGTGCAGGGCTGCAACATTCTGGGTGCCCCCTCTGCTTCTACTTGTCCAGGTTCCAAATCTACAGTCTTACTTGTGCACATTAACTTCATTCTTTTGGCCAAAACTTGGTTTTAAAAGGTAATAAAACTTGGTTATGCATGATCTTTTGTCAATAAAATGGTTTCCAAAACCACATCGTGCATAACCCCTTTTGTAAGGGTTTTCTTGAGTCTCCTCGTTGTGCACAAATCGCTTTGTACAAAAGGGTTTCAATGTAAAATATTTCTTTTGCAAAGGTTTGATTCAAAATTCTTTGTTGTGCACAACTTGGTACATGTTTTGGTCTTTGTTTGCTTATATTCTTTGATTTGTTGTGTAGAGATTGCTCAATTCATGCTTGTTCATACTTGTTCATATCTTGCTTATGCCTTGCTCATGATATCGAAAAACGAATTGAAAATCTCTCTTTTTACTCAAAAAAGGAGCATAGAATGACTTCACACCACGCGCACTTGACCGTGCACGTTCCAAATACCCTTTAAACCCGGGGTGGATGCCACGATGCAGCTCGTTGGGCGCTCTTGTTCCCTTCGATGCGCACACGGGTCCATCCCACCTTCCCTTCCGAACCGAGTCAACCACACTTGTCCGTGACACACAAATACCGTGATTATGGTTGGTTTTTGGTATAGATCACGTTACCACGTCCTTGATACGTGCCCAAAGCTAATTGTGGCCAAATTAATGCCCGAGTTGTGACTCCTTGATGAAATGCAAGCGTGGCCTAACCAGCCTTCAACTCGTGTGTTAGTGACGACCGCAATTAGCAAGGGCCATGTACTAAGGATAGGGTGACACTGTGTCGTTAAGCCCTAATGAACGAGTTATTTTAATCATCCTTAAGCCCATGGTCAAGGATCGAGACACCTCATTCAAAATGAGGTCATGACGGAATGTCGGCGCAGCCTTCGGTTTAGCCTTCGGGGAAAAGTCTCGATTCCGACTGGGGCTTTACCATGATTAGAATGACCCGCGTATTGGGAACCTTACGATGCACTAGACCCTAGGTTCATTTCTTTTGATCGGTGGAAGCCGCGTGCCCTATAGGACCCTCGCCCGGGATAGTCCGTCCTTGGGAGCGTGCAATACAGGTGAAAAACGAGGGGTCTATAGGCGTAGTGATGGCCTCCACTGATCCAGGATTTAGAATAGCTGCAAAAAAGAAGAGCAATCTTTTCCAACCAATTAGGAATAAGACATGCTTTGAGAAAAATGAAATAATGAAAGTTGAGCCCTGAATTGTGCACTAACGTTTGTTTATGTGACAAAGCCGGCTAAGATAATCCAAATAATAAATGATTTTTTTTTAAAAAAAAAAAGAGGAAAAGAGAATTGCTAAATTCGTCAAAACGCTTGGCTTGGGTTTCTTCCCCCTAAAGAAGAGTCAAACTTGTTATCCCCTTCGAGTCAGTATCCCTTGTGTGTCGAGTCTTTGTCGTACTTCAAAGCATGGCTTCTCGAAAATCCTTCCACGGTGCCCTTACGGTTTGTCGGTCTTGTGAATCATAGGGAGTGATGGAAATCCGCTTTGAAAGCATCGAAAGGGTCATGAGTGCCCTACAACAAATGGTGAGGAGACTGGAATACGACCAGGGTCGTCTATTGGGAATCGTGGCTAGGATGCAAGAAAAGCAAGCCCCAGATTTGGAGGAAGAGATACAAAGGATGTGGGTCGAGATGGTGCACCCATGTCTTCGTGAGCTTTTGAAAGACCGTGAGAATGATTGGCACCAAGAAAGGAAAAACGTGAGGGAGGAAATGAGCTCACAGAGCCGCATTCAGCAGGAAGACATGAGGAACATCCAAGCCTGCATGCACACAGTGGTGGATGCAATCCTAGATATCCGAGCCTATCTCAGAAATCACCCACACTTGAAAAATCCCCCCGTCGAGCCTGCCCAAATGACCCCGGGGTGCCTAGGGAGTCTGCCTCCCCAAAAACATACCCCAAGCGGAAGCCCAGTACCAAGAAATAGCCGACCTCGCCCCATAGCTCCGAAACCCTCTCACCGCCAAAGGGCCACACCATACCGTCTTTTCCGTGAATTGGGAACCCCAAGAACCTCACTACTTGATCAACTGCTCAAAGAGGGGAAAATCACTTTGCTTGACCCAAGCGTGATTTCATCCGAACATCCCAGCCAGCGGTCCGATGAAACTCAATTTTGTCGCTACCATCAAGGGGTAGGACACTCCACTGGGGCGTGCGACGCCCTAAAGGACAGGATCCAAGCACTAATTGATGAGGGTGTCATTACCAAACGAGGGGACAAGTGGGTCTGAGTCAGGGACGCAAGAAGGAGGAGCGTGGAAGAGAAGGAGTCATTAGGAGTGGCCTAGTGTTTGTGTTCTAGAGAGTCTCCTAAATCCGTAGTGGATATAGTTTTTTGTCTTTCTTTTTCTTTTAGCTTTCCTAAAAGGCCCTGCGAGGCCAAAGTATGTAAAAAGCCACAATGTGGCAATGGTTGGGTCAATGGTCAAGTCCAAGTTGTAAAAAAATGAGTCTTCCGTGAAATGAATTGTCTTTTACTTCTATTCTCCCTAGACTTGAGGCATTATTTGAAAATTACACTAACTCTCAGAATCACTCCCATTAATGTTTCCAAATGATTGTTATATCCCCGATATGATGAGTTGATTCCCCAAACATAGAAGTCAACAACGACTCATGAAGGGACGAATGGATCTAAACGTAAAAGGGACTAAATTCCAATAATTAATCTTAAGATGAATGAATGTTGTGACCCGTTGGCATGAAGGAGACCATCAATGGCAAATCTTCCCCCATACACTACCCGATACACGACCCAAGACACCTTTTTGAGGCAAACTCCCGATGCACATTAAAAGCATCCCAAGACAATGAAGAGACGAGGACGTTGTTGCTCAGCCACCAAACTTCAGCCATAAGTGCACATACAAACTCCCCAAATTGTCAAAATCAAAGAGAGGATGAAAAAAAAATGGCAAAAAGAAATGCTTGCACAAAGAGCCCGTCCATATAAAAAGGGGTACACCCAGAAGGGGCCCATCTTAAAGAGTTCACCCAAAGCGAAGTCAGCAATGACGTCCTCCGAGACAGCAAAAGATGCCAACCCCGGCCAAAGTGGCCCAAGAACCGAACTACGATGACCTGAGCTCCTCACATTGAGGGGAACGTAGGCAACCTTCAGGACCGGTCATAACACGAAATGAATCCCCCAAACCTTGGTCCTCCCAAAGGACCCGGCTCTTTTTCCCCGGTGTCATCAATGACCAATTCCCCGAATAACACCCGGTTCCCCAGACAATGACCAACTCCCCAGATAATGACCAAACCTCCCATAAACACTTTCTCCTCCCGATCTTGCCATTGATCGAATCTTAATCCCAATGGGTCATGACAATTATGCATACTAAGGCTAATTACTTGAATTTTGACCTAAATACTAATCAAGATCCGTTCAAGCAAACATCTTGATTACATTAATTATGGTTGATTCTGAATGCCTCAACAAGTCTTCTTTTCCACATCTTAGGAAAGAGCCAAACACGTGAATTTATGTCCATAGGCTTCCTCTCCCAGAAAAGGGACTCACTCCCGTAAAAGCCTATGTGTGTCTACTCGTGTGAGCAAGTGTGATATGCTCTTGTCTGTGTTAAAGTTAACTTTGCTTCTGTCCATGTCAAGAGTCAACTAGGCCACTCTTAAAGAGGGAGGGTAGAGAAAACTTGGAAAGGAGGAAAGTGCTATGGTTGGACAATCAAGGGAGAGAAACCCGAAGAGTGATTCCCAGAAAGGTGAAACATTGGGGCTGCCAAACCACGATCGAGAAACCCGAGGATTAGTCTTCGGCAAGACATTACACTGGGGCTGACCAGCCGTAGTCGCGCAATGGAAAGACCGACGAAAAGTCATGCTTTGAGTAAAACAGTCTAAGTCAAATAAACCTTATCATCTGTCAAAAATTCCCTAGGAACACCCAGAAAATTTGGTCAAAAGGGTCAACCTTCTGTGTCAACCGTACGGATGGTTTGTCCTTGTGAGAATTTTCATGTCAGCAGCCCATACCAAACTGCCTGCAAGTGAGACTCACTTTCACTTGTCAAACCCTGTCAAGGTATGTCCCAGTTGCACATAATTGAGTCTAAACACGTTCCGGGTCACAACATCGAAAGCATAAGTCTTCACGAGACCTAAGCCAGGCGTAAAATGAATTTACAAGGGGTTTAAACTCAATAAAGTAACAAGTTTTCATGACTTATTGTTTTACAAAAATAAGACAAAGATAAAAAGAAAATTGTTCAAAGACATGTACAACTACTCAGAATCCGGGTCAGAATCAGGGGGCGGTAAATCGGACAGACCCGGCCCCCGAGTGAAATAAGTGCTAGGGTCAAAATGGAAGAGGGATTCTGCTAAGCTCATGTCCCCACTGGTGGAAGGCTACAAGGAACGCCAGGCAGATTGGGAAGCAGTACCGGAACGGTCAACAGAAGAGGTCTCAGATCGCTCCAAGGTCAGATGGGCGAAAGGATCCGGGGCGATCTCATGGGTACCGGAAGCTCGTAGAGAATCGCGGAGAGAGGAAGTATCCACAGCACTCATGGACTGACTACGGACGAAGGAAGGAGGCAGCTCAACACTTGACGCCCTCTTACGAGGCCTCTCCTCACCGCTCACCGAACTCCGGCCCGGCACGAAGCCATGTTCCCTCTGAGTCCCCTTGCGAGAACGACCTGTAATCTTTCTGAACCACCTTTTGGCCCGCCCCATTAAGGTAGGCCGCCGCAGTAACGCTCGTCCCGCAATCTGCACATGGAAATGGGAGAGTTCAGCAAAATAGAATGAAAGGTGAGGACATGGGCGCGAGGATGGGAAAGAAGGCATACCGCGTCATCAGGAATTTCCTCAACAGGGGCTCCCCCTTCAGTAACGGACACGGCTACCATGTGAACCCGGCCGTCGGTATAGATAAAAGAGTAGTCCTGCCACACCGGAGGAGCTACCCCAGAAGCCACCACCTGTGGCGATCTCAGCCTCGTGGCCACAAACCGCCCGTATGGCTCATCGGTAATCAAACCAATCGCATCTACCCCTACAAGATACGGGTCCTCTCCCCGATCAATCACAAACATGGCCTCAGGTGGGTCCACCGGTACCCTCTGCATGAGCCCCAGTCCATGCTGTCAAAGCACTCTCTCGCCTAAATAAAAGGCCTCCCCTCGGAAACCCACCAACAGCCTCCTCTGCCGGGTCACCCTCAGAGCCTCGCTCGGGTCAAAGCCCACCTCCTGCCCCTCGTACCGAGACCAAGGGAAAAGGTTGAGCTCCGCTGGCATGACACCCCTCAAAACGGCCTTCACATCGGCATAACGAACAGAGACACGTCCCTTGGACCCCCTCTTCTCCCTAGCTTCCCTAGCCCATCAGGTCATGGCCGGAAAAACCAGGTCTCGGTCAACGGCCAGTCTCCACGGATAGCTACCGAAAACCTCGTAGTACCAAGCCTGAAAGGAGACACATAAGAAGTGCCATCAGTGCAAAAGATGAGGTAAAGGGACAAATAAGACAGAGGCAGAAAAGAAAAGGATACCTCGAGAACAAATTGGAAGCAAGCCAGAGACTTGCTCGCCCTTCGGCTATATTTATCGAGCTCCATGTACAGCTCGGCCAGACCTGCTTCTCCCCAAGCAATATCCCTGATGGCCTCGGAAGTAGTGAGTGACCCAAGAAGGGGAAACATGCACGTTGTGTCAGCATTGGCAAAAATGGTGTTGCCAAGGAGGAGCCACACGTAAGAGCGCCCAAGCTGCTCAGCTGTGATCCGACCCGCCCAATACTCTGGGATGTTGGCCCGAATGACCCTCTCAACGTTCTGAACCAGGATGCCCAAACCCTTGGTGGGGCCCGATAATCCGATGAGTGCCTGGATCTCTCCCTTAGACATTCTATCCCTCCAAACGACTGGATGTCCCTCAAAGGAAAGCCCAGTGATGGCAGAAAAATCAACAGTTACCTCCCCCCAACTCAAGTGGAAAGTGTGGGTTGTATCCCACCAGTACTCGCCAAGGGCATTGAGGAGCCCCATATTCTTGTTGGTATTCACCAACCGGCCGACGGCCTCGATGAAGGGCACTAATCCTGTGCGTGCCACCCACTCCCTTAGACCAGGGATACCGTCAACGGACTCAGGCATGGCTTCCCACAAAGAGAAGCAAGCATCCGGCGACCTTCGAGATTTGGGATCACCGCCCTGCAGGTAAACACAGCAAAGGTATGAATAACATAGTTTACAGATACCAATGCTCGTAATGATTGCACAAGGCAAAAGGAAAAAGAATAACAAATAGGAGAAAAAAGTTCCCGTTCCCTTTAAAATTGCATAAGTCATTTTAAGGGCCATTTTTTTTTAGAAAAGTTCCCGTCCCCTTTAAAATTGCATAAGTCATTTTAAGGGCCATTTTTTTTGGAGAAAAGTTCCCGTCCCCTTTAAAATTGAATAAGTCATTTTAAGGGCCATTTTTGGAGAAAAGTTCCCGTCCCCTTTAAAATTGCATAAGTCATTTTAAGGGCCATTTTTGGAGAAAAGTTCCCGTCCCCTTTAAAATTGCATAAGTCATTTTAAGGGCCATTTTTGGAGAAAAGTTCCCCGGTAAAATATCTCAAAATAGCCTTTGGCCCAAGCATTCACCCGATGTTTACCCAAGCCTAAAGCTACCTTTTGTCTCCCTCATAGATCAGATGAAGTGGAAAAGAGCATCATGTCGCCGCCTAGTGCCTGTGGAGTCAGGAAGTTCCCCGGTCACTACAACTTCTCCGATCTGGTACCTCAGAAAGATCACTTCAGTGGACAGTAGCTTGGGAAATGATGCCGCGAATAATTCGGATAGCCCAACGAAAGAGGAGTTGCTCCAAGAGGCCTCCGGGGCTAAAGAAGAAGTCATCACGAAGAGCCATGAAGAGACACGGAGCCCGTTTGATGAGTCGACGGGACAAAAGGGTGATGTAACCCTATTTTAAACTCATGGGCCCTCCACCAAAGTGACCAACCACAATGAAAAGGTGGAAGCTACCCAACCTCTTCAGTGCAACCAAAGATTGTCCCCTCCATCTTACAATAATACCGAAACCCCCATGTCTTCGCCCTAACACACCGTCATTCAAAACAAGCCTCTCACTCAAATCCCCCTCGCTCCGCCTCATCCCAAAACCAGCATCTCCCAAGGGACGCCTCCTATAAAACCCCAAACACAATCCACTCAAAAGGCCCGCAAACCACTATTAACACCAATTATGCCTCAAGCATCATACCCACAACACCTTCCCAATCGAATCCCTTCTTGGTTTAATGCCATCAACCAAGTCACCAGAGCTCAGTCATAAATCTTCTAATCGAAAATTAGGCCTTCCCGACCACGATTTTTTCTTTTTTCTAGTCATTCCACCTTTATTTTTTCAACCCAATCGCTCTTTTGATATGGATACCCGAATAGGCATCACCAACTTGCCTCCACCAGATTTCCTGATGAGATTCCGGGGTGACCCGTACCATTTCTACAATCCAAGACCTTTTGTACCACAACTCCTTACATGCCTCCAATGTGTATTCCTGCAAGCAACCAAGGTTATGGGTATGCCTATGCCCCTGCACCTCCGCAAAATCCTCCCAATCATCTATTGGGAAAGAGAAAACAAATGGAAGCTATGTTCGAAAAGACACTCAATGAGAACCCCTTTGTATTTAGAAATGGTGATTCTTGTCCCCATCACGCTCCAGTCAACAAGGAAAGAAAATTTGAATGCCGAGCCAGACCCTGTTTCACAAGGTTTGAGGATTTCGGAATGCCCATAAGCAAGGTATTTGAAGGATTGACCAAGCAGGGCCTCACATCACCTCTTATCAATTTTCAACCTAAAAACCCCAAAAGGTGTCTCGACAGGACCAAGAGGTGTGCCTTTCACAACTATCATAGACATGATACCGACGATTGCACCGATATAAAACGTGTCATTCAGAAGTTGATCGCGAAAGGAAAGCTTGAATGCCCCCGGTTGGGAAATTGGAAATGAAACTACAGATATGGTCAGAAGCGGAATGTCAAAACCTCTTCCATCAACCTTCCCTTAGAAAGAGTCTGTTTTCATCCTTAGGAAGAGTTAGTTGCTTTTAGGATGTGTGATAAGCCGTTAAGAAAAGTCAGTTAAGATGTTAGTTAGGTTTGGTTAGAGTCTTGACTCCCCGGTTGATGCCATGTGGTGACCATTCTGAGTCCATTGTCAGTTTTCTTAATAAGATTATTATTATTATTGCTTTGTCAAAAGTTTGCATAAAATGTGTGTGAGTCTTTCACACAAAACAAAAGTGTGTCTTAAAAAAAAAGAGTTTTCTTAAAATAAAAGATCAAGTTTTTCCTAATCCAATAATGAAGCATTTTTCTCAAATCATGGTTATAATTTCACCTTGAGGTTTAATATGCTAAAAGTCCTTCGCGGTTCTGTCCATTGGAAACATCGAACAAGGAGCCCACATCTGAATTGGCGTCCGAGACAACCAGCCACGTGAACAACAAGGAGAAGCCTGTGCTTCGGAAGCCCAAAGGCGGCTACATAAAATGGAGGTCTGTACCCTCGTCGAGTGTCATGCGTAAAGGTTGCGCGCCTCGGAAGGAAATTACCAAAAGGAGATGGCCAAAGCAAACTCTCAACTCATGAGTAGACAGATCCGGCAATTACAATGCCAAGCCAAATGGAGACCTTGCGACATCCTTCCCGATGAAATGGAACCCGAGTTCCCCGTGGAAGACATGGAATATGCCGCCGACAACCCCTCCAACAATTGAGGAAGAAAATGGATCATCGTGCTTCATGGGAACCCATCCCTAAAAAAAAAAAAAAAATGAGTCTTCCAGCCTCGTAGAATCTAGACATTCACAAAAGTCCGGCACGGACTGTGTCTTTTTATTTTTGCAAAGGTCCGCACTTGGACATGTATGTACAAAGTTATCTAAATAAAAGAGTCATTTTCCTTCTCTTCTCTCTAGACTTGAGACATTATTTGCAATATACATTTACCCATGAAATTGCCTTGCTTGTTATTATCAATTGATTGCTACGTCCCTAAAATGATGAATTGACTTCTAAGCATACTAGTCAATGACGACTCATTAAGGACGAATGGACCCAACACGAATAAAAACGCTAAATGCAAACAATTAATCTTGATGTGAATAAATGTTGTGATCAATGGCATGAAGAGACCGTTAACGGCAAGCCATCCCCGATACACATTCCCCGATACACATCCCCGATACAGCTTCCCGATGCAAATTCTGGATGCACATCAAAGGCATCCCGAGACAATGAAAAGGCAAGGATGTTGTTGCTCAACCACCAAGATGCGACTATGATCGCACGTGCGCAACCAAGCAAAGGACTTCCAGGAGCTTCAAAGTCAAAGCAAGAAGTGACAGGCATTCCACCAAGGGGCTACAGATGAGCCAATATCCAAGTTGGGGCTAATGTTTCCCCTCTCTCTCTAAAAAAAATGAATGAAAGGAGAGAAAAGAAATGAATGTATGGAAAGAAGGAAATGAAATGAATTTCCGCGAAGAGGCTCACCAAAGAGGGTTCACCCCAAAAGGTCCATCACAAGGAGTTCACCACAAGGCAAAGCTGTCGCGACCCCGGACCCCGCGGGCCCGAGACCGCGATCTGGACGTCGACTCTAAAACCAAAACTGTGAAATACTGAAGTTAAAAATTCCATTTGATAACAAAAGGTGATGATCCAAAGTTTTACAAAACCAAGTTTGATAAAAACCACATACAACTATCATAAACTTCCACAAGTTTATGCCCAACAAAATACAAATATACAATTCTTAGTGACGTCATTGTTTGGTACTACTACCCCAAAAAGGTTACACATTTACATAATGTAAACCAACCTATAACAACCTTCCCAAAAGAATGGATCCACACTCGACGTCCTCTTTCTCGTGATCAGCGAGACTAATCCTTAGCACCTGGGGGGGGGGGGGTTAAGGAAAAACAAAGATAAAAGAAAGGGGGTGAGATAAATCTCAATAAGTTACTAATGCAACTACATGACATGCTATGATGCAATGAGCAATAAACAATAATAATTATCACATAGCACATAGCAATTATCATATATCAGATAGCAGCGGAAATAAACACATAACAAAGGATATAGCCAAGGTTTTCGAAACCGGAACATCCAAATAAAGGATCGCTGCGCAGCTTCAATAATCAACAAATCATCATCTTCATAATAGCATGAAAGCCGAAGAGAAAACCCCGGTACCGGAACCAATAACCAATGAAGTGTCACAAGGGACGGGAGACATGCCACAAAGTCATGCTTCAAAAAGCTAAAATGCACACAAAGGAGCTAGCTCTTCTCACATCCAAGGCCAATCTGGAGGAGGGTAATAATGGGGCAAAACAATGGTCAACACCACAATGGACTTGGCCGTGCCATCATAATGTTTCGCATCGTCCAAACACACACAAAATACCAGCTGGACTTTCACGTAAAGGCTAAGTAATAAAATACTAGCACGATAAACAACAAAGGATTCTAAAGTAGGGAATCAATCCAATTAAATCACCACTAAGGTAAACCAATATAAACAGCACATCAAGATGAACCAACATTCCCAAAACGGTACTTAAATAAATTCCATATCATATTTATTCACAAAAGAATCAAATCCAATCACTAAAGTGTTCCACGGTGTTATCTTAAATTAATTAGAAGCAATAAACCTAAACTAGTAAAGCCTTAAGTCTTAAACCAGGTAAAAAAGATCAAAATCCTGGACTAGGGGGCGGGCGGGCGCCTGGCATGGGGCAGGCGGGCGCTTGTTTGTCCAGTAGGTTTGGGTCGTTGGAAAAAGGGGGGTAGGCGGGCGCTCGGGTCAAGGCGGGCGGGCGCCTGGTCTGGGTTCAAGGTCGGGAAACAGAGCTGGGCATTACCAAATTTCGACCCCAAAACACCAAATTCTCAAAATCAAACACCATCAATCTTCCACCAAGCATAAATATGAACCACAACCAATTATAACTAGAATGGGAATCCAAATACAACATTTCTCAACCCAAAACCAAGAATCAAACCCAACATTCATCAATCCACCATTTTTACCCAAAACTCAAATAAATTCAAAATAAATTCTAAACAAATTCAAAACCCAACCAAACTTCAAATATAACACATCAAGCATTATCTAAACATTGTATGAACATTTTAGCATCAAAATGGGGGAAAAGTAACTTACTTGAAGATAATGAAAGTTGACGGAATTCGATTCTTTTTAGTTCTACGCGATCCTATCGACGATCTAAACAAGGTTCACGTTTTAAGAAATGAATAATAATGAGAGGAAGAAGGAGTAAATGAAGAGAGAAGTGAGGAGAAGAAACTTACCCAAAAGCTAGAGAGAGGGAGAGAGATGGCTGGAAAATGGAGTAGGGAGAAGGTGAGGGAGGAGAGGGGAATAGGGAGGGAGTAGGGAAATAATTTCAAACATTTACACTTAGGCCCCCTCTCTCACACTACACACAAATACTACACTCCCAACTATCAATTAAGATCCAACAATACCACACTAACCCAAATGACCCAAATAAAATTCTAGGCATAAATATTATAACACATAAATATTTAAATAAATAATAATTTAAATAAATAAACAAGCAAATAAATAAATGATGATTATTCAATTACTAATAAAATAGAGCCTATATTTCGGGTCGTGACAAAAGCGATCTACATTCGCAGAGCAACAACATCCTTCAAAAGGACACCAACTTCAATAAAAGACGATCCATGGCCGAACTACGGTGACCTGAGATCCCAAAATGAGGGGAACGTAGGCAACCTTCGGGTCCGGTCACAACATGAAACTAAACCATCAAACTATGGTCCTCTCAAAATGACCAAGTTTTCTCCCCTCGGTCCCATCAATGACCGATGTCCCAGACACACCTTCTTCTCCCTCTCTTGCCATTGATCGAATCTTAATCTTAATTGATCACAACATTTATACATGTTAAGGCTAATTACTTGCTATAATCTTGACTTAATGACAAACATGGTCCATTCAATCAATCATTTGATGATATTAACTATGGAAAATTTCAAATGTCTCAACAAGTCTTCTCCTCTACATCTTAGGAAAGAGCTAAACACTTGTATTTTGTCGAGCAAGGGCTTCCTTCCATACATTGCTCAAAGAGCTCACCAACATAAACGAACTCTCTCCCAAATAAAATGCCCTTGCATGTTTCCTCCAAGAAAAATACTTTAAAGTCCCCGTTCTATCGAGTCGGCTGGATCACTCATAAAAAAAAAAAATAGGCACAAAAAAAGTGGCCTGCTAGGTTGAAAACCCGTAAGGGCGGCCTAGGCAAAAAACAGGGTGTGCCATAAAAGACGCGAAAGAGATGCCCGCTAGGTTGAAAACCCGAAAGGGCGGCCTAGGCAAAAAAAAGCGTGCGTCATGAAAAGGGATGGGTTCCTAACCTCACGTCAAAGGCCGGAAGACGACGACAAGGACGTTGGGGCTACCTCCACATTGACGACAACAAGGGCATTGGGGCTACCTCCACATCAATGACAACGAGTGTAGACACCCCGCTTTGGACCTCTCACCCCGATTGCATACATAGTATTTTTTACTTTACTTGTTTTTGTTAATTTCTGTTAGTTCGGTTAAGTTCTTAACTGATTCCGTCAGTTTAGGACTAAACTGCATAACAGAATTAACTTTCTTGTCCATTCTATCAAAATTGCCTTTTCAAAGTCGCGCGCCTCCGCCTTTTGAGGTCAGAAGCGCGCGCCTTCCGATGGTACACCCGGAAGCGCGCGCCTCTGGCGCGTCAGTTACAGATGTTCTCCCAAGAATCCCTCTCTTGCTTATTTTGCATGGATTTCACCCGGGAAATATTTCTTTGTGACCACGAATTGGCACCAAAAATATCCCCTTTCAACTATAAATACCCCTCCAATCCATCATTGGAGGGGACCTCTTTTCCATCTCTTTTAGACCTCTTTTGGACCTTGACCTTTGAACACTTTCTCTTTTACACAAACTCTACACAAATTCTCCCAACAAGAGTTTTAACAACAAAACTCTACACAAAGTTCTACACAACCATTTCTCTACAACAACTCCACTTTCAAGTCAAGGTTTCAAGTTCTCTTTTCTAAAGGTGCAACTTTTCTCTTTCTCTTTTATTTATGTCTTACTAGTATGCAATCTCCATAAAAGGAATACAACCAAAAGGCCACTTCACTATTGAAGTTTGGTAAAGGTTTCATTCCAACATTCCAAACACTAATTAAATTCCATTTCATTTCTTATGTAATTGTTTAGCATATTCAACATGTAATCTTTTAGCATAAATTAATTAATAAAATCATTCTCTTTATTTCCCCTTTTCTTCTCATCTCAATTGTTAGCACATTTTTTATATCAATAAATTGAAGGACATTAGCACTAGAACACCAAAAGTAGCAAGACCCGCGTATGCGGGGCGGAGTGGGTGTTTAAGTACATCCTACTCCGTCACCTAACCCCCGAACACTTCTCTCCCGAATCTCTGGTTTTCGTACAAAAATTGGCTTTCTTTAGGTTTTTCTTATGTTCCTCTAAAACATAGGTGGCGACTCTTAAAATCAAGTAGACATCCTAGGTAATTCACGCGCTCTAGCCAAGCCGTGGTCCCCCGGGGTATCTACAGTGGCGACTCAGCTGGGGAGATAGAGGGTTAGACTTGCATTTTCTGCTTTTGGTGTTCTTATATCTGTTTTCTGGGCATTCTGGTAAAAAGGGTAGGAAGCGCGCGCCTCCGGCCTTCTTGGCCTAAAGCGCGCGCGTCCAACCCTTATTACCAGAATCGCCCACCTTCCGTCTTGTCCTTCAATTCCATGTTTCTGTGCTAACGTTTACTGCAGGGGAAAGATTTCTATAATTTAGGGTCAAGGCAATCCCTTGAATCCGCTGATTTGCAGGTACTGCCCAGAAGCGGGCGCCTCCACTTCTCTCAGTCTAACGCGCGCGCCTCCCGAGTAGGCATCTGAATGCGCGTGCTTCTGGGTATTTCCTAGAAACAGAAACAGTGAACAGAATGGACAGTCTTGACAGTGTGTGGGCACCGGGCCTGCATATAATTGCTTTTTATTTTCTGTTTCATTTTTATCGGTCACACGGGTGATTCAAAAGTTGTAAATGTGTGCTTATTTGTTTTTTTTCTTTCTTTGAAAAAAAAATATTTTGTCACTTGTTAGACCTCACACTACGCGCACAATTCTTATCAACTTCTCACTATCGAGTCGCACAAGTCCAACCCCAAACTCGTCGAGGCCCGTCCTAGGAAGTTTCAAGCTCCACTCGACCTTGACTCTTCCGAAGCAGTAAACCTCAGCCCGTGGCGTAGTTCATGACTACATGCCGAGGTTGACCTTTAAGCCTCATATTCAAGCCGAGCACAAACCACACAATTCTAGTTAGGGTCTAACACTCCGTGACTCAAGTCGGTTTCCATGTGCCCAGATTTCCCTAAACTAATGTCTTCAAATCATACATGCCACTCGTTGTTTTGGACGAAATAAAACTCCGTCCCCAAGTGGTTATTATGGACGCTAATAAAAAATCCATCCCCGCATGTATGCTTTACTACATTAATTTAGTTTAATCCCGACACATGTAGGATTCACAAGCGTGGTGGAATCCGATGAGTATATGGGACCGCGAGAAGGTCTATATACTAGTGTGACGATTCCACTATTTTTTTTAGAAACCCCAAAAAGTACCACGTCCTTCCGACTTTTGTAAATAAAAAAAAAAGAGTCATTTTTCTTATATGGTTGAGTCTTTTTTCCTTTGTTTGTGGGTTAATTATTTTACTCAAAATATGTTTGTGGGGCCAACCTAAGATCGACCGTGTTCTCTCAATAGGTCCAATGGCTTCCAACAGCAATAACAACAAGGGTGAGAACATTTCCGTGTCCAACGAAGGGTTACTCAACATGGTGAAAGTATTGAAAGGGCAAATTGATACACTAGCCGAGGATATTCGCCGCAAGGATGATTTATGGCGAGCCCGTTACGAGCATGTGGAAATGACCCACAAGAAAGAAGTTGCTCAACTCAAGAACCAATTGAAAGGGCTCACGAGTGAAAGAAAGGTCCAAAGCATTGATACCGGTTTGGTCAACACTCACATGTCCTACATTGACCAAAGGCTTAGTGGGCTAAATTTGTACAAGGGCCCAAGCACCGATCTTCATCAAGCTTCTCTCCTCATGAACACAATGGAGGCTCTCCTCGACAAATTCAAGATGCCCGACATTAGCAAGTTCAAAGGCACCTCTTGTCCCAATGCTCATGTCGACTCCTACATTTGGGCCATGCTACCAAAGAAAGTGTCTCCTCAAATAATGGCACAATGCTTCCCGCTTACTCTCGAGAGGGTCGCCAAAGATTGGTATATGGGTCTTCCAGTTTCCACCCGCCTCAATTGGGATGCCGCTATGCTTGCCTTCAAGTCACAATATCAAGGCAACTCCATATTCCGCCCCACCAAGAAGGAATTGGAGAGCACCGTGCAAATGGGTGATGAATCATTTGGGGACTTCTATCGCCGTTGGAATGACAAGCTAGCCGAGATGGTTGATAGGCCTTCCAAGAAGGAACAAATGGACATCTTCTTGAAGTGTTTGAAAATGGACTACCGCACTCATCTTAGTGGGGCTTTTCACTCCGATTTTTCAAGCATGTATGATGCGGGGGTTAGAATTGACAATTTGCTCCGAGCGGTGGCTGAGTCCTCCTATGACACAAGCTTCAACGACAAAGGGTTCTCAAGCAATGACATGGAAGAATGTAGTGACATGGAAGACTACAACGACAATGAGGACTACAAACGACATGGGGGATGACAACAACAATCTCCGTTTCTCTTTCTCTACCTAGAAATAGGATAAAAAAAAGAGTCAAAAGTCCTCTTAAGTGTGCATCAATGTTTTCTCTCGTCCAATGTTAAATGTTCGAGTCCATTGAGTCATCAAATAAAAGTCGTTCTTGTCCTCATACACTCTTCCAAGTTTTTCAATTAATTCTTGGCAAAATGATGAAAAAAATGTCTAAACAAGTTTTAGAATAAAGGCCATCGCTTGAATGCCTAGGGGCTAAACATCAACAACGGCATCAACAACGAAGACATCCACAACGACGAAATCAAGACAAAGAAAGGTGGAGCAACAATCATGAAGCAAAGTTTTCAAAAAGGGATAAAAAAAAAAAAAAAAAAAAAAAAAGCTCGCTAGGTTGAAATCCTCAAATCAACCTAGGCAAAAGTTAGAGCACAAAAAAAAAAAAAAAAAAAAATCCCCCCTCATTCAAAGAAGTTCATATCAAGGATCAACATCATTCCACCAACGAAGGACGAAGCGACATCAACAATCATCACGACGAAGAAACAACTCCATCACGACGAATGGAGAATCCACAAGAACTACGGTGACCTGAGCCTCTTCACTGGAGGAACGTAGGCAATCTTTGGGTCCGGTCTCATGCAAGAAAGAAGATATGTTTAGCCCTAGCGCGTTATGGTGATCGGCCTTCATCTCGAACTTGTCAAGACATCTTTGTACGATTCATTTGCCAATGAATTAATCACCTCAAGATTGAACAGCTTTCCTAGATTTGGAATCACTTTCCGTTCCTTGTCGAGTCTAGGGCTTCTATTCTTTCTGCATACTCCCAATTTCTTGCAATCAAATTGGGGCTTTCTTTCTCCTCTCTCTTAATGACTTACTTGCCTTCGTGAGTTATTCAACAAATATATACATGAAGTCAATACTAGGGACACTTCCCTAGTCGAGTCAATGTCACTCATCTTTAGTGACAAGAGGTCTTCACCGCAAAATCACATGTCTTATCTCCTCAGCCAGAGTCAATGCACACTTCCTCATTAATCGAGTAAAAAAAAAAGACGCAAAAGAGATGTCCACTAGATTGAAAACCCGAAAGGGCGGTCTAGGCAAAAAACAGGGTGCGTCATAAAAAATATGAGAGAGTGAGAGAGAGAAGGGAAAGAGAAATGGAGATCTCTGGCCTCTAAGGAAGACAACTGCACAAGCTCTACATTGGATCTTCTTAACAAATCAATTCCCACCGAGTCAACTTTGGGATTGCAAAAGGCTCGACAAGATATGGCACCATCAAAGGTTGTCTTAGGTTATCGGCATCATTCTCCAGCAGTGTGCATTTTTGGGTTCATGAAAAGAAGGCCCGTGGTAACCAAGACCCGTCTGAGAACGAGCCCATCATAAAAGGGCACGAGGTTGCACAAACAATCCCTAGCTAGTCAATTGGCTTGGGCAGCAAATAGCAACAACATGTGTCTCAGTTTTTAAAGCTTCTGCAAGTATGTGCTTCTAAAGTACGCCGAAAGTCTCTCGAGAAATGGAGTAGCTCTTGCCATGTCCTCTCATGTTTGTTCCCTCGCACGAGGATGAGTCACTCTTGCTTTGCTCAACAAATGGTGATGCCCTAAGGGCTATGTGACTCAAGAACAATGACTTCCTTTGCTTCATTTGACAATCAATAAGCCCTAGGGGCTATGCTCGAGAAAGATGTGTGAGACTATCCTCAAAGTCTCTCAAAAGGGATGACAAAAAGCCCTCTTTTCATGTGTGCCCGTACTCGTTCCCCCAATCAAGGATGGACCTTTCTCGCAATCAATGATGGCACTCTAGGGGCTACGGTCAAGTCTTAAAGGCTCCCTCGGCAAGAAGCAATTCACTTCAATGTCCCCAGCAACATTTGAAGCTTTATACCGAAAGGTCTCAAGGGGCTTCGCAATCTACAATCTTTTGGGCTACGGCATACAATGATACAAGCAAAGGGCAATATTGGGGCTTTACAATTAACAAGCTTTTGGGCAGTGGTACCCGAGCAATGCAATTTGGGAGTAGTCTTATGGCTCCATGAAAGGGATCAAACTTCAATGGTCCCTCAACACTTCCAGTCAAAAGGCCTCTTGGTTTTAAATGAAGGCTCCAATGATATGAATGAATTTGATGATTCTTGTTAGAACTCACAGCGAGATTCTGAAGGAAGTCTTAGAGAAAAGGAAAAAGATTCAATATGCTAGACTCACCCGGCTGAGTTATGGCGGGCAATGCCAATATGTTAACTCTAGAGACAGAGTTACGGCCAATCCCAATGTTTCTGCAATACAGCACCCCCTTCTCCAAGATCAAAAGCACAGGCTGCATCCGAAGATCCGCCGTCGGTTCAACTCAAGAAGACTCGAGCAAACATACCGTTCGAGACTTTATCACATCGAGACCTTATCATCTGCAACAACATCACCAACTCCCACGAGACGTCTCCCGAAGACCGTACTACATTTTCAACATGGACCTTCCGCCATTTGGGTATCAACTACAAAAAGGGCCATCCATCTCCAAGTAAGAGAAAGAAGGAGATCGCCTTCAAAAGCCCTACCTGATGTGGCATCCGCTCTCAATACAAAGCTAAGCCAATTTGAGGCTTCACACCGAAAGATCTCCATATCCCGCCATCTACAAACTTTACAAGCCAATGACATTTGGGGCTTAGCAATCTCTCAAAGCTTGGTATCAATGATCTTCTCTTGGGGCTTGCCCACGTCGACAACAAAAGACAGTTTATTTGAATGGGCTAAGAGTTGATTCATCTTGGGGCTTCATAAGCCACTCAAAGTTCAGCATTCGAGGGGCTTTATAGTCAGCAACCCCTTGGCATCTCGGCATCAATAGTCCTTTTGAAGCCCCATTAACGACAAATCTTTTGGGGCAAGACATCAATTTTCGTTGGACACCGCGGCGACAACATTCAAGCGAGGCAATCCGGACTTCGATTGAACATGACTTGATCTTGGGTTGGCTTTACAAACACACAATGGTTAAAATGGTTCACCCACGAACTAAAAAAAAAAAAAATATTTTTGTCACATGTGTGCATATTCTTTCCCTTCTAATCTAAATAAAAAAAAAGATTTTTCTTTTTCTCCTTCTATGGGCAAAAGTATGTGCTCTACTTTGCTTTGCTCCTAGCATTCCTCCCCAGCACTCTCCATCATCCTTGAACTACGCTGGTCTGATTCTTTCCAAGGGATACATAGGCAGCCTTTTGGCATGACCAACCCATCATCCGAAATACTATCCCACCGACACTCCATCAAAAACGAATTCTTCATCAAAAGCATCAGCATCCTTCAGCAATCCATCCCCAATCAAGCGGTAATGGTAAGTGAAGGTATGAACATCATTCATCTCAAGCAATCTCTGCTTTCAAAATCACTTCACACACAGAATCACTTTACTTCTCTCTCATGCAAAACTACTTTTAAATCACATTGCACCACGAGCACAATTTCTCTCTTCATGGATCTTCTTGCACAAACACATATACCTGCCAAGCACACACATAACAGGTACCACCACAAAGTCAACAGCGTCTACTCAAGGCACTTCATCCCCAGTAGAAAATGGTCCACAGTCAACCATGCCCGTATCCCCACGATAAAGTCAACAGCAACTGTAGCTCTAGACAGCAATTTGGTCCACGGTGATCTCGCATCAGCAAACGGATCCCGTATTCAGCAAACGGATCCCAAACGGATCCCACATCAGCAAACGGATCCCGCATCAGCAAACGGATCCCGCATCCAGCAAACGGATCCCGCATCAGCAAACGGATCCCGCTTCTAAAAACGGATCCCGCAATCAGCAAACGGATCCCGCCTCAGCAAACGGATCCCGCCTCAGCAAAGGGATCCCGCATTAACAAACGGATCCCGCATTCAGCAAACGGATCTTGCATCAGCAAACGGATCCCGCACCAGCAAACGGATCCCAC
Source organism: Campanula takesimana (assembly GCA_026119855.1). Taxonomy (NCBI): domain Eukaryota; kingdom Viridiplantae; phylum Streptophyta; class Magnoliopsida; order Asterales; family Campanulaceae; genus Campanula; species Campanula takesimana. The sequence continues at coordinate 598,850 of JAOWBW010000270.1, read as the reverse complement.
ACCATCAAACGGATCCAGCTTCAGCAAACGGATCCCGCTTCAGAAAACGGATCCCGCTATATCCTTTCTATATCAATTAAGCCGCTCACACAGGGAGCGCACTCCTATCCTTTGTAATTTCAAATTCTTGTTTTATCGAGTCTTTGTTTTCTCTTGTCGATGTCCTCGGCGGTTGTCTTTCTTTCGTCGACGCGTTTTGCTTTGCAATCCACGTCGCCGAGGGGCTTTGTAGACACCCCGCTTTGGACCTCTCACCCCGATTGCATATATAGTATTTTTTTACTTTACTTGTTTTTGTTAATTTCTGTTAGTTCCATTAAGTTCTTAACTGATTCCGTCAGTTTTGGACTAAACTGCATAACAGAATTAACTTTCTAGTCCATTCTATCAAAATTGCCTTTTCAAAGTCGCGCGCCTCCGCCTTTTGAGGTCAGAAGCGCGCGCCTTCCGATGGTACACCCGGAAGCGCGCGCCTCTGAGGCGTTAGTTACAGATTTTCTCCCAAGAATCCCTCTCTTGCTTATTTTGCATGGATTTCACCCGGGAAATATTTCTTTGTGACCACGAATTGGCACCAAAAACATCCCCTTTCAACTATAAAAACCCCTCCAATCCATCATTGGAGGGGACCTCTTTTCCATCTCTTTTAGACCTCTTTTGGACCTTGACCTTTGAACACTTTCTCTTTTACACAAACTCTACACAAATTCTCCCAACAAGAGTTTTAACAACAAAACTCCACACAAAGTTCTACACAACCATTTCTCTACAACAACTCCACTTTCAAGTCAAGGTTTCAAGTTCTCTTTTCTAAAGGTGCAACTTTTCTCTTTCTCTTTATTTATGTCTTACTAGTATGCAATCTCCATTAAAGGAATACAACCAAAAGGCCACTTCACTATTGAAGTTTGGTCAAGGTTACATTCCAACATTCCAAACACTAATTAAATTCCATTTCATTTCTTATGTAATTGTTTAGCATATTCAACATGTAATCTTTTAGCATAAATTAATTAATAAAATCATTCTCTTTATTTCCCCTTTTCTTCTCATCTCAATTGTTAGCACATTTTTTATATCAATAAATTGAAGGACATTAGCACTAGAACACCAAAAGTAGCAAGACCCGCGTAAGCGGGGCGGAGTGGGTGTTTAAGTACTTCCCACTCCGTCACCTAACCCCCGAACCCTTCTCTCTCGAATCTCTGGTTTTCGTACAAAAATTGGCTTTCTTTAGGTTTTTCTTATGTTCCTCTAAAACATAGGTGGCAACTCTTAAAATCAAGTAGACATCCTAGGTAATTCAAGCGCTCTAGCCAAGCGTGGTCCCCCGGGGTATCTACAACGAGGACATGGGGCTACCCCAACATCAATGACAACAAGGACTTGGGGCTACCCCAACATCAACGACAAAGACGACATTGGGGCTGCCCCGCAACGGTGACGAGCAGATTTCCTACCATCGGTTACTCCTCAATGAATGGACTGAATTCAAAGGACTTTATGCATAACAAACCTCACGATTAAGTTAAAATCAAAAATTTGACTAAAATGCTTTGTTAAAAGATTTGCCTTTAAAAATAAGCTTTTCCAAACTTTCCCATTTGGTGCCGTTTGTCAAAAACAATGCTTTTGATCAAATAATGATTTTCCCAAAGTTTTGGACTCTTTCGTCCACAATGTGTCTTAACGGTTGCCCCTAGGATCTTCCCCAGCGTTAAGAAAATGTGTCAATCGCCCCATAGAGTAGTGTTGACCCGACCCAAGCTTTGACCCAGAGTGGTCATTTCAGGTCAAGCCTTTGTCCCGGCAGTCCTTAGTCGGACGTAAGACCAGTTTTCCCGTCAAACTCCCTAAAGATTGAGTTGACAAAACCTTGACTCAGAATAATCATTATAGGTTGACACCCTTGTTCCCAGCAGTCCTTAGTCGCATGTAAGACCAGTTTTCCCATCAAACACCCCAAAGATGGAGTTGACCCAAGTCAAACCTTGACTCTGAATAGTCATTATAGGTTGAGACCCTTGTCCCTGGGGAGTCCCTAGATGGACGTAAGACCATCTTTGTGAAATTAACATGGAAGTACTTCGTAAGTCTAGATAAGAATGTGAGAATTAGCGTTAGCCCGGCCTTGCCTCGTAAGTCCAGATTAAGAGTTTAAATTTGTGAAGTTAACTGGCCGTTCTTCGTAAGTCCAGTTAAAAATGTGAAAAATTATCCTTTGGCCGTCCGGCGTGACGTAAGACCATTAGGTTCGGTAAGATTCATCCTTTGGCCGTCCGGCGTGACGTAAGACCATTAGGTTCGGTGAGATTCATCCTTGGCCGCTCGGATTGACGTAAGACCATTGGATTTTGGTTGACCCGGCCGTTCTTCGTAAGTCCAGTTAAAAATATGAAAATTGTCCTTTGGCGGTCAGGAATGACATAAGTCCATTAGGTTTCGTTAGATTTTCCCTTTTGGCCGTCCGGCGTGACGTAAGACCATTAGGTTATGTGAGATTATGACCTTGGCGGTCCTGTTGGGTATGCCCACATATATCTCAGTTTTAATGTATTAGGATTTATTAGATTTGATTGATCCATCACCTAAGTTTTATTTCATGGACTTTAGACCCACATGTAAGAAGTATTTATACTTCATTTTTTAGGTTGTCCATTGTTATAGAATAGGCTTAGAAATAGGGCAAGAAGATCAAGTTTCAAGAAAAATCACTCAGTGAGTTTGAGCCGCGCTTATGCGCCTCCACGCGCCACGCGCCACGCGCCTTCCACTTCGCGCCATGCGCCATTTAGAGCGCGCGCATAAGGATTTCTTCATAAGATATGTTACGCGCCTCTGCGCCCCTTGTTTTAAGCACACGCTTACTGTGCGCCTATTGGCTAAATGCGCCTCTTGGCTCAAACGCGCCTCAAAGTGTTTATTCAAACACTCAGTGATTTATTGAAGACTCGAAGACTTGAAAAGAATTCAAATTACGCCAATGATCCAACGGTGGATAAAAGATGCATATGCGCCTAATCTGTTGACACGTGTCCATAACGGTCACATTTATGTTGAGTGTCAAAATGGCCATAAAATATGCATGCTCCAATCAACGAACGACAGCTCATCTTATCCACAAGGATTTCCAAACGGCTAGTTTTTTGAAGTTCACTATAAATACCCCATAACTTCAACATTTTGAAGTTGCTGAGTTTTGCTAAGAATTTCAAGAATTTCTCTCTCAAAGCATTTGTTGAAGATTTGAAGATTGCCTTCGTTTTTCCAGATTTCTCAAGAACATCTTCATACCTTCATCCTTAGCCCAGATCTTCAAAGCCTTAACACTTTAGTTTCTTGTGCTCTCCATCTCAAAGATCTAAAGAGCCTTGATTCTAAGAACACACACGCACCTCTTTAAGATTAATCATTTAGATTCATCTTTTAGAGATACACCGGTTATTGTTTTGGATTTGTTCTTTCATAGTAATAGATCTTGAGTTAGTGTATAAGCTCAAACATTGTAATTTGTAACACTCACTCATTATATAAGATCTCGATTAGAAATCCAAGACTAACCATCTTGGTAGAGGACGTAGATCTTTCATTGATCGAACCTCTCCAAATAGCTTGTGTTATTATCTTGTCATTTCTTTCAAGTTATTATTTTCACTCACTATTTGCTTGTTTACTCATTGTAGATTGATTGAACTGAATTGTGTTGTGTTTGTTTATCATTTGCCTTAGTTCCTTATTTCACTCACTTTGAGCCAAAATACTTAGTGTGTGTGTTGCGCTCCCTTTATCACTTTGCGCCTACTTTCATTACTAAATTCCGCTGTGCATTTCACTCACTCACTTAGGCGCATTTCATAACGCTTACTTGATAAAGTGCGCATTCGCAATTGAGTTTTTCAAGGGTACGAAAAGAATTTTAAAACAGCTATTCACCCCCCCCCCCTCTAGCTATTTTTCATACCCTTGTTGCCCTTTGGGACCAACAAGTGGTATCAGAGCAAACACCTTTATAAAACATTTTTCGTTTTTCAAGCTTAACAGCTTGGGTGCCGATTCTAAATGGCAAACTCAAAACCTATGGCAACTGCAAACTACACTCACGTTCCGGTCTTTGATGAAGATCATTTTGACGTATGGAAATTCAGCATATTGACTCATCTCAACTCAATCGATGAAAGGCTCCATGACACCGTCGTTTATGGACCTTATATTCCGATGAAGGCGAATCCAAATCCACGCACCAACGCTGCTCAACCTACTGTCCTAAAACCAAGGGAAGAATGGACCGAGGAAGAAATTAGAAGAGTCGCAAATGATGGCAAAGCAAGAAACATTCTTCTAAGCACTCTAAGCACGGCGATGAAACAACAAGTCATGCATTGTGCTACTGCAAATGAGCTATGGGATGCTATTGAAGAGCATATTGAAGGAGACACCGTTTGCAAGGAGAACAAGAAATACGAAGTTACAAAAGAGATTCAACAATTTCTCTCAACTCCCCGGTGAAAACTTAAGGCAAACTTATGAACGCTACTGTGAAATTATCAATCTATGTATTTCACTTGGCATGAAGTTTACCAACAAAGATTTGAATGTAAATTTTCTACAAGCTTTTGGATCAAGATACCTTCATAAATCTAGCGCTCTTGAAGACGCTGGAACTTTAGATGTTTGGACTTTAAGGAACCTATATGCAAATCTCAAAGTTTACGAACTCAAACTCCAACGAATCAGTGAAACTGAAGGAAAGTCAAAATCTATGGCTATGATGGCGCACAGAGAAGCGCGCCTACTCCTGCGCCTACACCTGCGCCTATACAAGATGAGAAAAGCTCCGATCCCAAAATTTCTACTTCTGAGCTATTAGACATGGATGATGAAGACTTCGCTTTATTTGTGAAGAAATTTCAAAAGTTCAGAAAATTCTCAAGACCCGGCTCAACCAACAAATTTCAAGGATCTACCAGCAAAGCTCCTCAAAAGTTTTCAAGGAGCAGTGATTCAAAAAGAAAAGAAGATCTTGTTTGTTTTAATTGCAGGAAACCCGGACATTTTGCATCAAGCTGCCCGATCCCCAAATTTGAATATATGCAGAAGAAGAGCAGCCATACTCCTAAATTCACTCCCAAGTTCACTCGACACAAGGGAATGGTTGCTGAAGAAGAAGCACCAGCAAATGAGCACAATACTTGGATTGAAACAGACTCCGATGAGAGCGATGAAGATTCCGATGATGGACTTGTTTGTTTGATGGCAAATGATGATGAAGTTGATGCTTATGATTCTGATGATGACTTCTCCAAGGATGTTCCCGATATGAATGCCTTGAATAAACCTATCAAGAAATCTGCAGGTTTTCAAGAAGCGAAAAAGAAGAAAGGACCAACCATCAGCGAGCTCGTTGAACAAGGATTTCTCACTCCGGCTCAAAACGATGGTGGATTGTTATTCTCACGATGTGATCTTGGAGCAAGGAACAAATTGAGAAAAGGAGCATACATTAGACCACAGGTTGAACCAACTGCTCCAATCTCCAAAATCAATGATGAAGTGATTGCTGAACAAGAAAAATTGTTCAAAAAGGCTGAAAAGGTAATTACTAGATTTGATAGTATGAAGGAAGCTTTAGCACTATCATGTGATGAAATTTCCCAGCTTAAGACCGAGAAATCTCTACTTAAATCTGAACTCACCCTCCTTAAGGAGCAGATAAAGAGCATGACTCCTCTTACCGTTAAAAACACTTTTCTAACAGAACAGAACTCACTTCTTAAAGTTCAAAACGATGAATTGGTTGCTCAAATCACTGATCTTAAAAAGATTACAAATGAGTGGTCCAATTCTCGTGTCACTATGGAGAATATATTTGAGTCCCAAAAAGTCAGTGGTGATAAAAGTGGCTTGGGATTCTCATCAACTAGTGACAACTTTAAATGTGATGTCTGTGCTGAAAGAGATAGTGAATTTACCAACCAACAAACTCTTGAAATTCCCAAGGAAAAACATTTCTAATTCAATGGGTAAAGGACATGAAAAAGTCAAGAGACAAACATTCCATTATGTCTACCCAACGAAGCAATTTGGGAAAGCTAATGGGAAAGATATAGCTACAGATGAACCATCTCCTAGCAAAATCATTCTTGAAAATAGGCGCGCTCCTTCTCCGAGTGCTCATTATGCGCCTAAGAGCCACGCGCCTCATCGCCGTGCGCCTCCTAGCCCTATGCGCCCTTCGAGAAAAAGCGCTCCAAAATTTCAAAAGAAAGATTTTGTTAAGTCTAGTTCATCTGACCCAAAGAAGAATGCCATCCCCAAGAAAAGTAAAGAGTTTGTGAAAACTCACGTGATTGGTGGCTTTCATCATTGTTCCATTTGTGATTGTTCAGGACACAAGGCCGTGGAATGCCTTTTGCGATTCACTCCCAATGCCAAAGGACGTAAAAATCCTAAGGTCAAGCAAGAGTGGGTTGTCAAAAGTTGCTAACCCTAGGACCCAAAAGGAATAAAGGGGACCTGCTTAAATGTCTATATTTCAGGTTCTTTGTTTCATGGCTGGATCTTCAAAAGCTAGAAATTATGAATGGATTCTCGATAGTGGGTGTTCAAGACACATGACTGGAGATGAATCCTTATTAGAAGATGTCCATGAAGAAAGAGGTCCCTCCGTAACATTTGGCGATAATAACAAAGGTCAAGTTGTAGCATATGGAAAGCTCAAGAAAGACAAAGTGTGCATTGAAAGAGTCTCACTCGTGGAAGGCTCAAGCACAACTTATTATCCATATCTCAATTCTGCGACAAAGGATTAGAATGCCATTTTACTTCAACGCAATGTCTTATCAAGAATGGCAAAACTGGAGCTATCTTACTCACGGGATATCGTAAGACAAATATTTATATTATTGATTTTCATAGTATGAACTCTAGTACTAATCTTTGTTTTGTAGCAAAAAGTGTGAACGAAAATAGTTGGCTGTGGCACAAGCGCTTAAGTCACTTGAACTTCAAGTATCTATCTAAACTCAGCAGGAATAATCTTGTCAAAGGACTTCCCAAAGTTGCTGATCATCATGACAAAAAGTGCGCCGCATGTCAACTTGGCAAACAACCGAAGCAGTCATTTTCAAGCAAGTCAAATCCTTCAACTACAAGATGTTTGCAACTGCTTCACATTGATCTATTTGGACCAGTTTCCACCGCAAGCATTCGTAGAAACAAGTATACTCTAGTTGTGGTGGATGATTATTCAAGATATACATGGGTAGAGATGATGATTACAAAAGATGATTGTTATGATATTCTCACTACCTTATTTCGACTGCTCCAAACCCAAAAAGAAGATGACATCGTTAGTGTTCGATCCGACAATGGAACAGAATTCAAAATAACGGTGTTGCTCGATATTGTGAAGATCATGGGATAGATCACAACTTTTCAACCGCCGGAGTTCCTCAACAAAATGGCGTCGTTGAACGAAAGAATAGAACGTTGATTGAAGCGGGAAAGACGATGATAGCTGAAGCTAAATTGCCTAAGTACTTTTGGGAAGAAGCTATCAACACTGCATGTTTTACTCAAAATCGTTCCCTCATCAACAAACTTCACAACAAGACGCCGTATGAACTTTGGCGTGGTAGAACTCCCAACATTGCATTCTTCAAGATCTTTGGTTGCAAATGCTATATCCTCTACAACGGAAACGAACATAGAGGTAAATTCGATGCCAAAGCCGACGAAGGTATTTTTGTTGGGTATGCCAAACACTCTAAAGCTTTTCGTGTTTTCAATAGAACTACATTAGTGATAGTTGAATCTGTACATGTTACTTTTGATGAACATTCTCTCCTTGAGCCACATTTGGCTCCAAATGTTGCTGATGATTCTATTGAGTTAAATGATACAGGTGCTCCTATTTACGTTGCGCCCACTCAAGGTCAGAATCTATCAACACAAGGAAATCCATCTACATCAAATGCGCCTAATTCAATGTATAATGCGCCTGGTGAATCCTCTATTGCGCCTCACTCAAATGATGCGCCTCATGATTCCTCTTACGCGCCTATTTCTACTGCTGCATCTGGTGTAAACCCAAATTTCAATTCTGAGCCAGTTCAACCCCCAAATTTCAATGACTTTGAATCTGGTGAAGAGGTACCAATTGAAGATCTTCAATTTCTACGACTCAACCTAACTTACCTCCTGAAATTCGTGAAGTTAGAGGTCACCCAATTGCTAATATCATCGGTGATTTACAAGTTGGTGTTCGTACAAGGAGAGCTACAAACTTTGATGCTTACACTGCTTTTATCTCTCAAATTGAACCGAAGAAGGCTGATGAAGCACTCCAAGATCCTAATTGGGTTATTGCAATGCAAGAAGAACTCAATCAATTTGAACGATGTAAGGTTTGGACTCTTGTTCCAAGACCAAATGATCAAGGAGTGATTGGTACGAAATGGGTGTTCAGGAACAAGATGGATGAGAATGGAACCATCACGAGAAACAAAGCAAGATTGGTTGCACAAGGCTATAGGCAAGAAGAAGGAATTGATTACGATGAAACTTTTGCGCCCGTAGCAAGACTTGAAGCTATCAGATTATTTCTAGCTTACGCCGCTCACAAGAACTTCAAGTTATATCAAATGGATGTGAAGAGCGCGTTTCTAAATGGTGAACTCCAAGAACAAGTCTATGTTGCTCAACCACCTGGGTTTGAAGATTCACAATTTCCAAATCATGTGTACAAACTCCAGAAAGCTTTGTATGGACTCAAACAAGCACCAAGAGCATGGTATGATACACTATCCAAGTTTCTCATCGAAAAAGGCTTCACTCGCGGTAAAATCGATACAACTCTTTTCATTGCCAAACATAATGGTCATAAATTACTTGTTCAAATTTATGTTGATGATATTATATTTGGTTCTACTAATGAATTGTTGTGCAAGCGTTTTGAGAAACTAATGAAGAGCAAGTTTGAAATGAGCATGATGGGAGAACTCACATTCTTCCTCGGGCTTCAAATCAAGCAAATGAGTGAAGGCATTTTTATCAACCAATCCAAATACACAAAGGACTTAATCAAGAAGTTTGGACTTGAGAACGCTAAATCATACGATACTCCAATGGCCACCGGCAACAAACTCGACAAAGATCTAAAAGGTAAACGTGTTGATCAAACGCTCTATCGAGGTATGATTGGCTCACTCCTTTATCTTACTGCTAGCAGGCCCGATATTATGTTTAGTGTTTGTGTTTGTGCTCGTTATCAATCCGACCCTAGAGAAGCACACTTAATTGCTGTGAAACGTATTATAAGATATCTCTCTGGCACTGTTAACCTTGGACTTTGGTACACCAAAGATTCGAACTTTAAACTTGTAGGTTACTCAGATGCGGATTATGCAGCGTGCACAATTGATAGGAAAAGCACAAGTGGCACTTGTCATTTCCTCGGATATAGACTTGTGTCATGGGCGAGTAAGAAACAAGCTTCAGTATCTGTCTCAACAACCGAAGCCGAATATATCGCTGCGGGAAGTTGTTGTTGTCAAATACTCTGGATGAAGCAGCAATTGGTGGACTATGATATCATCGAAGAAAATTGTCCCATCTACTGCGACAATACATCAACAATTGCGGTTTCTGAAAATCCTGTCATGCACTCAAAGACCAAGCACATCGACATCAAATATCACTTCCTCAAAGACCACGTGGAAAAAGGCAATATTCATTTGGAACACGTGGGAACCGACTATCAAATCGCCGACATTCTAACTAAAGCACTTGACGCGAAACGGTTCATGTTTTTGAGAGGTGAAATGGGTATGCTTGAACTCAACTAAATTCAATATAGTTTTGTCAATACTAATGATTTTATGTTGTGTTGAGTTATGAGTATATTAGGTACAAATGATTAAATCAATTTTTCAAAAGTTTCAAGGAAATTATGCGCCATCTATGCGCCTTACTAACTGCGCGCCCATCTCTCGTTTTCTGCGCGCACAATATCTGCGCGCCTATCAATTCATGCGCGCACTCAACCATCTTTGCGCGCCTTGATGTGTAATGCGCCTTGATGAATATGCGCCTAGATGAGTATGCGCCTTGCTGAAGTAATGCGCCTCTTCATGCGCGCATTAACTATTGCGGCTCAATCATTTCTCAAAATTCAATTTCAATGATTGAACGTAATAAATACACAAGTACTAGGACCTTGCAAATTTCAAACTTGAAGAACTCTTGATCTATTGAGTTATCTGGTAAGTGATGGGAAGAGAAATAATAGAGACTCTGCGCGTCGCTGGTCTGCTCCCTTTATTCACCATGGACCAAGATTTCTTCTCTGCGCTCCTCGTGATGGTTCTTCTCCACTGCTGTTCTAGTGGAAATTGACGTAAAATGGGCGCACTCACTACCGGTATTGAGCGCGCGTTCAAAATGTTGACGTCCATATTTCATCATCTGTGATTCGACACTTGCTCGGTTTTCCATCTACCGGTGAAGATCGCATTATTGGGCGTCCGATGATTACTCAATTGATGATCAGAACAGATGGCTGCCTCACTTCTAATATTCCCACGCTTCAAAACAATATCAAAAACACCGAAATTCGAGATGGTGGAGAACTCTTGACTCACATCGCTCCCTTTGTGGGAACTTCAATAGTGTTCAAAACTGGGAACGTAAAACCGATTCACGGTTGACAATGGGAATACACAGCTGCTATCCTGGCCAAGAGAAGCTTCACTGGCCTCATATTCTGTTCAAGACTCTGCGTGAGCAATTGATAAATTTGTGAAGAACAAAAGTGATGGAAAGACCCGATTCCGCTCACACTGCCTTATTTCTCACAAAACTTTTTCTAACTTACCCTGAGTTAGTTAAGTTTTTGAATGAGATCCGGAGTACAGATCAACGTGTTCCAATGTTTGGTAAAGCTAGTTTGGACC